>JAGKQI010000101.1:0-1200000 GCA_018806915.1 Phytophthora colocasiae
TCTCCCAGCACTTCTGCTGCATCTCCAAGTGCGTCAGTTGCGGTGCCATCAACGCCGTTGTTCTCGCGATCAAGAGCTCGGTATGTTGTTCACGGCATGACGGATATACGACATGTTTGATTTTGACCATGTTGTAAATGTCTACATGTATGATATGTTGAAGGTCTCTTGTATTGGGTCTACCTAGACCTATTAGATGGCGTACACGTGCGCTTACGTGTATGAGGAAGCGTGCAATTAGAATAGACTTAATTTAAGTATACTTTTTTAAATAAGTATAATTAAATCAAATATAACTAAATTAAACTGCAAAATACCGTAAAATGAGAACTGTTATTGAATTTGGCATAAGCCAATTATGGACCTCCTAAAACTGTTTGTTATCTATTTCTAAAGGGTCTGCCAACGTGTGGTTGGCAGAAACTCCTGTTCAGTGATTAGGTAGAAATCCGTTACTTTCTACCAATAATATGCATTAAAATGCACACGAACCATCCAATAATGTGGTTCGCCCATGTATCCTTTGGTGTGTACAGCACACCAAGGTCTGAGGCCCATTTCCAACCTCTAACAGTTATCCTAACTGTTAGAGTGCCACAGAAATGGTACAACCACTTCTGTACGTGTAACCCTGTTACACCATCCCCGTTAACAGAGATTCGACGTGATCGGTCTCGATACGTCAAGATCAACAGAACTCTGACAAGACCGTCAAGTTCCCAAGAGAAATCCGGAGTTTTCATTTCTGCAAATGTGGACTCCGCCAACGCATACGTCTCCGTCCGCTACCTGCGGACGCGCAAGCCTCTTACCTGCTGCTCTCTGCAGCAGGAACAACGGACTCTCAGGCAGTGCTCACTGGCACTGCTAAGCTTCCAGCGGTCCGACATTGAGATAGCTCTCTGTCACCAAGTACCATGCTCTCCATAAGGGAGAGAAGTGCATGAGAAGAAGAAGAAGTCTTCTTCTCTGTAAGCCAGGAGATTAAGAATCCTGCTGTCCCTCCTCAAAGAACTCTTTGGAGAGGACTACGAAGACATCCTCGACGCTACGAGGAGGATGTCGGGGAGGGGAGGTTGATGTCAAGGCTCCCGCTGATGAGCGTCCCCATGTCGAGGGGCGCTCACTGCCCCGCGCATGATCCGCCAGGTGGCGCACACCATGGATGCCTACTGAGGCAGAAATCCATGACCGGTTCGGTCACCACTGAACCCGATACTGTTGTACTCATGCAACAGTATCAACGACGACGACGTCGCCGCTAAGGTTGTCTTTGAGTCCGAGACTCAATGACGCGACTACTATATCGGGCTCTTCCACGAGCTCCGATATTATGCAGCGAAGAAGACTTCGCGCAAGAGCAAAGTGCCCGAGTGGCAGGCACTTTGTCAGTCGTGGAACGCCTTTGTTAAAAACTTCAACAAAGACCCGAAGGCATATCGCGATCGCGTTGCTGCGGCTCGCGATCGCTACTACACTTACACTACACGTGGTAAGTGTGAACGCCTCCATGATCAGTCCATGGAAGCGGGGATCCCATGTGCTGTTCCCTTTGGCACACCCTGTCCGTGTTGCCCACCCTTGGCAACACGCCTCACCGAAAGTGATCTCCTGGGGTACACGGTCGTCCGTGTACCCGATCACATCAAGGAGCTCCGTGGTCGTATTGTGCCACGCGAAGCTCCGAGTGCTGTGGCTGACCGCAGCACTCCTCGTGCAGGGTTTAACCCTGCAAGTTATGGTGGGCTTCGTACGCCCTCACCATTTCCGGAACGTCCTCCATCAGGACGTTCCGCGGCTCCATGTATCTCGATGGGGAGGAAATCCTCTCCAACGAATACGAAAACGAACCCCTTGAGAGTTCGTTCTCTTATGAGCCACGATCCGCTCCACAATCCAGCGGATCGCTCCACGCGCGTCGCGCAACGGCGGCGGAGGGGGTGGGAACACTCCCTCCGCATGGTCAACGCTATGATCATGACGATCGTGCCCTGCACGATCGAGTTGCTGCGCTGGAGCAGACACAGAGCGCTGAGATAGCGGCTCTGAAGCAGGAGGTTCGTGTCCTCCGTGCTGAGGTCTGCGAGGCAGCTCAGACTGCCTCGAACCTCTCGTCCGGTCTTGGGACGAGAGTGAACCGGTTGATCGACCGTGTCGACGGTCTCGAGAAGGCCTTTCAGGCCTCTCGCACTCCTCGGTCGGACTACCAACCCTAGGTAGTCCGTGCTGCACGTACGGCTTCAACCGCCCGACGTAGAATGTCGGGTGGAGCCTCATGCTGGACGGTATGTCCAGCCGGTACGCGTTACCATGCCGTTCAAGTACTTTGAACGGCCCAATGAATCTTGGAGCAAGCTTGCTTGCTCCAAAGTCAGACACTGCATGTTTAGGCAGGTTTTGTGTAGCTAACAAAACTAATGAACCCACTTTGAATTCATTTATGTTGCCCCTACCAACATTATCAGCGTTCAGCTTCTGTCGATCGACAGAAGGTGCGATAGCATCCTGGACAAACCGTATGACGGCTTGTCTTCGCTGGACAAAGTCTAGCGCACCCGAGCTGAATCCTTTCAGCTTGTCGCCCTTGTCAGCAGAAGGCCCTGCCTGCTCGCTATCATCTCTCGCGTCTGCGCCCGGCACAGACATCGCGCGCTCGTTCCTGCTCGAACGAAACGTCGCACGCGTCACCGCAGCTGATAGTGTCCTGCTATCAGTTGTATTCTGCGGTTGTTCGGACGCAACCGTAGATCCTCCCCCACTTAAGGAGGAAGCTACCCCGCCGAGCATGCTCGGCAATCGTGGATGCCTCATGGCGTTTCACGTAGAACGGTGTATGCCCTGTCGAGGCATGCACCGAGTTGTTGATGGCAAACTCTGCCATCGGCAAGCACTCGCTCCAATGCGGGAACGAGTGAGCGTGCTCTTCAACGTGTCACCCAGTACACGGTTGACACGTTCGGTCTGTCCGTCCGTCTGCGGATGATCCGCAGTCGACATTGATAGTTGTGAACCAAGAAGTGTAAACACTTCGCCAGAACCGCGCTGTGAAGCGTGGATCACGGTCCGACACAATGTCGAGCGGCATGCCATGGTGTTTGAACACCATGTCAACAAACAGTCGCGCAGTCTGCGCGGCTGTAACAGTAGGGGACGGCAGCAAGATGAACCATCTTGCTGAATCTGGTCCACAAAGACAACGATGCCCGTCCTCCGCTTGCTGTCAGGCGGAAGACCGAAGACAAAGTCCATGGACATGGACTGCCAAACACTTCCGACGGAGTCGGTAGTGATTGAAGAGGAGCCTGCGAGAACTGCGCAGGCTTCACGCGTTGACAAACCTCGCAAGTTACGTACGTACTTGCGCACCCACTGTACTGGTGGTGCCAGTAGAAGTCACGCGTGAGAAGAGTGTATGTCTTCTCACGACCCGGATGCCCTGCCGTGGGGCATCGTGATACTCGAACATGATCCTCAACCGGAGGTCATGATCATTTCGGAACGACAATGCGATCCGCATTGTCGTCTACTACACTGTACAACAGTAGGCCTTCGTGTACACGATAGCGGTGTACACGAGCTCGAAGATGAGGGGTTAGCTTCCGACGTGCTCACGTCGGAAGGTGCCGCGAGGAACTCCAGCAGCCCCTTCGCGTCTGCATCCCTTGCATACGCGTTCTTCACGTCGTCAATCAACGTTGACGACAGCACTTGTCCTCACGACGCCAACAGCGTTGGCGCGTCGACCGTCTCCGCATAGTCAGGTCGACGCGATAACGCGTCGGCCACTACATTGAGTCTTCCGGGTTTGTACTCCACCCGGAAGTTGTACTCCGCGAAGAAGGACAACCATCTCGCCATACGTTGCGAGATGTGCGGCGACCTGAATCGCCGTCCGCAATGATGTGTGGTCTGTATAGACCACGAATGGTCTACTCCCAAGTAGATACACTCGGAACTTTGCGAGTGCATACTTCCATGGCAAGGAGCTCCTTGTCGCGTACGGGGCAGTTACGCTCAGCTGGCTTCAGCTGACGCGATTGATAGTAGACCACACGATCACGCCCTTCGTGATCGTGTTGCATCAATGCACATCCGATTGCAAAGTCGGATGCATCACACTACGTGGAATGGACGATCTTGGTCCGCCACGGCCAAGATCGGCGCTTCAGTCAAGCCCTGCTTGACTGCACCGAATGCCTCCTCGCACTCGGTCGTCCAGAATCCACTCAGCTTCTTTCTTAAGAAGCTGTGACAACGGGCGAATCTTGCCCAGATAGTTCTCCACGTACTTGCACAAGTACGTGGCAAGCCCAAGGAACTGCCTCAGTTCCTTCACATTGATGGCGTGGGCTATTCATTGATCACTCTGACCTTCTCTGGGTCAGGGCGCACGCTGTCTTTTCCCACGAGACACCCTAGCACGGGTATCTCTGCTCGCCCCGAAGATACACTTCTTCAGGTTCGCATAGAGCTTATGTTTCATAAGCTCTGGCAGCTTCCGGAGATGCACCTTGTGCATCTCAATGTCCATCTTCCCGTTCACAGTCCGGCTGTGGACGAACACGTCGTCGAAGTAGCTCGGTGCGAAGTCGCGCACCGAGCGCAATAGATGTGTCACGCATCTATTGAACGTCGCAGGGGCGTTCTTAACCCCTCTGTGGCATGACGAGCCACTCCCAAAGCATACCGCTTGGAGTGCTTACCGTAGTGAGAGGGATGTCCCTCTCACGCATGAGGATTTGATAGAATCCATCACGCAGATCTAGAGCACTGAAGATAGTGCTCAAGGCCCTCGAATCGATGATAACATCTTTCGCGGTATCGGCGTTCGCGCCGGTATCGTCGCATCGTTCAACTTGTTGTACGCATGAACGATGCGCCAGCCGCCCTGTGGTTTCTTAACACAGAACGTTGGGGCACTGTGCGGGGACTTTGACTCCCGCACTTGACCTGCAAGACGACGACTTTCGAAGAAATCGTCGATCGCTTGCACTTGTTCACGCGGCAGTGGCCACTGCCGTGTAACACAGTACTTCGTGCCCGGCACGAGATCAATCTCGTGCTGTACGTCCTTATCCTTCGGAAGCTCCGAAGGAATCTCGTCCGGGAGTACATCCTTGTACTCCCGCAGAATCTCGTAATAGGGACTCGACTTCAACGAGTCCCAACTCTGCTCCTCGAAGCGTTGCTTCTTGGTTTTCGCACTGAGGGGGTCATCGCCCTCAGTGATGCCATCGACGACAAGCTGCTTCAGCTCTTCGGCTTCGCGATCCACTCTCTCGATATCCGAGAGAATGCAAATTTGTTCGATGCGTCCATCGTACAAGTCCCGCGCGAAGCGCTTCCAACTCATCGTTGGAAGTGCGGTCAACGCCGACGCACACGTCGGCGGATTCTCCAACCGCATCCTCTGGTACTGTAACCCAGTACCAGTACGTGTTAAGACGTTCAACGTCTCGACACTCGGTGTCTGCACTGCAGATACACCCGTCTCAGTCCCGGACTGAGACTCGCGCAGCTCCCTGAGCTTGCGCCGCGAAGATCTACCATGGAGCCCGGCTCCAGGTGCTCCACGTCCAAGGCATCGCACCTTGGGCGGGACGTTATCGCAATCGTCAGCGGATTCCTTCCGCTGACTCGCACTATCAAGCCCGGCTTGAGTGCCGCTCATCGCGTGCAGCGCTGCTGCACGTGAGCACGCAGGTTGTTCGGGTGCTGGGCGTTTGCAACCGCCAGCACCTCCTGCCGCGCAGTCGGTTCCCGGAGTCGACGTGCTCTCGCTAGCTTCCTGCGCTAGCGAGTGTTCGCTTGTACACATATCATCCGTTCCCAGAGCGGATGTACGATCGCTAGTTCCCGGAACTAGCAGCGACTGTTCGCCTATACACGTCTCATCAGCTCCCGGAGCTGATGACCGATCGCTAGTTCCCGGAACTAGCAGCGAAGCGCCAGTGGCGTCAGCTCCCAGAGCTGACGCACGTCTTTCGGTTCCCCGAATATTATTTGCTTCGTCAACTCCCAGAGTTGACGCGACGTCGTCGGCGCGACCCTTGGAGGCTTGAACTACCTCCAAGGATACCGGTAATACCGGTATTTTACCTTCTCTCAGGTGAATCGCATTCACCTGACCATCACTCATGTGACAAACATCATTCAGATGTTTACGCGTCAGGTGATTCACATTCACCTGACCATCACTCCTGTGACCGCGACCCTTCGGCCCAGATTTCTGAGTCGACACATTTCTCACAACGACTCCCGGAGTCGTTGATGGTCACCGGCGGCGATCGGAGGCAGCGGCGGCCGCTGCTGCCTCAACTGGGATCCACGCACCGGCCGGTACATGCAGCACTGACAGGGCCATCGCCTCTGTCGCGCATGTGTTGTTGAAGCGTACGAGCGTACGCTCCTCCCAGTTGATCACCGGGTCATGCCGTGCAAGCCACGGCATGCCTAATACCAAGTCGAACTTATCGTCTAGATCCAAGACGATAAGATCTTCTACAAACATCCTTTCGTTTGTAAGAGAAGCGCACACGGGACTACGCGCTTCTCAACCTCACGGTGGCACCTGTTGCCAACCGCACCTCCAACACGCCGCGAGGCGTGTCGGCCTCTTCGAAGTCAAACCTTCGAAGACTTCCCTGTCGAACAAAGTTGTTCGACGCGCCCGAGTCCATTAGGGCACGAAGAGAGTTCGCTCTCTTCGACATCACGTTCAGGATGACAAGGTTTGGCTTGTCATCTTGCAGCTTACAAAGAGAAACCTTCTCGCTAAAAGCGCGCAGTCCTCATCGTCGCGTGTCCAAGCTCGACACGCGAGACTGCATCACCAGTAGGACGCCCCGCGCCTACTGGTCCTTGCGTTTTTGAACGCCTGCCTGCTGTGCACTCGCGTGCATAGTGACCGATGTTACTACACTTGTAACATCGAACCTTGCTGTATCTACGCTGCTGTTGACCAGCAGTCGTAGCACTCGAAGGTCCATAGGTTCCGGACCTCCCGTCTTCACAACAGGACGCGCCGGCTTCGGCGCGTTCGCACGGAGTTTAGCTTGACGCCGGCTAAACTCCTCTTGCATTGCAAGGCTGATCGCCTCCTCGAGAGTATTCGGATACTCTCGGAAGAGATATGTTTTGACGGGACCATCTCTTAGTCTCCTTCATGAACGTGACGACCTTGGTCGCCTCGTCGATCGGTTGGCCACCATGTTCGATACCAAGTATCGAGCACGCTGGGCAAAGGTGTGAACATCATCCTTGCCCTGTTGCAGATCGAGAAACTCTGCTCTCGATCTGAACTCGTTCTTCGGAGGCTCAAACGCAAGCAGGTTCCTCCTTGAACACCTCGGTACGTGCTGAAGCACGTAGGATCTGAAGTCGGCGCCCATAGGCCCAACTCCTCGCACGTCCGCCAAGACATGACATGGCGAACGCGACCTTCGACATCGGATCGACGATACGTCGAGCCGCAACGGCTGTGTCGAGTTCGACAAGCCACCGAAGGAGGGTCTCGTCCTCCTTCCCCGTGTAGGTACTCACGCGGAGTTTCAACGACTCCACGCGTGGCTTAGGAAGCCACCGAGGCAGCAACATCTCGTTGCTCCTTAACAATGTACCCCAGAGCAACACCGTGTTGCTCTGTCGGCGATAGCGTACGAAGCATCGTCGCTACCGCCGCCTCTCCTAATGACTTGTGAAAGTCTTTGGAGAGCTTCCCACTCTGGATCTGGACAGGTGGGCGCAGTCCGTGCGCGTCACAGACATGTGAGGTCCCAGTGGATCCTCATCCATTGGGAGTTCTCTACCCCGCGTTCGTATGACTCCATACGAACGAACAGCAGTCGGTCGTGGGACGGACTACAAAGTGCTACCAGGTGTAATGGGTCTACCTAGACCTATTAGATGGCGTACACGTGCGCTTACGTGTATGAGGAAGCGTGCAATTAGAATAGACTTAATTTAAGTATACTTATTTAAATAAGTATAATTAAATCAAATATAACTAAATTAAACTGCAAAATACCGTAAAATGAGAACTGTTATTGAATTTGGCATAAGCCAATTATGGACCTCCTAAAACTGTTTGTTATCTATTTCTAAAGGGTCTGCCAACGTGTGGTTGGCAGAAACTCTGTTCAGTGATTGGTAGAAATCCGTTACTTTCTACCAATAATATGCACAAATGCACACGAACCATCCAATAATGTGGTTCGCCCATGTATCCTTTGGTGTGTACAGCACACCAAGGTCTGAGGCCCATTTCCAACCTCTAACAGTTATCCTAACTGTTAGAGTTACAAGTGGTACAACCACTTGTACGTGTAACCCCGTTACATCTCTGATTATGGGCGATCTGGTTCAGGAACCTGTGCAACTTGCAGCTACTAGTGCTGTCGTTCGTGAAACACTTGCTTCTTCGCTGACAGCTGATGGAGGAATGGACTCAGAGTTGGAAGGAGAAAGCTCGGACTCTGAGAGTTGGTACATGGAGGCGCACGATTTTGACGATGAGGAAAGCGAGGAGGTGGACGAAGAGTTTGAAGATGAGGTGGTTGACGATGGAGAGGATGAAGTTTCAAGTGGCACTGAGGAGCAGGAAGACATCGCAATTGAGGCACGCAGACGAAAGAACGAGTACAAGCGGCTGGCTGCAAAGAGACTGAAAGAAGGCATTGCAAATCTACCCCGGGATTGGAAGGAGACAACCGAGAACTGGGACGTGTTGACGCGCGAGGAGATGGAAGTGCTTGCTCAGGATCCAAAGGCGCTTGGGAAGATGCGTGGTGATGGCTGGAACATGGGTAAGTGGAAATGATTTTGCATGTCGTATATCATACATGTACAGATTTGACCCATGTTGTATATTACACCTTTAGATCCTGATTCATTTCCGGAAGACATTCACTATCCTGATCTCTACACGGGCGAGTATGGGCCGACGTCTGAACTGCTTGCGCGGGCCGATTCACCTTTGGATCTCTTTTTCTTTTTCATGCCTAGAAGCCTGTGGGAGCACATAGCCAAGGAAAGCAACCGGTACTACAACCAGCATCTCAATGAACGTGTGGACCGCATGTACGAGCAGCAACGTCAACGTGGGAAAGATGAAACTCGCGATGAAGTCCTTGCGAGAGAGACAAAGACACACAAGAAGATCAAGGGTTTCGAAATAGTGCGGTGCATTGGTTTACTGCTGGCACGAATGCTTTGCCCTCATTCACGACGTCTCGCTGACCATTGGGCGACAACCAAGACTGGAGCTGTTCCTGCCGGCACGTTTGGTCGCCACATGTCGAAAGCTCGCTTCAGCCGGATACTGCAGAACCTGCATTTCTCTAGCAACACAGACGAGCGTGCTGGGACGGACAGAGCGTGGAAAGTGAGACCAGTAGTGGAGAAACTTCAGCAGACGTTTAGAGCTGGGTACAACGTCCCTCCAGTTCTTGCATTCGATGAAGCTGTCATCCCTTCACGCAGCCGGCACAACGTAACAAGACAAGTACCTGAAGGACAAGCCCCACAAGTGGGGCACGAAACTATTCATGACGTGTTGTGCAGACACCGCGTATTGCCTTCGGTATGTATGCATGTATGTGTGCGCGTACTGCTTTCTTGTTGTATATTTGCAACCAAACGAAAAGCCCCTCGCCCTATGATGGGAAGCGCGAGGCTTTTCGTTTGTCAAGTTCAACATGTTGTATATATGTCGAGATCACTAAACACCATGTTGTATATAATATCTTTTAGGCTTGACGTTTATTGCGGATCCAATCAACATGAAAGCGAACTCGGCGGAGATGCGTCACCGCAGTACTCCGCGGACCCGAATTCAGGTCCAGCTGCGGTCATCCGCAACCTGCATGAAATTCTCCCGCCGCCAAAAGACGGAGTCTACCATGCTGTAGTGACAGACAGGTTCTACACGTCAGTGAAGCTAGCGCTACAACTGCTAGCTCGCAACGTCTAAACGGTAGGCACTATCCTGACAAACAAGGCTGGTTTTCCTCCTGAGGTGAAAACAAAGACCGAAAGTCGCCCAAAAGGCGTTCCTCGTGGCGACACGAAGATGGCTGTTTCCAAGGCATGCCCGCAGCTGACTGTGTTGCGGTGGTGGGACCGCAAGACCGTTCACCTTCTTTCCACGGGCGGCAGTAGAGCTTTCGAGACGTGCGGTAAGTATGGTAGGCTGATAGGATATGTTTATTGACCTCTAACTACTTGTGGTTTGTGCAAATGCGTGTTTAGAAAGGCGAATACCAGGAGGAAGGCGAGTTACTGTCCCCTGCCCATCCATGGTGCGCGACTATCAGCGCTGGATGGGCGGGGTCGACATTCATGATCAACTGCGCATGCAACGCTATTCACTGCAGCTGGCGGTCGTCTTCCGCAAGTACTACAAGACGATATTCCTGGGCTTGGTGGACATGGCGATTGTGAATGCCTACATTGTCTTCCGAGAAGCGAAGAAGAGGAGCGGCGAGCCGCGCGCCGATCACGCTAAGTTCCTGCAGGTTTTGCATGCTCAAATGATCGAGCTGACTGCTGCCGACTTCGCTAATCAGGTACGACCGAGTTCAGACATAGCGGGTGACTTCATGCTAACTATTATGTGCTGAATGTAGCTTCTCTCTCCAGGCCCCCCGAATCCTGGTGAAAGGGCGTCCACGATACCTTCCGAACACAAGCTCACCGTGTTTCCGGACTGGGAACGCTTCGGCAAGGAGGGCGAACACCGCAAGCGACCCCAGCACCAATGCAAAGTCTGCTCTCTTCGAAAGCAGAAGAAGGGCGAGCGCTGCGCGACACGTTTTTTCTGTGAGGCCTGCAGCGATGGCAACAAGAGGTAAGTCGACATGTTGTTTTATACCACATGTGCGGTAGCTAACATGTTGTTATTACCTGCAGGGTCTATCTGTGCGACCGCGTGAGACCCAAGCACTACCCCGAGAACACCTTGACGTACCATCAGATCTGGCACGTCAAGTGGAATAACGGAAGTGATCGTCCTCGCCCTCTCATCGGGAGAGACATTCAATTGCGCGGGCTGGGAAAGAAACGGCGCCGAAGTGAAACTGATGCGGAAGAGGCGGAGGAGATCGAAGTTGAGGATGCAGAGTAGGATATGTGCGGCAGCGCCCCGTAGGTTTGCAGGACGAAGACAATACATGTATTGCGTGTCATTCACTTCATGACGTATTGCAACGGCGACACATCTATTTTATGCATAGCGATCTTCCACAAAAGAGACGCATCTGGTAAAAAGGACAACTCCAACAAGTACGATATACACCCTGTAGCACTTTTCGGTTGAGGCGTTGCTGTCTTTTACAACATGGAAGGACACAGGCGTGCGATGGAAGTTGCTATGCAAGACATCCAGTTCTCTCGTTTCAAAAAAAGTCATCGGACATAAGTGACCAATACAAAAACCAAGTAAAGGCTGTCTTTAACATGTTGTTTTTAACAACATGATCACGCCTTTACCGAACGTGAAATTCCCCGTGAGTGTTGGGGGGTTAATCTACTGCTTGTTGAATGTGGCACCCTCACAAGTGGTGGCAGATTCGCAGGCGAGTTTTGATCGCCTTGGCAATACAGTTTATCTACCGGTTATGATATGTTGTGCTTACCAATGGGGAAAGCAGTTTGAAATGCGGCGACCCGACAGTAATTCATGTTTCGTCCTGTACAGAACGCCGAAGCACAGCCATCCTTTCAACTGGAGCACCGGTAACAACAACTCTAGCAGTATGAAGTTCCGACACGATTCTGGTGTGCTTCTTCTTGACTGCAGCAGCTGAGTTGCCACTTTGCGATGGTCAAAGTTGAAGTGAAATGCTTGTCAGAAGCGTACAATGCATGAAAAAAAAAGTATATCGAAATATAAATTAATGGGAGTTGACATCCGACCTTCACCACGGCAGATCAAGGCCCCCAAATGTCTTGTCAGCGTTGTAGAACTTGCCCGAGTCCTCCATGGACAGGTTACCCACGACTTCAGCCATCCACTCGGCCGAGTCGGACGCCTTCAGAGAGCCTTTGTGACCGTTCATGTCGGTGGCGACGTACCCCGGGTTAAGCGTCACGAAGATGATGTTGCTGTCGTGCAGACCGACAGACATGGATCGAGTAACCATGTTAAGCGCAGCCTTGGAGGTGGAGTACGCGTACGAGTGACTGAAGAAGTGCGCCATCTCTTTCGTGTTGCCACCAATGCTGCCCAGGAATGACGAGACTTGGGCCACAGTGGCGGTCCCGTGGGTTTTCACTGCCAGCTCCAGGTTGGGCAGCAATGCACGCGACAAGAGGAACGGCCCCACGGCATTCACCTCGAACTGGCTCATGAAGGCGTCTTTGGTGGCCGTCATAAAGTCGTCTTCGATGTAAATGCCAGCATTGTTGATGAGCAGATCGATGGGCATTCCTTCCAGTTGACGAGCCGCCTCGAGCACGGATGCTTCGTCACTCGTTTCCAACATGACAGTCTTGAAAGGTGACAGCGCCATGAGCTGAGCAAGACATAATCTCATTGCTAGCTACCCGTTAGATTAGCAGCCATAAGAAGACATCAAGGATAGATGTACCTGATCGGTGTTACTGTTGCGACGTGTAGTACCGATGACGTTCCAGCCTTGCTTGGTGTAGTATTCTGCGAAGGCAAGGCCGATGCTGCGTGTGCTGCCCGTGATGAGGACGGTCTTCTTAGTAGTGGCCATTGTTGGAGTTTAGGTTTGGCTTGGTCTGCTGGGTTGGTTCGAAGTGTTTTCGAAAGTGAGGAAGTTGATGCGAAGCAAACCGCAACGAGGTTGACGGCAATATAGATCGCCCGCCTACTGTAGTTCGGCGTGTTTGCCAGAGAGTAATCAAGGTTTATTTTATGTATCTTCGACATGACCTGCAGTAGAACAAAAATGTATCGCTAACTTCGCGACACGCTGGACAACGCGACCGACACGTGAACACTGGTGCCACAGAGTGTGGGTCTGTTTAGTCATGGTCGCCGATCACTAAGGCTATCGTAGTCTACGATTCGTAGATGCCTGCCATGAAGCAGGCATGCCATCTCGAGTTCAACCGGATAACTCGCAAGGCGAGCTCATCTCAACAGGAACATGTCGGCTCAACTGACTGGATCGCGAAGTGAAGCGTTCCATGCATGAAAACGCACTCGAAAAGCATCGTTACTCAGTAAGCTCGAGCTGCGTTGATAGTCGTGAGTTAGAACAGAGGGTGCCACGACTGGGAGCAGTAAGTAGATAGAAACTTGACTATCAGGCTTGACTATTGACTATTAATACATGCATGGTAGTAAATGCAGTAAATGCACATCTTCGTGTACGATATCTTCTCAGAGAAGGGGCTTTACATGGAGCAGAAGCTAGGTTGCTTGTGGCTCTTTGGTGGATGCTGGGTAGATTTTCTAGTAAGCAGCCCCGTACAATTCAGCACTTCCACACCGTTATGGACAAACGAGGCCACTGACACATTGGTTGCTTAAACGCACGGACCTACTGAGGCTCGAATTGAGCAACCAAAACCAGCACTAAGTGCGCTGCTTGCGAAGCGCAAAGTGTGGGCAGGAGCCTTCAACATACACTTGCTTCATGAGGGTTGTATTGTTGCTGCAATGGAGGACATTGCTAGCAATGGCCATTACTATCGTAAAATGGCTGCACATATAGGTGGAGCGAGCGGGTGCACGTTCGTCAGTGAGAAATTGACGCAGCCAATTCGGTACTTATCTTGTATAGTACCTCCATTCTAGTTATTATCACCAGATCGCTGCGATGTTGCTATCCTATGGATATGAGGTCCGGCTTTTAGTGGAGCCTGTTATTCGCTTTACATCTTCTACACAAGTTTTGTAGTGGTGGCAGATTCGTAGTGACTGCAGCGAGGTTTGATCGCCTTAGCAATACAGTTCATCTACCGATAATGCGAGGGTCAATATGTTGTGCTAACGAATGGGGAGAGCAGTTTGAAATGCGGAAATGCGGCGACAGACAGTAATTCGCATTTCGTCCTGTACAGAACGCCGAAGCACAGACTTCCTTTCATCTGAAGCACCGGTAACAACAACGCTGGCAGTATGAAGTTCCAACACGATCCTGGTGTGCTTCTTCTTGACTGCAGCAGCTGAGTTACCACTTTGCGGTGGTCAAAGTTGAAGTGAATTGCTTGGCAGAAGCGTACAATGCATGAAAAAAAAAGTATATCGAAATATGAATTAATGGGAGTATCCATGTGCTACATGTAGGCCTGACTAGTTGACATCCGACCTTCACCACGGCAGATCAAGGCCCCCAAATGTCTTGTCAGCGTTGTAGAACTTGCCCGAGTCCTCCATGGACAGGTTACCCACGACTTCAGCCATCCACTCGGCCGAGTCGGACGCCTTCAGAGAGCCTTTGTGACCGTTCATGTCGGTGGCGACGTACCCCGGGTTAAGCGTCACGAAGATGATGTTGCTGTCGTGCAGACCGACAGACATGGATCGAGTAACCATGTTAAGCGCAGCCTTGGAGGTGGAGTACGCGTACGAGTGACTGAAGAAGTGCGCCATCTCTTTCGTGTTGCCACCAATGCTGCCCAGGAATGACGAGACTTTGGGCCACAGTGGCGGTCCCGTGGGTTTTCACCGCCAGCTCCAGGTTGGGGCAGCAATGCACGCGACAAGAGTGGAACGGCCCCACGGCATTCACCTCGAACTGGCTCATGAATGCGTCTTTGGTGGCCGTCTTAAAGTCGTCTTCGATGTAAATGCCAGCATTGTTGATGAGCAGATCGATGGGCATTCCTTCCAGTTGACGAGCCGCCTCGAGCACGGATGCTTCGTCACTCGTTTCCAACATGACAGTCTTGAAAGGTGACAGCGCCATGAGCTGAGCAAGACATAATCTCATTGCTAGCTACCCGTTAGATTAGCAGCCATAAGAAGACATCAAGGATAGATGTACCTGATCGGTGTTACTGTTGCGACGTGTAGTACCGATGACGTTCCAGCCTTGCTTGGTGTAGTATTCTGCGAAGGCAAGGCCGATGCTGCGTGTGCTGCCCGTGATGAGGACGGTCTTCTTAGTAGTGGCCATTGTTGGAGTTTGGAGAGGTTTGGCTTGGTCTGCTGGGTTGGTTCGAAGTGTTTTCGAAAGTGAGGAAGTTGATGCGAAGCAAACTGCAACGAGGTTGGACGACAATATGTAGATCGCCCGCCTACTGTAGTTCGGCGTGTTTGCCAGAGAGTAATCAAGGTTTATTTTATGTATCTTCGACATGACCTGCAGTCCCGACTCAGAACAAAAATGTATCGCTAACTTCGCGACACGCTGACAACGCGACTGACACGTGAACACTGGTGCCACAGAGTGTGGGTCTGTTTAGTCATGGTCGCCGATCACTAAGGCTATCGTAGTCTACGATTCGTAGATGCCTGCCATGAAGCAGGCATGCCATCTCGAGTTCAACCGGATAACTCGCAAGGCGAGCTCATCTCAACAGGAACATGTCGGCTCAACTGACTGGATCGCGAAGTGAAGCGTTCCATGCATGAAAACGCACTCGAAAAGCATCGTTACTCAGTAAGCTCGAGCTGCGTTGATAGTCGTGAGTTAGAACAGAGGGTGCCACGACTGGGAGCAGTAAGTAGATAGAAACTTGACTATCAGGCTTGACTATTGACTATTAATACATGCATGGTAGTAAATGCAGTAAATGCACATCTTCGTGTACGATATCTTCTCAGAGAAGGGTTTACATGGAGCAGAAGCCAGGTTGCTTGTGGCTCTTTGGTGGATGCTGGGGAGATTTTCTAGTAAGCAGCCCCGTTCAATCTCAGCACTTCCACACCGTTATGGACAAACGAGGCCACTGACACATTGGTTGCTTAAACGCACGGACCTACTGAGGCTCGAATTGAGCAACCAAAACCAGCACTAAGTGCGCTGCTTGCGAAGCGCAAAGTGTGGGCAGGAGCCTTCAACATACACTCTGCTTCATGAGGGTTGTATTGTTGCTGCAATGGAGGACATTGCTAGCAATGGCCATTACTATCGTAAAATGGCTGCAACATATAGGTGGAGCGAGCGGTGTACGTTCGTCAGTGAGAAATTGACGCAGCCAATTCGGTACTTATCTTGTATAGTACCTCCATTCTAGTTATTATCACCAGATCGCTGCGATGTTGCTATCCTATGGATATGAGGTCCGGCTTTAGTGGAGCCTGTTATTCGCTTTACATCTTCTACACAAGTTTTGTAGTGGTGGCAGATCTGTAGTGACTGCAGCGAGGTTTGATCGCCTTAAGGCAATACAGTTCATCTACCGATAAATGCGAGGGTCAATATGTTGTGCTAACGAATGGGGAGAGCAGTTTGAAATGCGGAAATGCGGCGACAGACAGTAATTCGCATTTCGTCCTGTACAGAACGCCGAAGCACTGGTGACTTCCTTTCATCTGAAGCACCGGTAACAACAACGCTGGCAGTATGAAGTTCCAACACGATCCTGGTGTGCTTCTTCTTGACTGCAGCAGCTGAGTTACCACTTTGCGGTGGTCAAAGTTGAAGTGAATTGCTTGGCAGAAGCGTACAATGCATGAAAAAGTATATCGAAATATGAATTAATGGGAGTATCCATGTGCTACATGTAGGCCTGACTAGTTGACATCCGACCTTCACCACGGCAGATCAAGGCCCCCAAATGTCTTGTCAGCGTTGTAGAACTTGTCCGAGTCCTCCATGGACAGGTTACCCACGACTTCAGCCATCCACTCGGCCGAGCCGGACGCCTCTCAGAGAGCCTTTGTGACCGTTCATGTCGGTGGCGACGTACCCCGGGTTAAGCGTCACGAAGATGATGTTGCTGTCGTGCAGACCGACAGACATGGATCGAGTAACCATGTTAAGCGCAGCCTTGGAGGTGGAGTACGCGTACGAGTGACTGAAGAAGTGCGCCATCTCTTTCGTGTTGCCACCAATGCTGCCCAGGAATGACGAGACTTGGGCCACAGTGGCGGTCCCGTGGGTTTTCACTGCCAGCTCCAGGTTGGGCAGCAATGCACGCGACAAGAGGAACGGCCCCACGGCATTCACCTCGAACTGGCTCATGAAGGCGTCTTTGGTGGCCGTCTTAAAGTCGTCTTCGATGTAAATGCCAGCATTGTTGATGAGCAGATCGATGGGCATTCCTTCCAGTTGACGAGCCGCCTCGAGCACGGATGCTTCGTCACTCGTTTCCAACATGACAGTCTTGAAAGGTGACAGCGCCATGAGCTGAGCAAGACATAATCTCATTGCTAGCTACCCGTTAGATTAGCAGCCATAAGAAGACATCAAGGATAGATGTACCTGATCGGTGTTACTGTTGCGACGTGTAGTACCGATGACGTTCCAGCCTTGCTTGGTGTAGTATTCCGCGAAGGCAAGGCCGATGCTGCGTGTGCTGCCCGTGATGAGGACGGTCTTCTTAGTAGTGGCCATTGTTGGAGTTTGGAGAGGTTTGGCTTGGTCTGCTGGGTTGGTTCGAAGTGTTTTCGAAAGTGAGGAAGTTGATGCGAAGCAAACTGCAACGAGGTTGGACGACAATATGTAGATCGCCCGCCTACTGTAGTTCGGCGTGTTTGCCAGAGAGTAATCAAGGTTTATTTTATGTATCTTCGACATGACCTGCAGTCCCGACTCAGAACAAAAAATGTATCGCTAACTTCGCGACACGCTGGACAACGCGACCGACACGTGAACACTGGTGCCACAGAGTGGGTCTGTTTAGTCATGGTCGCCGATCACTAAGGCTATCGTAGTCTACGATTCGTAGATGCCTGCCATGAAGCAGGCATGCCATCCTCGAGTTCAACCGGATAACTCGCAAGGCGAGCTCATCTCAACAGGAACATGTCGGCTCAACTGACTGGATCGCGAAGTGAAGCGTTCCATGCATGAAAACGCACTCGAAAAGCATCGTTACTCAGTAAGCTCGAGCTGCGTTGATAGTCGTGAGTTAGAACAGAGGGTGCCACGACTGGGAGCAGTAAGTAGATAGAAACTTGACTATCAGGCTTGACTATTGACTATTAATACATGCATGGTAGTAAATGCAGTAAATGCACATCTTCGTGTACGATATCTTCTCAGAGAAGGGGCTTACATGGAGCAGAAGCTAGGTTGCTTGTGGCTCTTTGGTGGATGCTGGGGAGATTTTCTAGTAAGCAGCCCCGTTCAATTCAGCACTTCCACACCGTTATGGACAAACGAGGCCACTGACACATTGGTTGCTTAAACGCACGGACCTACTGAGGCTCGAATTGAGCAACCAAAACCAGCACTAAGTGCGCTGCTTGCGAAGCGCAAAGTGTGGGCAGGAGCCTTCAACATACACTTGCTTCATGAGGGTTGTATTGTTGCTGCAATGGAGGACATTGCTAGCAATGGCCATTACTATCGTAAAATGGCTGCACATATAGGTGGAGCGAGCGGTGTACGTTCGTCAGTGAGAAATTGACGCAGCCAATTCGGTACTTTATCTTGTATAGTACCTCCATCTCTAGTTATTATCACCAGATCGCTGCGATGTTGCTATCCCATGGATATGAGGTCCGGCTTTTAGTGGAGCCTGTTATTCGCTTTACATCTTCTACACAAGTTTTGTAGTGGTGGCAGATCTGTAGTGACTGCAGCGAGGTTTGATCGCCTTGGCAATACAGTTCATCTACCGATAATGCGAGGGTCAATATGTTGTGCTAACGAATAGGAGAGCAGTTTGAAATGCGGAAATGCGGCGACAGACAGTAATTCGCATTTCGTCCTGTACAGAACGCCGAAGCACAGACTTCCTTTCATCTGAAGCACCGGTAACAACAACGCTGGCAGTATGAAGTTCCAACACGATCCTGGTGTGCTTCTTCTTGACTGCAGCAGCTGAGTTACCACTTTGCGGTGGTCAAAGTTGAAGTGAATTGCTTGGCAGAAGCGTACAATGCATGAAAAAAAAAGTATATCGAAATATGAATTAATGGGAGTATCCATGTGCTACATGTAGGCCTGACTAGTTGACATCCGACCTTCACCACGGCAGATCAAGGCCCCCAAATGTCTTGTCAGCGTTGTAGAACTTGCCCGAGTCCTCCATGGACAGAAAATACCCACGACTTCAGCCATCCACTCGGCCGGAGTCGGACGCCTTCAGGAGAGCCTTTGTGACCGTTCATGTCGGTGGCGACGTACCCCGGGTTAAGCGTCACGAAGATGATGTTGCTGTCGTGCAGACCGACAGGCATGGATCGAGTAACCATGTTAAGCGCAGCATTGAGGTGGAGTACGCGTACGAGTGACTGAAGAAGTGCGCCATCTCTTTCGTGTTGCCACCAATGCTGCTCCAGGAATGACGAGACTTGGGCCACAGTGGCGGTCCCGTGGGTTTTCACTGCCAGCTCCAGGTTGGGCAGCAATGCACGCGACAAGAGGAACGGCCCCCACGGCATTCACCCCGAACTGGCCTCATGAAGGCGTCTTTGGTGGCCGTCATAAAGTCGTCTTCGATGTAAATGCCAGCATTGTTGATGAGCAGATCGATGGGCATTCCTTCCAGTTGACGAGCCGCCTCGAGCACGGATGCTTCGTCACTCGTTTCCAACATGACAGTCTTGAAAGGTGACAGCGCCATGAGCTGAGCAAGACATAATCTCATTGCTAGCTACCCGTTAGATTAGCAGCCATAAGAAGACATCAAGGATAGATGTACCTGATCGGTGTTACTGTTGCGACGTGTAGTACCGATGACGTTCCAGCCTTGCTTGGTGTAGTATTCTGCGAAGGCAAGGCCGATGCTGCGTGTGCTGCCCGTGATGAGGATTTGGTCTTCTTAGTAGTGGCCATTGTTGGAGTTTGGAGAGGTTTGGCTTGGTCTGCTGGGTTGGTTCGAAGTGTTTTCGAAAGTGAGGAAGTTGATGCGAAGCAAACTGCAAACGAGGTTGGACGACAATATGTAGATCGCCCGCCTACTGTAGTTCGGCGTGTTTGCCAGAGAGTAATCAAGGTTTATTTTATGTATCTTCGACATGACCTGCAGTCCCGACTCAGAACAAAAAATGTATCGCTAACTTCGCGACACGCTGGACAACGCGACCGACACGTGAACACTGGTGCCACAGAGTGTGGGTCTGTTTAGTCATGGTCGCCAGATCACTAAGGCTATCGTAGTCTGACGATTCGTAGATGCCTGCCATGAAGCAGGCATGCCATCTCGAGTTCAACCGGATAATTTCCCGCAAGGCGAGCTCATCTCAACAACAGGAACATGTCGGCTCAACTGACTGGATCGCGAAGTGAAGCGTTCCATGCATGAAAACGCACTCAGAAAAAGCATCGTTACTCAGTAAGCTCGAGCTGCGTTGATAGTCGTGAGTTAGAACAGAGGGTGCCACGACTGGGGAGCAGTAAGTAGATAGAAACTTGACTATCAGGGCTTGACTATTGACTATTAATACATGCATGGTAGTAATGCAGTAAATGCACATCTTCGTGTACGATATCTTCTCAGAGAAGGGTTTACATGGAGCAGAAGCTAGGTTGCTTGTGGCTCTTTGGTGGATGCTGGGAGATTTTCTAGTAAGCAGCCCCGTTCAATCCAGCACTTCCACACCGTTATGGACAAACGAGGCCACTGACACATTGGTTGCTTAAACGCACGGACCTACTGAGGCTCGAATTGAGCAACCAAAACCAGCACTAAGTGCGCTGCTTGCGAAGCGCAAAGTGTGGGCAGGAGCCTTCAACATACACTTGCTTCATGAGGGTTGTATTGTTGCTGCAATGGAGGACATTGCTAGCAATGGCCATTACTATCGTAAAATGGCTGCACATATAGGTGGAGCGAGCGGTGTACGTTCGTCAGTGAGAAATTGACGCAGCCAATTCGGTACTTATCTTGTATAGTACCTCCATTCTAGTTATTATCACCAGATCGCTGCGATGTTGCTATCCTATGGATATGAGGTCCGGCTTTTAGTGGAGCCTGTTATTCGCTTTACATCTTCTACACAAGTTTTGTAGTGGTGGCAGATTCGTAGTGACTGCAGCGAGGTTTGATCGCCTTGGCAATACAGTTCATCTACCGATAATGCGAGGGTCAATATGTTGTGCTAACGAATGGGGAGAGCAGTTTGAAATGCGGAAATGCGGCGACAGACAGTAATTCGCATTTCGTCCTGTACAGAACGCCGAAGCACAGACTTCCTTTCATCTGAAGCACCGGTAACAACAACGCTGGCAGTATGAAGTTCCAACACGATCCTGGTGTGCTTCTTCTTGACTGCAGCAGCTGAGTTACCACTTTGCGGTGGTCAAAGTTGAAGTGAATTGCTTGGCAGAAGCGTACAATGCATGAAAAAAAAAGTATATCGAAATATGAATTAATGGGAGTATCCATGTGCTACATGTAGGCCTGACTAGTTGATTATCCGGACCTTCACCACGGCAGATCAAGGCCCCCAAATGTCTTGTCAGCGTTGTAGAACTTGCCCGAGTCCTCCATGGACAGGTTACCCACGACTTCAGCCATCCACTCGGCCGAGTCGGACGCCTTCAGAGAGCCTTTGTGACCGTTCATGTCGGTGGCGACGTACCCCGGGTTAAGCGTCACGAAGATGATGTTTCTGTCGTGCAGACCGACAGACATGGATCGAGTAACCATGTTAAGCGCAGCCTTGGAGGTGGAGTACGCGTACGAGTGACTGAAGAAGTGCGCCATCTCTTTCGTGTTGCCACCAATGCTGCCCAGGAATGACGAGACTTGGGCCACAGTGGCGGTCCCGTGGGTTTTCACTGCCAGCTCCAGGTTGGGCAGCAATGCACGCGACAAGAGGAACGGCCCCACGGCATTCACCTCGAACTGGCTCATGAATGCGTCTTTGGTGGCCGTCTTAAAGTCGTCTTCGATGTAAATGCCAGCATTGTTGATGAGCAGATCGATGGGCACTCCTTCCAGTTGACGAGCCGCCTCGAGCACGGATGCTTCGTCACTCGTTTCCAACATGACAGTCTTGAAAGGTGACAGCGCCATGAGCTGAGCAAAACATAATCTCATTGCTAGCTACCCGTTAGATTAGCAGCCATAAGAAGACATCAAGGATAGATGTACCTGATCGGTGTTACTGTTGCGACGTGTAGTACCGATGACGTTCCAGCCTTGCTTGGTGTAGTATTCTGCGAAGGCAAGGCCGATGCTGCGTGTGCTGCCCGTGATGAGGACGGTCTTCTTAGTAGTGGCCATTGTTGGAGTTTGGAGAGGTTTGGCTTGGTCTGCTGGGTTGGTTCGAAGTGTTTTCGAAAGTGAGGAAGTTGATGCGAAGCAAACTGCAAACGAGGTTGACGACAATATGTAGATCGCCCGCCTACCGTAGTTCGGCGTGTTTGCCAGAGAGTAATCAAGGTTTATTTTATGTATCTTCGACATGACCTGCAGTCCCGACTCAGAACAAAAATGTATCGCTAACTTCGCGACACGCTGGACAACGCGACCGACACGTGAACACTGGTGCCACAGAGTGTGGGTCTGTTTAGTCATGGTCGCCGATCACTAAGGCTATCGTAGTCTACGATTCGTAGATGCCTGCGCGAAGCAGGCATGCCATCCTCGAGTTCAACCGGATAACTCGCAAGGCGAGCTCATCTCAACAGGAACATGTCGGCTCAACTGACTGATCGCGAAGTGAAGCGTTCCATGCATGAAAACGCACTCGAAAAAGCATCGTTACTCAGTAAGCTCGAGCTGCGTTGATAGTCGTGAGTTAGAACAGAGGGTGCCAACGACTGGGAGCAGTAAGTAGATAGAAACTTGACTATCAGGCTTGACTATTGACTATTAATACATGCATGGTAGTAAATGCAGTAAATGCACATCTTCGTGTACGATATCTTCTCAGAGAAGGGGTTTACATGGAGCAGAAGCTAGGTTGCTTGTGGCTCTTTGGTGGATGCTGGGGAGATTTTCTAGTAAGCAGCCCCGTTCAATTCAGCACTTCCACACCGTTATGGACAAACGAGGCCACTGACACATTGGTTGCTTAAACGCACGGACCTACTGAGGCTCGAATTGAGCAACCAAAACCAGCACTAAGTGCGCTGCTTGCGAAGCGCAAAGTGTGGGCAGGAGCCTTCAACATACACTTGCTTCATGAGGGGTTGTATTGTTGCTGCAATGGAGGACATTGCTAGCAATGGCCATTACTATCGTAAAATGGCTGCACATATAGGTGGAGCGAGCGGTGTACGTTCGTCAGTGAGAAATTGACGCAGCCAATTCGGTACTTATCTTGTATAGTACCTCCATCTCTAGTTATTATCACCAGATCGCTGCGATGTTGCTATCCTATGGATATGAGGTCCGGCTTTTAGTGGAGCCTGTTATTCGCTTTACATCTTCTACACAAGTTTTGTAGTGGTGGCAGATCTCGTAGTGACTGCAGCGAGGTTTGATCGCCTTGGCAATACAGTTCATCTACCGATAATGCGAGGGTCAATATGTTGTGCTAACGAATGGGGAGAGCAGTTTGAAATGCGGAAATACGGCAAGACAGACAGTAATTCGCATTTCGTCCTGTACAGAACGCCGAAGCACAGACTTCCTTTCATCTGGAAGCACCGGTAACAACAACGCTGGCAGTATGAAGTTCCAACACGATCCTGGTGTGCTTCTTCTGACTGCAGCAGCTGAGCTACCACTTTGCGGTGGTCAAAGTTGAAGTGAATTGCTTGGCAGAAGCGTACAATGCATGAAAAAAAGTATATCGAAATATGAATTAATGGGAGTATCCATGTGCTACATGTAGGCCTGACTAGTTGACATCCGACCTTCACCACGGCAGATCAAGGCCCCCAAATGTCTTGTCAGCGTTGTAGAACTTGCTTGAGTCCTCCATGGACAGGTTACCCACGACTTCAGCCATCCACTCGGCCGAGTCGGACGCCTTCAGAGAGCCTTTGTGGCCGTTCTGGTCGGTGGCGACGTACCCCGGGTTAAGCGTCACGAAGATGATGTTGCTATCGTGCAGACCGACAGACATGGATCGAGTAACCATGTTAAGCGCAGCCTTGGAGGTGGAGTACGCGTACGAGTGACTGAAGAAGTGCGCCATCTCTTTCGTGTTGCCACCAATGCTGCCCAGGAATGACGAGACTTGGGCCACAGTGGCGGTCCCGTGGGTTTTCACTGCCAGCTCCAGGTTGGGCAGCAATGCACGCGACAAGAGGAACGGCCCCACGGCATTCACCTCGAACTGGCTCATGAAGGCGTCTTTGGTGGCCGTCTTAAAGTCGTCTTCGATGTAAATGCCAGCATTGTTGATGAGCAGATCGATGGGCACTCCTTCCAGTTGACGAGCTGCTTCGAGCACGGATGCTTCGTCACTCGTTTCCAACATGACAGTCTTGAAAGGTGACAGCGCCATGAGCTGAGCAAGACAGAATCTCATTGTTAGCTACCCGTTAGATTGGCAGCCATAAGAATACATCAAGGATTGCTGTACCTGATCGGTGTTACTGTTGGGACGTGTAGTGCCGATGACGTTCCAGCCTTGCTTGGTGTAGTATTCCGCGAAGGCAAGGCCGATGCCGCGTGTGCTACCCGTGATGAGGACGGTCTTCTTAGTAGTAGCCATTGCTTGGGCTTTAGAGAGGCTTGGTTTGGTCTGCGGGGTTCGAAGTGTTTTTTCGAAAGTGAGGAAGTGGGGGCCAGACAAATGCTGCTAGGAGTCCTAGGACTGCAACGAGGTCGGGGATCGCCTTACATGTGTAGTGTCCGGCGTGATCATTTTTGCCGAAGCAATCAAGGTTTATTTTATGTACTATGGTATCTTCGGCATGACCTGCAGGCTGCAGTGCAACCCCGACTCAGAACAGAAATACAGTGTATCGCTAACTTCGCGACATGCTGTCACCACTACGCGTATATACACTGTTGTGCCACAGAGTGTGGGTCTGTTTAGTCATGGTCACCGCTCATTACGTCTCATCAAGGCTATCGTAGATGCAAGGCGTACATCTCGAATCCAGTCGGATAACTTCTTGTATGTACAGGCCGATTGTCTTCTTCACGATTTAACCGCGCTGCATTTCCGCGACCACTACTGCTCTTCCCCTAGCGACATCTTGAGTAGCTATTCGAGCCGTTTAGGGTACTATGCTCTGGGTTGCAGACCAAGGTTGTTAGGGAGGGCCATGAAGCCTATCGAGGGGCCTAGGGTCCGACGTCCCTAATGTGATTTAAAATTACTATGCAGAGAAGCTCGGGCGTTTAAGTAGCAAGTGCAGTGTTAACTACACGGGGCTACTTTTCTCCAAAAACAAGTGCTTGCGTTCCATATTACATGTAAACCTGTAGCGCAGCCAAAGCATACAGCCAGCCCGTACCAGCTACAGCTCTGTAACGGAATCAATGTTGACAGCAATTCTTGTAAGATCTGTGTATCGACAACATCGATGACGAGCAGTGACCGTAACGGCAACAATGATGACACTCACCGTGTCCAACCGTTGGCCATAATGTCTCCGACACCGGGTAGATGTAGAATAGCACTAGACCTCACTTGTCAATTTACCAAGCAACAGTTTCAGGGAGTTCGCCGACCTCGAGTGTCTTCAATCCCTGCAGACACACTACAAAGATATCTTTAGCAGAGTATCTGCAATTAAGACCATGACTACCACGCGCCCAAGCAACAAAACGTCTACCGGAAGTGGCGAATTGAGTGTTCGATCGAGTTCACGATTGAACCCGCGACCTGCCAACACTGATGGTTGTTCGTACTACGACTCGAAACAGTGATAACGTGGTGACTGGTGATGCGTTTGCCTCAACTCCGTTGTTCACGCCACTCCTACCGCCTAAAATCTCGAGCACTTCGCATGCTTCGTTGGTGCAATGGCGTAAGGACCGTCGGGACTACGAAGAAACGGCTAGGGCTCGTGCAAAAGACGGTGCCAATGATGTGATTGTGCCTGTCAAGACAACGTTTGACCAAGGACTTCTGCGTTTGTGGTGCCGTTTGAGATGGCACATTTCGATCGATGAAGTCACCGAAGACCATATCATGGCTGAGGTGGACCGAATCATCGCAAGTGTGAAAAACAACAACGTTCCGGACATCGACTACGAAATGCGTAATAAACTGCGCATGAACTTGAAAGAGACGGACGTTAGCGAGCGAGTGATCCAGTACTTCAAGACCTGCCATGACATCATCGAAGACAATGGTTGGGGAATCTTTTTTGACGATGACACTGGAAAAAAAACAACTCTGTCGCATTTTGATCGCCTCATTGGAGCCACAAGCTCTACGTGATGATATTGAGAGGACCGTTCGTTTCCAAGCACGCAAAGCGAAGGAAGATGAAGTGGTTCTTCATGACTTGATCCTGGAGAAAGCTTTGGAGCATGACAAGGTTTTCCAGAGACAACGACGTGAAAAGCGCGAGCGCGGTGAGGTTGACTCCAAGAGCCAATCCTCATCGAGGCCGAACAAGACGGCCAAGAAAGCTTCTTCTGGTAGTAGCGACCGTACCGTCAGCGCGGGACAGCCCGTTAAGAAAACGATGGACCGTCCGAAGGTGCCGCCAAAGCCCTGCCCACACTGCGAAGGCATGCATTGGCTATCCGAGTGTACCAAAGCTACTGATGATGAAAAGTCGGAAATTCGTCGCACACTACGTGCTCAGCGTGGAAACGGAAACAAGAAGGACGTCGCCCGTCTCAAGCGTCTACGCTAGTGCATTCCTTCAGAGGGAAAAACTGTAACGCTGAATGACGTTCTGCAATTGCCGTACTGTGCTGATACTGGTGCCGACCGCACGGCTATCAGTAGGAAGCATGTCAAAGAGCTACAGCGACGTGACCCTGCTATCACGGTGGCCCGTTTGGACACTCCGATTGTGAACATTGCAGTGGCAAAACATGAAATCACTTGCACCGATGCAGTACATCTTCGTGTGCTGTTGAACACGGCGGCCGGTCCCGTCGCCCTTCACAAGCCAGTAGAGTGCCTAGTGATTGACGATGATGAACCTGAGTTCATAATGGGTCAGGACCTGTTGAAAGCTTTGGGGATCGACATTGATCGACAGTTAGAGCAACTGGCTGAACGAACAGAAGATACGGAAGGAGATTCCGATGGTTTCGACAACGAATTAGTTGAAGCAGACTCAGGTAGCTCTGACGTGGATTTGAGAGCTGCAATTGAGAAGATGGTGCAAGCAGCTTTGGGACATGGTTTCCCTCGTCATTTAGAGTCGAAACTCCGCGCTATTGTATTGAAGCATGACGTGTGGCGTTTGACATTGGGAAATGATCCGCCTGCGAAGGTCGACCCGCTAGAAATAAAGCTGAAGGAAGGTGCGAAGTCGATTAAGTGCAAACCGAGACAGTATCCACCTGCTGTTCACAAGTATCTCCGCGAATTTAACGCACAGTTGGTGAAGCTTGGATGGGTATATGAAAACCCAAACAGTCGCTGGGCGAGCCCAGTGCTCCCAGTTCGCAAAGCTGGCATGAATGTGGATGAATACCGCCAGACATGTGACTACCGGTTAGTGAATGACCTCATAGAAGCACTGATCAGTACCATGCCGCACATGCGGACTCTATTGGAGTGTACGAAAAGCAAGAATCACTACGGTTTGTTCGACATGCTGAAAGGGTTCTGGCAGCTTCCATTGCACATCCTGAGCCAAGAGTTGATGTCCTACATCACCGACTCGAAGATATACACGCCAAGGCGGGTACCTCAAGGATGTTGCGACGCTGCCGTTCATTTTCAGCAGGTGATGGAGAAGTGTTTCGAGCCACTACTTTATGAGTTTATTGTCGTCTGGATCGACGATCTATTGTTGTTCGCCGACGACGTAGACACCTATGTGACGAAGCTTGAGTGTTTTCTTGACCTCGTCGCCAAGTATGGATTTAAGCTCAGTGCAAAGAAGTCCAGTTTGTATCAGCAGACGGTCAAGTGGTGTGGTCGTGTCATTTCTTCTGCCGGTATTGCCCATGACCCAGAGCGGATAGATACACCCTGTTCGATGCCATACTCCGACCACTGCTGGTCAATTACAGCAGTTCCTTTGTGCCTCAAACTGGATGAGGGAATCTATCGTGGACTATGCACGTGCGGTAGATCCGCTGCAACAGCGACTTGATGAACTACTGAGTAATGGTAAACGCACAAAGCGCGTCGCATCTGGCATTTCGGTTGAGCTGTCGGCTGAAGAGAAGGCTGCGTACGACCATGCCAAGGAGTTGATAGCTACTTCTGCTACGTTGGCGTTACCAGATGACGAGGCAACGACTTGTGTGTTTACCGATGCGTCAGATACCGGATTCGCGGTCGTTTTCACCCAGGTGCGAGACTTCGATGCTAAGACCGACGTGAATACTCAACAACACAAATTGTTGACATGTCTGAGCGGGACTTTCCGTGGCGCGCAGCTAAACTGGACAGTGATTGAGAAGGAAGCTTATCCAATAGTGGTGGCATGCGATAAGTTGGACTACCTACTGTTGCGTGCACGTCCGTTCCGACTATTCAGCGACCATCGTAACTTGATTCACGTTTTCGCGCCGCACACCAGCGTCAAGAAGCACATTCGAGGAAAGCTGTTGCGGTGGGCGTTAAAGCTAATGTCGAACCGGTATGTGATCGAGCACGTCGACGGAACTTCCAACGTTTGGGCGGATATGCTGTCGAGGTGGGCTGGTCAACCAAGAACTGCAGTGCGGTTGAAGCGTTTTACTCGGAGTTTGGGAAAATCTAAGAAAGCAGCTACGAAGCCAAGAGTTTCAAACATTCTACGTCCACTCGACGATGAAGGATTCGTTTGGCCCTCGATGGAGGAGATCGTGGCAGCACAGCGTAAGCACCAAGCGCCACTTGGAGCCACCAAAGGACCTGACAATGCTCTGCGACTTAACAGTCGCCTGTGGATTCCAAAAGCGTGTGTGGATTTGACTCGAAGGCTCTGTGGTAATCGCACACTGCGGTGCACAAGCGACATCGAGGCGAACAAGCAATGGTGAACCATCTACGTGGTTTGTTTCATATCGCCGACATCCATCGCGTCGTACACGCTTTCGTTTCAGGCTGCCTACTGTGCCCGCATGTGAAAGGCGGTCGAATTGTCCGACGTCCGTGGGGTGAGACCATTGAGTGTGACGAGCGAAACGGCGTTCTCCATTGGGATTTTCTATTCGTGGGCGAATCTTTCGGCGATGACAAATATCTTCTAGTCTTGAAAGACCACGCCACGCATTTCTGCGAGCTTGTTGTCTGTGACACCGCCGACAGCGCTGTGGCGACGTCCGCTATCCTCGACTGGCATAGTCGTTTTGGTGTACCTCCTATCTGGGTCAGTGACAACGGCACTCACTTCAAGAACGAGGTGGTCGCTGAACTTTCGCGGCGACTCAAAAGTCACCAGAATTTTACTATTGCCTATAGCCCGTGGATCAATGGGTCGATCGAACGCGTCAACCGCGACATCCTCCAAGTTCTCCGGGCTATGATCCTCGACTACAAGATCTCTACCAAGGACTGGGTATATTTGATTCCGCTGGTTCAATCCAGCATCAACCACACTGCCGTGCCATCTCTCGGCAACAAGGCTCCTACCGAGCTTTTCACCGGTTTGCCGTGTCCGTCACCCCTCTCTGAGTTCTACGACGCCAGCCAGAAGAAGTTGATCAAAGTCCCTACGACCACAGAGGCTATCGCTACGCACTTGGCTACATTGCGTGACAGCTTACGGGCTATGCATCGACCCGTAGCTGACCAACGGCTAAAACAGCGCCTCCTGAACAAGAAGAGAGATCGCGGCGAGACCACCGTCAACTTTGACGTAGGGGACTACGTCCTCCGCTCTCGTGTGGATGAGAAAAAAGGTAGCAAGCTGCTGGTTATCTGGCAAGGGCCCTACAAAGTGGTCCGTGCGGACTCCCACTCCTTTCGAGTACGACATCTAGTCTCGGGAGACGAACTAGATGTCCACCCGTCTCGTCTAAAGTTCTATACAGACAGTAGTCTGGATGTGAATGAGGAGATCCTCGAGCATGTAGCCGCCCAAGGCGTCATACTGGCCATCTCAACGCTGAAAAAGCATCGGTGGAACACATCTATCAAAGATTATGAAGTTCTTTTAGGCTGGAAAGGCCTAGAGTCTGTAGAAGATTCGTGGGAACCCCTGACTTCCCTAGCCAAAGAAGTCAAGGTTTTGCTAGATCAGTACATCCAAAAACAAAATGCGAAGGTACGAAAGTACTGGAAGAATCTCCAGTAAAATTTTCAATCCAAAAACTTCAGTAGTTTTTCCAAAATATTGAATTTTCTAGTATGCACAATGCATATTTGCTACCATGTAGCCAACGTATGTGCAAGTATAATGCACCAACTCCCAGTCCAATCCGTGCATTATTGACCACAAAACAATTAGTCATAATCAACTTCAATACGTTGCACCTGTAACACTTGTTACATAGTCAGGCACATGGGTACATGGACTATCACTCACACATGAGTGTCATAAACATGCAAACTTTCAATAGTCGTGTTATTCCACATAGCTCTAGCTGGACCAGGCTTGGAGGGGCAGTGTAGCGCAGCCAAAGCATACAGCCAGCCCGTACCAGCTACAGCTCTGTAACGGAATCAATGTTGACAGCAATTCTTGTAAGATCTGTGTATCGACAACATCGATGACGAGCAGTGACCGTAACGGCAACAATGATGACACTCACCGTGTCCAACCGTTGGCCATAATATCTCCGACACCGGGTAGATGTAGAATAGCCCTATACCTCACTTGTCAATTTACCAAATAGACTTCGGCAACAGTTTCAGGGAGTTCGCCGACTCCCCTCGAGTGTCTTCAATCCCTGCAGACACACTACAAAACCCCTACTAAGTTATCAGTCATACTCCGATAAGTCCAAGTTACTATGGAGATGAGTTTCACCTGATGAGCTCACCCTTCGCTTTTGCGATACAAGAAGTTATCCGACTGGATTCGAGATGTACGCCTTGCATCTACGATAGCCTTGATGAGACGTAATGAGCGGTGACCATGACTAAACAGACCCACACTCTGTGGCACAACAGTGCATATACGCGTAGTGGTGACAGCATGTCGCGAAGTTAGCGATACACTGTATTTCTGTTCTGAGTCGGGGTTGCACTGCAGCCTGCAGGTCATGCCGAAGATACCATAGTACATAAAATAAACCTTGATTGCTTCGGCAAAAATGATCACGCCGGACACTACACATGTAAGGCGATCCCCGACCTCGTTGCAGTCCTAGGACTCCTAGCAGCATTTGTCTGGCCCCCACTTCCTCACTTTCGAAAAAACACTTCGAACCCCGCAGACCAAACCAAGCCTCTCTAAAGCCCAAGCAATGGCTACTACTAAGAAGACCGTCCTCATCACGGGTAGCACACGCGGCATCGGCCTTGCCTTCGCGGAATACTACACCAAGCAAGGCTGGAACGTCATCGGCACTACACGTCCCAACAGTAACACCGATCAGGTACAGCAATCCTTGATGTATTCTTATGGCTGCCAATCTAACGGGTAGCTAACAATGAGATTCTGTCTTGCTCAGCTCATGGCGCTGTCACCTTTCAAGACTGTCATGTTGGAAACGAGTGACGAAGCATCCGTGCTCGAAGCAGCTCGTCAACTGGAAGGAGTGCCCATCGATCTGCTCATCAACAATGCTGGCATTTACATCGAAGACGACTTTAAGACGGCCACCAAAGACGCCTTCATGAGCCAGTTCGAGGTGAATGCCGTGGGGCCGTTCCTCTTGTCGCGTGCATTGCTGCCCAACCTGGAGCTGGCAGTGAAAACCCACGGGACCGCCACTGTGGCCCAAGTCTCGTCATTCCTGGGCAGCATTGGTGGCAACACGAAAGAGATGGCGCACTTCTTCAGTCACTCGTACGCGTACTCCACCTCCAAGGCTGCGCTTAACATGGTTACTCGATCCATGTCTGTCGGTCTGCACGATAGCAACATCATCTTCGTGACGCTTAACCCGGGGTACGTCGCCACCGACATGAACGGCCACAAAGGCTCTCTGAAGGCGTCCGACTCGGCCGAGTGGATGGCTGAAGTCGTGGGTAACCTGTCCATGGAGGACTCAAGCAAGTTCTACAACGCTGACAAGACATTTGGGGGCCTTGATCTGCCGTGGTGAAGGTCGGATGTCAACTAGTCAGGCCTACATGTAGCACATGGATACTCCCATTAATTCATATTTCGATATACTTTTTTTCATGCATTGTACGCTTCTGCCAAGCAATTCACTTCAACTTTGACCACCGCAAAGTGGTAACTCAGCTGCTGCAGTCAAGAAGAAGCACACCAGGATCGTGTTGGAACTTCATACTGCCAGCGTTGTTGTTACCGGTGCTTCAGATGAAAGGAAGTCTGTGCTTCGGCGTTCTGTACAGGACGAAATGCGAATTACTGTCTGTCGCCGCATTTCCGCATTTCAAACTGCTCTCCCTATTCGTTAGCACAACATATTGACCCTCGCATTATCGGTAGATGAACTGTATTGCCAAGGCGATCAAACCTCGCTGCAGTCACTACGAATCTGCCACCACTACAAAACTTGTGTAGAAGATGTAAAGCGAATAACAGGCTCCACTAAAAGCCGGACCTCATATCCATAGGATAGCAACATCGCAGCGATCTGGTGATAATAACTAGAATGGAGGTACTATACAAGATAAGTACCGAATTGGCTGCGTCAATTTCTCACTGACGAACGTACACCGCTCGCTCCACCTATATGTGCAGCCATTTTACGATAGTAATGGCCATTGCTAGCAATGTCCTCCATTGCAGCAACAATACAACCCTCATGAAGCAAGTGTATGTTGAAGGCTCCTGCCCACACTTTGCGCTTCGCAAGCAGCGCACTTAGTGCTGGTTTTGGTTGCTCAATTCGAGCCTCAGTAGGTCCGTGCGTTTAAGCAACCAATGTGTCAGTGGCCTCGTTTGTCCATAACGGTGTGGAAGTGCTGAATTGAACGGGGCTGCTTACTAGAAAATCTCCCCAGCATCCACCAAAGAGCCACAAGCAACCTAGCTTCTGCTCCATGTAAACCCCTTCTCTGAGAAGATATCGTACACGAAGATGTGCATTTACTGCATTTACTACCATGCATGTATTAATAGTCAATAGTCAAGCCTGATAGTCAAGTTTCTATCTACTTACTGCTCCCAGTCGTGGCACCCTCTGTTCTAACTCACGACTATCAACGCAGCTCGAGCTTACTGAGTAACGATGCTTTTCGAGTGCGTTTTCATGCATGGAACGCTTCACTTCGCGATCCAGTCAGTTGAGCCGACATGTTCCTGTTGAGATGAGCTCGCCTTGCGAGTTATCCGGTTGAACTCGAGATGGCATGCCTGCTTCATGGCAGGCATCTACGAATCGTAGACTACGATAGCCTTAGTGATCGGCGACCATGACTAAACAGACCCACACTCTGTGGCACCAGTGTTCACGTGTCGGTCGCGTTGTCCAGCGTGTCGCGAAGTTAGCGATACATTTTTGTTCTGAGTCGGGACTGCAGGTCATGTCGAAGATACATAAAATAAACCTTGATTACTCTCTGGCAAACACGCCGAACTACAGTAGGCGGGCGATCTACATATTGTCGTCCAACCTCGTTGCAGTTTGCTTCGCATCAACTTCCTCACTTTCGAAAACACTTCGAACCAACCCAGCAGACCAAGCCAAACCTCTCCAAACTCCAACAATGGCCACTACTAAGAAGACCGTCCTCATCACGGGCAGCACACGCAGCATCGGCCTTGCCTTCGCAGAATACTACACCAAGCAAGGCTGGAACGTCATCGGTACTACACGTCGCAACAGTAACACCGATCAGGTACATCTATCCTTGATGTCTTCTTATGGCTGCTAATCTAACGGGTAGCTAGCAATGAGATTATGTTTTGCTCAGCTCATGGCGCTGTCACCTTTCAAGACTGTCATGTTGGAAACGAGTGACGAAGCATCCGTGCTCGAGGCGGCTCGTCAACTGGAAGGAGTGCCCATCGATCTGCTCATCAACAATGCTGGCATTTACATCGAAGACGACTTTAAGACGGCCACCAGAGACGCCTTCATGAGCCAGTTCGAGGTGAATGCCGTGGGGCCGTTCCTCTTGTCGCGTGCATTGCTGCCCAACCTGGAGCTGGCAGTGAAAACCCACGGGACCGCCACTGTGGCCCAAGTCTCGTCATTCCTGGGCAGCATTGGTGGCAACACGAAAGAGATGGCGCACTTCTTCAGTCACTCGTACGCGTACTCCACCTCCAAGGCTGCGCTTAACATGGTTACTCGATCCATGTCTGTCGGTCTGCACGATAGCAACATCATCTTCGTGACGCTTAACCCGGGGTACGTCGCCACCGACATGAACGGCCACAAAGGCTCTCTGAAGGCGTCCGACTCGGCCGAGTGGATGGCTGAAGTCGTGGGTAACCTGTCCATGGAGGACTCAAGCAAGTTCTACAACGCTGACAAGACATTTGGGGGCCTTGATCTGCCGTGGTGAAGGTCGGATGTCAACTAGTCAGGCCTACATGTAGCACATGGATACTCCCATTAATTCATATTTCGATATACTTTTTTTCATGCATTGTACGCTTCTGCCAAGCAATTCACTTCAACTTTGACCACCGCAAAGTGGTAACTCAGCTGCTGCAGTCAAGAAGAAGCACACCAGAATCGTGTCGGAACTTCATACTGCTAGCGTTGTTGTTACCGGTGCTTCAGATGAAAGGAAGTCTGTGCTTCGGCGTTCTGTACTGGACGAAACATGAATTACTGTCGGGCCGCCGCATTTCAAACTGCTCTCCCCATTGGGTAAGCACAACATATTGACCCTCGCATAACCGGTAGATGAACTGAATTGCCAAGGCGATCAAACCTTGCTGCACTCGCTGCGAATCTGCCACCACTACGCTACTTGAAAGAGCAATAGCTCCAGGCGTTATGTAGGACGATGTTTTCCGTACGAGTTTGGGCCTGCTTCGTCGTTCAGCACCTGTCACTAGGGGGCCAATGCGCGTTGAAGACTGGCTCGCTACATCGACAGCAGTGGCAGCATCTCTGTCGATACGCCGCTGCGCATGAACGGCAAAATTCTCGCCAAACGAGTGAAGTAGCTGCATCAGCGATCGGAAACTTGTAGCCGACAAGTTCAGGTTAACGCTGTCAACACCCCCGAAAAGCTTTAGGAGAGGGATGCTTGGGTCATCCGGCGCGACGCTCATATAGAAACTAAACGTCAACGATGTCTTCTCGAGGAGATAGTGCCAAGCAGACTTCTTTCCCGATTGAGTCCGTGCTCGAAAAACATTTCTCGCAATGCCGCTATTTCCTCCGTTGATAATTTGAACCTCAATGCCCGCAATACTGATTTCCAATACGTCGTAAAGACTCCCCTCCGAAGAAGCAGCGCCAATCACTCGAGTTGCCTTTTCCTCCGTATCCCCAATATCACTCAAGCTGTCAGATTCTTCGAAGGTGTCACTCGGATGTGTTGTTTGTGCCTTCAAATGCCCGAGGAATACTAGCAAACTCACCTCGTCGCCTGTAGGGATTCCGGTATCTTCTGGTGGAGATTGAATAATGTTAATAAGTGGTGAAATGACATCTAATCTCATGTCTAGTTTCGTTCTCCGAGCCAATGCATCGCGCAGTTGAGCGGCACTGTAACGTTGGAGGCTCTGTGCTCGTTTCCAGGCGCTTTGCTCAAGCCCCGATAGATCCACGTTAACAGGGCGAGAAAACACCGCCAGGACGTCAAGAAGAAACATGAGGTTGACATTGCACTTGATTGGCTGTGTGACGAACGACACCCGAAGTAAATGAGCTGCAGCCGCATCTTCAGGGGGAGTTCCTCGCTTTAAATTCGAGTTTTCGTCAAGTTTCGGCTGGCGTTCGGATTCGATGCTGAGTTGTATCAATGGGAGCTCCTTCTCACAATGACGAAGTCGTACGCTGCTCATTTGATGCCGCACTCCAACCGGGTGGTACTCCAGAATCTCATCCATATCCATTCGCTGGAGAAAGAAATCGGTCCCGGAAGAACTTACTGAGCGTCTTCTGTGCAACTGACGGTCAAGCACAGAAGATCGAGAACTCTGACAGAAGAAAGCGTCACGAAGCTGAAGACCAACCTCCATGCACGACGGTCGCACCAAAAATTGGATCTCCACGTCATCAAACGAAGCGATTAAATTCGAGGAAGACTTCACATCGCTCACTTTAGCTCCTTCATGAAGCGTGAGACCGCTCAGATCCGCAGGAACATTCTCAAGACTGAGACCAAAGCTTGCCTTATACAGAGTAAGCTGAAATCTGTACAAAATATGCTGTTGTTCTTGTAGCAAGCGCTTCTTGCGTGCAGCGACATCTTCAACCTCCCCGCTGTCATTTGTTCTGTTGTCCTTGCTTTCATCGTCCGGGTGGAAATCAATCGCGTCGTATAAATCCTTGGTATCTTGATCACTCCATTTCACATCTTCGACACGAACATATCCATCTTGTCGTGACCCAGAATCTTGTGTTGCAGCACTAGCACCTGTAAGCCACGTGGCGTATGACCAGAGACGTGAGCTAGCGGGGGGACCAGAGCCTTGAGAGAACGGGACGTTTTCTTCATTTTCCCGCTGGCTCTGCAACTTACTCAGGACTTCTTTTTCTTTCTCCTTTTCGGCAATATCTTTACGCACAGCTCGGCGAAGCCTGATTAGATCTTAAACATGGATCGTGAGTTCTAATTCGTCTACGTAACTCACTACGTGCCATTTCTTTCGGCAGTGAGCGCAGATTCGGCGAAATGAGGGAGGCTGCAAACGTGGTGCCGTGCTCCAACACGAGACTTGACCAGCAACTCAGTGAGATCATATCACACGGAGCTACATCCCCTGAACCAAAGGAAGATAAATTGTGGTCAATAGGGATGATACCACGTTAAGCCGCTTGCCATGGCCTCACTGCACAATTGTGGGCAGATGTAAGTGCACGTGGGCGTCGAAGCCTCCAGCAGTCAGAATCAAACCTTCACCAGCGATAACTTTTGTGTTCACGCCCACAATGAGGTTCGGCATCACATCCTTCATCACGCCCGGGTTTCCGCCCTTGCCAATGAGCACATCCTTAATACCCACATCAGCCTTGTAGATCCCCGTGTAGCCCACAACCAGCGCTCGTGATGATCGTATCCACGAATTGGGCTGCCGTCTTCCCTGACGCTTGCCCCATGCCTTCACGCAGGACTTTGCCAGCACCAAACTTACACTCATCTCCGTACACTGTCATATCCTTCTCCACCGCCACATAGAGCTCCATATCTCCAAGACGCACGATATCTCCCGTGGTAGGACCATACGTCTGGGCATACACGCTTCTAGGCATCTTGCAGATACCAAAATCCGGCTGTGTTGACAGCTTACTGGCATCCAGGACCTTGTGGTGGAAGTCTTCCGCCACTGCTTTAGTCACAATTGTGTCCGCCTTGGACTCATCCACTGGTCCGGAAGCAAGGTTGTTGCCGCCGGTGATGATCTTGTTACCAGCAATGGGGCACCTCCTCCAAATGGTAGCAACCCACAATGCAAGCGATCAGTAGCTTTATTTCCATCGTAGCAAGCCAAACTCTGCAAAGTTCCCACTCTATTTCCCATTCCTCTCGATCTCAAATAATTATTAGCCCTGTGCGCTCGTACACAATGAACAGCACCGTAGAGAGCAGCAGCATGACGCCAGCGCCGATCCACATTTTGTCCTGCTTGGCTTGCCACTCGAGCGCTTTGAGCCTCTTGCGCACCTCTTTGATCTCGGCATTCACGCTTCCGTACTCCTCGTGGGAACTGCGCAGACTCAGCCTTCCGTCGTCCAGCACTTTAGTCACGGAGCTCACTCGCTCGATCTCTTGTGACATGACTTGACGTGTGCGCTTGAGCGCCGCCGTGACGTCCACCGCTGAACCAGAGCTGCTGCCGCTGGCCGAAGTCTTCGTCCCCCGTGGGCTTTGCGGTAAGAGACTTCGGCGCTGTTGCTCAAGACGTTCGACCTTCGCGCGCTGACGATAGGCCACCAGCACCTTCCTACATGCAGCCACATGGCTTTGCAGTTGCCTCTCATGATCTTCCAATGCGTGAGCGGCCTCCTTCGCCTCCTTCGGGTCTTGCAGCTCCTGGATCCAGTCCTGAGCCTCCGACAGCGCACGTCGATACGCGGCGATTCCCTCGCCCACTCTCTCCTCTAGTGCCTGCTCTTCGTCCGTGGAAAAGCTCAAACGCTGCTGTGCGGACGCATCGTCACCGCGAATTGACAGGTTCGTGGACACGTAGCGATACACTCCGGTGAGCTCATGCTCCGCCTGTCGGAGCGCCTCCATCGTTGCTAGTAAGAGCACGATCGGGATATAAGCATAAGGATACATGATAGCCCTCTTTATCATGATAATCAGTTTATCTACCGGTATATTACCAGTACAGAGTTGAAGGCGAAGAAGGAAAAGTGAGCTCGCCCGTGCTCCTCGCGCCGCCATGTTCCTCCAGCGCTACGTACACGTGGTGCTGGACGCGGTGCTGGGCAGCTACGTGAAGAATATCGACCCGGCGGCCCTGCAGATCAGTGTGTGGAACGGTAAGATCGAGGTGGAGGCCGTGGAGCTACAGCCCGACGCTTTCCCGCTCCCCAATCAGATGCGGCTGGTCAAGGGAACGCTCCGTCAGCTTCGAATTGATCTACCGTGGACCAATCTGGCTGGTCAACCCATTCGAGTGGACATTCAAGACGTCAGCTTGCTCCTGGAGGTCTGTGCTGACGACCGCGCGGGCTCCGACGAGCTCTCGACCGAAGATCAGCGTCGTGCCGCTCGCCAGAAGCTGCAGAAGCTGCAACGCAAACGTGCGGCCATTGATGCCGTAGAGAAAGCGACAGAGTTTAACGAGAAGAACAAGACACAGGCGCCGGTGGGCCAGAGCTGGACGCAGAGTTTCCTGTTCAAGCTGCTGGTCAAAGTGCTGGACAATGTGCAGGTCCACGTGCAGCACTTGCATCTGAGGATGGAGGACGCTGTGTCCGACCCGATACACCCTTATGCGGTGGGGCTCACACTTGAAGCCATCATTATCAAGTCGGCAGACGAAGGTTGGAACTACACGATGGTGGGTCGAGGCCAGCAACAAGACGGCGGCTCGTTCATCCGGAAGAAGATGGACATTAACAAGTTCGGTATCTATTGGTCACTGCCGCTGGTACCTGTACCAGCAGCAGTACTGAATGACGCAGAAGCTTTTGCGACACTGATGAGGAGCAATTTCTTGACGGAGAAGGCGACTGAGCCGTCTCCATCACCTCCAATGTCCGACAGTGCTGCACCGTTGAAGCTGGGGCTACCATTGCTATTTAACTCGGGTGACTACATTGTGCATCCACTCACAGTCTCCATGAAGCTGACGGTGAATGATGGAAATGCCAAGTTGCCGATTACGCACCAAGAGCTTAGTGAACGCGTCCTGTCGAGGCTTGGGACGCCATGGATGGTTGAGACAATTGACGCCATCGGTGACGAAGCTTGGAGTGAGTTTCTTGAGATGATGCCCAAGCTAGCAGGAGAGCGCAAGTATACTCTTGGTTTCGTGTTCTCGGAAGCATGGTCAGTGGCGAGAGAGCTCACGGAAGAAGAGGACGAGACCCCTTCAGTGAAGCAGTTCAAGGAAGCGTTGTCGAGTTGCATGCAGTGGTCGTTGGAAGAGGTGGATCGGGTGGAGCCTTGCATTGTCAAGTATCGCGAGGCAGTTGTCCATGTGATGGAGGAAAAGAGCACTTACATTGACGCCCAAGCGAGTATCGATCAGATCAGCACATCACTGCACCGTCAGCAATACCTGAGTGCGCTTTCCTTCATTTCCTTCTTGACGGTGAAGCGCCGCCAAGCTCGGTACCTAGTGCTGCGTCCGAAGAGAATTCGTGTGAAAGACAATCCTAGAGCATGGTGGCGATACGCGGTTAATGCTGTGCTGCTGGATGTTCGTGAACGCTTGGCGCATGTTGACTGGGAAGCACTTGAGAAGACTCGAGAGCAGAGGAACCGCTATAAAGAGTTGTATCTCGTCTTGGAGCACGGCACCACGTTTGCAGCCTCCCTCATTTCGCCGAATCTGCGCTCACTGCCGAAAGAAATGGCACGTAGTGAGTTAGACGAATTAGAACTCACGATCCATGTTCAAGATCTAATCAGGCTTCGCCGAGCTGTGCGTAAAGATATTGCCGAAAAGGAGAAAGAAAAAGAAGTCCTGAGTAAGTTGCAGAACCAGCGGGAAAATGAAGAAAACGTCCCGTTCTCTCAAGGCTCTGGTCCCCCCGCTAGCTCGCGTCTCTGGTCATACGCCACGTGGCTTACAGGTGCTAGTGCTGCAACACAAGATTCTGGGTCACGACGAGATGGATATGTTCGTGTCGAAGATGTGAAATGGAGTGATCAAGATACCAAGGATTTATACGACGCGATTGATTTCCACCCGGACGATGAAAGCAAGGACAACAGAACAAATGACAACGGGGAGGTTGAAGATGTCGCTGCACGCAAGAAGCGCTTGCTACAAGAACAACAGCATATTTTGTACAGATTTCAGCTCACTCTGTATAAGGCAAGCTTTGGTCTCAGTCTTGAGAATGTTCCTGCGGATCTGAGCGGTCTCACGCTTCATGAAGGAGCTAAAGTGAAGTCTTCCTCGCATTTAATCGCTTCGTTTGATGACGTGGAGATCCAATTTTTGGTGCGACCGTCGTGCATGGAGGTTGGTCTTCAGCTTCGTGACGCTTTCTTCTGTCAGAGTTCTCGATCTTCTGTGCTTGACCGTCAGTTGCACAGAAGACGCTCAGTAAGTTCTTCCGGGACCGATTTCTTTCTCCAGCGAATGGATATGGATGAGATTCTGGAGTACCACCCGGTTGGAGTGCGGCATCAAATGAGCAGCGTACGACTTCGTCATTGTGAGAAGGAGCTCCCATTGATACAACTCAGCATCGAATCCGAACGCCAGCCGAAACTTGACGAAAACTCGAATTTAAAGCGAGGAACTCCCCCTGAAGATGCGGCTGCAGCTCATTTACTTCGGGTGTCGTTCGTCACACAGCCAATCAAGTGCAATGTCAACCTCATGTTTCTTCTTGACGTCCTGGCGGTGTTTTCTCGCCCTGTTAACGTGGATCTATCGGGGCTTGAGCAAAGCGCCTGGAAACGAGCACAGAGCCTCCAACGTTACAGTGCCGCTCAACTGCGCGATGCATTGGCTCGGAGAACGAAACTAGACATGAGATTAGATGTCATTTCACCACTTATTAACATTATTCAATCTCCACCAGAAGATACCGGAATCCCTACAGGCGACGAGGTGAGTTTGCTAGTATTCCTCGGGCATTTGAAGGCACAAACAACACATCCGAGTGACACCTTCGAAGAATCTGACAGCTTGAGTGATATTGGGGATACGGAGGAAAAGGCAACTCGAGTGATTGGCGCTGCTTCTTCGGAGGGGAGTCTTTACGACGTATTGGAAATCAGTATTGCGGGCATTGAGGTTCAAATTATCGACGGAGGAAATAGCGGCATTGCGAGAAATGTTTTTCGAGCACGGACTCAATCGGGAAAGAAGTCTGCTTGGCACTATCTCCTCGAGAAGACATCGTTGACGTTTAGTTTCTATATGAGCGTCGCGCCGGATGACCCAAGCATCCCTCTCCTAAAGCTTTTCGGGGGTGTTGACAGCGTTAACCTGAACTTGTCGGCTACAAGTTTCCGATCGCTGATGCAGCTACTTCACTCGTTTGGCGAGAATTTTGCCGTTCATGCGCAGCGGCGTATCGACAGAGATGCTGCCACTGCTGTCGATGTAGCGAGCCAGTCTTCAACGCGCATCGGCCCCCTAATGACCGGTGCTGAACGACGAAGCAGGCCCAAACTCGTACGGAAAAAATCGTCCTACATAAAGCCTGGAGCTATTGCTCTTTCAAGTAGCGGCTCAAGTGGGAAGCCTGCTGTTGCGTCTGAGAACAGCCCGTACCTTGGTTTAGCGAGAAAGATCCAACTCGAGCGGAAGAAAACCTTTCGCGAAAAGGATATTGACGACCATGATCTGCTCAAACTGTGGAAGCGTGTGATCTGCCAGCTTCAGTTCGGGGTGGGGGAGATCATCCTCACGTTGCAAGTTTGTGATATTGAAAATGATTCGGGAAAGATCGTTCGAGTGCGTGCAGTTGATATTAGCACACGCTTGAAGGTTCGGTCCTATGACAAAAGACTGGAGTTTGCGCTTGGGACGTTTTTGGTGGAAGATATCCTTCTCTCACGACCGTCGCCTTCGTCGAAAGTGGTAGAAAAGAAGCGATTCCTCGTGAAATCTGGCAACCACAGTGTGGTTACAGACTTGGAAGATAATCCAGAGGAGGAAAATAATGCGTTCGCCAAACCTCCACCTTCGTCTGAGCAGTTGATTCATGTGGCAATTACAAGTATCGCCTCTGACGCCGTCATGCTGAAGAGCAAGAAAATGTGGAAGCATGCCCGCCACTCTCCCCTCTGCCCGTCTTCTGACAAGAACGCTGTATGGCAAGACCCACTCATTACCCCGCTTTCGGTTGATGCAAGCTTGCGATTGTTGACGATAGATGTTTACCAAGATACGCTTGCAGAAGTATTCGTGTTTTTCTTCAAGCACAACAGAGAATACGCGGACGAAAGTCCACAAGAACAGCCACCTCCACCGCCTCCGTCACTACGGAGTATCAGTGAAGGGAGCACAGCAAGTAGGAAACGAGGGGGCGATGTAGAAGAACAATCTGTTTTGTCTTCGGTGGATGCCGAAGCGAATGAAGACACTTTTTCGAGAAAATTAGGGGTGTGGATGGCTTCTTCATTTCTGGACAATCTTCCGGTCTCTAGCCCAGGAAAGGAAAAGGATGCCGAAGACTCAACAGTGAGAGATGAACTCGATGATGCCGAAGAAGAGTTACCGGCTTCATTGCAATTACGGCTTCACGTGGAAGGTTTGTCTGTATTCCTCCACTTGGACGACAAACAGAGACCAGAAGGGATGCCATCAGCTTTTGCAAGCTTAACTGCACAGCAGTTCTGTTGCTGTGTACAGCGCTTCCCACGGTACATGAGCATCTTCGCGTACTTGACGTCACTGAAGATTTGCGATGTGTCTGTACTTGATCAGCACCTCAGCGAGATCATATCACACGGAGCTACATCCCCTGAACCAAAGGAAGATAAATTGTGGGTCAATAGGGATGATACCCGTGAATACGACGATGGCATCGAGGTGGGCCACGTTCCGACGTTAAGCGAGATTCTGATTTTGCTCGATGACATTCCTGCGGTTTTTTCATGTGCTGCGCAGTTTTACGGCGCGAATTCTATCCAGGAAACATGGCATCCAGGCTATAGTAGCCGCTATTCAATGCGCCTTAAATCCCCGCGAATCCGATTCCTCTACAGCTTTGTCGACGACATGCGCAACTACTGGATGAATGGCGTGCTGCTGGAGACCGTTTTGGCTATTTTGTTTCGAGAACAAGCTGACATGCTTTGGGAGGGCGATTTTCAACTGGCAGATAGCCAAAGAAGTTCGGTTCACACTCAGATGAATGAAGTGACGGAGGAAAAGGAAGAAGAAGCAGCAACACCCTCGGGTGTGTTCTTGGGGTCTGATGTTGTGTCGATGTTCCCCCTTGTCGACATTCGCTTGGAAGATACTGTGCTGGAGATGCCCCCGCATCGCATGTCGTCTGAGTCTCTACTGCTACGTTTTGATAGCTTTCGAGCGTCCAACGAAGGTGTTGTTAATAGTTTTCTGGGAATGGAGAATCGCATCGTGGCCAAAGTGCTGCTGAATTCGTCACTGAAGCAGCTACAGTTAGACATGAAGGCTCTTCGAATTGTCTCTGTGATCCTCGTGGACCGCAACGATATTGACAAAAGACTTGGAGGTGGAGGATTTGTCACCCAGAGTCTACTTGGGTTAACTGATTATTCTCTCTCGGCAGATTTCCGCTCACACGCTGATCTAAAGTTGACGATGAACTACAGTCCCGTTCGGTTAGTTTGCAATCAAGAACAGTACGCCTTTGTGCTTCGAGTACCTTTCCAGAACTACCATGAGCGCAGTCGGTATAGTTTCGTGCAAGGTGTCGATACATCGGCAAAGGCAGTGTCGCGACTTTCTACTCACCGGTTCTCCTTGTCGAGAAGTCTTGATGGAGCTTCGTCGTCTGGAAGAATTCTGGACGATGGAGACGATTTGAGCAATGGTGCGAGTGCGTCCGAGTCTCCAGAAGCTGTAGAAGAACGTCATATCATGCTAAATCTCCACGTCCCAGAGATCACGATGGAGATACTACAGGGGCAACATGGGTATCATCCTTCTAGCAGTGGCGATCTCGATATGGCTGAGAAAGGCAAAACGAACGATGGCTCAATCTGCATTTTGGCTCTCACTGTGTTATCTGGACGCGCTGATTACAACTTGGCAAATGGGAGGCTGGCAGCAGACATTGATCTAGAAGGTGTTCACGTTCGAGATTCTCGTGTGAAGTCAAAGATGTCGGTCTCGTATCGTGACGTTGTGGTGTTCGAACGCTGCAAGGAAGGTCTACCAAAGGCAATTAAAATTCAGTTCGGACGCGAAAGTTTCGATGTTGACGTGTCAACGATAGGCTTTGATCCAGCGTTTACTTCTCACGGAAATGGATTACGAACGCCCAGAACTCAGTTTAGGAGTGTGTCGTCTCGAGCGATTGTGGGTCTCTTTGGATCGGAACTCTCCCTGAGACGGACAGACTCTGAAATTTCTGCTTATTCGGCCATGTCATCAACCGTGACAAGCCATGGCGCACATTCCGATAAATCTGGGGAAGAGAAGCCCCTACCGGTAATGGGAACGGAAGGGAGAATGGATCTGGTCATCGACGTGGCAGGATTAAAAGTCATCCCGTCAAACATCCACTACGATGTGCTTCAGTTTTTGACGATGCCTGACGGTTGGAATGCTGATGACGAAGGAAGTTCTGCGAGTAGTCAAGGAGAAACGAAGCACACGGACGAGAATGACAATGACGAAACAGTGTCTGTGCCACCAAATTATCGCCGAATTAGCTTGGAGCTTAATCTAGGCCCATCGGCATTGCTGCTGGTGGAAGATCCTCACAAACTCAAGTCTAGAGCGCTCATGCTGTCGTGGGAAGCATCTGTGATTCTCAACTACCTCCAACAGACCAATGAAGACGAGTCCCTAAGTATTGAGGACAAAGACTCGCCTGCGCACAGTCGAAATCAGGTTCAGTTTTGTATCGCTCTTGAAAACATCCATGCGACCTCACGGTTGTCAGAAGAAAGCGTTTGGGCAGCAGAGCAAGCAGCCACAGCTGCATCTGCGGACTGTCTCAAGCCAATTGACATGGAGACTGTCTTACAAATGGACCTTCGCTCCCATTTCTTGCGCTTCCGGACGACATTCGACCGTGTGATGGAGCTTCGCTTCGGGTATCTGGATTTCTGCACGATGCTGGCAGCTCTCGAGCACATACTCCGTCGACCAGTAACCGCCTCGCAAATTTCCCCAGGAGCTCAGAAACGGCGGTCGATGTCCGGTTCATCGATTTCCTCCCTTTCTGGTGGTGGTGCAGACAGCGAGGCTTCATCTTGGAGTGGACGACACCGTTCTCCGCGTCCAGGTCTTGCGCTGTCTACCCCGAGTAAAAGCGAGCGACAGCGCGTTGCTGCTCTCTACGGGTCGTCGCTTATCTATTTGGTTTCGGCGAGTTTCCGTGGGCGCCTAGAGACGAGGCCAGTGGTTGGATTTTACAATTCCACTTGGCGTAAGCGATACCTGGTTTTGCCTTACACAGCTCAACAGCGACAGCTTGTTCAAAGTGTAGCGTTCCGGATTTTACCAGCGTCTGTTAGTCGACGACAGATCGGCGACGAAATCTACTACGGTGACAGAATCATTCTGGAAGCTGTCGGAGATAATGATAACGACACCGTCGAAACGACCGCAAAGGATAAGTCACCTATCAGAGAAGAATCCGTAGACACTCCGGCCACTGGTGGGAAAGATGTAGCCCAGTCAACGCTGATCCAAAAGTACGATCAACTAGGCGCTAATGGCTACTTAGGCCCTGAAGGATCGGCAGGAGTTTTTGAGACGACGATCTGGAAGCACGGAAGCACGATGTTTAACTCGGACAAAAGTGTGATCTACGACCGGGAGCTGATCGTGTTCGAGGAACTCACAATCTATCGCTCTTTTAGTAAAGGGATGAAATTTGGCGCGACGAATGCTACTGGCCAGCAGATGGACTTCAACTCTGCTCGAACTGGGCCCCACGCTGAGGGCGCGCATACAGTAGATACGACGGGTGCACGAGGAGGAGGTTATTTGATGTTCAACGGCGTTGGCGATGCACCTATTCCGTTCGCTCTGTCCATTGTATCAAGCAAAGCGAGATCGAGGACACTACAACGCGAGAAGAACGACACCAACGTTGGAGACAGAGATGCAGCTGACGAAGATACCAGCGCAGCGGGTGAAGAAGCTCCAGACGCCACTGGTGATATTGAGGAGAACCAGCCTGTACCACCACGAAAACGGAGAAGGAAACGCAAGTCGATTTTTGCGTATTCCTCTTTTTTAGAGAACCTGAAGATCTTAGAGTTCACGCTGCCAGGTGTGAATGCGACGGTTGTGAACGACTTCCACAACATGCTTCTACCTTTGCTCCACTTTCGAGTGGCAGCACTCCACGCTGACATCCGAGGGAGGTTGGAAGACAAATTCACAGCGCTAACCAGTCTTCGATGTGGGATTCAAGCATACAATTCTCAATTAGCTGTGTGGGAACCCGTGCTAGAAGACTTCGAGGTGAATATGGCATACCATGGGAAGGGAGGAGTGCTGTGTGACTACTGCATGTCTGAGAGGCAATCAGTCTCCCCTACAGGTGCTGCGCTGCGCTGTGATGGAATGCCGCTGTGTCTTTTCCGCTCTTCTAGGACCGAAGTGTTCACCAATGCAGCTGCACACTCTTGGGAGTCCAAGAACTTTATTTATCGCGAGCTTTTGGAACAACCTGACGTACAAGATGGCGCCAAACTGGCCAATACGTTCATGGTTGTGGTGAAGGACGACTTCAACATCAACGTTTCGCGCAATGTGATCAATGTGTTGGTGCATTTCTTTGCCTTGGTGACGAAAGTGACTGCAGCTGACGAGGCCTTATCATCACGTCTCGGGCCGTTCATTTATGTCGACAACCAGTCTGGTATCCCGTTTGTTGTAGCGACTCACCCGTCCTCTTCAAGTAACGCGGGCCCCACAGCGGGTGGAACACCGTCATCTTCTCGACGACCTACAGGTTCAATTGAGATGCCTACTGAAGTTCCAGGTGCCGATTCCAATGACGACATCATAAAAGCAGGGGCAGCAATGTTTAACAGCAATGCTTGGAGCCGTCGCCGTCTTTCAACCATGCTGAATGACATTTCTTCTTCAGATACCAAGTGGATTCGCGTTGAAAGTGGTGAGCGCATTGCAACTGAAATTGTAGCTCATGAGGCACCGGCTGGCTGTGTGACGTCTCCACTTCGTCGTTTATTGTGGCTGAAACCTCAATCTCATTCCCAAAAGACCAGCACTTCGAAGGCGATTCCAGTCCCGATTGGCTACTCTAACCGGAGCTATCTTCACCTCGAGAGTAGTGGTAAGCAACGGGACTCGTGGCATGGAGAAAGTATTATATGCGAGACGGTTGCTGAACAGGGGACGCTTGTGTTACGACTACGAGGTAAAGTGCAGCTGACGAATTTCTTCAGCGTCCCCATTCAAGTGATTTACAACGACCAGCGTGAAGAGACAATCGAACCCGGTGGCACAGCAGCTCACTACATTCCTATTCAGTATATGGAGTCAGGGACTATCTCATTCCGCCCATTGCTGCTGAATGGAAAAGTTCAGCGTTCCGATGCACTTTCAATTGCTTCTCTGCTGCGATCTAGTGACTCAAGATTTCGTGGTCGATCCAACCGACGCCAAAACGTTGGTTCTCTTGAACTGCGCAAGGCACTGACTTTTTACTGGGATGTACATCCAAGCATAGGCAGCGACGAGACACCAGATTTCATGTTTGGTGTGTCGTTACCTCCGTTTCAAGTGATCTTGACTGCTCTACGCAAGTCTGAACGCCATGAGACCACGATCACGCTTCGACCGCCAATTGTACTGGAGAACCTCGTTCCCTACGAGTTATCGTTTCGCACCGTGTGTATGAAATCGGAGGCGGAGGTTGTTTGGGTGGCAAAGAATGCGGCTTCCTTTTCGGGCACGAACGGGAAGATTCCGTCTGGAAGTTCTGTGTGCGTTGCTGAATTGGATATTTTGGAGCGAGACATGGACAATGGGGAGGTCGTGCAAACACCAACAGTGGTTGGACTGAGTGTTGCCCTACCTCAAATTGCATTGAGTAGATTTTCTCGGTGGTCGAGGGATACGTTTATCTACGGTTGCCAGTCGTTCTGTGAACGAATCGAGTTAAACATGCGTGATGACAGCGAGTTGGAAGCCCCCACTCCTGCGAACAAGCTGACTATCTGCGTGGAGATCACACAGCTGGAGAAATTACGCTCTCGCGCACTGAACACGCTCTGCCCTGTTGTATGCCGCGTATATACGGAATACTGGCTGATCGACAGGACTTCGCTCTCACTTGCTTTTTATACTGCTGATGACTACCTCATCCCGTCCAACCACCCAGGCCGTCTATACGAAGAAAAGAGTGGCCCCGAGGACGAATCCTCCGCTGTATCGTTGTCGGTGTTTTCTTGCGAGAGTAAACAGGTTGTGTCGAAGATGAAGATCGGCATCAAGGGAGATAAAGGAGAGCGTGAAGTGCAATCCGAGCCATTTGATATCAGTGCTGTTGGAGTTCGAGGGCAGATCCTTGTGCCTACTAACCGATCTCGCGATGGTCGGTCTATTCTGTCTACAATCGCTGAGTTTGGAACCCCATCCGACGGACTTAAAACCACCTTCAAGCAGTATGAGTTTGGCGTGATGATTGAGCAAGGACCAGAGAAGTTTTCGCGCTCCCGCGTTGTGACGTTGGTTCCTCGGTATTATTTCATCAACTCTTCCAACAGATTTGAGATTCATATTCGACAGGAACGTTCAATGGATCCGAACGCTGTGATCGTGATTCGACCGCAAGAGACGAAGATCTTCCACTGGAGCGATTCGCGCTTACCTTCCCGCGTTCAAATCTGCTTCGTGTTGCCAGACAGTCGTCACGACGAACGAGACACTGTCTCCTACGCCAACTCATCGCAGTGGAGTGCACCTTTTGAATTGTCATCCGTTGGAAATTTTGTGCTGCGTGTAAAGTCCAAGGTTCGACCAGCACCTCCATGCCTCCCTGGCTGCTATGAAGGGGGCATCGCCAAACGAGATCACGTTGAAGACAATGAAGAGGCGAACATCTTTTTTGATGAGGAAGACGAGTACTCGAGCGCAGAACGCATGCTAGCGGACGGGATCCAATTGAACGTCGCGGTTGAACTCCACGATCCGTCCTTCTTGATATATCTGGAAGAAGGCAGCCAATCCATTCAGTTCTCCCCACCGTCTTCGTATGGATACGAAGAGAACGATCGAGAGCATACGCTGACTGTGAAGCACAAGGAGAACGAGGGCTTCGTACCCTTTAAGATCAAAAACGAGTGCAGCAATCTGGCACTAGTGGTGTGGCAGAAAACGCTGGTAAAGGACGGCAAAGGGAACCTTACGATTGGTTTTGAAGGTGGCGAACCCGTGCTCCCTTTTCATACAATCGACTACGTCCCATTCCGCTTCTCGGCATTCCCGACTGTGTTTGTTCAGGTTCAGAAGATTGCAGGATTGGGCGTTGGGGCTCTCCGAAAGGAGCACCCGCTGCGCAGCCATCATCGTGCAGAGCAGCCAAAACCAAGCGTGAAAGGTGACAGCAACGCCCCAGCTACGGCGCTTACTCGTGCAGCGGCGGTGGGCCAAACCCAAGTCGTTGCTAGCTTTGAAGTACAGCTGAAGAAGCTGCAGCGTTTACCGACAATCGATGTGTCTGAGGGCGTTGTAAAGAAGCGCTTGTGGGCAGAAGTGTTACTGGATGAAACTACAAAGACCCTGTTGGTGACGGATATGCTACCAGGTTTCTCTGGGGAGCACAAACGACGACGACGAGCGACTTTATTACGCAGCTGGAAGCGCTACAACACTTCGATCGTGTTTATTTCCCATGTACTAGCGGCTCACAGAGCCGAGTTGACGAACGGGTCCGAAGACGAGACCGTACGTGAAGTGGCTGTAAAGAAAAAGCGTGTGCGTTTTGCTACTGATGTGATGGAAGTGAAGGTGCCGCATGAAGTGGGCGAAACTGGCGAGCTTGGAGCAGTGCAACAAGGCAGTGCAGCTGGAATTATTCCCCCACCAATAGAGGAAAAGGAAGTCGAAGCACTCACACTCTGTGTTCGTCTTGTGGACGCTACGTATTTGGAGGACGTGTTTCTTCAAGCTGGTCGCAGTGATTTAACGTCATGCCAGCCATTTATTACGTTCGCCCTGAAGACTGACAGCGAAGAAGCTCGGTCGAAGCTGACCCCTCAGTCTACCACGATATTTCCGCGGTGGCTCCCTGCACCTAATTCCCGGACGGTGCTGAGTGCTTTGATGTTGACTGAGGAGAGCGAAGAGAAGGAAAAAAATTTCAGCCACGAGTTCGGTGCTGGCGCAGAAATTATTGTAGAGATCCGAGAAGCAGATAAAATTCTGTTTGGCTCCTCGATCGTAGCAACTGCACGGATTTCTCTGCAAGAATACTGTGCGGCGGCGATGATTGCAGCTAGAGCCGATCCGAGCTGTGAACCACGAGTGGTGGAATTCCTGGCGCCTGTGCGTGTCGCCCGGAAAGACGCAAGCTGGTCTCGCCCAGTAGAGAATGAAACGCGAATCCGCTTCCTAATGTGCTGTCTGAAGACATTTACAACGCGGTCAGCTGCTGCAGAGTCCAGTGGAGAAGGTCGGGATGCTCTTACATGTGTGAAGGAGCTCAAGGACATACTGTCCGCGTATCAGCTGAAGAAGGAACTGGACGTGCTTGTGAGTTCCAAGTCGCAGCTAAAACTCCTACTTGAACGTGAAGCGGTGGACACATCAACTAGTGGGACGAATATCCCAGCGGCGCTGCGGTCAGTTCCCGATGCTTCGCCTGGAGAAGAGAAGAAAGACTCGGGCATATCCCATTTCGTTGCCCATTCTACTGGCACAGGCAACGAAAGTATTGGAACTCACAGTAGAAGCTCTAGCTCCGTTCGAGGCTCAGCTGTATCAGTGACTACTGATGAATCCGGAAGTGATGGCACGTATGAAGAAATGGGCGACGAAAAGCACTTGACTGCTGTTCTTATCGGTGTGTCAAACCTCCAAATTCCCACAGAGGTCATCCGAGACAATTTCAAGCGCACGCATGGGACAACCGACCACTTGGAACCGAAGGTGTACTGTACGATCACGTACCAAGAATCGACTCGCTCCGCTCTGTCAGCAGTTGCCAAATCTTCGGCTGCTGCAACAGTAGTAGACCAGACCAAGCCCGACGAAAGTGCGTCCTCATCTCCCGGGAGAGCATCGAGTACTGGACCACCAGGCAGCAATATACACCTTCAGCAAGTTCGAACGCATGAGTTTCCACGGGGCCAAATGTTGGGGCTGGATCTGGTGTATCGAAACGGCCGTGTCCTCGTCCAGGGTGTAGTGTGTGATGGGCCATGTGGGGCTCTTGTCTACGAAGGGAAGATTCGTATTGGTGACACGGTGGTCGCAGCAAACAACAAGTCCATTGTGAATCTTCACCGTGACGCGTCATTCGCTGTAATTGAAAAGGCCATGCATTGGGGAGAAGGCGTTGGAACACCTACACAAGAACAAGTATCTGGGACAACATTCACTCTATCTTTTCTGTACCAACCGACGACAACTCAGCGCATGACGTTCAACGATACGTCGAGGCCTCCATGCGCTCAAGCCGCAGACGAAGGCGTTGGTGTCCAGAAGTATGATGCTGAATGGAATCGCCGTGTGGAATTCGTTGAAACTGCTAGTACAAAGCCTGCCGCAAGCTCGGGTGATGATCAAGTGTTAGTGCGTGTGTATTTACGCAACGAGACGTCTGACCATGGATTGTCAGCTTCGCAAGAGTCAAGTATCGTGCCGTTCCTGTACTTCTTCGGTGATGACGCTATGATGGATCATCTTGACCACAGCAAGCAAGACTCGCGCTTTGATGTGCTGCTTGCAGAGTGCTGGGTCCCATTACCACCGTCTTCTCTCTCGAGCGCAACGAACCCGATGGCGATGGATGGAAACCCGCTGGCTGAACCTTTAGCTCTCACTTTCAATGAGCGAATCTGCGCTTTGTACTCGCCACAACAGCGGTCGCACCAACACTCGGCGTTGCAAATGATTGGACAACTTCGGCTAGCTTTGAAGTGGGATTTCATCAATCCTCTTCGCGCTGCACATCAGCAAGGGGATCTGAATCTTCATTTCCAGCTCGAAGTGGCTCGCATTTGCATTTCAGTGGTTGATGACGGTGCCTGGAGTACTGTAGCCTCTGCAGCCGGCCCTCAGCAACCCCAAGAGGTCTTGTGTATCTCTCTATCAGACCAAAACGCGTCTGCAGGCGTCCAGTTGAGCTACGGACAGATTTCGGATGGAAAACACGTGGTAAACGCTCGCATCGGGCACTTCCAGATCGACAACCAACTTCTTGACACAAACTACCCAGTGTTGCTACGTCCCTTGCGTCTTCTGGATGCGCAGATGCAAGAAGAAGGGTACACGATGGCGAACGCAAAGACAGGGAAGACTAACACTGGAGGGGAACCCGTGGATAGTCCGATGCTTTTACCCACCGTGCAGCTCATGGCGGTAGTTAGTCGTCAGCCCAATGTGATTCAGTTCGACTACATTTTTGGCCAGCTTCAGGAGCTGGAAATCAAACTAGAAGACGCGACGCTTGTAGCTCTGGCCCATGTCTTCTCAGGAGTGGAATGGTCCCATTCGACGACGAAAACTCGCGCGAACAAGAAGAACATGCAAGCTCGAGGTGAATTCGGCTCGAACCTGGCGCTGAAACTATTGGAAATCGAGTGGTCTACCCCCACATTGCTGTCCACAGCCGCAGGTGGTCGCTTAGGCAGTACAAGAAGCACCGGCGGGGCAAACATGAAGGTACTTTTGAGATGGCTACTGCTGTGCCCTGTGAAGGTCAATGTGACGTTTACTAGCACCGCAGACCGCTCGTTGCTGCTATCACTGCTGTCGCCGGACATGTCAGTTCTCAGCACTCTCATCAGTGCGGCAGCAGCACTGGTATCGAATTTGGACAAGGCTCCGATTCGAGTGCCAGAGTTCTACGTGGAAAACTTGCTCGAGACGACGCATACACTGGCCTTCTACGCCATGCAGCACTATCTGCATCACGGTTTGCGCAGTTGGTACAGCATTATGGGCTCTGTGGACTTCCTGGGGAACCCTATTGGCCTTGTGAGCACTCTTGGTACTGGTGTGAAGGATTTCTTCTACACACCTGCTCAGATGCTGCTGGAGGACGAGAATGGGCTGCGGATTGACAATCTACGAACTGGCATGACCAAGGGGTCCAAGAGTTTATTGCGCAACACAGCAGTCGGCATTTTCCACACGACAGGAAAGATTACGGAGACACTTGGCAAGGGAATCGCTTTGTTGGCAATGGATGAACAGTACAATGTACAGCGTCAACGTGCTTCGACTCGACAGATCAAGAAAATCAACGACCTTGGTGATGCGATTGCAGAAGGGAGTAAAGGACTGGTAGGAGGTGTCTGGGATGGCATCAAGGGCGTCGTGGCGGCACCAGTTCGAGGAGCAGAGCAAGACGGTGCTGGTGGATTTGTGGTGGGCATTGGCAAGGGTGTAGCAGGTTTAATTGTGAAGCCTACGGCCGGATTCTTAGACTTGCTCACCAGTCTGTCGAGGGGAGCGAAAACAAGCGCAGAATCGTTAGACGGAACAGATCGTACAGCTTTCACCACGATCACGCGCTTTCGGCTCCCGCGACGTATCTGGTACGTCCATCTTGGTACCACCAAGACGTGTAGTTTTCTAACTAATTAGCTGTGTATTTCTTCAGCTCGGACGGAGTTCTCGTGTCTTACTCGGAGCGTGAGTCTCGTGGTTATGCTGTGCTGCTGCTAACGTCGTTGGACGCTACGGACGAGTACGTAATAACATCGCTGTGTCGTTGGTGGCCTGACTAAACTGAATTGGTCGTTGTTTACTTGTGCAGTTACGTGTATCACGTGGATTATGGCATCGAACCGCACCGCGGGCTGTTGTTACTCACAGACAAACGGCTCATTTGCTTAAGTGGCAAGACTGGACAAAAGCTGTGGGAAGTTGCGCTTGATTCGACTCTGGAGGTCGTCGCTGATGGTGTGACGTTGAAAATCAGCCAGACCACCTCGCTATCTCGCTCGTACAACATTGAGTGCGACAACGAAGTGGCAGCGACAAACTTCCGTGTGGCTGTAGACTCGGCCCGAGTGGACGTCTCGGCTACTCGATATCTGCTCTTGAACCTGGAAAAGAGCCAAGAGGAGTCGCGGATCACGGGCGGCGGACGCTATGGCAATGGAACAGCAGGGCTCCTGAAAAACGACGAAGACCGCACAGATCTGCATGTTCTGATGGAAAATGTGCAGGACACGACTGTCTCTGGGCTCTCGAATGATGATCTGCGGTCGCAACCCCTGCGCTCAGTGCGTGTTGAAGTGTGTCATTTGCAGAACAAAGATGCCCATGCCAATGTCCCCGACCGCGCCATCGACAAGCTGTTATCTTTCAGCGTCTTTCAGATACAAGTTTATGGAGGACCTTATCAGTGGACGGTCTTTCGCCGGTTTAGTGAGTTCCGTGGGTTGTGTGCGACGCTGGAGGCCGGTGGATACGTGCTGGATGGTCTTCCACCACTCCCGGCACGAACGTTTCTCCCAAGTACGAGAGCTCCGGTGGCGAAGCATCGGCAGGAAGCGTTGAACATGTTCTTGCAGGCGGCGATCATGCACTCGGGCATCAGTCGCAGCGCTGCAATGCTTGACTTCCTCACCCGCGAAGCCCGCGAAGTCCGCGTCAGTCTTCCGCCTCTGTCGCCTACTGGAGAAAGAGATTCGTCTCAGAGGGCCGGAGACTCGCCTTAAAACGTTGTTTTGCTTGTGTAAGTGCATTCTGTTGAAGTATATCGTCAAGGGATTTTGTGTCTATGGTATCTGGATTGTCAAAACCTTCCTTTTTACGGTACGGGCTCCAGTAACTTCGCTTGTGACTGCAGGACCCGCTCGTAGTCGGTGCACAGGTGGTCCAGGAGCATGCGGTTGGAGAGTACGACCCGTCCGAACTCATCAGTTGCAACCTCGACAAACTCCACAACGTCGGGCACCTTGTGGTTCTTCTCGGAGCTTTTGATACTGACATTGTGTGCCTTCGGTGACGGTCCTGGGGCGACCACGCGGTTCAGATATAGGATTCTCCCGGGAGGGAATAATGGGTCGTGACGCAACATGTTCTCTTCTTCCCACTGCCGCTGCTCATGTTTAAGCTTTTCCCACTGCTCTTCGGCGTCTTGACTTGATTCTTCCTCAATTCGCTCTGAAGCAGCAGCATCTGCGAATACGTCGTGACGATCCTTCTTGTAGGCTGCAGCAGTCTGGGTCTCAGGGTTCGACTTGTTCTCAGTATTCAGTCCGACGACAAAGGGCAGGTTACGGGAGATCGCATCAGCCACGTCATCCAGCTCTTCTTGAACGATACTGCTAAGTGCTTCCGTTTCTTCTTTCAAGGTGTCTACGTAGTCTTTTACATTGGAAGTCACTGCCGTCGTCACCTTCGACCTGCAAGAACGAAAAATACCTCGGTTAGCCTATTAGTAACGCGAGCACGATGCGTTAAAATAACAGGAAGTCACGTACACCTTCTCACTGATTTGTGTCTTAAGCGACGCACGTGTCTTGTCGATGATATCGTCGATTCGAGAACGAAAAAGTTGTAATTGCGTAGATTCTGCCATATCTTTAAAACCAAAACCCTTAGTTTTTTTGTCGCATGACAAGTGATAGCTCCACGTACCAGAGTCATTGTCACTCTTGAGCAACTTCTTCGTAGTGTTAGTTGTCTTTTGCAGCACCTCTTTCAGCTCAACTAGTACACGCTCTAACTCCTCTGGTTTGTTGATAGACTCTGACATCCGTTCTAGAGCTAGAACGGTCTCATCCATCCGCTTCCACCAGAACGAATCGCCTGCCACGTGAAACTGTTAACACTTCACTCAAGCCGCTTTGGAAAACGCATACTAAGTACCTTTCTTGACGTCCTCAAGGTTCAACAGATTTTTGATGAATGACACGTGCTCTAGAGATAGTTTGTCAGTCTTAAAGAGGGAAAAAGCGGCATCTAACTTCTCCCCAAGTAATGTGTCGACGTCACTTGCGAATTCCTTGATGTTGTTAGACGCAAGCTACACCAAATCCAGAAAATCGCAAGTCAGCAATAACAACATCAGCCGAATAATCACCGTTGTCATACCTTTTTCACTTCATCCAACTTGGCTGTCGCTTCACTTGTGCGTTGTTTCAACTGTAGATAATCCATCTTTCGTAAGGATGTCTGTATCTCCTCAAGTTTCGCTCGTTGCTGCTTTTCCACTGCCAGCTTCTGCTTACGAATTTCCTCCGACACCATCTCCTTCAATACAGCTCTCCAGTTGAAGCGACTGATCTCATCCTGCAGTTTTAATAGTGAGTGTTGATGTAGTCTTGGCACGCAGTCATAGCCGTTCACGACGGAGGTCACAAGATCGTAGCTGTCCGTCGCTAACTCCCGCGTCACACACGCTGGCGTGCCAAATCCATAGCAGTGAATGTCCGGGAAATCGTCTTTTAGCTGCATTGCACTAAGCGCTGCAACCGCAGCACCCAGGCTGTGGCCCGTTGCTACGACTCTGTAGTCTGGATACTTCTCTGATAGCTCCTGCAGGTCGTCACGTAGGTGCCGCACCAACCACGTGGTCGCGTGTACCATACCGCGATGACCCTGACCGTTCTGGAACGGCTCATTCTGCAGACACAAGTCCGTGCAGAAGTCCAGCAGCGACGCCGTCCCTCGTATCACAAGTACCAGCTCTCGATGTTCGTGATCCGCCAAGATGACGCACTTAGGCGAGACCACACCACCTGGATGTGCACGTAGAACACGATCCCTGTCGACACCAGCCTCTTCACAGAACGCAGCGAGTGAAGAAGCGTAGACAGCGTCGCACACGCGCACGTAGCGCAGGAGTTTGGCTAGCAGGTCCTGTTATTAGGATTGCAACATTTGTCAATAACTTGCCACAATAATGTTAAACCATATCTTTCACTATATCAGTACCTTTTCAACAAGAAGAGGCTTTTTATGTGCTTCATCATGTAATCCTTTAGTGCGCTGTTGAGTCTTGTACTGAGCTAAGACAGATAGTCCAACCAGCCAATCAGAGGCGCTCCAGCTCTTAAGTGCAGGACTCTGACGTAGCAGTCCCAGGCTCTCAGACAGCACCTTAAGCGCAGGTAGAACCTCCACCGACAGCTCCTGAGCAGTCTCACGTAGTCTCTTGCCTAAAACCTCGTCCAGATCCAGTCCAGAGCCACTGGAGGCCGCTCGATGCAGCCGAAGCGGTCGAAGAAGCACTCGATGGCGCAACATCTCGATTGAAGTGTGATTACACCAGTGGGTTTCTTTTTCACCAATCACATCTTGTTGTCTCTCCCATTGGATAAAAACCAAGCACAAAATACAGAAGAGAAAAAAGTGTGCAGGAAGCTTTACCGGCTTTTGACTTGTTCTACGTACTCCGTTCTACCCCAGGCTCGTCCTCAAGACACTCTCCCCCTTCCCGCCCATACACATAACAGACTACTCCAATGGCTGAGCGTTCTACCAAGAAGTGTAAGGTCGTCCTATTAGGAGAAGGTGCGTTTGAGAAACTACTTTTTTAATTTATTTAATTCCCCCCTCCCTCTCTAACCCTCCCTCCCTCGTTCTACAGGCCGTGTGGGCAAGACATCCATCCTTCTACGTTATATCAAGGGAGAATACGACGAGCGACAGGTGTCCACTCTACAGGCTTCGTACCTGGACAAGCGACTTCTAGTGGACAACCGCCGCGTGGCGCTCTCCCTTTGGGACACGGCCGGACAGGAGCGATTCCACGCCCTCGGACCCATTTACTACCGGGACGCTGATGGGGCTCTATTAGTTTACGATATCACAGACGCCGAGTCTTTCCGTAAAGTACGCACGTGGGTTCGAGAACTCCGGCGCATTGTAGGGGAGGACATTTCCATCTGCATCGCAGGCAACAAAAGCGATTTGCATCGTAACCGAAAGGTGCCAGAGGATGAAGCCAAGAGATACGCAGAGTCTGTGGGCGCTGCACACTTTGATACGTCGGCCAAGCTCAACAGAGGTCTGGAGGAGGTGTTCGTGGAGCTCACACGTCGCATGTTGAGTCGCACGGGCGGCAAGAAGAAGAAGGGTAGTGCGCTTATTGCAGACGATGATGACGACGAGCCACTGGCCAAGCCACCGGTCAGCAAGGGGCGACAGGAGAGAGCACTGCAACCTACACCTCAGACGCAGCCACAGCCACAGGTGAACAGGACAGACGAGGTCCCGAGAAGTCGCGGTGGCGGACGGGGACAACCAATTCAGATTGTGGAAGACGACGACGTGGGGTTCAGCCCTGGAGCTTCGAGAAGTAGCGGCCTGAGAGTGAGAGGAGCTACGCACGTGGACACTGGCAAGGCCAAGAGCGGCTGTTGCTGATGACCGAGAGGAAAAAGTGGAGATTCGTTTTTTTTTTGAAAGGAAGTGAAGCTGAAGAAGAGAAGATAAGTATGGGGAGAAACAAGAATGCATATTGCTTTTTGTTATAATGTTGAAACGGGGCCGTGACATCGTTGGTCTTTGGAAACTGTTGACTCCAGCGCAGTGATGAAAATTGTCGAGATTATGTCCGAAGAAGTTTAAGACGAGCAGTATTTTGCCGTCTCAAAGGTGGTTAATGGTCGTGTTTGACTTGCTAACGAAGCAGATTCCTGAAACTACCACTACAGCACTACTACAGGAACTGTTTACGAGCAAAGCAGAACCTGTCAATGGCTGGGACCTTCGGAACAAACTGGACGATGGCGTCGATCTTCGCCTTCACCTCGGGTGTCACCTTGTCCACATAGAGAAGTGCCTTCAGATTCTCCTTCAGTTGCTCCGGACGGCTAGCACCAACAAGAACAGTGGACACATTCTCGTTCGAGACGCACCATGCAATACTCAACTGGGCTAACGTACATCCCAGCTCTGCCGCGATTGGCTTAAGCTGATCGGCCATGGCCACATTCTCCGTGAAGCCTTCCAGAAGAGGACCCTCTTTGAACATTGGCCTTGTGAAGCGCGAGTCTGTTGGCAGACCAGTAGTGTATTTACCAGTCAGAGTGCCGTTCGCCAGTGGCGACCACGTCGTGAGCCCGAGCTTGTGTTTCTTGAAGAGATCCAAGAGCTCGAACTCGACCTTGTTACGCTCGAAGATGTTGTACTGGGGCTGCTCCACAATGGGGCGGATCAGACCGAGACGGTCGGCGATTTCGCAAGCCTCCTGGATGTCTGTGGCTAGCCATTCCCCAGTAGAACGCCCAACCTTGCTCAATGAGGTAGTTCATGGCTTGCACTGTCTCCTCGTATGGGTCTTGATGATGGCAGAAGACCACGTCCACGTAGTCAAGCTGCAGGCGAGCAAATGACGACTTCATTCCCTCCACAATGTGCTTCCGACCGAGACCTGTGTCATTCGGTCCACAGTTGCCAAAGCCTTTGTGGCCGTTAAAGAGTTTCGTCGTAATCACGAGGTCTTGACGGCTCCAAACACCTTCCTCAACGCCCTAGTTGATGGCCGCACCCATGTTTTCTTCGGCTTGACCCCTGCCATAGCTCTCGGCGTTGTCGGTGTTGGAACGCAGTCCTCATCATCTCATACCAAAGCTCCGGCGTTTGCTTCTCGTTGTTTTGTATTCAGGAGCCGAGCGCCAGCTTGGAAACGAGCTAACCGGAATTGCCCATGAAACGGTACGTCATCGTGGTCTCAGTCATTGTCAGTAGACTTGCTTGGGGTGTTGGAAATTGAGAAATGACGTTCATTGCAGAACAACGAGAAGCAGACGCCGGACCTTTGGGATGAAGGCTGCGTGCCAGGCTGGATTCCAGTACAACATGTAACTTCGAGATGGCCGCATCAACACGATTACGCTGGCAACCAGCACATAAAGATTGTGGGCCTTCGTAGGTTGGGCGTACTACTGGGGCATCAGTGAGTGGCTCGCCTCGGACATCCAGGAGGCCTGCGAGATCGCCGATCGTGTTGGACTGATCCGTCCAATTGTGGAGCAGCCCCAGTACAATATCTTCGGACGCAACCGGGTCGAGTTTGAGCACACCGCGGGCTCACAACGTGGTCGCCACTGGTGCTTTCGGGCAGATACAGTGTTGGAAGACCCTCGGCCTCCCGCTTGGCGACGTCAGGTTCGAAGGACTTCGATGAGCGCGTCGCTATGGCCGACAAGATGAAGAAGAACGCGAACGATCTGGGCTGTTCGCTGCCTCAATTGCTCTCGCCTGGTGTGTCTCGAATGAGAATGTGTCGACTGTCATGATTGGCGCTAGTCGACCGGAACAGCTAGTGGAGAACCTCATGGCATTGGACTTTGTGGTGAAATAATATATCGTAATTGCGGCACTACTATTATTATATTGCGTATTATTGCTAGTACCCCAAGTCAATATAATATAATACTGACCCAATATATACAAATATCTAAGCGAGAAGACGCCAGCCAGCCATTGCTGACAACCAACCATCTGTTAGAAACAGCGTTTCGGGTTGATGCTCGAGCCGCAAGTTGCAGTCGAATGATTAGTTTCCATCGGGGTGCAGGCTTTCCGGAGAGCTGCGAGTTGCAGCAGACGGGAGCAGGTACGAGATCGGAAGCTCTACTGGTGGCGGCTGCATCGCCATCTGCGTTTCTTGTGCACGTGAGGAGATCGAACTAGTGCTGGGAAGACCAAGGGGCTGCAGGAAGGAAGAGCTAGCGCTAAAACTTTAATCTCAATCACTTCTACTTTCATCTTCTAGTACACAAGCCTCCAACATCGTCTCGACGCCACCGAATAGGTTATGAGCCCAACTACCGACGTCGCCACTGACACTGGCCGCGAGCCTGGCTCCCCGAGCAGCATAACTGACCGCGGAAGGGTCAGTTCAACGGAGGTAGAAGAAGCGGAAGTCAAGGTGGCTGTGGCGCAGTCCCCGGACAAGTACGAACTGATCGTGGACTTGCTCAAGGGACTGGCCGGCCGGATGGACAAGCTCGAAGCCTCTCAAGCGTCGCTGACCAAGGAGCGGAGTGAGGCGTTCGAGGACGCTCTCGAGACGAGTGTGTTTGGGTCGTCGCTGGGACTGGGAGCTCAACGTGGCGTGGGGCGAATGAGACTTCAATCGCTCGAGCGGACACCACCTCGAGGCTACGTGCCACCCCCGGCTTACTTCGGGCATCGTCAGCCTGGCTACGGCATAGGCGTGGACCCTCAAGCTCCAAGTCCGAATGTGCCCATGCCAGAAGCCCCAGCGCCAGCAGTCGCACCTCCGAACGTTGCACCGGTGCAGCTTGACCAACACCAGCAAGGTCAAGGCCAACGCATCCCCGACGCTCGCCAACGAAAACTGAGCATCAGACCTTTTGACGGCAAAGAGCTCTATCAAGGCCTTGGTAGTGGCTTCATGCAATGGGGGATCAAGTTTGTGCGGCAGATGCGGTATGCTGAGGCTGCAAGCGGTTTTGCGTGGAGCGAGGATGTCAAGGTCGATCTACTGGGCCACCACTTGTCTGGCGTCGCCGAAAGGTACTACAATCGTCAGGTGGAAGGTTGGTGGGCAGAAAGCCCAACGGTCGAACACGTCATGCAGAGAATGTTGGAGACGTTCAACGTGCGAATTACTCCAGAACAAAGCATGAAGTTGTTCACCGCTCCGAAGAGTGGAAAGCGCACGTGGACGGAGCACTATCTATATTTGGTAGCTGTGAGCGAAGCGTGCGGTGGAGCTGACAATCTCGTCCTCGACAACATCGTCCGCTATGCCGCCCCCGACATGCGTGGCGTCATGCTCTCGAGGCTCAATCTAAGTCGGACGGACTATCTCAAGCAAGCAGAGGAACTGGCTCAGTTCGCGCAGTCCGCGGAGAGAGACATGAACAACACCAGGCAAATGGGCAAGGACATGGCTGCGACTGTTACGGAGTCGAGGCCGAAGCCAAGAAAGTGCTACGTCTGTGGATCCGAAAAGCATCTCAAGGCGGCGTGCCCGAATCGGAACAATGCCAGCGGGAAGCGGGAAGCAGACTACACGTTAGCCGTGTTCGACATGGCGCTGGTAGCAGCAGACGGACGTGACACCCGAGATTATTGGATTCTCGACTCTGGGTCCAGTAGACATCTCGTGAACGATGCTCGTCTGCTCGAAGACCCACGAGCGTGCGCAAATGTATGTCTCGGTGCTGGTGGCGAAGAGCTGCTTGTTGAGAAGCAGGGAAGTGTTCTACTTCAAGTCGAGGTTGGAGGGCGAACGAAAATGGTCCGACTCGAAGATGTGCAATATGCACCTAATTTGGCCAGAAACTTAATATCATACGGGTTGCTGGAGGCGAAGGGGTATGCGCTGTCGTATCGCGACGGCAGCCGGGTTCTCGCACACAGAGACGGAGGAGGTCCCATTCTCGATGTGGACCGGAGGAACAACGTGCTTGTTGTTTGGGCTAAGGCCGTGGTGGCTGCTATGCCTCCCGCAGACGTGGTCATGAAGGCACTTGATGCAGAAGACAAGGAGGAGCTAGCCGTGCAAGAGGGATCGCTCATGCATTTCCACACGAGGCTGGGCCATTTAGCATTTGATACCATCGAGCGCATGGCTCGCGAACCCAGGTCGGGAATCAAACTGACTGATAAGACGCGAGAGAGCTGTTTGACGTGTGCTCAAGGTAAACAGCCGAAGAATCCCCAGAGCAAGAAGGACTCGGGGGCGAACTCACCGATTGACACAATTGGCGGTGTCATTTGCTCTAATCTAAAAGGTCCTGTTACGCCCCGAGATCGCTGCGGAAACCGATACATGGTCAACTTCGTCGACCACCGCAGCAACTATTGCCGAGTTTTTCTAGCACGCACGAAAGACGCAGCAGCTGACAAGTTCAAGCTATTCCTGAATTTTTTCGAGAAACAATTCAACTATCGCATTCACGTTCTTCGTACGGATGGTGGTGGTGAATATCGCGTGCTGGATCCGTTTTGCGGTGACGCAGGGGTGCGCAGGCAAATCTCGGAGGCCAGAAACCAAGCTAGCAATGGCAAGGCCGAGCGGATGCACCGCACAATTTTGAACATGGCGCGGTGTATGTTGTTTGAGTCTGGCCTGCCGCTCAAATTTTGGGGGGATGCTGTTCAATACGCTGCCTACGTGCTCAATAGAAGCCCGACGAGCGCAAACTTCGAGCGCCAGGCCCCACTAGCGGTTCTCACCGGCCAGACACCATGCCTTGGAGAGATTGTAGCGTTTGGATCACCATGTACTGTGCGCCGCGACCCACTGAAGAAAACGTTTGCGCCGCGCGCACAGCCCGGCATCATCGTGGGGAAGTCAGATGAAACCAAAGGGTTCAGCGTTTACCTCCCCAACATGAAGAAAGTGGTCGTGACTCAGCATATTAGGAATATCACAACGCTTACGGACAGCCAGAACACGCAGTGGCAGCGCGAGATGCTGGAGGCCGACAAGTCGGGTGGCTCCGTGGACGCAACTGCCGACAGTACTTCAGGCTCGAAGAAAGTGCGGCGCTCACTTAGGCTGAAGCAGAAGCGGAATGCTTCGAATGATGCAGTATCTCGGGTGACAAGATCTGCTGCCGGAGATACCTCGAGAAGCACGACCAACCAAGCAGGGCACGATGTCGCGAATACTGTTCGCGAGGCTGACCCGCGAAATTACGGCGAGGCCATGAAGAGCAGCATGCGCGAGAAGTGGATCGATGCAATGGAAGCGGAGATCGCAGCCCTGGAAGCTAACGATGTCTGGACGTTTGAGCGTCGCACGCCGAACGCACATGTTCTCCACGCAAAATGGGTGTTCAAAACAAAAATGACAGCGGATGGCGAAATCGAGCGCTACAAAGCACGCCTCGTCGCCTGTGGCAATGAGCAATACTTTGGTGTGGACTATACCATTACTTTCGCAGCGGTGATGGAACTGGGGACCGTCAAGGTTGTGCTAGTTCTCGCACGACGCTGGAAGGTGCCTGCTAAGCACGGCGATATTCCCAATGCTTACGTCAAGGCAGCCACGGAGGACGAGCTGGAGATTTTCATCGAGATCCCACCCGGTATGAAGATTCCTGATGACATTTTGGCGACGTTCGGCGTGAACCACAAGAACAAGCTCATGCTGCGACTAGCAAAGTCCCTCTACGGACTCAAGCAAGCCGGTCGTCTATGGAGTCAATTGCTACACAACCATCTCCTGGCAGCCGGATTTACTCAAGCGATCACGGATATGTGTCTCTACTTCAAGAACGACGGTCCTGACACGGTTGTCGTCGGAGTGTATGTCGACGACCTCCTTGTGACTGCAACACGTGAGGAGCTGGTGGACAAGTTTTTTGAAGATATGGCGACTCTATCGATAAAGAACCTCGGGTATGTGAGTCGTTTTCTTGGGATGCGTGTTCACTACGACGAACATCACGGGTACGAGCTCGACCAAGAAGTAGCCATCGACGAACTGCTGCGCGAATTCGGCATGGAAGGTGCACACGGAGTGCGGACACCGATTGGAGAAGAATGCAACGACAAACCAGCACTTCAGGAGGAGCTACTGCCCGCTATGGACAAAACTGGGGGGCCAACACTACGCCGTTTTCAGTCTTTGGTCGGCAGCTTGCTGTGGCTCGCACGTTGTACCAGGCCGGACATCGCTTTCGCTGTCCACAAAGCAACACGCCAAACTCATCAACCTCGCCTGGCGGACTGGAAGCTCTGTAAGCGCGTGCTCCGTTACCTCAGTGGTACAAAAAGCGTTAAACTGCGGATGAAAGGCTGCGAACCTAGCACGGCACTGCGACTCGAAGGATTCAGTGATGCAGACTTTGCTGCGGACAAGACCGACCGCAAGAGTGTTACAGGAGGCGTCGTACTACTGGACGGTATGCCAATTCTTTGGGCGTGCAAGAAGCAAGGTGGCGTCTCACTGTCGACAATGGAAGCGGAATTTACTGCTGCGTCGCACATCTGCCGCGAATTACTTGGATTTCGTCAGCTACTGCTGGAGATCGGCTTGTCGGCGCAAGAGCCAATGCCGCTGATGGTTGACAATCAGGCAGCGATAAAGCAGCTACGAAGTGAGTCAACGTCGGCTAGTGCAAAGCACATTGATATTCGTATCAAGTTCGTGTACTCTTACACTCGCCGCGGGATCGTTGAGCCCGTCTACGTGGAATCGCGGTTTCAGTTAGCTGATTTACTGACGAAGGCATTACCGGCGCCGCGTCTCAGCGAACTTCGCGACTTACTGTTTTTGAGTGATCGCAAGAGGTGCACGGATGGCGTTACCGCCGAGGAGGAGTGTTAGAAACAGCGTTTCGGGTTGATGCTCGAGCCGCAAGTTGCAGTCGAATGATTAGTTTCCATCGGGGTGCAGGCTTTCCGGAGAGCTGCGAGTTGCAGCAGACGGGAGCAGGTACGAGATCGGAAGCTCTACTGGTGGCGGCTGCATCGCCATCTGCGTTTCTTGTGCACGTGAGGAGATCGAACTAGTGCTGGGAAGACCAAGGGGCTGCAGGAAGGAAGAGCTAGCGCTAAAACTTTAATCTCAATCACTTCTACTTTCATCTTCTAGTACACAAGCCTCCAACATCGTCTCGACGCCACCGAATACCATCTCTTTACGCCCTGACACAGCAATGATCGACTAGCTAGCACTCTATTTTCCGATTCTCAAGCCAACCATGACGTCCCGCCAACTCGCCGCTTACTTCTTTACGCCCCTCGAGCCAGGCATCTACCGCTGCAACATCTGTGAACCCCCACGCAAGCAGGCTAGCCGTACAGGCTACACTAACTTAATGTCGCACCTACACTCTGCGCATCCTACTCATCCAGACGAGTACGCAGAGTTCCAGCGTCGCAACCTCACGTCTCTAAAGGCGTTCGGGTTCGTCGACGCCGTCACGAGCGACATCTACGACTGGCTACGCTGGGTAGTGGAGAGAAACCTCCCGTTGTGTGAGGTCGAAAATCCGCTTACAAGGAAGCTAGTAAAAATGCAGCCTACGTCTGTAGTAACACTAAAGACGTACATGCCGCTCGCGTCGGCACTGCTCTCGCCGAAGCAATGGGTACGTCGTTTGGTATCATGTACGACGGTTGGACATCCGGTACCCATCATTTTGTGGGGTTTTTCGCTGTGTTCCACACTGGCAGCGACCTTTCCGAACGTCTGATTGGACTATCACCGGAGGATGGCCAAACGGCAGACGATCATATCGAATTCATGAGCGCTTTACTGGACGTCTATGGCAAGACTACCGAAATGATCAAGTTTTTTGTCGGTGACAACTGCGCTACAAACCAGTCTCTTGCTACAAACATGGGCGTCCCACTCGTGGGATGTGCCAGTCATCGTTTCAATTTGGCGATGTCACTGTTTCTATCTGACTATGATGAGCAGATATCTCAGATTCGTCGTCTAATGACGGCGCTTCGTCTGCCCAACAATGCTGCGCTGTTAGAGCGCCATACGCCGCTAGTAGAGGACAAAATACGAAAAACACCACAAAATAACACTTGTCAACACCACAAAACATTGACGACCACCAATCCAGAAAACAAGCAAGCACGCATCTGCCACAACGGTACCAAGGAAACGCGCACACTAAACGACTGCACATAAGGTCCACAAGGAAGCAACAACGGCTGAAACGAGCAAGGAGGAGGGGGCAAAGCAGTCAGCCCAGAAGAGGGAGCTGCACGGCAGGGTGCCGCGAGATGATAGCTGCAATCCAGAGTGCCGCGAGGAGGGAGCAATGCCACTGGTCGTTGGGAGGAAAAAGGCACGACAGGCCAGGGCGAAGGGGAAGGATCGACTGGCTGGCGTGGAGGACTGCGGCTCGGGTGGCAGGCGTGGAGATGGAGGTTCGGGTGGCTGGCGTGGAGATGGTTGCTCAGGTGGCTTGCGTGGAGATGGAGGCTCGGTGGCTTGCGTGGAGGACGGCGGCTCGGGTGGCAGGTGTGGAGATGGCGAATCGGAGGCTCGGAGGCAGCATTGAGGATGGAGCTGCACTGTAGGGTTGAGCGAGGTCCAACTGAATTTCTCGATTGTATTTCTACAGCTGCGCACAGCAGTTATTTGTGGTTTAAGGCGTACGAATTTAGTGGTGGGCGCCCAGCACCTTGCGCTTCTTCGAGCAGGCGCCGTGCCTTGTTAGGGCCTCGATACACCAGCTTGGCTCGTGTTCCGACATCGTTTAGCCCGCGACTCGAAATTGCAAGTAACAGGTGCACGCACGTGGCATACTTGGCGAAGTAATAGCATGAACATTCGCGCCGCTGAATGTCAACTTTCCAGCCATCATCTGGCATACCAGCGTATTCCATTCGTGTAATACTGGCGCTCATCTGCGCTGTCACGAGGATAACTTCTCGCTTACGCCCGGTTTCTTCGTCCAGGACGCGCTGACACGGCCGCAAAACAACGTTGACAGAGAGGTCAGCTGTATTATGATCTCCATCGTCCAGAACAAAAGCTAAGCTTGACCGCGGCGGCGTCCACTCGAACAAGTTTCCTGCTCGCTGAAGCTCTCTCATGCGGCGCCAAAGAGATGACGGAGCCGTGGCGACATTGGTGAACGGCTTCGCCGATTGACTTTCTGAACGACAGCAAGTGCAGAGCTGTGTAAGGAGTGCACCCATTTTAAGTCGACCGTGCAACGTGTATACACGCTTGATGGTACGATTGAACTGCTCCGCGGGGTTGTTAGTCGTGGCATAACCCCGTGGAGTGTGGAATGCCTGCCAGTTCACAAATCGACCAGAGAGCCATTCCTGTTTGAAATACGTACTGAAGGTTTTGAGTTCGGGTCGCTTTGCCCAATTTGAAAGCACACGCGCCTTCACCTCATTGAACTCGGTGATGCTAGTGCTGAAGTGCATATCACTCACTCCTTCAGAAACCACAGCAGCTAGTGGAGGGAGCAAACCTCGAGTTTTCTCGTAGACTTTCGCTGTGATGTGATAATAACACATCAAACTCTGAAAGTTTGTGTTTTCGCCAAATGCCACCTGTGTAGCTCGCCATTGTGCGTCATCTGCGTCTGCCATCGCGTAACGTACTGTGAGATGCACTCCAATCACACGGTAGAACACGTTTTTCAGTGCAGAAAACATTTTGAAGTAGTCGGGCTCCCGGCGCTGGGAAGTGACGAAGACGGCTAGCAAGTGAAATGACCTTGCCATATCAGAGACCCCTACTACGAAGACAGGATAGCCGACCTGGTTAAGCTTAAACGTTGCATCTGCGTGCATGACAAACGAATTGGGGTCACGGTACGCCGATTTCAGCAGTCTCTCGGACGTGATCCCAACAATAAATGGGTCTCCGTCCGAGCCACACCCGACGTGAGGCGACCCGTCGGCTTCACCCTCCCACGTGAATGTGAACGGCTCCAACTCGAGCTGCCCAGGAGCCAAGGCCAATTCAACGAATTGGTCTTGGATGTCAAGATAGTCATTGCTTCCTCTCAGTTTAGTTCTGGTGTAGTGCTGTGTGAAGCGCTGCACTGTAGGTAATGCGGGTAGACTGGATTCATCTAAATTGAAGCGATTAAGAAGAGCATTTCTAATGCGCGCTGGTTTTAATCCCTCCGCCGCTAGAGCGCGAGCAATGTCTCTACTACTGGCAATTGTTTAAGCTTGACAAGAGGTCTCTGCCAGTCGAGGCTTCCGTGGAGAGTTGAGAGGAGACACGTGACTCTTAAACACACATATGTCGACCAAATTCATCACTTGACACGTGAGCGTCTTGCAGCGCCACATACAGCGGGCGAGCGGCTCAACATCCTTACAGGCCTTTGAGGCGCACACTAGTACGCGCCTACGCATGTTGTGTGGGGACGGGAGAGCACATATTTTGCATGGAACTAGCTGACTCTTGGCGATCTTGAACGATTTAAAAGTCTCGAGGAGCATGGAGGCATCCTCCTTGATGATGCCGTTGGCAACGGCGGTCCAAGCTAATAGAGCAGGCATGTTGGGTTGCGGTGGGAACGGCAGGGAGATGACAGGTGGCTGGCTGGGTAAATTTCTAAATGAGATTGATGCAGTGTGAAAGTGGCAGCTTCGATACTTCAATTGCTTTGTAGTGCGCATATCTACGTTTGAAGTGCTGCTCAAACGGTTGGTGGTGGTGGTTCGCTGGTATTGATCAGGGACACAAAGTTTGTGGTGCTAATGTGGCGTTGTGGGTGCTGGTCTGCTTTTAGGGTATTTGTTTTGATTTTGTGGTGTTTTTGTATGTTTGTCCTAGTAGAGGAGGAGACACCAAACCTAACTCACTGGACCTCAGTGTGGAAGGTGATCGACAAGTACATCCGTATTCGAGACGCAGCAAAGCATGTGGGGGATGTGGAGGACTTACTCCCTCGTGGGAGTGAAAATCGACGTATAGTGACGTTGCACGAGAAATTGAAAGAGCTGAACAGCGTCTGCGAGAACCTCCAACATCACAAGCGCATACTGGAAGAGGTACGCGCCCTCTTTGATGCATGTATCGAAAAGTACCCGGTGATGTCCAAATACCTCGTCGCCGACGCGAAAATCGTCCATGCCCCATGCTTCGAAAAAGCTGTCGTGAAAGTAATTAGAGGTGGAGTTCTATCAAGATCTGAGCAGAAAATTCTCGAGCCATTTCGTGCTGAGCTCCCGGTCGAGCCTGAGAGAGAACCTCCAACCGCCGATTTTGCTGCTGCTGTTCTCCGTGAAGCCAAGCGACCTCGCTTGGGGCGCCATTCAGCTGTAAACTACGTACCATTGCTCTCGACAATTCCACCTACCAGCAACAGATGTGAGCGTCTTTTTTTGGAATGCAAGTACGTCTTGGAGTCTCACCGTTCTTCGATGCGCCCGGCCACCTTTGATAGACTGATGTTTTTGAAAGCCAATCGAGACTTATGGAACGCTGGGACGCTTGTACCTTAGATGCGCAGTAACAATACAGTGCAAATTGCGGTAGTTGCGGATTACTGTTTTGTTTGATATTGCACTAGTAATTACTGTGTTGACATCGATCTCCGTATACTGAGTATTTTATTTTCGTAGACCTGTAATCAAGTACAATAATATATTGGTGACGTTACTTGGATTACTCGGATGCTCTGGAATATTAATCGAAATGGTAATGATTGAAGTAACATAGTAGTAGTAGCGCATGAACATGTAACGTTACTATATAAAATTCATACTGGGGAGGTTCCCTCCTTTAGTCGGCGCCTCCATTTTCTATACAGTACAAGCGGATGGCCATTCAGAAAACAAATATCGCACAAATGGAGTCGTCGTCTGTGGCTGCTACTTCTCTGCGTCCGTTGACCGCTGTTGTTGCAGAAGAATTCATGCACGCCGTACAGACGCCTATGCTACCTGCCACGAAGCCAACTAAAAATGGTACCCTAGCAAAACTGGAAAAGCAAACATTCGGCGCCGACTCGAACGGTACAATGAAATGGTCGTAGAACTCTAGTAAAAATCCGTACTAAGAAGGATTCACCAAGGAAACATTCAGATGCCAAATGGGGTTAGTCTCAATCTACCGTGATAGTTTGAGAATTCGGAGCGTGTGAACTTGTGTATTCTCTTGAGTGTCGTTTGTCTTGGTGAATCCGAGGTTGCGGTGGAGCGGCTCTACCAAATTCTGATTATGGCCGATCGATCGTCACTAGTGCCCAGACACCGCTTGACGGAGGAGGTCCGTGCGCTTGATCCTATACAGACGTCGGTATCTTGGTCCGATTTTCTCCACTAGAGTACAGCAAACCCAAATCGCCCATGGTAGTCAGGGATCTTGACCACACGTACACCACCTTGACTTTCCTTGTTGAGTATCGTCAAGCCACGAAGGTCTACTATCGCTAATGGACACCGCAAAGGTTTCGGCGCTCTACTATGCAGTGCCGATACCACTGCAGCTGAGCTGATAGACCACTTTGTTAAGGACTGCGCAATAGTTGACGAGGTTGATTCGAACGACGATATCGGTACCGAATATATTCGCTAAATAGATTTTGTACAAGCTCTCACAATGCAAATGCCGGTATTAGAAAATAAGATTAGATGAGGGCATACTGGTTTTAACAGGTCGTATACTGTGCCGGTATGCCGATACCAACTGTGAAAACTCAGGGCAAAGCCTATTGTAGCCAATGCAATTTAATGAATACTGATCAATTAATACACGCATAAATTTAAAGGGGTTCTATTATTGTGCTTTACAAGAGTTTTGGCATACGAATAGCGCCTCTAAATTAACGACAACTCCTAAGCGTTTCTCCCACAAAAGGACGTAACACAACGTTAAAAAATGTGTTTTTAGACGCTAGCAACGGAGTGCCGCATTTAAAATCTAACTAGCATTCTTACCACCCTTGCGGTACGTATCATACGTTATTTAGTGAGAAGATTGCACTAACGCGTGCTGTGGGGGTAGTTTTGTAAAGCGCTATTACGATGTCTCTACCTTTGTCTGACGAGTTGCAGGTTCATTTAACGGTGAAGTCTGGGCAGCCATACACAAACAGCAGATCCATTCATGGGGCACCGATTATATTTACTTTCATGCCTCGGGATGGACACGTTGTTCTTCGAGCCAAAATCGCCAACGAACCGGAACACTCTCCCTTGTTCTCTTAGTTAGAAATTTACGCGTGAGACCAAGGTCAAACCGCAAAGCTCTGCATATTGTTGCAGTCGAAACGTTGGGTTGCGTCTTAAGAGCTTCTTTGAGTTCCTCGATATAGAAACAGGGGTGTTCCTCCACAAACCCTTTGACAAACTTGATGCATTGAAGAGGCCACCGTGTCTTTCGTTTAATTTGTACGTTAGGCATGACGTTTCCACGGCGCCTGATCCCATCGTGAAATTGACCGTGTAGAAACTTCTATCACTGACGCTACAACCGCTAGGTCTATATCGTAGAGGTACGTTAGAACGCCAGACCATGTCAATTGAAATTGTCGTCTTGTTGTTAACTTTGACTAAAGGAGAGTGTTAGAGTATTCGAGACGTGGGTTTGACGCTTTTACTACAGCCATTCAACGAAAATCGGCCTCAAAATAACCTTAACTCTTCACTTTAGACAGTCATTCAATGTTTATTCGAAGATGGCTCACTCAACGTTGGAGCCATCTTCGAGATTTGCTAAAACAACGAATTAGCCTGGGTTAGCCACAACGCGTGCAAGGCACAATAACTAATGCCTTAATTATAGAGGCGGCTATACCTTGCGGTAGAGGCTAATTACCAGATGGGTGAACGCGTTTTGGTTCTCCTTGTTTCATTTCTCGAGCAGCTCAAATGGACACGGGCCTCGTTCCGCTTCTTGATGACGATGGAAGTACGGAGGGGCAATTCACATTTCGACGAAAATACACAGTCATTTCGGAACATGAATCAGCAGCTACTGCTCTCGCAGCTATGCAACACATTGATGGCCTCCAGTGCCGTTATTTGTACAACCAAGGTTCGCGTTCAGCAACTGCCATACATGAACGCGCTATTCATCCCGGATACCCAAAGAGAATCCGTCTAGTCGCAAAAGGGGATGAAAACAAAAATCATTGTTGTTCTTGAGCAGGACCACTGCGAGAATGCAGATGAAAAAGAAAGCGACGATTCAAGATTTTCGCCTAGAAAAAAACGCGACTTTTCGCCTATACTTAAAGCTGAGGTAGATGTGATGCTTAGTGGTGGAGCCGGACCCAAAAAGTGCCGCCTTTTGTTGATGCAAAAGTACAAGAAAACATCGAGGATGATTGCACTTACACCAGACGAGTTACAATTGAAAAACAGGAAAGCATCACTCAAAAAAGAAAAGAATGGTATGTGATTTTTTTGTAGTTATTTCATTGTATATTTACTAACACTGATATTCGTAGGGGGATGGTATATCAAGAATGCAGCTCAATTGCTGAATTGGGCCAGTGAACGACCTACCTTGACTTCTACGGACATGACTCTTCGCTAGAGACTGGAACCGTCCCCACCGATTCATCATTCGATTCTTCGGTATTGTAGGAGATGGACACACTCATCGTCCTCAAGGTATTTCATGATACAAACAACAGCAGCTTCTGGAAGGTTTTCACAAGCCGCAAAGCATTTCTTAATTTGGCGAGGACGGTGCAGGATCAAAATGGGGATTTATTTGCATGCAGTGATGGAACATACAAAATCCATGAAGGTAAGTGGACACTTGTGAACTTTGGGTCGTATATGACGCGGTATGCACTAGGCAAGTTTTCGAAGCACTTTGCGCCATGGGCTTTCACGTTCGTGAAGAACGAATGCGAGGAAGCTTACCGAGTGTTCTTCTCTACGACGCATCGGTTCTGTAATCTCTTCTTTGGATTTGACCTGGAAGTTAGGTTTGGTTCACTTGATTACTGTGCGGCAATTGCTAACACGTTCCAAGCTGAATAGCCATCTATAGAGCTCCTAAATTGTTGGTCTCCCGTGTCGCGCAAAGTACGAGAACAAAGGAGTCGACTCTTGGGACATTTCATATTTCGATGATGTTGTGTATCCACATGTGGTTTGGATGCACAATTGTCGTACATACGCCCAATTTCGAGTATTAACCAAGAGATGCATCGAAAAGTGGAAACAAGATGGAGGGGTGGCATATGCCTCGTGGTTTGAAGACGTGTACTTAAATCGCCTTGGGATGCGTGGTTTATTGGTTCAGCTGGAAATGTATCGGGTGTTCTCACCAACCAGAACGCAATCGAAGCGTTCCACAGATCATTAAAGCAAGCCACCCCCCAACTTACGCGCTAATACCTGTGTGCTGAATGATAGTTTTCCGCTGTTGTTGCTTCTAGTTGGAGTGGATTTCAGGAGCCCTGACATTGCTTTAAAACCAATTCGGCACTATTGTGAAGGTAATACTAACAAAGTCTATCAAGAAAAATGTTTTCTCTAACACAGTTTTTGTATCTGTAGGACCACTACCAGCGGACCTTTTTGTACGAGCTCGTATTCTGCTAGCAGATAAGAACAACTACTTAAAGATGTCCTTACCAGACGACACTATCATCCGCGCTGTACTCTTCAATGCGTCACACGTCGTAAACTCTCCGACAAACCCACGTAAAGGCGTCAACGTGACTGCTACTCGTGCGAAGCGCTATTCGGCAGGTCTTCTAGGGAACATGGATGACCGCAAACCAGTGACGGACGCTCCACTTCTCTATATGTCACTTCACAAAGTTACAGTTTGCGTGGAAGATCATCAATCCTTGCAAAATCGGCCTATCTGGACTTCTGCTGAGGTAGGTACTTCTACTTGAACAACATCTGTGTATACAAAACTAATACTCAACACTTTCATTTATAATTTGTAGACTGACATAATTCGCAACGGATACTTTTGCGACTGCAAAACTATGCGAGAAAGTGGCTGGATCTGTGAGCATATTTTGGCAGCACTGTCTTTGCTACAGAAGATCGACCTCGATGATGTACTTCGCGCAATTCCAGTACGAAACAAGCCTGGTCGTCCCCGAAAACCACGCACTCCGCTCGATGAAGACACCAATGACTCGCACTTTTTCTCCACAAACAATATGCTCAAGCTTCTCACGGACTCGCCTGGTCACGTTTTTCACTGGTCTGTAATGAAAGAGTTTGTGGTTAACCGAAATGGCACTGGCAGCAAGGAGTATATAGCTGGTCGGATCACGGGGTGGCAGGAGAACCGAGGTAGGTACGCATGGGCGGTTCGCTTCACCGATGGCAACGTTATTCTCATGGAATGCGAGGAATTAGCAGATTTGTTGTCCTTTAGCTACGACATGGGGCTGAATGTCGATGGCCTTCCGGAATGACAAAATGCGGCATGAATTCTTCCATGAAGCACTCCCAACGACAAGATGTATGCTTTACTTTTATACTTTTGACTTGAAATGCCACCTGAATGAATCAATACTCGAGATGAATTCTTTGGTGGATTGATGTTACTTTCAATACCACCAATTTGTTATTGTACTTGATAAGCATCTTTATTGGGGCTGTACTCGGAAAGCATCCAATGTTTACTCGAGAAAAATATTTTTCCACGTGAAGGTGTAGTCTGTGGCACAAGCAATAGCTTATCTTGACGGCAAGGAGGCTATCCAGAATCAAAAACCCCATCCTAGAACGCATCGGGCCTGTCAACATGAAGTTGCAGTTCAGCTGTGACGCTGGCAGGCAGCTCAAGACCAAGTAGGACGAGCTGTTGTAGTCAGGTAGGTAGCAAAAGCATTTATCCAGAGAAAGCACTTGTCAATTTGCAATCAACAAGACACCAGCATTCAAAGCATTCAAGCGGACTTACCACAAAGTATACTTTTGTCCTAAGGGACCGCGAGCATGGCAAGCAACGCACATGAACTGGAGCCCGACGGCGATACGGTGATGCAGTCCGTCAACCAACCGGTGTTTGAATTGATCAAGGCACCGCGACTTGAGGATTGGGGTCACGCGGCGTTGGGCAAGTGGGTCCAAGCAAGAGATCAGTATGAAGAAACTGTTCGACAACGTTGTCTGGACAGCCGAGAGCGGCCCGAAACAGCAATTAAACCAGTAAAGGCTGCCATCAACCCTAAGCTGCTAGAGGTGATCTGCCTGTATGAGGTACGTCGGAAGGTCGAAGATGTCAGTAACGAAGATATCGTGCAACTGATTAAGCAACGCATTGACACTGTGAAGAACGAGCAGATTCCGGACCTGGACGAGTTTTTCAAGACTCGACTGAAGATCGACCTCACCGAGGATGATATCGACGCACAAGTGCTGAAATACTACTGTGACTTTTCGACCATAATTGAAAACCATGGCCTGGCCAAGATCCTTGGAGTTGGTGATCTCGAAGCAGAGGGTTTTGCTAACCGTATGAAGTTAAGATGCACCATTCCGATCGACAACCTTGAGCCGCGTATGGTGCGTGAAGATGTGATGCGGCACTGCAAGTACGAATGCAGGAAGGCAAAGAGAAATGACTTCATGCTGTTCAATATCATCAAGGAGAATGCACGAGCACAGCATAAGTATCATCTTTTGGCGCTTGAGCAGATGAACAGATCTACTCCCGCCAAGAAGCCAAGTAGTAACAATACTAGGAACAAGGGTGATAAAGCAGACAGTCGACCAAAGGCACCCGATCATGGACCGTCAAGGGCTAGCAGTGGATAGCCCCCAGGGCAAAAGAAGGAGGTAAAGCCACCCACTGCTTCGTGACTGTCTGACAGCCACTGAGGAAGATAAACAGCGAGCCGTCGAGAAGATGAAGGAGATAAAGGGACTTAGCAAGGCCAACATGGTTCGTGGAGCTCCCCAACCTGGAGAAGTTATGGTGGATGATCTCGTGACGCTGCCGTATTGCGCAGACTCAGGTTCCGATTTCAATTTCATTCCTCGTGCAGTAGTCACTGAGTTGGTTGAGCTTGGCAGTAGACTGAAGATCAAGATGTTGCCTAGACCAGTGGATGCGGCCGTTGCTGGTGGAACAATCGTGACTTGTCGAGACTCTGTCGCTGTCGACATTGCGTTACAAACTGCTGCTGGACCTGTTCATTTACGAGAACTGGTATGTCTGATCATGGAGGGTTCTGAGACTGATTTCCTTCTCGGCAACGAAACCCTGGTGTCGTTAGGCATCGATGTGAACCAGCAGCTACAGCAACTTGCCGGAACTGTCCTCGCCGAAGACAGTGACCCATTTGAGGAGGAAAGTCAAAGCGATACTGATCTTTCTTCTAATGTGGTCCGCGAAAAGCTGGAAGACTGGTGGTACAAGCAGGTGACAATGGTTTCGACCTGGCGTATCTCTCTATCTTACGGGAGGCAGAAATGGAGTATGAGATGTTTTCCGCATCGACCTAGGGAATGACCCACCTGCCACTATTGCACCATTGGAAATCAAACTTGTCGAAGGTGCTAAGCCCGCTCACGTCGCTACGCCCCGGCATAGCGGAAGTTCCTGCGGGAATACACTAAACGTTTAGAGCAAATGGGTTTCATCAAGCAGAAATAATCAGAGTCACTGGGCCAGTGCAGCGGTACCGGTTGGTAAACCAAAGTCAGCTGATGATTTTCGAATGATTGTCGACTATCGACCTGTTAATGCACTCACCATGCCGATCGCAGGTGCAGCTCAGGATGTGACTGATTCAGCAGAGGAAGCGGAAGGTTCTTATAGATACGGAGATTTCGATATGCCAAAAGGGTTCTGGCAACTCCCGCTCCACCCCAATAGCCAAGCAATCATGAGCTTTATCACTACGGGCACTGTATGGACTCCCGCCCGGGTACCTCAAGGAGCAAGTGACTCGGCTACACACTTTCAGAACGAAATGCAGAAGGTTTTCGCAGCGATGCTTTATGTGCATCTACTTGTGTGGATCGACGATATTCTCGTCTACGCTAAGGATCCACCATCTTTTATCGCAGCCCTCAAGCAAGTTTTCGGACTTGTTCGTGCTCACCGTCTGAAGCTGAGTGTGAGTAAAAGCTGTCTGTTTCGTAAGGAGATTCGTTGGTGTGGACGTATTTTCAGTGGTGCTGGTAGCCGCCATGACCCTGAACGGATCAGCACTTTGCAGCACCTGCCTCTTCCGACGACAGCAGCGGACTTGCAGCAATTTCTTTGTGCAGGGTGGGTGAGACATACACTGGTTGATTTCGGCCGTACGATGCGTCCGCTGCACGATAAGCTGGAGGCCGTGTTGCGGGTTAGTGCACGCACAAAAAAACTCGCTGCAGGTGTTGTTTTGGACTGGTCCGCTTAAGACGAGGATCATTTCCAAGCAGCTAAAGCACTCCTCAGTTTGTCGCAACTGCTGCATTTCCCGAAACCTACCGCTACGGTGGCGCTCTTTACTGATGCGAGTGACCATGGTTGGGGGCTCGTCGGCACACAGGTCGAATCATGGGACCCAGCACTGCCGATCCATAGCCAACACCACCAACTACTAATTTGCAAGAGCGGCATTTTCGACGATACCGAGCGTCGTTGGAGCATCATCGAGAAGGAGGCATACCCTATTATTTGGGCTGCTCGTCAGCTCGAATACCTTCTCGCCCGCCCGTCAGGTTTCCTCATATTCTGTGACCACAATAACTTGATTTTTGTTTTCTCGCCAACTCACGAGGTTAAGCGCCACGTCCGTGGTAAACTTGAACGTTGGGCACTGTCACTGACGGGACTCAAGTACTGCATTGAGCATATCGATGGTTCGGCAAATGTTTGGGCTGATCTACTTTCACGTTGGGGTCGTTCGTCTTTGGAAGAGGAGGGTGTGCACGCCAAGTGCAAATTCGTGACGCGCAGTCAGAGACGCCTTGAAGAAGCCACTGACAACCAGCTCGACGAGTTGCGCCTGCACCAAGGTGAGTTTGTCTTTCCAAATCTCGACGAGTTGCGCCTGCGCCAAGGTGAGTTTGTATTTCCAAATCTCGACGATGTGAAGAAGGCTCAACAACAGCATAAGCAGACTGCACCACTGAGCACTACCACTGACGATAATAGCGTCATGGTTGTGAATGGTCTCATCTCGATCCTCGACGCAGCTAAGGAGCTCCGCCAACGCATTTTCATTGTAGCCCACTGTGGTGGGCAGGGTCACCGCGGACTGGACCCAATGTTCACTACGATCAAGGATCTGTTTTCGATCGCTGGCTTGGAGCAGCATTGTCGACAGTTCCTGAAACGTTGCCTCCTTTGTAAGCATGTAAAAGGGCTAACGTTATCCAAGGGCCATGGGGCCCTACCTACAACGCTACTGAGCGTAATGAACTTCTTCATTGGGATTTTCTCTATCTTGGTGACAGCGTTGGAAAAAGCAAACACCTTCTCGTTCTCAAGGACAGCTTGACCCACTTTTGTGAACTCGTTGCATGTGGAGTAGCAACGAGTGGTGTAGCTGCAAGTGCATTGGTCGACTGGTCGAAACGCTTTGGCGCGCCTAAGATTTTAATCTCTGACCAGGGATCCCACTTTAAGAACGAAGTGGTGAAGCATGTGTGCAGGCAGCTTGCGATTGAGCAGGATTTGGTGCTGGCATATGCACCATGGATCAACGGTACTATTGAAAGGCTGAACCGCGATGTTCTACAAGTTTTGCGAGTACTATTGATGGAATTGAACCTGGATTGGCACGAATGGGAATATCTAGTTCCTATGGTACAAGGAGTTCTGAATCACACTCCCGTTGCCTCACTCGGCAACAGGTCGCCTGGTGAGCTATTCACTGCGTTGCCGCGACCGACACCGTTCGAGCGTGTGGTGGTGGAACGTAATGGCGTGGCTACTGTAGTGCAAAGAGCCGCTCCGCCACCAGCTGAACTGGTCTCAAAGTTACAACATGACCTCGTTGGTATGGATAAGGATGTGGAAGACATCAGAGAACGGCGTCGACTACTGAATATGGCTCGATCTAACGGCACTCCATGTAATTTCTCTACCGGTGACTATGTACTATGGTCACGGTTTGACACGCGACTTTCTGTGAACAAACTTCTGGCCCGTTGGGTGGGGCTGTTTGAGGTCATTGAGGAACATCCAAAAGCATTCCTGATCCGTCACCTCATCACTGGGCAGCACTATATGGTGCACGGATCGAGGCTTAAGTTCTACAGTGATGCAAGCCTCGGTGCAAGTGAGGAGATGCTTGCACACGTAGGCAATCAGGGCATGGTCTTAGGAGTCGAAGAACTAAAGGACCACCGCAAGGAACAGCACGGCTGGCAACTATTCGTAACCTGGATTGGACTACAAGAGGAGGAGAATTCGAGGGAATCGCTGCAGAGTCTTTATGACGACTTACCGGTGCGAGTTCGGGCGTATGTTACTGCGGGCGATGACCATGAGCTGATGGAGGCGTTTCTGAAATCGACCAAAGTTTCAGAGCCTGAAACGACGTATGGGCTCCGTTATGGATATACTTCAAGTCGTTGCAGTTGAAGTTGACCTGTAACAGTGCCCCGTCTCATGCATGTCAGCAAGCTGATGGATTTCTATCACGGCATTTCTATCACTGGATTTCTATTGGATTTCTATCGGCTTTATATTTTGCATAGCATCAAGGGCGATGTGGTTCTTTGGGGGCAGTGTAGTCTGTGGCACAAGCAATAGCTTATCTTGACGGCAAGGAGGCTATCCAGAATCAAAATCCCCATCCTAGAACGCATCGGGCCTGTCAACATGAAGTTGCAGTTCAGCTGTGACGCTGGCAGGCAGCTCAAGACCAAGTAGGACGAGCTGTTGTAGTCAGGTAGGTAGCAAAAGCATTTATCCAGAGGAAGCACTTGTCAATTTGCAATCAACAAGACGCCAGCATTCAAAGCATTCAAGCGGACTTACCACAGAAGGCCAAGATTGACGCGATCGTCAACTTTGTTCCTAGTGTTCCACAGCTGGATCCTTTGATTCCCCAAAATACCCGCAGGTGCTTAAGTGAAACCAAAAGTCCGAGGGAGGGACTTGGCGGGCCCCTCGGCCACCCGCGTAGTTACGGGGGTGTCGTGCAGCATGAGTCGCACCAAGAAAACAAGCACCAGTACAGCAACATTGTACAAAGCCGGCCCGTGCAGCATATCAGGAACACAGAACGAGCCTGATGCAGTGACAGCGCGAAGCTAACAGCATGATTCGACCAAGAAGGCTTAGCGGCGGTTCCCAGCGGGCGACGAGTGTACCGGATTGTAGGTACAAATATGAGAAGAAGGTGAAGATGAGAAGACGATAAAGAGAGCACCTACCACAAGGTGGATCATCGGAAAGCAAACAGTCTTTCCGGAAGTGCCGTCACTGTCGTGCACAGGCACGTGACATGAACAAAATGAACTTCGACAGAAGTAACAGATCGGACCGCCGCAGCGCTCGCTACCTAGACCCCACTACAAAACCAAATTGCGATGGCACACACGTGTATAAGAACCCGGCATATGGAATTTACCCCGACCATCTACCGACGTGAAGAAGATAACAAACGTCACGGACTCCGACCCAGCCGAAGGTGAAGGATGCGTGCAAGGTACCCGACAGACAGTCTCCCCGCTACAATACTCGCTGTCTAGGCGATAGGAGAAGACAAGACACATCAACGCACGGAAAAGAACACGACAAGAAGCCCGTAGCCCCAAGGTGACGTGTCGACAATGAAAGACTCATTTTAACCCCTTGGTTCCCAAGATTTGGCCCTGGGAACCGCTAAGAGAAAGTCGTAACTTACGACCTTCCTCTTATCATCCTGTTTGTATGGTCGTGTACTATCCACACCGGACCAGATACATAGGTTTTCACAGGTAGGTTTCCAATTTAGTCGTAAGTTCCATAGCTTGCATTGATGTTTCCTGGATGCTAAGTAGTAACTTCGCGCTTTGCAGAAAACCCAGAGGCAGCGACAGTTGGATTGGGGATCCAATCACTCCTGAAACTGCGGTGCAAAAGGTACGTTGACTCAAGGAAGTTCATTTTATAACAATGCTGATATTGCGTTTCTACAGATCGAACTCACTGTCGTCTTCGCTACCATCGCTACTACGTTGACGTTGCTCATTGTCTGCTTCGCCCTCTTCTTCACGTAGCAGCTCTCTCCGGGTCTTCTTACGCTGTCCGGTCTCCTTCCCTGGTCGCCGGAGGACTACGCGCTTTCCTAGCGAAACTGGAATGGCAAGTCCGGATGCGAAGTCCTCGTGCCAAATCTGAAAGCAAGTTTTCATCTCACCCTTGTACTCACGTCTTGCCTTTGGACACAGATAGCATTTTGCATCATCGATGGAGCACTGTTCGCAGTAGAACGTGGTTTGAAATGACTTCTTTCGCTCCCCGCGAAGCAGTGCGCAAACTTTACAAGATCGTTGCCGTCGTTTCTGAACGCCAGATACCGTTACCCAGTCGTCGAACTGGATGAGGGAGTGGCCTACGCGTTTTCGTCTGTGCTTCTTGCTTCCGGGAGAAGGTGTCGACGACACTCCAACGAAATCTTGCTCTTTCAGCTGGAGTAACTGCTTGTGTAGCAAGGCGTACCATTCTCCACGCTTCATCGCCGGTTTATTCGTCAAGGTACACACCGCTTTGTGTGAGATGTAGGAATTCACCATGACGATATCAATGAGACCGAGGAATAGGCTCTTATAGTACTTTGAGAAACGAACGGACGTCTGGAGCGAAAAGGACTGGAGACGGAGTTGGTCATGCACATCCACTCCGCCCATCCAACCCTGATAATCGTTTACTGCCTTGGGGCAGGGCACTGTCGTTGGTCCTTCTCCTTTCAAGTTGCGATTGATCATTGATGCTGTCATCACAGATCCTGTACACAGGTAGTGGACCGGTTTACGGTCCCACCAGTGAAACGCGATCATACTTGGCACAGTCAGAGAGCGGGAAAACGTGAACGATCCTCGAGGAAGGCTTCTAGGTCGAGTCTTTCGTGTCTCTATGACGTTGCGGTCGAACCCGAGGCGCCCAGTCATTATCGTCCCAATGACGTACACGTGCATTGACAGCAACTCAATGGCCAGCGGAATTGACGAATAGAAGCGGTCGATGGTGACTGCGTGGAATTCTCGGTGATCATTTGCTAGTACAATCTTCAAATTGCGGATTACCGCTGCAGCTCCGGTCTTATGGTCGAATGCGTCGGCCTGGTCTTCGGGAGCCTTCATCTTACCAACGTAAATCTCGAATCTCCAAAGTGACGACATTAAATTACGAGGTCAGTTCCAAAGTAGTAACTTACATCATTGAAATTTCAACGAGAAAAACAGCCTCACCTGTGGCAGTACGCAGTCTTGCTATCACAGGTCATGAACATCTTCGAGCCGTATCTATGCGGTTTATCGGGCATAAACATCCGAGTGTTGTTCCGTCTTGATGTAGCTGGTAGAACTCCTTCATCGAATGAGAAAACTGCAGGTAATGTCCAGCCGGCAAGAAAACGCTGTTGAATCTTGTCCACAACTGGTCGTAGCTTTCTCAACTTGTCTCGTGTCCGGTCACCTTTATTATCCACGAAATGAAGATCTCGTAGAATGTCTTGACACCGATTTCGTGGCATATATTTGCCGAAGGTCCCAGCAGGAACAGCACCATCCTCGGTCATGGACCAGTGCTGAGAAAATCGTCGTTGTGGCGGGCACAACATGTGCGCTACTAGAAGCCCCATCACATGGAGTAGTTCGTGAGTTTCATATTCTGGCTTCAATCGAAGTCGGCGCATTATTTGCTTCACAGTTTCTACAGGCGTTCCTCGACGTTCTTTCTGCTTCACATGCATCCTCTGGGCCCTTGGGAGCATCTGCTGTGAGCGATAGCGGTTCGTTTCTTCGCAGATATCGATCCACATAGACTTTGGCGCAAAGTAAAAAAAAGTGTCCAGGGGCGAGTCACAGAGGCTCTGTAGTTCGGCGACTGGTCGTGCTTCTTCAGCTGTAAGGCCGGGGTATCCATCGGCAATTTCAAAGTTCGATGAAGGCTGGGTCCAGCACATTGACCGAAGCGCGTCTTGTCTTCTTGCAAGGGCTTCTCGGCCTAGTTCCACATTGTCACCTATGCTAAGCGAAGCCAGAAAAGCCTCATCCAGCTCAAGTGCGTCTGTGTCTGAAATGGCATCTTCGGCCTCATCCATGCCACGTGGTTCCACATTATCTTCATCAGTATCGGCTATCGCGTCGCCGTCGCTTTCACCCGAGCTCAACTGCTCGTAATCATCCAGGTTCTCATTCTCCTCCACAAAATTCACATCACGCTTAAACTCTCGCCGTGGGCGTAGTCGTCTGGTCATAGGTGCATCTGATTCCGCACTTTCGGCTCCTGAAGCACCCGACATGTGCTGCAATTGAATCGCTCCTTCCAGTATATCCGGCTCTGACTGACTGCCGCCTTGCGAGAGCTCGAACGCACGAGCAACTGCTCCTTGTGATAACTTCTCTTCACTGGGCGGTGGCGAGCCGAACATGGCATCCATGGTGCCCTGGGATAACTCCACGGTGGTGTTGATCTGCGATGCTCGCACTACGTCCTCAACTATTTCTCCAGTTTCATCGTCTTCATCATGCTGCATCTCGTCCCCACTTTTGCTATCGTTCTCTTCAGCCGCCTCATCCTGGTACATCGATTAGTTTAGTAGTAATTCCCACTCATCATCGCATACAAACGGCTCACCTCGTTGTCAGTCGCCAGCAATCCAGAGTCAATCACGTAGGCTACTACAGCAGCCTCACTAACGAAGATGTCGGCTCCAACCGTGCCGTTTGTCGAGGCACCAGGTTTCAAGTACGTCCAGTCGTTCTCGAGGCCCTTGGGACGTCTAGATCTCCATCCCGCCTCTCGTAGCTGCCTCCAGAGGTGCCGGAAGTCGACATCGTGGGGGGAAACGGCAGGTTTCTGTCGGCCAGTGGATCGGATGCGCGCCATGGAGGAAATTCTGGAATGAGCGATCATCAGCTGCGCAACGGGCGCCATGCCTTTACATTACCTATCCCTGTCCGATTTCTGTAATTGACCGAAAGACCTCCATCATCTTATGCTTTGAGTGAGAGAAGAAATGACTTGATTAAAGTATTGGATTTCATTTTCCGAGCCATTTTCTATTGTTCGACGATTTTCGTCGTAACTTACGACGTACGATTTCGTTAAGTCGTAACTTACGACGTTGGGAACCAAGGGGTTAACACCTCAAGATGGAATCGAAGGAAGAGATGAGCACGTGCCCAAGACAACGACAGACCCCTGCCGATCAAGGAACGAGAAAGAAAAGTGCTGCAACGTTTGTGGAAATAGTGAAGGAGCGAAAGTGATGTGCCTGAGAGTACGCGGAGGACTATCCTGCACATTGGATGACGAAATCTACGGATTAGTCAGTAACTGAGGATCCAGCTACTGGATCTGAATGGACCGCTTGTGCTGTAGCTACCCGGCAAGATGAGGAACTGAAGAGACAGGAAGGAGACCCAGAGACTCCGACCATGTGGGCCTGCTGAGCAGATCTACCAAATGCATAACCAGATAGCCGGACTGTGATCTACTGCATGGAAACACTAGGAAATTTTATACAGTCAAAGTTTAGATCGCGAGGACGGCAGCCGGAGCCGCCGGGTACACGCCCGGTATGCGGGGATGATGCAGAGCTCGCCCTGAGCGCTTTCGGCGTTGACCGCTAAAAATAAAATAAAACAGTTGGATCCTTTGGCATGCTAGACACCTACCTATAGGCATCCACGCCAAACACGAACTCATGTCGAATTAGAACTTTAGTCTTGGCATTTTTGCTACGAAATATCAACAAGTTCTTGGCAAACGTCTACGAATCCATGACTGAGATCGAATCGAATCGATATTGGCGAGTCTGGTAGCTTCATTTTAGTAGCTACGCTTTCCTTGCTTCTAGCAAGCCATGTTTTTTTGTTGGCTACATGCACAGTCAACTCGCTTACATATTCTCACTTCCCAAATTGCACCGCCATTCAAACGTTCTCCGAGGCCATGGGGAATATATCGGGATGCTGCAAAGGCAGCGACAACACTATACTCAGAACTGCTAGAAACCACACAACAAACCACGTTCCTCCTCGAGCAACAACTACCCAACCCAACATGGCAACCTCAACACATTTCAAGAATTCATCACCGAAACTGAATCCTACGCCGCCGCCACCACACCAGTCACCTGCTCCACGAGCGCCTGTGAGCGAACCAAGGATTAATCGTTCCCCACCACTGTACGAACCATACAAAGTGTATGAGGACAAAGGAGGCATCGGCCTCGGTGTCGGGTGCGGTGGTTGCGGATGAAAAGAACACTAAAACGTCTGAGCCAACTCGTGCCCTACTCAGTAATATATACTACTTCAATTGCTATTGTCATAGTGAGTGAATGAATCATCGCATTAATCATAAAACCAGGTTTGAAGACACTTCTAGAAACAGAGAAAATGTTTTATTTACTATCAAAAGCTCGGAAGCAAAATGGACACCGATCCAGGATCCACTCGATCGTTTAGGGGCATTTTCTAAGCAAATCACAGTGCAAACACTGCAGTCATGAGGCCAACTACCACCGAGGCAGTAGCCATGGTCAGGGAGGGGGCAGCACTTGAGCCACCAGTCGAACCGTCTTTGGAGTCACTGGACTGACCTGCAGCCGAGGAATTGGACACCTTGGTCGTGGTCTCGTCCTCCGACAGAGTCGTGTAGGCCTTCTCCAGCTTGGGGTACTCGAAACCGCTTCCACCAGTCGCACAGCCTTCATCGGCGGTACACTCAGTACACAACTGGGAGTAGCCCACACGCTTGCATCCATTGCCAGAGCCACAAGCCTCAACAGTCTGGTAGCACGGAGGGTTGGACTTCGCGAGTTCTTCGGGGGTAGGCAGCGTACGGAAAGCAGAGATCAACGAGGCTTCAATCTGCGTTGAACCGGAGCTCAATGTCTCCTCGTACTTAGCAACCACAGCCTCAGCACGGGCGGCGTTGGCGGTCGTGTTAAGCGGATCCTCCCAGAATGGCAGGCCACTCTCCATCTCGCCAGTTTCCTTGTTTCCGACGAACTCAGTGTTGTTCGAGTCAGCATTGCACCACTCAGTGAAGTTGGCGAACGTGGAGCCCGTGTCTGGGTTCTCAATGGCGGTGATGCCCACGACGTCGTCGATAGTGACCCAGCCGAGGATGTTGTAGGCAAAAGTGCAGTCAACGCCGTCCGGACCCTGGCCGTAGCTGCACAGTCCCTTGCGGGTGCTGTTACGGCACTCGTCCGACTTGTCGCCCCAACCTTCAAGTGGACAAGTGCCCGGGAAGGAGAACCAGTAGTTGTCCGGGTACGGCGCGCGGACGTCGTCGTCCTTAATGCCACCACCAACGAAGGGTCCGACGTTAGGTTGGTCGTCGTCGCCGTTAAACTGCAGACAACCAGCTGGGAAGTCGTCCTTCTCGTCCGACAACGGGGTACAACGACCGCTGTCCATTGGGAGCATAGGACCGTACTCGGGTGTCTTGCCCCACGAGTCCTGGAACTGTGCCAGAGTCTCGTTGGTCTGCACGATGATCACCTCATAGAAGACGATGTTGGCCATGCCAGACTTGCGCTCGCAACGCTCATCCTCCGCCCGGACATTTACGTTGATACCTTCCGCCTGGACGTACATCAGAGCTCCCTCCACCGACGCAGTGTTGACGGTGTCCATAGCACTCAAGTAACCAGCTTCAAGCTCGCCACCGCCAAAGCTCGAGACGAAGACGCCATCCACGAGGATAGGGGCGTCGCTCTGCACACGCGCGTGCACGGCGCGCACCGCCGGCATGTGGTACGAGTCCTTCGGGTACGTTTTGGTCTCGAGGTCAGCGAAGACGTCGCCGCCGGACGAGACTGTGGCGGTTGTGCCACCAGAGCCGGTCGTAGCAGCAGCACCGGACGAAGCCGTACTGGACGCCGTCGAGGTCGGGGCGACCGTGCCGGCAGTAGAACCGGAGTCTGTTGGTGGGGCAGTTGTCGCCGTTTGAGCAGAGACTGACGCGATGCCCGCTGCAGCGATCAAGACGGAGCTGAGCTTCATAGTTGGAGGGTGGTAGTACGCTACTGGAAGTGGAGACAGGAGACTTGCCTCAAGTAGGGTGAAAAGGAGAATGAAGTGGACGAGAGAGGCAGACAGCGGCGGCACGCGTGAGGCGCTGGAACTTGCCCCGAGCCGTCCTGGTGAGCACGAAAGCGGACTTTCCTCTCCCTCTGACCTTGCGTCCAGTTGCACCTGGCGGTCGAGAGAGAAGTAGAGTGCAACCATACGTTTCCCCATTGTACTACACTTTTAGTTGGTTTTTAGTACGTCAGCAAGTGGTGGCCGTTACGCATCTGGTTGGGGGACAAGAAGTGCAGGCTTTTAAACGCAGCTGGAGTTCGATCGAAGGCTATGACGACGCATTCGATGGCTTAGTATTATCTGTAGCTAGATGCAGTGTAGATGTTGATGTAGATGCAGGTAGGTGCAGCACTGCAACCAAGGCAAGCAGAGCTCTACTGGACTGGATGTGAAGCCCCCTTTTTTACAACTGGACGACTGGCGATCTTTTCGAAGTTGAAGCGTGAGTAACGCACCAGTAACGGCTGCATCACTTGCTGTTCGAACGATAGGAAAAGACAAGCAAGGTGTGTCCTATGCTGCCAAGTCAGAGGATTGCACACTACTCCTAGGTTGACTTTTTACAGGCCATCGCACTCGAATCAACTTAGAAGTAAACACAACATCGCAACGACTCAACTGAGTTCTAGCGATGTATTTGCATTGTTGTTGCGCTCGAGGGCTCTGCTACCAACGCCGAACAACACGAAAGCGGTCGCTGCTCGTTCGGAGGCGACAGTGCATATGATGACTCAGCTGGATGGTCCTTTAACTGATTTTGACAACTTCAACAACTGCATTAGCGTCTGCCTTTCACTCCAGCGCCTGGTCGTACACAAAGCGAATCTCCCAGTCCTCCGTGACCAACACCTGCGGCTTGCGCAGCACGAGACGGTCGCTGCCAGCGTCATACTGGAAGTCCACGGCGCGTTCGCCACCCACCAGCACCTGCTTCGGCAAAGTCGCCTCCGACTGGAAACCGTAAATCTCGATGCGCTCCACCCACATCAGCGACGTGTACTGCTTGCCCTGCGACGTCGCAGCAGTCGCCACCGAACGCAGACCTTCCTTGGTTTGATGGAATGAAACGGCGGTACCTTCTCCCTGGAGCTCAGCAGCAAGTGAGCGCTCGTCATCGACGTACAGCTCGCCATGGGCCTCCAAGTGCTGGTCCAGCGCCACCACCAGCGTAAGGGGGTCATCACGCATCAGCTCCGAGCTGCGACGCACGCGCTGCTTGCGCGGCAGAATGGTACCGCCGCGGTGGAACACCGGAATGGCGTCCAGCGGTGCAGGTACGTTCTCATATGTCTTACCACCGAAGAAACGCTTGTACCCATCTGTAACGTGATACCAAACCGTCCTGTCGGCAGCGTTTTCCGATGGCAAGAACACGTGCGTAGCCTCCACGCCCTCCTCAACGATCGGTTTCACGAGCAGAGCTTCGCCTAGTAGGTACTCGTCCTCCTCGCTGAAGCTCTGCGGCTCCTGGGTGAAGTGCGCCCACAGCGGACGCATGACCGGCATACCGCGCGCATAACATGTGTGGAACAGCGTGTAGATGTAAGGCAGCAGCGAGTAGCGCTCACGAATGGCAGCGCGAACACGGGACGTCGTCGGCTCACCGAACACCCAAGGCTCACGGCGAGCTGAGTCGTGGTGGGCGTGGCCGCGGAAGAATGGCTGGTACGCAGCGGCCTGGTTCCATCGCGTAAACAGCTCCGTGGACGGGTTGCCGAAGAATCCGCCCACATCGGCACCCACGAACGTAAGTCCAGCAACGGACATGGAGAGTAACATCTTGGTAGCGTAGCGAAGGTGGCCCCACTCAGCCGTGTTGTCACCCGTCCAGATCGCACCGTAGCGCTGAGAGCCAGCAGAAAATGCGCGAGACAGCACAAACGGACGCTGCATGTCCGGCGTCAGCTGCAACTCTTCTGCGAACGCGGAGAGCGGCTCAGGAGGAGGCTGCTGGCGAACAAGCTGGCCTTCCATGGTCGATCGCTGGAAAAGAATTCCGTACAGATTGTGCCACTCACGGTGCTCGACACCAGCGATACTCTTGCATCCCTTGCGCATTGACACCTCGGGGCCGTTGAAGACCGACGGCTCGTTCATGTCGTTCCACGTGTACAAATGCTTGGTGCTGCCCTGGTAGTTATCGTACCGGAACTGGTGACGCCACCACGCACGCGCCTTGGCTGACGTGAAGTCAAGATACGAGGACTCGCCCGGCCAGCACCAGCCCTTGAAGTCGTTGCCCTGCTCGTCCTTGATGAAGAGTCCGAGCTCTTCTGCCTCCGTGTGGATGTAGTACGGCTTTTTATCTTTAGACTGGCTCACCTTGATGTGTGGGTCGATGATCGTCACCATCTTGCGACCAGTACGCGCCACAGACTCCTGCATGTCCTTGGGCGTGGGGAAAGCGTGCTCATCCCAAGTGAAGTAACGCTTGCCGTCAGTGTGCTCGATGTCCAGCCAAATCACATCGTACGGGATCAAGTGCTCGTCAAAGCCAGCATCAACGCGCGCCACGTCTGCCTCGTTCTTGTAGTTCCAGCGGCACTGGTGATAACCTAAAGCAAAGAGCGGCGGAAGCTGCGCTCGACCCGTCAGGAGCGTGTACTGTGCGAAGAGGTCAGCGCTACTGGGTCCAGCAAGCAAGAACAGATCGAAGACGCCTGACTCACTGAGCCAGTGGCTCGACTTGCTGTTCGCATCCTCGTTCGTCCAAATGTCGACGAAAGTCTCAGTCGGGTTGTTCCAAAACATTCCGACAGTGTTCTCCTTGTTCGGGGCAACTAGAACGGGGATCGCACCATACAACGCCATGGGGTTGTCCAGTTCGTACTCGAACACATCAAGATTGTACAACCGGTACGGGTCAGTCACCACTTTCCTCTTGTCCTCGCCGTCGTCATTCGGCTCAATTGTATCCTTCAGCACAAAGTCCGTAGCGTGTTCGGGAATGCCGTACAGCGAGCGTGGAGCTCCAGCAGACCCATGGAAGGACACGTCAAGGCCAATGGAGCTCGGACCGAACTGCTTCTTGTCCGTGTGTCCTCCGAAAGACTCCTCCCACCCCTCCACCTTGCCATCAGCTCCAACTGCCGCTGTAGTAGTAGCTGTCTGTTCTTCCTTCTTTTGCACAGTGCCATCTTCATAGATAGCAAGACCGTCCTCGCCATAGTCAACGATCGTTTTGCCCTCATGAGCATCAACAGCCGCTTGATCTGCTGCTGCTCCAGCTTGAGCTTCAGCATCAGCTCGTCCCTGACGAATCTCGTAGTGGAACAGTCCATCATCATTGGTAGAAACCACTTTCTCTCCGTCCAGGTACAGATCCACACCAAAAGATCCTTCGCCCAACTTCAAGGCTGCTACAACCTGAGGCGATGTCTGTCCCTCAGGAGCGAACAGCAGCGTCTCCTTCTCGTTCACTGAAGTCTTTAGACCTGCTTCCTGTGCTGTCAATTGACGCAGAGGACGTGTCTCCTCAGCTGCTGGAACCAGAATATCTTCGCTAATCCAGCGGGTTTTCGGGTCTTTCGGGTCCGGGAACTTCTCCTGCAGACGCACACGCAGCGCTGGGACTTGAGCCTTGTCCGCATTCAGTACAAACGCCAGAGAACCAGCAAGTGGGACGCCTCCACGTTGCGTAGTGTCCTCCACCAGGAAACGAATCAGATTGGCATCAGAATCTGATTCGATACTGTCGCGAGAGATCTGGAACTTGCTGGGCAGCTCCTGGCGCTGCACATTGCGGAACTTGTTGCAGAATTGCGTCTTCTCACACGTGCGGAACTTGCTGCGGTCCACGGCGTCCACAGACAGCGCTAGGGCTGCCGTTGCGAGCAGCAGAATCAGTCGCCGACTCAGCATCCTTACCTCCACGTGGCGAATGAGACTGAAAATAGCTACACCTTCATCATTTCAAAGTAACGATATGAAGTGTAGTTAAAGTTACTACTTCATAACGTCACTTCATTATCAGACGATATGTTACTTAATAACATTACTTCTACATTGGTCATGCATGGGTCATGACGCAGTGCTTCCCTGACGACGACGACGCCTTCCTGGCCGCTTTATCCTTCGTGGACGAGTTCTCATTCGATACAGAGAGTAACCCAAATACTGGCCATCTTTTGAAGCCATCCGAGAGCTTAAAACCTGTGAAATGGGACCTGAACGAGGCGAAACAGCGACGTCGACAGCAGGTCAATGAGAGGAAGAAGTTATTGCGAAGAGCTGGCGTCTACGCCGACCCGAATCGCGCGCGTAGTGAGCGCAGGCAGGAAATCGCTCGTCTTCGTGTACAGCTGGAGCAATTGCAGCTCGACATTCAGGTGCTACGCGGTCGTGCGGGAAAACGACGACCAAATACTGAAGAACCTCCAATTTCTCTCGGTTTACCGCCGCAAGTTCCTGCTGTGTGGCAGGAGATGGCTCTTCGGCAACGGCAGCGGAGAGAAGAGGCAGAACGTGAGAACTTCCGGTTGAAGATCGTTGTGAAGCGCCAACAACAAGTAGCTCAAACTCTGGGGGATCTCGTGCGACGTCGAGCATTTCAAGTGGTAAATCCCAGTACATGTACTACATGTATTTGTCAAATAATATGTTGACTAACTGGCTGTGTTTGTAGACGAAGGAGTGTGCAGATCTGACGACTCAGCCGAGATTTAAGCATCATGTTGTCAATGTTCTGGACGTCGACGGGGATATGGAGGACTTCCGTCTCCTGATTCTTGGCTTGGAGGCTGCGTATCACGAGATGGAAGACGTCTTCGCTGCTAACGGACTTTCAGGATCGGACCTGTCCCCTGTTGACATCCACTTGCGTGAAGGTGTTGACAGGAGGTACATTGAGTGTTTCAGCCACAAGGTGCTGCCTTTTGAGTTACGTGCCACGACTGCTGCTGTGTGGGAACACTTTAAAGGCGTTGAGAAGCACTTTGGAGGCGGAGATATCTACACGAAAGCAGCGAAGGTGAGTGGTGGCTGATGAGCTGGAGTCGCAACTATTACGTTTTAACTCCCGGATTGGTTTTGAATAGGATCTGGCTGAACCGTACACAATCATTGAGAACTTTACGAAGGAGCTGTATTCCAATACTTCACGCGCCGATATTAAGGTGAAACAAGCCGTACGTCGCTATGTGGAGCAAGACCACGACGTTGTCATTTGGCTGGCACATGTAGCCCCCGCACAAATCAAGCACAAGATGCTCCGTGGACTAACGTATACTCTACGCGGCTACACCGTCACGACACGATCCCAGGCTGCAGGTCAAGAGGTGTCGATATTGCAGCAATGCTCAATCATTTCTTTCGACCATGATGCGAGCACGAGATGCAGCCCAACGAATTTGGACACGCTCACGAACTTTTTGGTGGTCAACAGCGCTCAAAACATCAGGAGCCACCGCGAACGCATTGAGGATATGCTTGTTGATCAAGTCGTAGGACGCTCCATACAGTGACGGTAGGTCATCGCATCTGGATCAATGAACGTCCTCTTTCTCAACAGGAGTTCTTGCTACTTGTCTGTTAGTTGCTGTCAAGTGCAGATTCTTCTCCACTATCACTTAGAGACTCGATAACGTCTTGGCACACGGGGGGTTGGACTCGTTGGAGCAAAGCTTGAAGCTCTAGATTGAACGCGACGCTCGTGCTTTTATCGGGATTCTCCGAACCAAGGATAAGAGGTTCACTATCTGCCATCGAGGCAGCAGAGCCAGTAGGTTGTCTGCGTGGTCGTCCACGGGGAGGTGCACGCGGTAACGCAAACATGGCATCAGCTGCAGGAGGTGGAGGAGGCTCTAGCATTGGTGTCACCATCACTGGAGGATCCTGATCGACTTGTTTCGTAAGAGTCGGTCGTGTGTGGGCTTCACGGTGTGCTAGTACGTCTTGCAGTTCACGAACAAAACGCGGTGTTGGACCTGATGCTGCATCCGCCACCTCTTGTTGCTTTAGCAGAGCCTGTAAATCGAATCCCTCGTCTCCAGTGCTCGTTCCAGTAAACACAACCGTACAATTTGGTTCTTCATGTGCTGGAGCAGACGACGGATCCTCCACCGCTACGCTTTCTTCCTCTTCAGCTTCTTCATCTGCATCTGACTCGTGATGACTCACTTTCCCTTCCAACGCATCCAGCGATCTGTTGTATACGCCCCACGACTCCTGAAGCTGTTGAATCATCGACTGCATCGTTTCACGGGAGCTGGATAATTGTTCTGGCGCTGCATCGGTGAGTAACTCGTGCTGCGAGGCAATTACCAACGCAGTGAACGTCTCACTAATCGATCGCAGATCGTGGAGCTGTGAGGCAACACTGTTGAGCTGAGGGTCGACTGGGTCTGAAGGAGCTTGTTGACCATCTTGCTGTCGGTCGGTTGAATTGATACTGAAGTCCAAGGTTTGCAGTGTGACAGGATTTTTCGTTGAATTCCAGACCTGCAGATCGTCAGTCCATACCCCCAATGCTTTGATCAACTGCTGGGCTTCAACTCGCTGGGAAATCAAAGCATCTAAGAGATTGCAACTCACAAAAGACGAACAAGAGCGCGCCACATTCGTCACCAGTTCCGTGCGCACTGCGTTTTCCAGCAGCAATGTAGACCGGTTGCGCTGTTTGGTCAATGCCGTCAGCAGTAACGATGGAGCCTTGTCATCTTCTCTTTCAACGAGCGTTCCGCTTTCTTCACTGGATATCTTCTCTCCTTCTTTGGGTATCCTCGACGCAAGTTTCAGAAGCTGGTTGTTCAGAGTTCTCAGCTTCCTCCGCAATGGCAGACAGCGCAATTGACGCTCTGTACCTCCATTTTCCCCGCTACTTTCTGCATTAGAAGAAGCCTCCAGCCTTCCAATTGGAGGGAGCAAACCAGCTCCAAGACGATACCCTCGACTCGCCAGCTCTGCGCGCTTCACAAGCGTTAAACTATCTCCATAGGCCTGGTCGTAATTGCTCATCGCAGACAGAAACGCTTGAAGAGCAGCCACGAGTTGTTGCGACCGTCGTGCATACCACCCAAGCCACAGCTTCACACTCAACTCCAGTACGAAAACAACCGCAGCAGTCCACTGCAGAAGCTTTAACACTAACATATCCCATCTCCAAAACCCCAAAACCACCGCCAGTATCACGATTAAAACTCCACCAGCCCCAGCACTAAACCTTCGAGTCACTTCAATTCCTTCCAGTACTTCGACCAACGCAATATATCGACTCCACCACCCGTTACCCCTATATGACACTGCAAACACTGTAGCATTGTACCCCACAGTCTGTTGCAGTTCTTCTCTACTCGAAACAAATAATATCTTTCAACAACCATCAATAAAAAATATAAAACTAAAAGTTCCTCATACCGGATTGTCGGGTGGAATGTGCAGAGTTTGGGGATCAGACGACGCACCGCTACCAGCTCAACTCGCCTTTGAATTGTCTGAGCCAATTGCAGCCACTCCCAGAGTCTCAACGTCTGAGCTGTAGAATGTCTCGGACGTTTCCTGGCCACAGGTTGGGGCGTAGACAATATCTGAGCCAACGATTCACTACTACCAGCCTCAGCATCCAGCTCTGAAAGAAGCAACGGAATGAGGACGTTATTAATTCTACAGCAACTGCACACGTACGTACCTGCCAGGTACTGCCCTAGAGGCGAGTTGGACGTCACCGCAATCTCCATTAGTTTTTTTTGGCTGTAATTTCTCGGTCGGTAAAAAGGACTCAACAGCTCCAATGCGATGTGAGTCGCAACGCCTTACTGTGCCATCGCAGTACCGGTCGTGAATGGTGGAATTTGTTCGCGAGCAATCTCGTGCATCCCGTTTTCGTCGACAATACGCCAGAGGTTCAGCCTCCGAGAGCCTGTCCTCCTCTGACGGCGTTGAAACCCTGGGGTGATTCCTGTCGTTTTCGTCTCCGTTACGAGTCGTGTAGTTGTTCCGCCCTTTGCAATAGTCCACCGCACTTGAATCACGTCTTGATGGCCCAGCTCGCTCGCTCGACACTTTGGCATCATCCAACTCGAACCTCGTAGCGACTTCGAAGCGGAACTTCGGTGCGGATGGCACATTCCGCGCCGACGGAATTGGGCCGCAGCTCTAGCGTCGACTTCGTCCTGCTTGAACTGACCAGCGATATTGATGAGATCCACGCTCAAGACAAGGTGGTAACCCCCGTTCTACCACTTCCGACGCTTATCAAACCTGACTACGTTGTACCCGTATCGAGTGCTGGAAAACGGGGTACGTGTCGGAGGAGTTTCAGGATGTGAGCACTTCGCTACCGTATGCACTTCAAGCTGTATTCCGCAGGAAGCTCCTGCTAGTGTTAGCACTTCAACTACTCGCAGTGTGGATTGCTGTCGGGCTCGCCACGTTCTACCCGCCCGTACGTGACCGGGTAACTCCGATCTTCAGCCCTGTGCTGCTCGGCTTCTGTGTTGTCATTACAGTATTTCTACTCGGAGTTCTCTACTTCCAACGCAACAGGCGCTAGGTCAACGCGCTAGTTCTCATGTGGTTCAGCGCAGCACAAGCCGCTACGTTCGTCGGATTGGGCGTGATTTTCGACACACACATTGGGTTTTTCAACTGTGGCGCTACCTTCACGTGGGTGTTGCTGATGATCTTGCTGGTTGGCGTCCGACAGAAGAATGGCCACCTCATGAATCCGCTAGTGGCTGGAATGCTGTCATTCTTCGTGGTCGTCTGCGCGTCGGTTGCGCTTTTCGAGATCTACGGCGCTCGGTTCGTGACCAGCACAGCGTTCGGGTACTCGTTGCTCTTCCAGTTCTTCTTGCTGACCTGGTTCTCTTGGGACGCAGCCTGGATGTTCGAGGTCGTTGCAGTGGACGAATATGCGTACGGGGTTATCTACATCTACACAGATATCGTACTCAGCTTCCTCTTCTCCGTTGCGGCGGTCGGCGTAGCTGTTGGGTTCACGTCGTTGATGGTACTCTTGCTTGGGGGAGGGCCAGACTGCTGCGAGCTTGGCGTCAACTGCTGTCTGTTTATTGTCGACTTTGATTGTTGCGGTTCAAGGACCGAGAGATTAAGACCAACACGCACTCAACGAGAACAACAACTCGCGTGCGTGTAAACAACGTAAAGCGTATTTGGAAAAACTAATGACAGTCGATTTAACCTACACAACCATATTCACACGTATCAATCTCTCTGTTCAGCACGAAAAGTTATCGACGAAGAAGGCCAAGCAGTCGTCTACCCATGCAGGTTCAGTATCTGAACGTAACGTCGGGTACGGAGCTGTAAGGGGCAGAGGTTCTAGACACCGCCAGGTCTCAATGTCGGTAGTCATCAACTGCTCGTAGCTGAACATGGGTTCGATCTCTAGTGATTCCGATGGAGACCAGCTCGGTGGCTGCGTCTTGAGCGTCTTGGGGCGCGTGTTCCGCAGTCCCCGACGTCGCCGCTCCAGTTTCTGCCGGTACTTTTGGGCGTGCGTCATGGCTTGACGCGTGCTGCGTGTACCGATGTAGGCGGCCACGAGCTTCCAGGGCCCGTGCGGATACAGCTCCACAGCCTCGAGGAAGCGCACGTGCTTGTTGGCAGTCCACACGCCTTCACCCTCGCGACTGAGACGAGGTCGACTGCTCTTGTGGCGGGACATGGCTACGCTTTAATCACTGGTTGACGTGCTCGAGACGGAGACGATAGCGGAATGAGTTCGTTCACTCGGCCGTCGAACAGCTCACGCACGTATCAGAGCTGATGGGGAAAGAATTCGGGGCAATGACGCTGTGGCGGTGCATCTTCGCCCGCTTTTTTCGGCCGTGGCATCACCACCGCGGAAGCAATTTGCGGAACGGCATGAAGAGCTGGAGCTGCTCGATGTACATGTGACGACACTTCCATTATCGCTTCGAGGAAGAAAATCCACAGGTCACTTCAACATCCAGCTAAGTCCGCACTCAGCTCTTCTTCTACTTTCGATTATGTCCGCATACTGCTGGAAGAGCGTCATGTACTTGTGTCGTGGTAAACTGCAGTTGTAACTCGTGTATGTGCAGCCATCTGGCCATTACTTGTCATGATCGTAACGTCATGAACGTCAACTTCAAAGGTGATCATCACGGATTGCAACTCGACTTCGACTCGTCAAACACGCGGGGCGCGGTGTTGAGCTACGTAGCCATGCCCCATGACACCGCGCGGCTGGACGGTGCTGAACGCTCCCATCAAGAGGAGAACCTTCAGCCCCGCGAACAGCGACTATCGCGATGCCTGGTCTCGACAATGGATGAGGACTTGGTGCCGGGAAGACGGAGGAAGCGGACTTGTCTTCCTCCGACAAAGACAAAGATCGGCAAAGTGGACACGACAAACGGCGCCTTCCAACGTGCAATGCATGGCGCCCTTGTCTTTCCGTGAAACTTGTTGAGCGCACGCAAATCCCCACGCACCAGAACGTGCTGCGAAGACCCTTCCCGTCTGCAAGCACGCTTTGTCCTGTGGGTGGCAGGGAGACGTCACTGTCCGTGCCCGTGCCCAACTTTCCCTGGGCGTGAAGCTTGAGGTATCCGTTCCTCGACCGCGTTCGCAGCTCGGTTGGCTGTCGAGGCTCGATCCACGCAGCCATGTCTCCCTTGACAAGCGTATCTTTCCAACGAGATTGAAGTTGTACGGCGATCTTTGATGAGGTATCCGACAACGGATGGCGGACACCTTGGCAACCTCGTCATGTTTGTTCAAAAGGACGGCTCTTTACCATAATATATTACTGTTTTAACAATTTCTTCTCGCTCGCGAGGCAACACACCAACACGAATCGCTCACGCTCGCACGCTCTAGTCCGCACCCCTCCGTCCACCCGCCGGGCCTCATCAAATAAATACACTTCGATTCCGGGAGCGCCGGCAGGCTGACTGGGTCCACCGCCTGCTTTAGTTCTCGCGGTGGAAGGTCTCGATCAAGAAGTCCATGCACTTGTCGAACTCAATGTCACTGGGCTCGAAAGACGGACCGTCTAGGTAGTACGGGTTGCCTTCCGTAGAGGAGAAGTCTATTGCCAGCGGCAGCTGCTTCTGGTACGTGTTGCTTTGCATCATGGGCTCCATCACCACGTTGCCGTGCGCGGAAGCGCTCGGGCTCATGTCCATCTGCATTTGCATCTCCATTTGCATCTGCATCTGCATGGAAGGGGAAGAGCTTCCATCTCCAGCTTCGCCCAACATGTCGAGCTCCTGTTCGGCCGCAATGGCTAGCGACGTGGCCAGAATCGAGTCGTTGAACTGCTCGTCGCTGCTGAGCAGCGCGTTAAAACGAGACGAGCGGTCCATGATGAACGGTAGGTTGTGCTTGCCACTCATACGCACGTTGCGCAGTCGCCTCGCGATCTTCTGGCGGTACTTTTGCGCGTGTGTCATGGTCTGGCGAGCCGTGCGCGTGCCGACGTGGCTAGCGATGTCCTTCCAGGGTCCGGACGGGAACATCTTGATGCCGTCCACGAAGAGGCGGTGCTCCTCGGGGGACCAGAGGCCACGGCCCTCAGGCGCTGGCTTGGCTTCCTCCTGCTGCTGCGTCCACTCATTGGCGGCCGCGGCGCTCTCGACCATGTTAGTGAATGACATGCCTTCCGTCCGTCCGTCTGCTTTGCCTGTTCTTCACTTTTCCAGCACTTAGCACGCGCGAGGAAGATCTTCAACTGACACGACTCGAGCTCGGGGCACGTCTGGCGGCTCCCTCCGGATTGGCCGCGTTCCCTGTCGCTGCGCCTCTCCCCCCTCTTCCTAAAGCTTATCACAGCGTGCTCGGGCGCCTTGCCGAGATGACGCGCTCGAGCAAAGGCTAAACATCCCTCCCAAATTGCAATCGTAAACGCCGGTGTTACCCTTCTTCTAGGCCCGAATTGAGGCTGCAGGAACTGCGGATAGTGAGCTGCTCTTCACACCGCTACAGCATCGACAGCACGTCCGTCAGGTCCGAGATACCGTGCACACAGCTACGAATTGTCCGTTTGCAGACGCCGAATTGCGCAGGGCCGATCCCTGCTTTGCGCTGCGAGTGCTCCCGTCCCTGTTCGATATTCCCGCCTGGGACACTCGAAATCGTTTCAGTGAACAACCAACTCTCTGTGCTCACCTCGAGCCGCGCACCGGAGTCCCCCTCTTCACAGGACCTTGCTCATCGGATCCCGTCGCGCCAGACTTGGCTGCATTATGCCTTGCCAGTCTGTACTAGTACATTGCTGCTTTCTTGCTGCGGCGTCTGCTGCATGGCCATCGCGCTTTCGGATGAAACAGGCACGCTGACCGCTACCGTTCATCCCACCATAAACAATTATCGAAGCGGGACGTGCGCTCAATGGTGCCGGCAGATAACGCAGCGATCGGTGCCAACGCGCTCGAATCACTCGCCATTTTTGCCACCTCGGCCGACAGATCGAGCCGAGATCGAGCTCCACAGACAACGACACCAACTCGTACAGATACACGCGGCTCATGTCGCTGAGTGCCGCCGCTGAACGCATTAGCCGTCCGCACTGGAACGCGGCGTGCAAGGGCGTGCCGCGCCGCGGTGCTCGATCACTGCATCGAATCCATCGATGCAAGACGTGGCTGGTCTCTGTGTGCTACGCTGTTCAGATGGCTCCAGATCATTACAGTGCGTCACCGGTCACTCGCCGTCCAGCAACGGGGCGCGATCCAAAGCTTGAGCATTGAAGTTGATGGCATTTCAAGAGTCTCGCCGCAATGGGAATCTAGTGCCTCGATACGATCCGCCTTCGTAATGTCAAGGCTTTTTAAACTGCTCTGGGATGGTGGTGGCGGACGCGACAGCTTTGCAATCCAACGCTATAGCCCCTGCAACTGGCACTCAAGCCACGAACAAGTCGCTGCAGGCGGCTTGGGAGCGCAATCGTGATGATGTCTGCATGCGCGGTGGCAAAGTTTAACGCAGCGTCTCGCCGCAGGGTCCGCGCTCTGCTCGCTCAAGAGATACATAGCGAGGACCACCAGCAAAACCCCCAGCTCACGGAGTTTAATCGAGTTGCTGCAACGGCTGTTTGCCCCTTGAAACGACGTGTTGCTGACAGCTTCCTGTGAAGCAACGACCTGCTTCTTCGAGCGCTGCTTTCACGGATCGCAGTCAAAAATCAGCGTGGTCATATCGGTCCAGCCGAGTTGAAGCAGTTGGCAATTGGAGCCAAATCACCGCTAGCGTCGAGATACATGAGCTTGCCGGATACTTTCGGCAGAATGCTGCGACTGGTGCTGCTTGCCGCTGGGCAGAGCGCGATGCAAGATCTTTCACGGCTTGGAACTTGATACCTCGCAATACTTAGAGCAATGTATCTTATCGACCAGCGCAGGATACATGTGCAAATTGGTAACAATGCCCACGCGACGCCGGCGCTGGGGTCGCCTTCTCCAGCACTTCCTCAAGCTCGCTCTATCTTGCCTCCTTCGGTATCGTGCACCTTGCCGGGCACGTCGCAGACCCCCCTGTACCCGCGGAGGAACCCGTTGATTGTCGCTTGATCGTGCTGGTCGAGTTCATAATCTGCCTGCGCTGTGCTGCTGCCTGTGATACACTGGGCTATGAATTCACCCACGTACGTGGCGTGATGGCTGAGCTCCACTTCGCGTCGGCAGCAGATCTTTCAGCAGAGGATTTTCAAGCGCAAGAAATCTTCTTGCACATCAGCACGACGAAAACGCGGCAGCTCTCGCGAGTCGCGCAGCACCAGGTCGATGATGTCATTGTCGAATGTAGGCCAGCCTTCACAAGTTCACTGGTGCATCGTCCAGTTGCAAGGCGAGCGCTTTGTGCTACCGGTAGCTCCTCTAGAGCCTCTAGTAGAGAATGGTCACGCGAGCGTTTGCTGTAATACATGTACACAGGAGAGAGAAGTGTGGCATGTCTCGTAGTAAAGAGCTCAAGCGACCTTGAAGCATGACTATCCTGATATCGTCCCGACGACGACCGGAGAGCTTCGTGTTCTCTTTGCACAAGGCTGCCGCCGACTTTTACACGTTAGTATCGCTGCTCGTTGCTTGCGCTTTGCATCAGCAACCTGGCGAAGTTATCGTAGCCAGCTGGGGTGCTGACGCTTAGCAACTTCGTCGTGGTTGCTGGAAATCTTTGTGAAGCTTCGTCCACAGGCCACAGGCAGCAGAAGCGATCATCTTTCGGTCCGACACCTTGGCAAGATTCACAACGGCTTCAATGTATCCATCGGCGCTTCTGTCTGCGAAACTGTAGCAAGTGTATTCCGTAGCGAGTTATGACGAACACTTCAGCCCCTCTCCGAAATACAGCCCTCCAGTATCATATGAGCCTTGGTCTCCATCTCGTTGACTCTCGGATCTCCACCATCTAACGAGTCATTCCACTTGACCTAGAAGAAGACCCACAAAGGAGCACTGTCCCCCCTCCCTTGACAACAGCTGCGAGTGCCTACGGCCGACGAGAAGCTGCTCACTTGCCCTGCTTGACCTTGTCTAAATCATAGTGTTCGTACAGATTTGGACGGAAAGATGTGACGCGTTAGGTTTTTCTTTTGTATAGCGATGGGTACGGACACAAATGTGTGACGCTTGTAGCCATTTTAGATATATAGCCAATCCGATTACGTCAAATATAATCGAGACATGCACAATAAAATGAACCTTGGGGCAAATAAATAGTCGCATAATAGCTCAACCGGTAGTGACTTCTATTTTTTGATAAAGTGACGAGGGTTCAATTCCCCCCATGGCCAAAATGGTAAAGTTAATCACTGACGAGTGACCTTGGTGCCAGGGTTCCAAGGCAACAGACTGTTGACGTCCCCTGTCCTAATTGATCTACAATCCAGCTTTATGCCAAGCTCTCTTTATGCTACTTTCACTGACGGCGTCCCATGCGGCAATCACTCGCTCAACGAGGAGCTTTGCTCTCGGAGCTGAAAGACGCTGAAGCTTTAGAAGACGTTCACGGAGTGGCAGATTGCTCCTTGATCCAATCATGGTAAGCTCGTAGGATAGTGTTAGGGCGCGTAGCTTCTGCTTAAAGGGCCCCATAACTCCAACATCAAGAGGCTGGAGAACAGAAGTCGTGTTTTTCGGTAGTGGGACGACCTCGGTGCCCCAAGCAGCCAGCGCCTCCTGGCCTCCATACTAACGTGACACTTAAGATTGTCGACGTAGAGCGCAAGAGGGCCAGGAGAGCTTAGGGCGGATGATTCGGCGGATCGTTCGGCAGCGGGGCTTTTCATTTAGACGCCCTTCCAAGTCTATCTTGTCGACAATAGACCTTGAAGCAGAGCAGCCTCATAATTTTGTTTTAGGTATTCTCTTGTGAAGGTACTGTATTCTTCTCGAAGAAACGCCAGTACATGAGAGGTTTTAGCGGAAAGTCATCTCTTCGCATGGCTTTGATCCACTGTACGAGCTCGTCGCAATGAGGAAACAAATTGTTTCTTCCCTGCCCCCCCAACGTACACTTAGATCGTCTATTGTTGCTGCACGCCTCCCTTATTTCAGCTTCTTGCTTTGTCCATCGATGCACCGCTGTCCTCGACTTGATACCGTGTAGCCTCGCGGCATGGGTAATTTTAATGCCAGCATTGATATCTTCTAGCACTTTAAGTTTAAGTGCGTTGGAATAGGCATTCCGACGGTCCTGATGGATCATGCACTCATCATCTATGTCATTGTCCTCCTCGCTTGAGTCGCTCCCAACTGTGCTATCGTCACACATTCCCCACGTTCGCAAGCGGGTAGCGTCTGTGGTCTCCATTTCGATTCTAATTTTGAGTGGCTTGAGAGGGTTTGCCTGCGCAGTGATTTCATTGGATATAAAATTTGTATACTGCCTTTTTAAAAAACCTAATGTGTCGCTGTTTAGTGTCCGTCGCATCTTTCCGTCCAAATCTGTACCGGTAACCACGTGGAAAATTGACTGTGAAAACGCATAAATGTAGCTATAGCTTCTACAGAGGTTTCATTCATGACCTCTGATTGGCTGAAATCACTTCAACGACCTGCACTCACGCTCGATTAGACCAAACGAGAATGCATGCATGAATATCAACGAGCTACTGGCAGCGCCACTTCTCATTTTGCGTGCTTCAGAGCACTCGCAACCAATTAAGAAGACCGCCATGACGATCACCAAGCGCGTCCAGAAGGAGCTAGTGCAGTCCGTACCGCCCGCCGATAATCAGCTGCTCCAGACGCTACGCAAGAACTCGCGCACATTGCGGGCGACGCAGAGAGCACGCTCCGCCACTGAGAAGAACAAGGGTAAAGCTTGGACACGCGAGGAGCACGCGCGCTTCCTCGTGGCGCTTGATGCGTTCCCGTCCGGCCCGTGGAAAGCCATTGCCGATTACGTAGGCACGAAGGACTCGCGCCAAACCATGACACACGCACAGAAATACCGACAGAAGCATGAGCGGCAGCAACGCGGACTTCGCAATCGAAACAAGACCAAGAATACCGTGCAGCAGCCAGAAGCACCCGTTGTAACGACGTATGAGAGCTCTGATGAAGCAGAACCGGAAATGATCGACGTGGCAACGCACGAGAACGCATCTCCGACAGTTGACGTTATAATGACCGAGGTGATGGATTTCTCAGTGTTCCCAGAGACACCGACGTTGGTAAAACAGCTATCAGACTCCCCTCGCTCGGCAGACGATGGCGCACAAGCAGTCCAAAGCGACCCATTCACACTGGTGGCTGCGGACGAGTCGCTTTTTTCTCTAGCACTCGATGCAGGCGCTGCCTGGCTCAATGCCAAAAGCGACAGCAACCTGATGGAGATCTTTGCAGACTACAATGAGCCTGCCACGGAATCGGAGTGGCCGCAGACGTGGAGTACCAACTCGCTGGAGGAAATCGTCACATCCTGCGCGCAGTTCGACTTCCTGGGCGAGACTGCACACTGATGGCAATGGAGCCAATATTGAAGCATTATTGTGTATGCACATACAGTAGTCATTAATTTAACGTCATAAACAAATAGGTCCAATACATAGAACCATTGAGGAAAGAAGAAGATTCTCTTTTCTCTTCTTCATAAACTGGTGTGCACCACATACAAAACGTAACAATTGCGAAACGGTGCAGTGGCTGCCAATCAATACACACACCATGACGTCGGAAGCTGCCGCTGCCAACCCTAAGGCCGCTACGGCCAAGCCGCTGGCTGGTCTGTCGCAAGAGAAGATGGAACAGTTCAAGGAGAAGGCTGAGCGCCGTGGTGTGGTGTACATTGCTCGTGTACCGCCTTTCATGAAGCCGGAGAAGCTGCGCCACTTGCTGGGCAAATATGGCGAACTCAACCGGATCTACCTGGTGCCGGAGGACAAGGTGCTGCACAAGAAGCGCGTGAGTGCGGGTGGAAATCGTCGACAGAAGTACACGGAGGGTTGGATTGAGTTCGAGGACAAGAAAGTGGCCAAGAGAGTCGCCAAGATGCTCAACACGACGCAGATCGGTGGACGCAAGCGCGACTACTATCACGACGATATTTGGAACCTCAAGTACCTCAAGGGCTTTAAATGGGACCATTTGACTGAGAAAATTGCGTATGAGAACCGAATTCGAGACCAGAAGCTTCGTATGGAGATTGCTCAGGCGAAGAAGGAGAACGAGGCGTATCTGGAGCGTGTGGACCAGTCCAAACAATTCGAGAAGATGGAGGCGCGCAAGGCCGATAAGAAGCAGAGTGGAGACGCAGCACACGACGCAATGCAGCAAGTGCGACGTACATTTCATCAGAAGGCGCCAACCAGTAGCAAACAGAATCAGTCTCTCGGAGACGGAGAACTGGAGAAGGTTTTTGTCTCCAGCAGCAAGAACAAGAAACGTCGTATGGAGTAATCGACGACTTGTAACGATAAATGCCCCATTTTTTTTGATGAAGACGACACACGAACTGATTCTTCTCTACAGCTCATCCTTAGTCTTGGATTGATCTACTTTCGTCTTGGTAGTGCTTGCTTGGTCTTTAGCTAGCGGAACTGTAACAAACTGCTTCTTGCCATCCTTTTGAGCATCCACCAGGTACTCAAGTAGGACTTCTTCTCCGTCCTTAAGTGCCCACTCGTGTCCAGTGAACGAGTTGTACTCAATGTTACCGCCGTTAGCTTTCAGCGTGCTCATGAGTGTGCCAGACCAGTACAGACCCACGTCACGCGACGTCGGATTCGTGAACTTCACAGTGCACGACGTGTCGTCGTCGTCCAGACCGTGTCGACGCTTATTCCAGACCCAGAGGTTAGCCCCCCACTTGGTTCCCTCTAGAACGGGGCATCCTCCGTGCAGCGACATGGGATCCAGCTCACCATTCGGCTTTTGACTGTAGAACAGCACGGCGCCACCTTTCGACGGGTACGACGCCAGCTTCGTCGAGCATTTCCGCACCATATCCATCTCCCAGCTGCCTGGCTCAAACAGCTCCGCTCCAGCAGCCTCGTAGTCCTGAGCTGCATTCGAAGGGTGGCTGTACTGCGCTGGCAGGTCCTTTGGCATCTCCGCGAGTGGAAATACGGTCTGTCCACCACGCGCAACATCCGAGAGATAGAGGAAAACGGTAGCAAAGCGGTTGGATCCGCCCTTGTGCGGGTCAAAGTTGAAGTCTGGTGTCGCCCCGACCGGGAAATAGTCCTCGTGAGCGATGTAGGCCTGCTTCTGCTGGTATCGAAGCAGTTGCAGGCCGTCGCACATGTCATCAACGAATTCTCCGAGCGAAAGCACGTCAAACACACGCTTGCGGATATTAACTGCAGTCTCTGAGACTGTGTCAAAGGCGTTCTCGCTCGTGCGGTGTTTCGACTTCTGCTTCCCGTCACTTGCACCTACTGTCGATTGCTGGAGTTTATTGCTCGGGTCAGAAATCTCCAACGTGCGTTTGATCAGTTTGTCAGCTTCTTCTCCACTGAAAAAGTTGTGCAGACGGAATGTACGTGGGGATTCCGATAGGGACTCGATGACCACTGGCTCCTTAGTCGGACTGGCCTTCGACGTCACGGTCACGCGATGGCCAAGCTCGACAAACGGCCAGACAAAGTGCAGCCCCGGGGCGACAAGATACAGTCGATCACCCGACAGAATATCCACGTAACTCTGCAGCACTTGTCCTTGGCCGTTGAATACGCGGTCCGCCACGACGCCAGGCACGTCGCTGTCCTTCTCCTTGCTCTCATCTGAGTCTTCGGACTCTAACGCGACGGACTCATGTAGCCCTTCCACCGCCACAAACTGCGATAGATAAGCTGCTAGTTCGCCTTCCGCTCTGCGAGAAGCCAAGAGCTCAGCACTGAGCTGCATCTGCACGCCACCGGTCGAATATCCGTTACGATAGACGGTGACGCTCTTCAAGGGAGCGTCTTGGTCTGCGCTAAGTGAGCGATGCTCGTATGTGAGCTGCAGCGTCTCGCGCACACTCTGTAGCTCCTCCCAGAACGTGTAACCTAGTGCCAGTGCCGCCATAAGCAGCAACAAGCCGCCCACACGTGTGCTCTTCCCCATAGTCGACTCTGCGGATAATGAGCTGCGCACGGTTGAAGCGTCTGTTTCGTTTACAATTGAACGATCGATGCGTACGATGGCCCTGCACTTCTATTTGCTGCCAGGTCGGGATTTATGGGTTTTGCCTACTGGTTATCCTCTACACGCGGAGGAATTGGAGCAGCAATTATCGTTTACCTGGCAGATACTACCACAGACAGCTAGTTAAACGGGCCTAGTACAGGTGGCTCTTGACAAGCTTGCGGTACTTCTGGTAGGCCACGCCCACACCACCGGCGATCAGCACAAGCATAATGAAGAACGGCAAACGCCAGCTGGAACGAGCGACTGTCAGTTCGCCCTCGACCTCCGTGGCAATCTTCTCGTTCACCTTGGAGCGAACATCGGCCATCTTCTGTCCGATCTTCTGCTCCATCATTGCCGTCATACGGTCGGTCAGCGCTTGAATCTTGCGCTGGTTCTGACGCTCCTTCTCCCTGAGCTTGTTGATGGTGTTCTCCGTCTGCTCACGCAGCATTTCGAACCAGTGCTCCGTCTCGACCTGGAAGTTGGTCACGTACGTCTCCAGAATGTTCACCTTGCACGACTGGTCGCACACATCGCTCTCCAGGAGCGACACAAAGTCCTTCGAGTAGTTGTGCAGCCACGTCTCGGAATCGACAGTGGCCAGACCGGCGTCGTTCACCTGATCAAACGACTGGACGCGCAGAATATCGTGATTGTCAGCCAAAGCACCAGTAGATGCCGAGACACCGAACGTCGATCGACGCAGCCAGTCATTCTGGAAGGGCAAGTTGCCCTTGTAGCACTCGGTCCAAGTACCGGTGTTGTTCGGGTCCACATCGACCTCGAGTGACGTGCCCTTGATCTTGATACGGAGACGCGACGAGCTGTACACTGGGTCGAAGTTGGCGCTGTTCGAGTGGTAGCGGAAGGCAGCGTCGCAGCCGATCTTATTCTCGTCGTTGAGGTCATCCAGGCGTTTGGTGCCGTCGTTCACCTGAATCGTCACGTCCTTATGGCCGCCGCGGTGCTCCACATTGTGGAACGTGTCCAGAATGATGCCGAATCCCGTGTATTTTTCCGTGAATCCGTGGTTGTCTCCGTTCTTCCACTGCGGTTCGTTCGTGAACCAGAGGCCAATGCCATCGCCAAACCATTTCTTGCCTTGGCCGTGGATGCGGTAAGTGATGACGGTGGCAAGTTCATCCCGATTGATGGTGCTCTTGCTCCAGATGTGGCCGCGCTTGCTCTGACGGTCGGGTGTGAGGCGGATGAAGTTCTTCTTAACCTCCGTCGTACCGCCGTAGATGATGTCGTCTGAGATCTGACGACGGCCGTCCGAGTCCACCACCTCATACGGTTGCTTGAAGGTGAACGCCTCCAGTGGACTAGCCGATACAGCGGCCAGCGAGCTCAGCGCCGCAGCAGATAGCAGTGTTGCGACTTGACGGAGCATTGGAGCACTGGGATTTAAGGCAGAGCGTGGATAACGAGCAGCAAGCGAGAAGCCAGAAATGCTCGAGTGCCGCTAGACCGCGTACCGGTAAATGTGACGCGTGTACCCGTCATACGGGATCAGAAATCTGATCCTGGGTGGACCACACACCGATCTTTTGAGTCAGGTGTTGATGACACGCTAAAGTGGAAAAGACAGTTTACTTTGGTTAGGACACTATTACCGTTAGCGGTCCGATGAAGACGGCTACGACCCCACCCACCCACGGATCTACAGTAAGTGCGACTTCATTAGCGACTGGTACTTGCGGTACACGTACGCTGCACCTGCGGCGAGGCCAATGAACAGTAGCGCGAACGGGGTCTTCCAGCCGCCACTGGCAATGTCTGGGTTCTCCTCCAGTTGCTTGGAGATTTTCAGGTTCATCTCGTCACCCAGCGCTTTCTTCGTATTTTCCAGCGATGAGTCGATACCCTTCCGCACCTTGGCCTCAATCTCACGAACGCGGCGCTCGTTCTCGCCTTCCTGCTTTTTCAACTTCGCAACGGTGTTCTCTGTCTTCTCCTTCAGATCGGAGAAGCGGTGCTCGGCATCAATGCGGAAATTCGACAGTTCCTTCTGCAAAACAGCAATCAGACAATCCGTGCCACAGTTGGGCGAGTCCATCCACTTTTTGTAGTCCTTGGACACGGAGTTCATCACCATCTCCGAGTCCACAGCGCCAATCGTCGCGTCCGCGAAGTCCGTGTACGCATCGAATCGGATGATATCGTGGTTGTCAGCCAACGCGCCAGTGGACGCCGTGATGCCGATTGTGGCCGTGCGCAACCAGTCGTGGGTGAAAGGCAAAGTCATTTCGTGGCAAGCCACCCACAGACCCGAGGAGTGATCGTCCACCTCCACCACCAGGCGATTCTTTTCAATCTTAACCTTGACTCGAGAGATACTGTGCACTGGGTCGAAGTTGGCACTCTGCTCGTGGTAGCGCACGGCAGCGTTGCACCCAGCGCGCTTCTCGTCGTACATCTGGTCATACGACTTGGTGCCGTCGTTCACGAAGACGCTAACATCCTTGTGGCCGCCCTTGTGCTCCGGGTTGTTGAACGTGTCGATGACCACACCCACACCCTTGTACTTGTCAGTAAAGCCGTGATTGATGCCTGGCGTGTACACTTTCTGACCGGTGAACCACAGACCAATACCGTCGCCAAACCAGCGCTTGCCCTGGCCTGAGACGCGGAACGTGAGGATAGTCGAGATCTCGTCACGACCCACCGGGTTCTTCTGCCACAGGTGACCGCGCTTGCTCTGGCGGTCGGTAGTCAGGCGGATAAAGTGCTTCTTGACGTCCGCATTGCCACCATGAGACCACGTGGTGTTGACCATACGGCGGCCGTCCGAGTCCACGAGTTCGAACGGCGGCTTGAACGACGCGTCCTCCATCTTGAGAGCGGCGGCGCAGTGGTTAAGCAGTGCCACACACGCGCATAGCAGCAGCAGCGTCAGGCTGCAGACCTTCATGACGTCCGAGAGATACACGCGAGGGCCGAGTCCTTTTGCGATATTGACGCCACGTAGCGAATGCGACTGAAATGCTGGTCCAATGTGGACCACACATGACATCAGTATATTATTATGTACCATGGTACTGATATAAAAAAAATGTCTTGAAGAAATACCAGTTTATACCGGTTAAACAACAGATGGATACATGTACCGAGTACCTGGTGGCTACACCAAGCCGATTGTGCGTTTCACCAAGAGATCCGGATCACGCACTCACCAACGATCGGTGTCGTTTCACCAACGATCGGTGTCGTTTCACCAACGATCGGTGTCGTTTCACCAAGGCAACCGCACCCATTGCCAACTCAACCTTGTACGATGTTGTCTTTGCCTCACTACCATTGACCTTGACATTGACGACGCTATGTTTCTGCTTCACTAAACGTCTCTCCCACATCTCCTGCGCTGCAAGTTGCTTCCACTCGCCATTTCAGATTTTGCCGTCTTCTGTGCAAGTGGAGGCAGAACCTGGGCGTGGCTTTTGCAGCAGCTTGCTTGACGCGCAGCGGGGAGAATGGAGCAACACAACTGTGATCCAGGTGCTGAGGATGGTTCTGCTGACGAGCACGACTACACCTGGACGGAGATTTGGCGGTCACACGCAGAGCTTGCTGAACGAGACGAGTTCCTCACGTCGCTGCCTCACTTTATGCGCAGAAAGAACAATCGTGTCCCGTGCTCACTGGATCACGACGCAGCCGGCCACTCTCAGTTGGCCTTAACGCCTCACGACATGCACTCGGTGCTTACCGAGTGTCGCTCGCAGCGTTGCGCTGAGGCTGGAGATGCAGTGTGCTGGTGTCGCTACAAGGTGAACTCGTGCGACAGCAGCACATGCACTGTTGTCTTCCAGCAAGGAGAGCATGTAATGCCAGATCCAAACGTGTTGACCCCACAGCGACCGGGGCTCACGGAGGAAATGAAAAACTACATCGTGCGTCAGCTTACAGACGTCCCAACTACGATCTCCTACCGCCTTTACAGCGCCATCACGTCCAAAGTAAAGCATGGCGAGATGCGTGGGCCACCACCACGGCGGCACCACGTGGATAACTTCGTTCGTGGGTGGAAGAAAAGCAATCCTGCCGATGAAATGGCGCGAGCGCTTGAGATGTGCAACCAGTACCTGTACGATCAAGTTGGAATGGATGCTCAAGACCCGACCGCCACCGTGATCTTGTGCGATTCTGTGGTGAAGGACGGCGGGCGCATCGCTTCAGTTGGTAACGGGAGCGAATCGACCCCGTTCCGAGTGGGCATGACCTGCTACAAGCTTCTTCACGACTACGTCAATGTCCAGCTGTCTCCCGACTCCACAACGATACTCCATGTCGACACGACATTAAAAATCGTGAAGCAATGCTACCCTGCGATGGTGATCGGGTATTCTGACAAAGGTGGACACTTTTTCCCGTTGGCGTATTTCAGTATCTCGCGTCGGCGAGAAGAGGATATTACCTGGTGCCTGTGCCACCTGAAGCGGGTCTTCTTTGAGCAGTTCAAGTTGGGTTTTGCTCCTGAATTCGTGATGACGGACGCTGACGGTGCCCAGCGCAATGCTGTCCTTGCGCAGATACCCTCCGTGAAAGTGCTGATGTGCTGGTTTCACGTGACCCAAAACGTCTTCAAGAAAGCTAAGGCCCTGGGAGTCACGCCGCCTCAAACCAAGAGCTTCTTTGCGGATATGTACGACTTACACTACGCAGCCCAGGGCGAGTACGAAGCGAACAAGCAAGCTGTGTTGGACAAATGGGAGCAGTTGCCACCCAATTCAGCTGCACACACGTTAGGCCGTCACATCAAGTCCACTTGGGTCAACAGCGTGGAGTTTGGGAATTGGCAGGTATTTCACACGCCAACGGGATGCGCAACGACGAACAACCCCCTCGAGCAGTACCACAGGACGCTTAAGATTAACTGTGCCAACCCGCGAGCGACCCCGTTGGAGATGCTGCAGTCGATGGATTGTGCCCGTCTGGCTTTTCTCGGTGAAGGCAAAGTCTTCAGCAACGCACCTGAGGTTTCTGATCGACTGCACAAGCTATACAAGACACTGGTGGATCGGCGGTGTCTCACGGCAACGCAGCTCCCAACCAGTCGTTCACAGAACGAAGTACGCTTTGCTGTGAAGCAGGAGCCGCTTCCTGTGAATTCAGAGACGCTGAAACAGTACGACCAATCGATTGGATCGGTAAACGCCCGGCGGATGCAAGTTCAGGACATGCCATCCAATGGCTGGGTTGTGGTCCCCAATCAACTGTAGTGTGATTGTTGGTACTGCTGGAAGCACGGAGTATGCCCGCACATCATCGATGCGTGTGTTGCAGCAGGAATACCATGTCCAGGTCTTGAACCATCGCCAAGGCGCTTTGTGACGAACGCTCGGCGCTCGCGACCTCGTGGAAGACGGGGCGCTGCTTCTCGGCGCTTGCTGCTCAATCCCCCGCCGACAAACCGAAGCGTTGCGGGTTCTAACAGCGCTGTGATTGTCGAAGAGGCGTTGGAGATCGAACCAACTCCGGCTGCGTCGGATCCTGAGGCAGTATTGACTTCCAACGTAGCATGCACGTCTTCTGGTGTTGGCGATGAATTGTCGGGTGCAGAAGCCGTGAACCGTAGTAGTGGTGCCGGCGCCCGTAACACTGGTGACGACGACGGTGACTTCTCCGGCAATCAGGCTGGTGGTGCTGCTTTCGGTTCACCGGGCTTCAATAACGTGGTTCAGCACGCCTATACTAGTGCCCACCCGCCACAACTCTCCCAAGATACTTGTTGTACCGCCACCACATACGAAGCTCAGCTTGCACGCCACGCCGCGCCAAACCGAGCCACCCGTCCAGGAGAAGCTAGTGGACCCGTGACGGATCCATCAAGCTGCCAAGGATCAAACCCCTCGGTACGCCGCCGATCGGCTCGTCGTCGCCGTCCAACCGCTCGAGCGGTGGAATCTCGCGAGCAAGCCCAGAAGCGTCCTCGCCCGTAGTCTTGTCGAAGTCGGTAAATCCCATAGTCCAGTTCCGATGATACCGGCATCTACGAAAGATGCAGAAACTCTGCAGCATTGGCAGTGCAGACTCATGTTGCAGGCGACAATCAGATATTAGCGGTTAGGAGAGCTAAATATTTATTCAAGGGATTTTGGTTCACGCACGTGTTTGCACGCCGTGAACAGCACTCTAATCCTTGGTAACGCGTACAACTTCTTTGGTGCCGCAGTATTTAATTCTTGGTGATGCCTACAGATTTTTTGGTGTGGTAATCCCCACCAAATTCTTGGTGAAATGTGCATTCGGCTTGGTGTCACAGCAAAACCCTCACATGTACCACGTAATGCTGGAAGGCGGCATCATCCGCGACGATCACCAGTAGCGACTTGCTGGCTGGCTTGGAACTGCAGTGGAGTCTCCACTTGGTGTGTGGATTCTCCACTGGAGAATCCACACACCAAGCTGCTCCCTCTAAGGTAAAAAATCAAATATGGGCCGAGATAAAAGATGCTTGAATTACTCGGCATCTACTTATGCGTTGATAAAAAGTGAGACAGTTTCTGAAACGTCGCAAACCAGAGATTTTTTCTCAATTTTTTGTAGTAGCAGACCAATGAAATTAAGCTCATGCCCGTGGAGAAGAAAAAAATCGACTTAATCAGTTTACGGCCGAATTTAGTCTTGCTTTCAGTATTGAAAGCGCTGAGTGAGTGTCATTTTTGTGACCATTTGAGGTTTGGGTTATTCACCCTCAACTTTTATATTTCCACTTGTGATCAAGTTTCGACGGAAATTAACTTACGGAGGACAAACAGTAAAAGTCAAGTGACTGGCCAACAATAGAAGCCCCTGCCGAAGAAGCCGACAAAGCGTAAACGAGTCGCAGTTGGGGGGAGGCTGTTTACCCATGAAGTGCTCCAGGAACTTGCTGAGGCTGGCATCAAAAACCAAGTCGTCTAAGAAAGCTGTTACTACAACTGCAGGTAAAGGTGTAGAAGAGTACATGTAGCGCATATCACTTGTTCAGCTGTATTCTAAACAACAAAATGTTAGTCGAGTGTCTTGCACAGTGAGGTTGAATAGATGCTTTACTTACCAAATCAGTGCGGAGAATTAACGGGACTTGAACCCGCGACAACCCTGCTCCCATAATGGGCCCTCAATAAGCTCGCCGCCAACCAGGTAGGCGGCTGATCTGTCATCGCCTGGAGCCATGACACCTCGCGCCAAATTTACAAATTTAATTTTTGAAGGTATTCGTATTTAGTGTGTTTTAGCCAATAAAGTACTTGCTCTGTGAAAAACTTCACGTGATTGGCAGTTAAAATACGGCCCTAAATTGGTTGATGGCCCTAAATTGATGATTTACCTTATCCTTTGTGCCGAGCGCACCTATGTTGGATGTGTTGCTGCTGCAACGCCAAATCTTGGGATTGTGCTTGAGCCTCCAGTCAACACGCAAATGTGGCTCGCCACCGAGAACCTGCCGTAAGCTTTACCATGGACAGCCCAACCCGGCCGTACAGTGCGCGCCAAATCGATAGGACCCCCCCTGAAAATGCCCATAACTCAGTCAGTTTTTATCATTTTAAGTTGCGGTTTTGACAGTAGATCCATAACACGGTAAGAAAGGACCTACGGGCGTTTGTTTTAGCGTTTTTGCACCCTAAAGTATGGCTCCCATACAAAAAACTGTTTTTTTGCCAAACGACACAATTTAGGACCCCCATGCTTCAATACAAATCCCTATACTAAATAAAACCCGCTCAAAATGATATGACTGGGGATTTGTATGGGGACATGTTCTAAACCTCTGTAGAGTGAAGGTGAGTGCATGTATCATGACTCTGAATTACACAGAACATTGATAATAGATAAGTGCATATTTGGTAGAGAAGGCCATAACCATTGGCAGAGAGTTACAAAGTAATTGCTGGCACTTTAACAGTCAGTCATTTAGTGGCTGTTTTTTAGCAAATCATAGTCAAAATGCGTTCAAATGTTAGAGACAAAATAATAATGTCGATTCCTTGCATAAGAACTCTCTAAAGCATATATGATCTCTACCAAATATGCACTTATCTATTATCAATGTTCTGTGTAATTCAGAGTCATGATACATGCACTCACCTTCACTCTACAGAGGTTTAGAACATGTCCCCATACAAATCCCCAGTCATATCATTTTGAGCGGGTTTTATTTAGTATAGGGATTTCTATTGAAGCATGGGGGTCCTAAATTGTGTCGTTTGGCAAAAAACAGTTTTTTGTATGGGAGCCATACTTTAGGGTGCAAAAACGCTAAAACAAACGCCCGTAGGTCCTTTCTTACCGTGTTATGGATCTACTGTCAAAACCGCAACTTAAAATGATAAAAACTGACTGAGTTATGGGCATTTTCAGGGGGGGTCCTATCGATTTGGCGCGCACTGTAGCAGCGAGCACAACCAGAGAAATGCTCGCGGCAGACGTCCACCAACCAACATGACCGACTACTGGTATGGTCAGCACGAAAAATGGTGTTACACTGTATTACTCCTTGCTCCCTTGCTAGCCAGCGCGACAGCGTGGCACCACCGAGCGTTTGGTCCGCTGTCCAGCAAAGGCGGTGATTCGCGTCGTCCGAACACTCTTAATGCACCCTTCCACACAACGAACAACACAGTGTGTTGAACACACTACAGTATACCTTATATGCATGCTGAATGATCTTCTCCTTGCTAAAAAACCCTTGCTCGAAGCTTTGCATGTGCAATTACCATGCAGTGCAGTGCAGTGCATTGCCAAAGTTTAGCATTGCGAGCAAGTGCGGTCCGCCGTAGCCGCCGACCCTGAGGTCCGGCGTCCTAGGGGAACTGGCCCGTTTTTGGCTAAAAACCTCATGTTTTGCCTGAGGTTTTTCTCCCCTTCTCCCCTGCTACTCGGGACTCATTTAAGCGGAAGGCGAGCGCCCCGAGAAGAACGAGACGTCTCCTAAAGCGGCTCGAGCAGCAGCCGACAGCAGCGCACGTACGTACCCGTCGCTGCGAGCGCGATCTCCGCTTGGCACCTGAGACTCACCCGCTTTCCCGGCGCATTTTGGTGGCGTGTAGAGCTAGAAAAAGAGCATCGAAGAGAGTGCACAAGGTCTAGGCCATCATGGAGTACGAGGTAACGTGGGGCGACGGTCCACTGGGTCTGACGCTCCGTCCCGATCTGGGAGAAGACATGCCGCCCGTGGTGGGACGCATCACCCGCCAGGACTCGGCCGCGGCCCTGGCCAAAGTGGCGGTGGGTCACATGCTCGTAAGCATCAACGGTATGGACACGGCTCGCCAGGGCTACGACCACGTGGTCACGACACTACAGAAGATCCCGCGTCCAGCTACGCTGCGCTTCCGTGTACCTCGCGCTATGACGGGCGGCACTAGCGCCTATCGCGACCCGTCGCGTAGCTCCTCGCGTCGTAGCCGTGGCTCCACGAGCACGACGTGGTCAGAGTCGTCCAAGTCTCCGTCGAATGCTAGTACCACCACGCGTAGACGCGAGCAGTACACGGTGGTGTGGACGGAAGGCCCGCTGGGCATGATCCTCCGACCTGATGATGATGACTGCCACGTTCCATGCATCCGAAAGATCACGGGTAAAGGCGCCGGTACGGGCATGGAGCGAGCTACAGTGGGGGACGTTCTAGTCGCAGTAAACGGCCAAGAAACTAAGCCCCTGGGTTTCCGCAGCACGATCTCTTTACTGAAGACCATTCGCAAGCCGGCGGTGCTCAAGTTCAAACGTATGGGCCGTCGCATCTCGCGTAAACGATCTTCGCAAGAATCTCCTGGTGGCAGTCGCAGTGTGAGCGGCATTCCGAGTGATATTGGATCATATGACATTGTGTGGCGGGAGGGAGACCTTGGTCTCAAACTGAAACCTGGATACCGCGATGTCCCGGTTCTTAGTAAGCTCACAGGAAAGGGCAACGCAAGCGGTCTGCAAAATGCGCAGGTTGGCGATGAGCTCGTGTCAGTGAACGGTACGGCAGTTGAAGGTGAGGCTTATCAGGATACGTTGCGGATGCTCAAACATTCGCCGAAGCCGGCAGTTTTGCGCTTCCGCCCAGGAAAGACCCGTCGTGAGTCAATGATGTCGGTAGCATCCGTAACATCAGTGCGCTCAAATCCTGGCACACAGCGTGAGGTAACCAATGTTGCGAGCCGCCAGCACGTACCTTTATACGATTCCAATACTGTTCCTCCTGAACCCGTTGGACCACCACCAGCCAGGAGTTCTCGGACCGAGCGCGAGCGCACTGAGCGTACAGATCGCGACCGCTCTGACCGTGAGCGACAAAAGCGGAAGAAACGTATTCCGCTTGACGTGGCCCGTGAATTGGTGGCAGCATCGCAAGGATCGGACTTGGACCACGCCATTTTTGCTGGCATTCCTATTACTGCTATTGAAGAAGGATCAAAGGAAGCGCATCTGTTGCGTGTTCAGGCTAAGCTTTGCATTTCAAACCAGGCCAAGGCTGAGCGGAACACGCCTGCCAAAGAGGCACTATCGCGCGCAGAGCAAGAGGCAAAGGTGCTCCAGGAGGCGTTGGAGAAGGTGAAAAATCAGGCTAAAAAGTATGAAGAAATCCTCGAAGCGCAGTCGCGCGAGCGCGTGCTTGCTTTGGCTGTGCGACACAAGCCTGAAGAGGTGGTGAAACGCCAGAACAACGTGATTCATGAGCTGGCTGGCGTCATTTCGGGTTTCAAGCGCGATTCTTACACTGACGTTGACATTGTGCCGCCTGTGATTGAGGAGAACGAACACGTGCAGAAGATTATGGACGACTTACAAAATGTAATGAGCATACCGGTGGTTGTTCCTACGGCAAAGTTCTGTGCTGAGTGCGGCACCACGGAGAATGAATCCAAGCTTGATATGGACGATGATGGCGAATATTACTGCAAGGACTGTTGGGACAAGTTCCTTAACCTTGGCGGGTCTGCTCCGGTTCCAGCACCGACAGCTGATGAACCAGCACCAGTGGTGGAGCCTGAAGTACCAGCCCCAACGCCAGTAGAGGAGCCTGCTCCGCCATCACCGCCAACTCCGGCTCCTATTGAAGTAGAAGATGAAATCCCGCCTGTGTCTTTGCATGATGCACCGGCGCGCTCTGCGGGCCGCATGACTATCGAAGATCGTGAGGCCGAAGAGCAAAAGGCGCGCATGGAAGCAGAGCGCAAACTGATGGAGATTAAGGAGCTTCGTCGCTCAGGATCTATGATGCCGGAGAGACCGCACAAGAACAATTCAGACCGTTCTCGGCGCGAGCGTCGCGGTCTGGAAGAACTTGCTCAGGCGCTGCTTGAAGAAGAAGAGCGGGCTCGTGCGGAAGGAAACCTTGGTCTAGCCAAGAAGCTGAGTGCTCAGCGTGCGCGTACTATGGCTGAGGCAGCTGGTGAAAACCCGCATCCGGGTATGGCACCGTTCTCTTCGATGGGTAACTTGCTGGCTAACCATGACTCAGAGTTTAGTAACGGACACGGTAGCCCTACAAAGGCTTCACCTGTGGTCGACACACCGTTGGCATTGAGTCGCTCGATCAGTGCGGACTCGACCTTGCCTCCTCCGGTGCCAGTGTCAGTGTCACCAGCCACTTCTCCTGAGCCAATGCCGTCTCCTGTTGCCAACCATCATCACGAGGTGGCAGCAGCAGCGGTCGGGGCTACAGCGGCAGCTGCAGCTATTGGCATTGCCATGGATTGCCCAGGCTCACCAACCACAACTGCTGACGCCACAGCATCTTCGTCTGGTGGTAACGACTACGCTGACGTGAACTCGGACGAGGAGGCTGAAGATCAGATGCATATGAGTGACGAGGAAGACGTGCTGCGTGAGGTGGAGGAGAAGAACTTTGCGCTGGCACGGCAGTTGGACGAGGCTCACAGCGTCATTGAGCGTGCGCGTATGTCTATTAGCATGTCCGGAGACGACGACGATGATGAGTCCAACGACGACGGGCTGAGCGAGGAGCAGATTAGTTTATTTAAGAAACTAACGAGTCAGGCGGACGAGCGCATGTCCATGGTGGATCGCCTACACCCGCAAGACGACTCGGATTCGGATTCGGACTCAGACTCGGGCGAGGAAGAGGAAGAGGAGGAGGAAGATGAAGGCGTGTGGATTTAATTCCGTGGACTAGTAGCAGCAACAGCGGCGGATATCCTCACGAATTCGTTGGCTGGCAAACGGGAGGGCAGACTGGCGACCATGCAGCGCCTGTACAAACAAGTGAGCGAGCGAGCAGCCACCCCTCGACTTAGATTTGGCGGCTTCGCGTTGCTGTCTAGGAAGCAGCAGCGGCTCGACTAGGGATCCGCGTCTCGCTGTCCTCCCGTAGTGGTGTTAATGCCTAGTATGTGAGTAGCTTTAGCCTTTTACCTTCTTCCGCGTATCGTCGCGTCTAATAAGACAAAGAGAATGCCTTCATATTCGCATGTGTCTTCTTCCAACATGACTTTGAGCTAGTCGACCTCACGTTGAAGTAACACTTGGTGTACGTCACCTAAATACAAGCATATGATTGGTTGAAACTCTCTCCCCCTTCTTGACACTCAAAAACTTCCCGCCTCCATGGCTGACGCCCCTGTTGCTGCCGGTGCCGATGGCGCTGCAGCGCCCGCACAGGAGAGCTTCATGGACCGCCTGTGGCCCATGCTGCGCATGCTCTTCATCTACTACACGATCACGTCCGTCATGAACATGTTCGCGCCGCAGCCGCACCGGAACACGCAGCCCAAGGTCCAGGACACCGTCACCGCCCCCAATGCGGGTAACTCGAATAGTGGCCCCCACTCCCCCGCGCAACTGCATCTTTTGCGCAATTCCTTCCACCTTGGTGACCCAATTAATCTCAGAGTGTATGTCTCTCCTGACCAACACTTTTCCTTTGCCGACGCGGAAGACTCCGCTGCGGTGCAGAAGGAACAAGAGGCGCTGCGCTGGTTCGAGAACGCGCTCACGTATGACAACACGCCCAATGCTGAGCGTGAGGACGGGACGTGGGTTCGACAGATGAACGTGTCGGTGGACGACCACCTCCTCTCTAATGGCTCACTGTATGCGCACGTGTTCGTGACCAAGGACGGCTTCTCCCCCAATCCGACAGACAGCACGTACGACGCTATGAGTTCTATTCACCGCACGGTAGAACTTACAGCCTTTCGTCCACCACCGAAGATCGTCAAGAAGCGAAATCTACTGGAGAGCCGCTCGGCTGAAGAGCAGGAGGAGAAAGAGGAGGAGCAACAACTCGTTAGTGCCGACTCGGATGTGTACATCTCCATGTGGAAACCCTCGTTCTACGTGAATGTGGTGCTGGACCACACTTCGTACTCGTCCAGACAGCCACCTCCGCCTTTTGTGTCTACAGAGATGGATGTTGATAAGGAGGCGGGGTTGTACTCTCCCGTGCTGTTCGTGAACGAGTTCTGGCTGCTGGAGGAGCACTTGATCCCTGTGAACGATACGCTGGCGGCTTTGCCGCTGGAGATCTCGTTCTACCCACTGCCCATGTATAAGTACGCGCTGTACACGCAGATGGAGCAGAACTTCCGCAACCAGGAGGCCACAGGCGCGTCTTCAAAACGTGACACGGACAACATGAAGAGCATGTTTATTGAGACCAACCCGTACCTCCTGGCAGTGACAATGGTTGTGTCGTTGCTGCACTCGCTCTTCGATTTCCTGGCGTTCAAGAATGACGTGAGCTTCTGGAAGAACCAGAAATCGCTCGCTGGTTTGTCGCTACGTACGATCGTGCTGAACACGTTCTTCCAGCTTGTGATCTTCTTGTATCTAATGGACAACGACACCTCGTGGCTGATTTTGGTGCAGTCAGGAATTGGCCTTGTCATTGAAGTGTGGAAGATCAAAAAGGCTGTTGTCGTTTCTCGTGATGCTGACAACAAACTCGTGGTGTCGGGTGTGGAGAGCTACGAGGAATCACCGACTGCTGAGCATGACCGCGTGGCTGTGGCCCACCTATCGTACGTTTTGTATCCGCTGATTGTCGGTCAGGCAGCGTACACGCTCGTATATGGTGTTCACAAGAGCTGGTACTCGTGGGTAATTTCAAGCTTGACCAGCTTCGTATACGCGTTCGGCTTCATCATGATGACGCCTCAACTGTACATCAACTACAAGCTCAAGTCGGTGGCTCACTTGCCGTGGCGTGCCATGGTGTACAAATCTCTGAACACGTTCATCGACGATCTCTTTGCCTTTGTGATTAAGATGCCGTGGATGCACCGTCTGAGCTGTTTCCGTGACGACCTCATCTTCTTCATCTACCTATACCAACGGTGGAAATACCCAGTGGATGCTAAGCGCACGAATGAGTTTGGCCAAGGTCCCACTGAAGAGGAAGAGGCTTCTAATACTATCGAAGGTACTGCAGCGCTTCCTGCCGCAGAAGCTGTAGCTGCTGCCGTAGACGCAACAGAGAAAATCCCACCCCCACCTTCTTCTCCACCATCGACAGAATATCTGATGTCCAAGCGTGCCAACACTCTGGAGGAAGAGGCTCCGAAGTCAGAGCAATAACTTTCATTTCAGCAGCGATGGGAGATAGATAGAAGCAACAGTGTCAGCAAACTCTGCAGGCACATGTAGATTTTGAACCATGTTACCATGTATCAACAGCTTCAACTCCGTCAGTATTAGCCAATCAGCTTCCCGCAAATTGTATCTTGAAGGGTCAGACTCGACTCGACCATTTCGCTCCACCATGCTCGACTTGTCTTCAGGTCTCGTTCCTGGTGGCAAGGAACCGGCCTTAGATGACGATGCGGACATCGATATCTCTCGTCTATCTGCTGTTGACCGTGAGGCCATAATGGCACGTGTGACGCCCGACGACAGTACACCTCCAGATGCTTTTGCACTTGCTCAAAATGAGATCCGTCGTGAGGTACAAAGCGCTTAAAGTACAACTACTGCCAATATACAATTGCTTCATTATATTATCTTGTATGTAGATGATCGATCGAGGTATCCAGCCAAAAGGTTTCTACAACGACGACGCTGCTCGACTGCAGGAAGAATTCAATCGAGAACATGTGTCCGACAAGGAGTCCCGTATGCAGCAGAAGCTTCAGTTCGCAGCCAAGAGTTATCTGCGTGAGACTGTTCATAGACGCAGGTTGGAGCGCGAGAAAGAAGTGCGTGAAGAAGTGGAGGAGATCGCCAAGAACCCACAACTGGAAGTGTGGCTGGGGCTGGCCAAGGCGGACGAAACTCCGAAACATGCAGATTTACGTGTGAGTACCATCGGAGCACGTGCTCTTTGTAAGACTTTAGCGTTCACCCACTCGTTGCGGTCGCTTAATCTGGGCCGAAATGGCCTGGACGATGCTACTGGCAAGTGGTTGGCGCTACTTCTCAAGCGCAACACTTCGCTGCGGCGTCTCGAACTGGAGAGCAATTGTCTAGGACCATTAGCAGCGAAAGATCTGGCAGAAGCTTTGAGTTCCAACGAAAGCCTCGAGTATATGAACTTAGAGAGCAATCCGCTGACAGACGAAGAGAAGGACTTTACTGGAGTGGCAGCACTAGGGAATATGTTGAGCAAGAACAAGACGTTGCGGACGTTGAATTTGTGGCGAACGCGGCTCGGAGTGAAAGGAGGGAAGCATTTGGCATTGGGGATAGCTCGTAACAACTCGTTAGTGTGCTTGGATGTGGGCAACAACCGCATTGGCGCGCCTGATGCTGTTGCTCTTGATGTGAAGCTCAAGAAGAATCGCGTCCTGTTTGAGCAGCAGCAACTGCAGCAGATGAAGTTCCGTGAGGCACAGGGACATGCGGCGGAGAAAGAGCGCGAGCGGCAGGACAAACTGGCGAAAAAACAAGAAGACGTACGTTGGAGTTGGCTGGTGATACTCGCATGACTTCAGTTCTTAACAATTCTGCTATTTTATTAGGAGGAATGGATGGAGAAACGTAAACAGGAGCGCGAGCAGGACCGCGCACTACTTGAAGAAGAACGACAGCGAGGAATCAAGATCGAGGAGGACCGGCAGCGGCAAATCGCAGCTCGCAAAGCTGCAGAATTTGCAGCCAAGGCGGAGATGGAGAAGAAGAAAAAGAAAAAGGGAGGAGCCAAGAAGAAGAAGAAGTAGATTAAACCTTCTTGGGTTTCGTCTTAACGCTCGTTTTCTTGCCAGTTTTCTTCCGTCTTGGGCTTTTACTCGCCCTCTTCTTGCTTTTTGCTCCCTTTTTGCCCTTCTTCGATCGACGTCTCTTGCGTTGCTCTTCCAATCTCACACGTTTCCGGGTCAGGAAACCACGCACCACCGCTTGCATCTTCAAGACGAAGCCGAACAAATTCGCTTCACGGTTCCGACGCATTCGTTCCGCTAGATCAATCGCACGCTGCTCCTCAATCATGTTGCGGCGATCTCTATCGATACGAGTGAAGTGCATCGCGAATTTAGCGTTGGCAGCATCCAAACGGGCAAGTTCAGCCTTCTCCTGTTCGATCTCAATGTCCAACCTGTCCATATCTTCATCATAACGCTCGATGAGCTCCCGCAGTTCAGTCGCAGTGTGTTGAACATGTTTGCGCTCGTCCGTCTCCACTTGTTGACTGGCCTGTGTCACCCTCGCAATCGTTCGTTGAAGCGCTTCCACCTGCTCCTGCGCGTTGGAATTCTGCGTCTCGAAGCTTGAAAGTGCCGCCTGTAAGTGCTCCTCTCGATCACGTGCAGTGGGTCCTAAAATGTCATCTGCAGCACGTTTCGTATCTCGAAGTTGAGCTTCCAGACGACTTCGCTGAGTCGTGAGCTTCTCTGACATGTTTGCGCGGGACTCTCGAGCTTGGGTGAGCTCGAAAGACACTTGATCACGATCGTCCTCGACCTCACGTAACCTTAACATGCTGTCGCGGATATTAAACGCCAAGCGCGCATCGTGCTCGTAACTCGTGGATAAAGCTGTGTCTGTGTTGATAATCAGCTGCATCCAGGCTTCAGTGAGACGAGAAATCGCGGGAGACACACTTGTTGCACTGAGTTTGCGTAGTATATCGCGTGCTGCTCGGTCTTCCTGTACATAAGTGGTTTGAAGTTAACATGATAAACGCTCCACCCAAATGAACAGGTTTACTGTACCTTCAGCTCCTGCAGCAACTGATGTAAACTCTTCGGGAACAATCGAGTGGCAACAGATCCAGAAAGGGGCGATGAAGTCTCAATATGTTGCTGAAATTCCTCCTCGTCCGCATCCGAATCACCAACATCTTCAGTTTCCGGTCTGTCATTCTCTTGGGAATTTTGCAGAGCTGTGAAATGGACAAGCGCAGCTTCAACAACCCACTGGCAACGAGTTAACTGAGAAATTGATTCGACGAATATTTAAGTGATCCATGCGAGCGATACCTGACGATGCAAAGCGTCTCGAACTGCAGGTTGAAAGTCCTTTTCATTCGGTGACTCCGTATCTGGAAGAATAGCCAGGAGCTCCAGATGATGGACTGCTTCTTCAAGCACACCTACCAGTCTTTCTCTATCGAGACGAACAGCGTACTCCATCGCTTTATGAAGAACCACTAAACTCTTTACAGTATTTTTAGTGGTCACCACCGTCCCAAACCTTCTTCATCTCATAGAAGTGACTTCTTCGTACTTGATCCATTCCTGCTGCTTACACTGCTATCGGCGCTGGCTTCACTAGAACTCGAACGTTCGCTTTTGTCATCAGTGTCACTTTCCTTCTCTTCTTCTTCTTCAATGTCTTCATCTTCGATTCCCAGCGCAATTTCATCCGTCACCTGTTCAATAATGCGATCAACTGCACTTTTCCCCTCCAAACCAGTATCATCAACCACAGGAGTTGTGTCACTATCCCCCTTCAGCCGTCGGAGCCTCACCACCAATTCATCTACAGGTTGTGCAGGCCCCGCTTTCTCGTTCTTCAGTGCTGCCAACCTCGCTGTCAGATCCGCTCGCTTGTCCTGTTGCACCTGATCCTTCGCACTATCCTGCTGCACTGCAAACCGACGTAGCTCCTCCAACCTCGCACTAATATCCACAACCGGTGGGGCAATTGTCACCTCCGGTACTACCGGTGCAACTGGAGGTGTAGCAATAGGAACTGCAGATGCAGCAACCTCCTTCTCCAGTGCCCTAATAGTCCTCTGCAAGTCTCCTCTTCTTTGACTCAGTAATTCTCTGGATCTGTCATCGTTCAGCAGTTTCTCAGCCTCCCAGAAGCTCCGTTCCGCTTCCTTATAAAGATCAATAGCTGTCTCCTTACTATCGCTCTTTTGAGCCCTCTCTAGTGCCGTAAAGCCGTCGTCCAGCAGTTTTTTCCCTGGATCCACCGTCTCCTTTTCTTCTCCGTTTAAGCAGCGCAAAAGCCGCTCGAGCGTCTGTTCTACATCCACGAAAACCTCCAGCAATTGAGCTCTGGCTGCCGTTTGATATAACTGAGCGCGTCTCACGTCGTCTAGCGGCCTCACAGTCAATTGCAGCAGCTTTTTGGTCTCTTTCGCGTCTCCACTGCGCTTACAGGCGTCTCCAGAACTGGATTTGAGCACCAAATAGTCCATTTGACCCAATTGAAGTACGAGTTGGGGCTGTGGCCAGAAGGGAAGCAGTTCGCGGCGTACAGATAGGGACTCCTGGCTGTAGCGTGGCGAGTAGAAGGTCGTTTTACGCTCTAGCAGCAGCCACGCGATGCCTTGGAAGAGCAGCATGGCGTCAAAATTGACAATAGAAATGCTGGTAATAAATCTAACGCTATAATTCTGCACCAATTACAACCCTGCCCTGGAAATGAATATGTTGGTCAGGTGTCGGTAGGTAAATGTATTTGTTGGTGAAAGAACTTTTTCACTTTGAGCAACTTTTGTTAAGACCGCACGGTCACCGGGCAATATTCACTGTTGTGATGTTATCGTGAGAATGTAGGCAATGGTTCGGCGCGGCCTTGTTGTTAGGCTAACAGTATTCGACCTGTGTTTGGTCTTGCCGTAAGAGTAACCAAGGCTGGTGACCTTGCATTGTGGCAATCACAACCTGGATTGCACAGATACAAAGTGTAGGAGATGGAGCTAACACCTACAGCGCTGAACAGTTAAACGCCCCCATACTTATTAATGCATTTATCAAGCAGTAGTGTGTACTTATAGCTCCACATCGGCATCACCTCACCTTTATCTAATCCACGACATCTCCGTCATCGAGTTCCTTAAGCTCTTCTTCGGTGACCTCCTCTTCCTCGCCGGTGTCTTCCTCCGAGAGCGCCTTTGTCAATTCGTCCAAAAAGTCGAATGGGATACTGGTTAGCCCTTCATCGTGCTGGGGGGAAGACACTGCATGTTCCGCCCCATAAACCTGTGAGTGTGAACGAAGACCTAGCACGAACGCCACTGAATTGGACTGTGGGCCAATGCGATCAATCTGCTGCTGCTGTATCTGGCTCGACCTCTCGCAATGAATCGCAGGGGGAGAACTCGCGTCTTGCTGGCTATCGGATTTAGTTTCTAACATCCCCATTGGTAGTGATGGAGGAGGCTCGACAGATCGTAGAGCAGTGTCATACGCTGCATTGACCGATACAGTCGCGTTGTTGTCGGATACGACTCCGTCCATCAGTGAGTTAACAGCGGGATTGCTGCGCAGCCGCGAGTTCCAGCGCTTGAGCTTCTGTCGAAGTTTCTGGGCGTGTGTCATGGCCTGCCGTGTCGTTTTCGTGCCGATGTACTCCGCGATATCCGTCCACGGACCCCGTGGGAACTTGGTGAGCGCCACCCAGAAGAGCTGCTGCTCGTGGGGCGTCCAGCCCTTCTCAGTAGACTGCGAGTCTGGTAGATAATGCAGCACTTGCCGCACTGCCAGCAGGTCCTGCATGACTTGGGGAGAGATCATAGCTTTGGAGGCTCTTCGTCCAGCGCGAAATACCGAGTGATCGCAGAAGTGTCAAGCAACGGTGAACTCGTGACTCGCCACCAAAGCGAACGTTTCATCGTAGCCGACTTGGATCGCACAGTACGAGTCGATCGTCTATTCTGCAGTGCATGCAGTGGGTGTTGCTTACCGATGCTGCGCCAAGTATTAAACATCAGTGCATTATGGCGTGTGTACAACCTACATGTACTGCTTTTCGAGCAGATCTTAGTCCAACCCATTTCTGGACATGTGGTCAGAAATGGGTTGAGACGCCCGTCTACATGACGAACACCGAAACGGACCCAGTCCAGCAATCCGCTAATGTCTGACGACGGCTCAGGAGCTGCTGACGCACAATATATTGAGCTTGTTTGACATTCTTCATGTGCGGGTAAAGCGTCCAGGGGTTTGACGACGATGAATTCGACGACGATCGTCCATGGACCCTGCGGATACTGTTCAAGCGCCATCCAGAATAGCTGAGACTCAGCCGTTGTCCACCCTTTGTCGGACGACGGTGTTGTCGGCAGGTATTGGAGCACCTGACGCACGGAGAGCAGATCCTTCATCACCTCTTGTGAGATCATTGCTGCGAAATGTCGAATGGCGACGAAGTAGGGACTACCAGTAGTCGCAGCGGTCAATTGGATATTTACTATCAATGCGGAGGGTGACTACTGTGCTTTGCTCTCTTGTCGAGTGTGTTGACCTCTCGTTCTCCGAGCTATAAAGGAGTTAATAGCGTGCCTTGATAAGTGCGCTGTCTTGTAGTTCAGGTAGCAGTCGAGTTTACTGAGCTGGATTCCTCGACGATGTTAGCGAGAAATGTTATGACTTTACGACCACCGAAAAAGTATCCTGTAAAAAAGATACCAGAGTGATGGTCCTTCAACTTGGATCCGACATATCAACACGACACGATTCATGGTACACAAATAATATTTACAGTTTTCTTCGATCATTTCCTCTCCATAGCGCGATCAATCCAGAGGGCATCGACCAGTTCATCTAGCAGATTTCGTCCAGGTGCTGGTTCCTCGCAGATGGGGTATGGGACGACTCTGGCATCGCTGGACTTTAATTCGCCAAAGTTTATAGGAGGAGCTACTGCTTGTGCGGTGTTGGACTCAAACAGCATTTGCAGACTTGCAGATGCGTATCCAGAGGTCATCTGGTCTCCACCTCCTTGTATATTGCTTGTGTCACAAGTGAGTTCTCCATTCTGACAGGGAATATTATTCCAGCCTTGAAACACATCTGTTTGTGGAGACGACGAGCTCTCGGTTAAAGTGGAACCAGAAGACATGACTGGAGCCACAGTCAGTGGATGAGACGTTGAGACTGACACGTCTACCTTTGTCATGACGGTGGGGCTTGAAGTTGTGGTCACAGCGATGCCATCCATAAGAGAACGCGCCGTTGGATTCCGACGAAGACGCTTGAACCACCGCTTGAACTTTAACCGCAACTTCTGGCCGTGCGTCATGGCCTGGCGAGTCGATTTGGTGCCAATGGACTCGGCGATGACTGTCCAGGGTCCTCTTGGGAAGCGGTCCAGAGCTGCCCAAAAGAGTTGGCGTTCGTGTGGGTTCCACCCGTTTTCAGTCGAGGGAGAAACCGGAAGGTAATGGAGTACTCGCCGCACGGACATGAGTTCGTCGTGAACTTTCTTGGAGATCATTGGTTGAGTTTTGCGAGGTATGCAGCGGTTTGGTAAATGTAAATGGTCGACAGTGATCTCTGTGGCAAGACTCAACAAGAATCCGCTTCAAAAATATTTGGCTCAAAACGGAAAACGTACATTTATGTTGCCCAAAAAAATCCAATTTGGGTCCAGAGCAGAAGCCTAGCCTGTCAGCGCTTTCTGTTTCGACAACTCTCTTATGGATCGACGATGGTCCATCGCCCGTTTTGCCCTCGAGTGGTAACTGGAGATACATTTAGTGTAAGCCATTTGATATTTTACTTGTGGTCCCTGACGAATCGTTCAACCACCGGGATCTTGAAGTTCGAATCCATTGCACAACAGTGCTTCAAACCTCCCAACGGATGTGAGCTGTATGTAGCGTGGATGCTGATGGTTAGCACACTGTTTAGATAGGGTACGGTCGTACATGTACATTGGTCATTGGCCAAATTAACATTTTGATTCCCACGAACGCTCGACTCGATCTTGGTATCATTAATAGCAGGCAAAAGGGGGGGGGGAAGGGAGGACTCGAACCCCTTATATTAGGTACTTATTTCGAAGCCTGTTCGAAACAGGCGCATTGACGTCTAATAATAGCAGGCAAAAATTTTGCCTGCTATTAATGATTTAATCAAGACGATTACGTTCAAATGAGATTACAGCAAGTGCATTAAAAAAATGATTCCTTGTTTAGGTTGTTGCTTCAAATCGACCGGACACAACATATATCTAATCGAAACATTACGGTTACTATTTCATGAGTGTTGGTCCTTCAAATCGTTTTTTTACAAGCAAAGTGCTGCTTAGTTTTTTGTTTAATGGCTTAATTTTTTTTAATGTGACCAACGGTAGTTATTCAGAGCTGGCCGAAAAGTAAAACGCAATGCACCTCGGATGCACATCCGAGCACACAAAGAGCTGCCTTGACTACACATACATGTACAATTTCACCCACAGCTGGTCTCTCCATCATAGCGTGCTGGGGTTTTGGTGATGGTTGTTCAACTCGTTGAGATCATCGTCTGACAGAATGTCGAGTAGGTCGTCCAGTAGGTCTTGTGGCAGTATCTCTGGTTCGTCTGCAAAGTCTGTCACTACGACTTCTTCGGAGAAGTCGGACAACATCAACTCCACCACTCGTGTGGTACCGGCTGAGACGTTTGGACCAGTGTTTGAACACTCCATCGGTAGACTCATTCCTTCCGTATTGGTGCCACTCAAGTGGACCCCATCCATTTCGACAATACTCACATCATCCACTACCACTCCCGAACTCAATTCGGTAAAAGCCACAGTCGGCTGAATTTCAGCCTGAAAGGCGCCGCTCACGGGTACGTCAGTAGACTCTGTGGTCCCGACAGAAATGTCTGCTGTAACCGAGAGGTCGGTACTGGTAGACACATTCACTTCGTCCATCAACATGCTTGCGGTGGGGTTGCTACGTAAACGTTCATTCCAACGTCTAAGCTTTTGGCGCAGCTTCTGACCATGAGTCATGGCTTGGCGGGCCGATTTGGTTCCGATGAACTCAGCGATTGTAGTCCAAGGGCCTTGAGGATGTTGCGCCAAAGCAACCCAGAAGAGATGCTGCTCGTGCTCCGTCCATCCCTTTTCCGACGAGGCCGATTCCGGTAGGTAGTGCAGTACTTGACGCACTGACAATAGCTCTTGCATAACCTCAGGGGAGATCATCACGAAGGAGTTTCAAGTTTTGTTTGCGATAGTTGGCGATTTGCCGAGTGAGTAGCTCTTGAGGTGCGAAGGACATCGCCCGTCAATGGAGGAAGCCGCCACACCGAGATGAAGCGTCCATTTGTAGACCGTCTAAAAAGTATCCATGCCAAGTACAAATTGGCCCCCCCTCCATCTGACCCCATCCCAATTAGTTTGTGTCTGAAAACGACAAAAATCCTTTTTTCGGTCCAGCATTTTGAGTAATGAGCCTGATAAAGTGCCAGTACGACAGCGCCTGTCACAATGCAGCAGTATAGTGGCTGGTCGTCAAGAAACCAAACAACAAGGCGGTGGAGGATACGGATAGTAATATCTATCGGATGTCCAAAAGTTTTCTTCGTAGTTCAACTCGCGTCTACCTACTCGCTTTTAATTAAACAGAATGAGGTACCAACCTGCACCACCATAGAGTATTTGCCACACCGGGTAGTGTCGACACAAATGTGAAACGTAGGCAGCTACGTCTGCGGTTTCACGCAAAAACGTTTTTTTTTCTCTAGTCGCCAAACATTTTTTGGCGACGTAACTCCGATTCAACATAGCCACAAGTGGATTAATACCGGTAACGCTGAAAGCAGCCATGTGACTCAATATATTGAGTCGAAATTTTAACTGCTAAGTCTGGTTGACAACGAGCTTTACGATTCCTGAAACACACAAAAAGTTCCGTTCCAAAATACAATAATAAATCAGCCAATCAGCGATTGATATTCATATCAAAGATGCTTTGAAGCCCAATGGCATCAGTGCTTGGTCGTCTATGGGATGCCGCCGTGACATTGCTGGCAGCTCAAAGCCAATTGCAACCTTCTTCCTACAGTGTCTCGACAGTCGAGAGGGCAATTGAGGTTGGAGGTCGTCCTTACGCCAATGTGCGCGGGGTGCCATGCGTTTTACCGCTTTTGACACATGTATTTGCCAATTCGTATTGGCACCCAGCCTCCGAGACGTTCAACTCGCCACCATGCGACGAAGACTACTCGGTTGTGTATCTTAAGTGGGCAGCCAGTTGCGACGCTGGGGTGCAGTATGATCGTATTGCAGCTGTATGGGTGAATGGCGTGGAACTGCTGCGGACGTCAACGGCCGAGCCATCACTAGAATTTCGAGTGAACTGGGAGGTGGTAAAGGATATTTCACTCTATCGAGACATTTTCAAGGCTGGAGGGACTGTCGTAGTCGCACTGGATAATATTGTGAACTCCCTGTACACTAGCACGTTCAAAGTGGAGTTGTCGCTGGAGTTCTACCGCCCATTAGACGAGAGCAAAGAAACCAAACGCCCGGACCAAATTGTACCGGTTTCCAGCAGCAGTAAATCTTACGGGTGGTTTTCAGAGAAACCAAGTGCAGATCAAGTGCACCGAATGGTGCAGCTGCCGGATAATACTGAGGAGCTGTATCTTGAACTCTTTTTATCGCACCACCAATGTGACGAGTTCTACTACTCAAATCCACCGGACCATTTCACCACTGCTTTTGCAGAAAACTTAAGCAAACGCATCAACATAAGTCGCGAGGATATTGGCAGTTGCGGTGCCGATGGAGCTTTCCGGGAGGTTCAAGTGCTGGTTGATGATCAAGTAGTGGGCATCATCTGGCCATTTCCACTTGTGTTCACAGGGGGATTAAGTCCGTATCTGTGGAAACCGATCGTGGGTATTGGCGCATTTGATGCACCCACATACATTGTGAATCTTACTCCATTCCTCGGAAAGTTCCTTGGTAATAAACCGCATGCTATTGCTTTCCGCGTGGTTTATGGAGAGGCTTTCTGGTTGATCGATGGCAATTTGCTGGTGTTTCAAGATAAGGCTGCTGTTCGTCCGACTCGAGTCCACCTACTGGAAGAGCGCCTAGATCGATATGTAGAACCAGCCATGGTCACATTACCGTCGATGGTTGGTGCTGGGAATGCCAATCTAGTTGGAAACACCACTGCGTTGAACAGTGCGTTTTGGACATCGGTCGCTCGTGATCTGTACGTGAAAACTATTGTGACAACTTCAAGTGGCAGAAAAGTTTACACACTCCAACAGCACTTTGACTTTACGAACACGCAAATGTATTCCTCCGACGGACTCGATCAGTGGTTCGAAAGCCGAACGCACGTGGAAACGAAGATGTCAGTCACGTCGCTAGCTAAGGAGGATCCGCATCAATCTGATGAACCAGCGAAGGTGCAAACTGTTTACGTCTCACATACAGAGGACTACCCTCTTGCAGGAAGTGTGAGCTATCGTCTAGGCAAGAATGGGTCGTTCGTGCTGGTGACACAATTTGCTAATTCCTTCTCAAGATCAACGACCGTGGAGGGCCTCGGCACTGGGCCGCGATTCGACTACAGACCACAGGATGTTCACACGGCATTGACAGCGTCGGCAGTGCTTGATTCGCGACATGGTGGCGGAAATGGCTCAACTCGAGCTACTTACGCATCGGCGTCGCCAACCGATGGCTGCTTTTCCCGGGTAGTTGAAGCGAAATTTGGCCACTTGACTGTCGAGAACAGCACCGCTGAATGTTACGCGTACGATTAAGACAATTGAATAAATGAGGCGTGAACATCAAGGATATTTGAACGAAATCAGTCCTGTGCTACCGTGAGTTTGGTAGTTTTCAAGTTACTCTCCCCCGACGTTCATAAGCTGTCCCACCCGAGTTCCAGTACGATTTTCTCTTCCGGGTCGAACAGTGCCTTGCTGACAGCCGATGAGTTCAAAAAGGCGTTGCGCGCCTTGTAGTCGTCGTTGAACGTGCGAATTGTGGGTTTCTCCGAGTCGGACGAGATCTCAATCAGTGTCCAGAGCCCCTTCTCTTCTGGCTCAACAGCCATCTCTGTCTCCACTTGCTCACTGGGTCGACTGGTCAAGTGCGCCTTCGCTAACAACGCAACACCACCAATGGCGGCTCCTCCAGCGACGAGGCCTAGACCGATGGGTGTCGCCAAGCCCACAGCCCCAATACTCTGCAGAATTGCAACGGCACTGCCACTGGCTACGCCCCCTCCATTGGCGATTGCAGCGGTTGACATCATAGACGCAGCTGTGGAACCGCCAGTGATGCCTGTAGCGGAGAATCCAATCACGTTGGCGAAAGGCATCGCGAGACCCCACAGACCGGCCCCGGCGGCGGCTCCAGCTGCTGCACCAATGGCAGCATCAGGAACGGCATTGCTTCCCGGCTCCGGATCGGTTTGGGGAGCGCGTGGAGCGGCGGGGGTGGCTTTCTTGGAGCTGTCGGACTTCTTCATCTCTTCGAGTTTTTTGGAAAATGTACGTCTCTTTGCTTTGAAAGAAAACGATTCAACTTGCACACCAAATCTCTGTAGTATTTTACAAAACTATACGTAGTTGTTATTTTCTTTCTTCTCGTGTACAAAGTTTGAAGAACAGCGTTCCTTGCGTTGTTCTTGCGACCTGATGAGCCATACAAAATAGTTTCCAGTACTACTGACTAGTACCTGGTGGATTGTGCTCTACGTCGTGGATCCCCGATAATACTGGTAAGGCCCAACACGCTTGGTCGATATAGCGTCGGCCCCATGGAGTATGTTGTGCGAGGTTCCTCGATGGACATCTGTAGCGGGTTGCTCATTCGTCGAGGCGTTGTTTTCTTTGGAGAAGTTTGCGTCGTGCACTCGCCGAGTACGCTGAAGGCGTCTTCCACGGTACACGAGCTACAGATTGCTTCCACACTTGACCTACGCGAACACGAAGTCGCAGCGGCATCTTGTTCGTCCCATTCGATGTCGAAATAGTCCTGGAACTCCTCTTCTTCCATGTACGTCAAGAGCGACCCGTTCTCGTGGAAATATTCGCGTTCGATGAAGATTTCAAGCGCCTGAGCTGTTTTCGAAGCCATGCTGGTTTGCGTGCCTTAAATCGTGTAAATGCGAGAATGATCTCTCTGGGTAGATGTTGACAGGATAGTCAAGAAAGCCTCGTGTGGATTTCAATGGCATTCTGGCCACTTGTCGTTTCAGTCGCCAGTGCACTTGCCTGTCTCGCAGCACAGGAAGACGCTGGCCACGAAAGGATTGTTCGTAGCGCTTGCAATGGAAGAAGAGCCTGAATGCACTGGCAAGAGGAAGGGCTCGCTCATACATTGGCGTTGGAATTTACTGGTATCCGCTAACTAGTGGAGTCTCAAAAGTACGATAAGGTAGGAAGTGAGAGTCTTTCCTCGTTAACACGGTGACGATGGTGTTCCCAGCTTGTTGTCAACCGAACCCCACGCAGCTTCACTACATTTCTTGTGCAGTGCTGGCTTCAGTTCAGAGGTATCCCTGTCAACAACAGCACCACTACTTCAAAGCACTCTCATTGGCCAACACCAACTGAAAATGGAGAAGCAAGGGCCTAGTGACATGATAATACGAGTGACATGTACTCCGTGAGCTAGCCCAGAAGCAGGAGCATGTGCAGGAGCATGTGAGAGAAAAGATCGAGGACGTGAGACGCGCCTATCGTTTTGGCTAAGGTTATGTACCATAGATAACGTTAGAGATGCCCGATACTGCAGCCTATCCAGTATCTTCCGCAACAAGATATTCTTCAAATAGCAGTCGGGTAAGCACTGTAGTCTGTTTGATTGGTTCTCCTTGGCAACAACAACCTCGCTTCTACTGTAGTTGGAGAACATACGAAAAATTAATCGTTTTGCTTGAGTTGTCATCTCCTGACGAGCGTCCTCCTCAGTTAAGAGTCCAACTTGGACGGTTGGCCACGGCAACGTTCGGGTCGGGTCATGCAGAAGAATGGTTAATTTACTCTTGAAGCTTTTCTCTTCATTTGTTCATGCACTTGGATGTCAACTTGGTAGCCATACCTGATTTCACTGCTCGAAATTACAATTCTATCCATCCTGATTTCTGTGTTCGAAACAGTCCGTTGACTCACTCTTGAATTGATCTCCTCGTAGTAAAAAGTATCTTTCTCCTCCATCATGAAGCTCTCCGTGTTCGTTGCTGCCCTTTTGGGTCTGGCTGCTGCCCCCACTGCCGACGCTTCTCTGCGTCTTCGTGTGCACATTTTGACCGAGAAGGCCGGTCTGTACCAGCAGTGCATGTGGGAGAACAAGGCCGTCAAGTGTGACACGGGCATGTTCTGCCAGATGAAGGAGAAACACTTTGGCTGGTGCATGAAGCAGAAGCCCGGTCTTAACGACCAGTGCGGAGGCAAGGGCACTGACGGCCCGTGGGCTGTGCCTTGCAACGCTAACAACCTCAAGTGCGTGCTCATCTCGGACCAGTACAGCAAGTGCCAGAAGAAGACCGACCGCGAAAAGGTCAAGATGCCCAACCACCACAAGGGCGCGGCTGATGATGAAAAGGTGGCGCTATACGGCCGTTGCAAGTTCGAGGACGGCACGAAGAGCTGTGCCTCCGGACTGCAGTGCGTCGAGGACAGCGAGTGGTCCGGAAGCTGCATGAAGAAGGAGGCCGACGTCTTCGACCAATGCGCCGGCCAGGAGATCCGCGGCCTCTGGAAAGCCACGTGCCCCAAGGGTGCGCTCTGCCGCGAGTCCGACACTTTCTACAGCCAGTGCCTGCCCGAGGCCGTATCCCAGGCCATGGACGCTTAGGCGGCTGCTGTCGAGTTGGAAGACTGTAGTGTATTACCTCGCAATCTCTTTTTTTTTATGAATGGTAACAAAGCACACTTGTTTGAAAATGACGTTGCCATGGATGTATGTTTTTAATCGAGGTTCAAGTGAGATCAAGCACCCATGCATCTAGTTTACCCAAGTCAGTACCGCACCACCAACCCATGGGATCGACAGTTGAAGTGCTAATGCTAACGGCTAATCGATGCTACATGTAGCACTGGACGTTCGGGGCAACACGTTCCACTGCGGTTTTTTCCGAAGAGCTCACTTTCAATTCCTCTCTCAAGGCGACGGAACAACTAACCAACCTCCACCTTCACCATGAAAGTTTTCACCATTGCAGTCGTCTCCTCGACCCTCGCCATCTCCAACGCGAACAGTTCCTCGCACGTCCACCTCCGAGTGGCGACGGAAGCTGTTCCAGTTGCTGAATGGGGACAATGCAAATGGATCGACAAGAATGCTGACTGTGCTACCGGTCTCGAGTGTGTAGTGTCCAACGACTGGTACGGCCAGTGTATTAAGAACCAGGCAGACACGTGGGGCCAATGTGGAGGCAACGGGTGGACATTGCCCTGCACGGCCGGCAACGTTTGCCAGAAGAAGGACGACTGGTACAGTCAGTGTGTCCCCAGCAAAGATGCCACCACGAAGGTGGGCGAATGGGGTCAATGTGCCTGGGAGAATTACACAGCCCAGTGCGACAACGGACTCAAATGCGTCTACGAAGACCAATCCTGGTTCGGGTTCTGCGTCAAGAAGGTGGCCGATGTCTACGGACAGTGCGGTGGCTACGGGTGGACCACGGACTGTGTCGCTGGCAGTGTGTGCACGGTATTAAACCAGGGATACAGCCAATGCGTCCCAAGCACGGATGGAGGCAGTGTTCAGGAGTGGGGCCAATGCAAATGGGTCGACAAACAGGTTAGCTGTGCCGATGGACTGCAGTGCGCCGTCTACAATGACTGGTACGGTCAGTGTGTCAAAAAGGTGGCCGATGTGTGGGGCCAATGTGGTGGAACGAACTGGACTGGATCGTGCACGAGTGGAAACACGTGCCAGAAGAAGGATGACGCCTACAGCCAATGCGTTCCCTGTTGGAACCTCACCTTCCTGGCGCGGTTCCTTGCGCACTCTGGCAGGTAAAACGTAAAAGATAAAGTGAGATTCAGCAGACACTAACTACCGCTATCGCAGATTTATACCGCTGGTGGCAGCTGGCCGGTGCTACCGATCTCTGATCGGAGACCGCCTTTCAACACTCCTCCTCATCGGCAGCGCCAAACAGCGGAAGATCTCCGTCCTCTCGAACTTATGCTGCAACTTCAGTGCAGCCCCACCATGCTTCGCAAGGCCTTCATCCTCGCGGCTTCGACCGCTTTGGTCATCAGATCCGCTGGCATATGCTCGCCTGCACAGTACTCCGGCTTCAACACTCCGCGCCTCGCGTAGTCGCCGACGAACTTGATCCGCACATCAATGTGCTTCGCCTTCGAGGAGGCGCTCTCTCCTTCTAACTGCTTGAGCGCAGCTTGATTATCCACGCGCAGAGCCAGTGGGACCTCGTGTTTCACTCTCAACTCGCCTAGAAGCTCACGCACACCCAGAAGCTCCGTCGCCATTACCGACGCCGCTGTATATTCCGCCTCCATGGTGGATAAAGAGACGCCACCTTGCTTCCGACACATCCAACTCACGGGCATCCCATCCACGGTCACCAGGCCGCCCGTGACAGATTTCCTGTCTTCTTTGTCGGCTGCGTAGTCGGCGTCGCTGTACGCGACCACCTCAAGCAGCTCCTCCTGTTCTCTGTTTCCGTTCATTTGGAGCCGCAGCTCCCTTGTTCCCCCTAGGTACCGCAGTACCCTCTTGGCGAGTTTCCAGTCCTCCACGGTAGGCTCGTGCGTGCGCCTCGATGCCTTATGCACTGCGAACGCGATGTCAGGACGCGTACAGCGCGCCACCCACATCAGGCTCCCTACCAGCGACTGAAACTTCTTCACTGTTACGGTCTCACCGCCACCGTCCAAAGGCAACTTTGCACTATCAATTCCACGAGCCTCGTTCGATTCTGGCCCAATGGGCGTACGTACTCCGTGCGCGAATTCCATCCCGTAGTCTCTCAGCATCTCCAGGATCGTCACTTCCTGGTCCAGGTCGTAGCCGTCCGCGTCGTCGTACGCAACTCGCATTCCCAAGAACTTGCTTGCTTGTCCCAGGTCCTTCACAGAGAACTCCTCAAGTTCCCCGAAGAAGCTGTCCACCGCATCCTGATCTGTGCCGGTAACAAGCAGGTCGTCCACGTAGACTCCAACCACCAGTAGGATTCCATCACGCCACCGGTAATATACACACATGTCTGTAAGGCTTTGTTGGAACCCGATCCGAACTAACTTCTTGTGCAATAATTTGTTCCACAGACGGCCTGCCTGCTTCAGCCCGTACAGAGCCTTCTTCAATTCCAGCGCCAGCTCTTCGTCGTCACTGACGTTCAACTGCTTGCGCATCTCCTCAGAGATCTCCATGCCTTGAGGTATGTGGATGTAGATGGTCAGTTCGGCCTCCTTTTCGGCTTTCACGTAAGCGTTCGGCACGTCTCCGTGCTTGGCCGGCACCTTCCATTTCCGCGCCAGCACCAGGATCAACTTTACACTCGTCATGTCCATTACGGCGGCGAAGGTTATCCCGTAGTTCACCCCAAACTCTTGTTCGTTGCCACAGGCTACAAGTCTCGCTTTTAGCCTCTCGATTAATCCCTCAGCATCCAGTTTGGTCTTGAACACCCACTTGGTGTGCAGTACGCGTACTCCACGGGGCATTTTGACGACTTCCCACACACCGTTCTCCTCCAGAGCTCGCAGCTCTTCGATTATGGCTTCTTGCCACTTCTCGCAGTGACGGCTACGCATAGCCTCCTTGTAGTTCCTCGGATCCACTTCAGTCACGCTGTTCACCACGCTTCTATCAGACTCCTCCTGCTGAACAGCCTCGGCCGCCTTTTCTTCAGCCTGTCGAGCCACGGAGCGCGTCACGTGTGGCTCTCGCGTGTAGCCCTTCTTCGTTTTCTTGCCCTTCCTCTTGGACTTCTTGTTGGAGCTGCCTGCGACCGCAGCCGCTTTCCCCGCAGTCTCCTCCCCAGCCTCGACCTCGTCGTCCTGAAGGTACAGCCTCTGGACATTCTCGTTCTGTTCTTTGTCCAAGGTCTCAATGTTTCTAACATGTTGCGTGGTCACCACCACCTTGTCTTTCGGCAGATACACGCGATATCCTTTTGTCTCTTCGCCGATCCCGACAATCATTCCTTGCTGTGCCCTTTCAGCAAAGTTCTGCTTCACCGGATTGCGGTACACCGTGCAGGGCGACCCAAATACTACGATCTCGCCCAGCTGTGGCGTCTCTTTGGTCAGGAGCTTGATAGGAGATGCACGTCCAGGATTCGAGTTGGTGGGCGACCTGTTCAGTATGTACGCGGCATACTGAACTGCGTCACCCCAGAAACTGAGTGGCAGACCACAGGCGAAAACCATACACCTGGCCATGTTCATAACGGTACGGTGCATTCTCTCGGCCTTCCCGTTGCTGGACTGGTTCCGAGCCTCACTACGTTGTCTTGACACTCCTACCTCCTTGCAAAACAGGTCAACGTTCTCATACTCGCCGCCCGAGTCTGTGCGCAGTACATGTATGCGACAGTTAAACCTCTTCTCAAAGAAGACAAGGAAATGCTCGAACTGCTTGGCGGCCGCGTCCTTTGTCTTCGCGAGGAACACCCTGCAATAGTTGCTATAGTGATCAACGAAGTTGATCATGTACCTGTTGTTCAAGCGGTCTCTGGGCGTCATCGGCCCCTTCAAGTCTGAGCAGATCACACCACCCACTCGATCGATTGGTGAGTTCATTCCAGTGTCCTTCTTTGACCTGTTGTTCTTGGTTTGCTTCCCCTGGGCACACGTCAGACAGTTCACGCGCCGATGATCAGTGATCTCGATGCCCGAGCTTGGATCGCGCGCGAGCCTCTCAACCGCATCGTAATTCAAGTGCCCCAGTCTCTTGTGGAACTCCACCAGCGTGCCCTTTTGGACGTAGTTTGTCGACTCCGCAGGTCGCGTCGCCTCCTTGTCCAGCACGGCCATGATCACCTCCGATGGGGCCTCGTGCGTTTTCACAACACTTCCGCGCACCACGAGCACGGACCTTAGTAGATCAACGTCGAAAACCGCAGGACCACCGCCCTTCTTGGCCAGAACACGACGCCCGTCTCTCTCGGTTAACGCGTAGCCCTTCCTGTCCAGGGTACCGTAGGAGATTAGATTATGAACCACGTGCTCGGCGTAGTACACATCTTCAAGCTTCACGGTCTGTTCTTTGCCGCACGCCGTCACTCGCAGCGTCAGTGTTCCCTTTCTTGTGATGTTGAGCGGATCTCCGTTCGGCTGTACACACGAATCCACGTGCGGCTTCACGTCTTCAAGCCACGACTCGTCGTTGACTAGATGACGACTCGAGCCACTATCGAGAATCCAGACCATCTCTGAGTCCATGCCCGGCTCACTCACAGCCAGCGAGAAGTCGGGCGACGATCCGCCCTTCGCGCTCGGGCACGCAGCCCTAAGGTGCCCTACTTCGCCACACTCGTGACAGCGTCGAGTCTCCTTGCGCTTGCCATCACTGACCGCCCCAACCAGCTCCTTACCCAGGTTCTTCGCCTTTGCATTCCTTTCCCAGGACTGGGCGAAGTGCGCTAGTTCCTCCGCGTGCTGCAAGTAGTCCGTTCGCATTCCGTCCACCTTAGCCATCAGTACAGTCTTCATACTCGGCGACGCGTACTGCACAATGCTGTCGAGAACCAAGTAGTCCGACAGGGTTCTGCACGCCTCGAGTACCGCGAGCAGGTACATGTAGTGCTCCGGCCAGGTGCGCTTGGGGTCCTTCGGGGCCACGAACAGGTACATCGCCTGAGCAGGCGTGATGTTCGTCCGGAACATTTCTAGCATCCTCTCCATTGCGTACTGTAGCGTCGGCATCTGCGACCACCACGTCATAAACTGCTTATGGAAGTATTGTTCAGCTGTGCCTGACAAGTAGTTGCCCAGCAGATCCACCTTTACATCCTCCGGCCACAGGAACCCACAGGCTGACTGGGCCAGTGTGACCTGCCTCTCGAACCTCATTCCCCACTCCAAGAACCCTGAGCCTAACCCGACGTACACTTCCTTTCCAGTGAAAGCACGTATCGCCAGCTTCTTCTGGCGAGCGTCCGGGTAGTCGTACCGCGTGATGTTCTGCTGTCCGGGTGCGGTCACCGGTGGTGGCTGTGGTGGGGGATGCTGGGGAGCTGCTTGAGCTTGAGCCTGGGCCTGGGCTGCCACGTAGAGCCTTTGTAGTTCTGAGAGGTGTCCACCGTAGCCAGGTTGCTGGTGACGGTGCACTCTCGCTGGAGATCTCGTGACTGGTGTCAGTGGCGACCCTCCCAGTTGGTCAATGTGCATGCGTGCACCTCGTCCGAGCTGTGATGCAAACAAACTCGTTTCCATTGGCGACGTCGTGAGTGGGTCTGGTCTGCGCTCACGCTTCTCCCGATCCTCGGTCAACGTTTTCTCCAGCTTGGACTGCGACTCCTCAAGTCGATCCAGTCGTCCCGCAAGCCCGCGCATCAGCGCCAGCAGCTCCGTCTCGTTGTCGCCTCCAGTGACCTTAGTATCGCCGTCACCTTTGGGGGCAACGGCAGCGACTTTCTCTTCCAGTTCGTCTACCATCCCAATCCGTTTGTGACTGGGAACGGGCGCTCGTGCCGGCGACGCCGCCGGTGGGCGAGCAGCCTCGTCAATGGTATCGCTCATTTGGGCTCATAACCTGTTGGAACCTCACCTTCCTGGCGCGGTTCCTTGCGCACTCTGGCAGGTAAAACGTAAAAGATAAAGTGAGATTCAGCAGACACTAACTACCGCTATCGCAGATTTATACCGCTGGTGGCAGCTGGCCGGTGCTACCGATCTCTGATCGGAGACCGCCTTTCAACATTCCCAACTGAGCGGTGCAAGACAAGCGCCACCTTACAGTGGTTTCGTCCATATCTAATCCCTTTCATAGTGTAGTTGCATTCAAACCACACATTTAGTTGTAACCTACTGGTAGTTCTAAACCACTAAGCCATTGTTGTTATTTTTCTAGCGGACTAATCACGAGTACTGGAAGCCGGAAATCGAGTACACATACCGGTAACCGACAATACCGCCAGCGCCGGCCGAAAAAACCCGAGTTCACATCGGTAGAATTCCGAGTACAATGGCAAAATTCCGAGTACAAAAAATTGACGGGAAAAAAGTACAAGGGAAACATGGCAGAATGACGACTGCATGTTCACACATTACGACAAGAACTACCATAGCGAAACATTCATTAATTTAACTCATATCCATATACTGGGGTTTAAGCCCGCGTGCTCCGCACACGGAGCATTAAACCGCCAGCCCGCTTGTCCTCTCTCTGCTGCCCTTTACAACCCAGCTGCGCGCTGCGCGCGATCCCAGCCACCCCTAGCGGCTCGCTACGCTCGCGAGTGCAGACCCTAAGCCCGCTCCGGCTTCGCCTTCGCTTGATCTGTCGGCAATGCTGGGGTTTAAGCCCGCGTGCTCCGCACACGGAGCGTTAAACCGCCAGCCAGCGTTCTCCACCGCTTGTCCTGGAGTTGTGCGCTAGAAAAACTGCAAAAGTACCGGTACGAACTGACCTCAATTCGTTTTGCAAAACCTCTCAAAGTCGGTTGGTGTACTCGAAATCCGGCCACTGGTACTCGGAATTAGTCTCTTTCCTATTTTTCTTCATTGATTTCAACTTATGTTCAACCATTCATGCGACCAAACAAATGACGTTGAGCTTGTTCTTTCACCAAAAATACAGGAGCTTAGCCATTTCCAAGTTTGAATGAGAGCTTTAAGTGTCACTCTCACTGGCATTAGTTTGGGTGTATCAAGCGCAGCCTCGGGTCTTGGGGAACAATGTCGTTCGGCAAATGGCACGGAGATCGCTTGTGTTGAAGGTCTAGTTTGCGTACCGGATGTCGAATACTACGGACTTTGTTACAACGAAGTAGTGGAGGAATCGGGTCAGTGTGGTGGTCTCAACTGGAATGTGAGCTGTGTGAACGGAACGACCTGCACCAGACAAAATGAAGGCTGGGCCACGTGTGAATTGACTATCGAAGACCTCAACCCAGCAGCCGAATGGCAACAATGCGATCCAGAAGACAGCAGCAACGCATGCGCCGACGATCTCATTTGCGTTAATGACACTGATTATCATGGCTTGTGCGTCAAGGAGGAAGTGGAGTTATGGGGACAATGCGGTGGGTCTGGATGGACTACAAACTGCGAGATCGGCAGCTCATGTGAAGCGAAAACTACCACGTACAGCCAGTGTATACCAGATATTTGAAATATACTCCAAGTGCAGCAAGAGCAGTCTTTTCTTCACAATTCGGTAGTGTATTGAATGCAACTACTAGCTAATCTGATCTTCCGGGTCGTGATGAACTCGAAGATCCACAAACAGAAATCAAAGTGCAGCCATCCTACGCTTACAGCAGGCTGCTAGCGATAAGGGCCAAGAAGCCCACGGCAATCGACGTCGTCGTCGTTGAAGCGGCACTGCTGCCGGTCTTGCCACTCTTGCCGCTCTTGCTGCCACTTTCGTCCGAAAGCGCCTGAGCGCTGCCAGTGGTTGAGTCCGTGCTCGAGCCAGAAGCGTCCGAAGATCCATCGTCCGACGAGGAAGACGAGTTGGCGGGAAGCGTCAGGTCCGGGAACGAGAAGTCCGAGGGAGCCGTCTCACAGCCATCACCCGACGACGAGCACACAGCGCAGAGCTGAGAGTACAAAGTACGACTGCAGCCGTTCGAGGCACTGGCACACTTGGCGTTGTTCTCGTAACACTTAGGGTTGGCCGCCGTGAGAGTGGAAATCTCAGGAAGAGGTGACATGTTAGCGCTGGTGCCGTTGCTGGCCAGTTCGTTGTACATCTTCACCATGGCGTCGGTACGCTCGGAGTTGGCATCTTCATCGCCTGGTTTCTTCCAGAAGTCGAGAGACTCCTCAACCTCAAAGCCACTGCCAGTGTTAGAGGCCTTAAACTCCACACCGCCATCTTCACAGAACTCCGTGTAGTTGCTGTAACCCATCTCAGTAATTCCAACAAGGTCATCGATGTTGATGTAACCCAGGATCTTGTAGCTGAACGTGCAGTTGTCTCCATCAGGCTCCACACCCATAGCACAAAGACCACCAGGGTACTCGGCACGGCACTCGTCCGTCTTGTCCGCACGCAGCTCCTGAGCGCACGAGTTCGGGAACGAGAACCAGTAGTTGCCCGGGTACGGTGCACGAGGGTCCGACGTTTGCAGGTTGCTGCCCACCATCGGACCAATATCCATCTCACCGTCCAGACCGTAGTAAACCTTGCAATCTTCCGACAGGTCACTTCCCTCATCCGTGCACTTGGCTCCATCCATAGCCACAAACTCACCGTACTCAGCAGGAGCATGGTTCTCATAGTACTTGATACCGTACGTCGGCTGCAGAATTGTCACCTCGTAGAACACCACATATTGCATGTCGTTCTTGCGGTGGCACTTGACCGACTGCTCCTCGACATTGATACCTTCAGCCTGCACATACATCAGAGCACCTTCCACTGAGGCAGTGTTCACAGTGTCCAGATTGTTCATGTAGGCCAGTTCCGTCGTGTCCCCGTACTTGGACAACCACAGTTTAGCCTCCTCGTTCCACACGGGAGCATCACCCTGGACACGAGCCTGAACGGACTTGACGGGTTTCATGTGCCAGCCACCATTAGCCGACGCTAGCGAAGAGGACGACGACGTAGCGGCCGTGACAGTCCCAGAGACGGCGGAGGAGCCTGAAGACGTCGTTGCACCCGCCTCCTTCGTGACGAGCATCTTGAGGTTAGCGCCAGAGCTCACGGGAGCGCCCAGGAGGAAGCACAGGAGACCGAAGCGACGCCACATCTTGCAACAGCTAAATAGACCGAGCGATGTCTTGGGGACAAGGCGGAATGGAGAATGGCATCAAGTGTCTGAGGGCATTTGGTCCTAAAGATTTGCTGCATAAATTTGGGTTGGGTTTATTCTGATTCTTCTCAGTTGGGTATGGTTAGGGGATATAAACTGTTTAGTTTAATTAAGTGTAGTGTATTGAAATGATGACGACATCATATTTTTTCCGTCGATTCGAGCGAAGCCAGTGTTTTTAGTCGTGGTTTTAGGGGATTTCTGTCCTGGTGCTAACACTTAATCGTTTGCTTGATGTCGTTGCGCCGTCCGAAAAGTGTCGAGAGATTGAGGCGGGACGTCGACTGCTGGCAAATGCCTTGCTGTTGTGCGCTTGGATAGTGCAGAGTTTTCCTCAGTCGAGCAATTCAGCGCGCCACTTTCTGCTCCATGGCGGGCACGCTTCTTCACGACGTTGGCAATCGCTGTATTAGCAACACGGCCGTCGTCCGAACTCTCCTCGTTGAACCTCGTGATTCTCTATGCCAATTCACCGCTCAATCCCACGACATGCAGCCACAATGCCATTGTGGCTGCATGTTGCCAATGCGGTGCCGACATGTATTTAACGTTAGATACCTTTGCCATAGTTTCTGTTCTGCTTGAGTTGTTTTTTCACTCGATTCTCAGCTGGCGCCCAGTATTGAGGAATGCCACTCGTCCTTGGACCAAGGCATACCGCACTGATTAACTCTTAGAACGCGAGGGGGTGACATGGACGCGATAACAAAACCCCTTATACCCTCCCGGAGGGTATAAAAATTACTATGAAGTAAAGCATATCATACTTACCAGAAGTATAATTTTGGATGTTTTGTGTACCGGTTGTAGCTAACCTCCTCGGTAATAATCCGCGCAAAAAGGATGCACACACACACATGGAATTTTAAGCCAATTGTAACTAGGCCAGAAATTTTTCGATATTTATGAAATCAGTGGTGGAACGGAGAACGCGTGACATCACATCCAGATCTACTCAATCGACCACCTCTCCCTATCCGTGCAGCTATCAGCACCCCCTCGCAATGCAATCGCTACCAGTACGTTCAGTCTAGCCCAGGCATACGCAGATGAGCAGAATCGGACGCTGTATTTAATGTTTGATATACGTATCCTAAGATGCTGTCCAACATATATTACTCTGCTGCTAATGCTCTGTCTCGAATGCGAGTTGCTTTGGGGGCAAACTCACCATTTTGCCAAGCCAAGTGCCAAATTTGAGAGCACGTGAGACCTTCATTCTTCTCATACCCCCGCACCTTATTGCACAAGGTGATCAAACCGCGCTTTCCTTGTGAACACGGCTCGCAATAAAATGTCGACGTTCCCGCGTTTTTTCCTTCAGGCTTGTAGTACGAGCACACCTTTGCATTGCCTCTGTCTCAAACGCTGGATGCCACTATTCATCCGAACATCGGATGTCTGAGTTAGCGTGTGCTCGCCTTGCACAGGTCTCGGCCTTTCAGTTACATCATGACCCCCCGAAGACATTCTTGTCTGGGTGAAGCTGTCTTCTGTCTCCTCAATCAGAGCTTTGTGTAGTGCTGCAAGAAACTCGAAGTGTGAGTTCCTTCGTTTCTTCTGTCTTCTCCCAGATATGCCTGTGCAAAATGTACGCATTCACTAACGCCATATCTACCAAGCCTAGAAAGAGGCCCTTGTAGTATTTATTGAATCTGTCATACCGAACAGCATATAAGTTAGTAAATTTAAGCCATCCCTGTCATGATAGCATTTATACCTGATAGCCATTTGCATCGAATAAGCTTTGAAGTCGCAATTGGTCATGACGATCCACCTCCCATGTACCGTTGGTACTCAGCTACGAGTCCTGGGCAGGGTACGTTACTAGGCGGCCCACTCTCTCGCGTCTCCGCACAGTCGTAGGCTCGGCGATTACATGTGACGCCAGAAATACACGATAGTATTGTCTGCCCACATCAAGGACACAAGTCCTGCTGACTTTGCCACCGCCATTTGGAACGTGCCCCGTGGAGTACCTGCTCGACGCTTTATGAGGGTAGTTCAGCTGATTGCACCAGCCTTTGCGGTCAGTCTGCATGGTGCCGACGTAATTGAACCCCATCGTACGAAGCTGCTGAGCAAGTGGTATTGAGGAGTAGTAGCGGTCTCCAACTACGAGTCGCCGGCCTTCGTATGGGAGTCCCCGAAATACGCATGCAATGTTTCGAACGACTGCAGCGGGGCCATTCTTAGTGTCCATTGATTGCGAGCCTTCAAGATCACCAGACCTACCAATGTCCATCTCAACTCTACGGAAACACACAAACCACAGGGTGCCGTGTCAGCATAAACTCAAATATTTATGGTGAACATGTCAGTATACGCACCTCTTTGTAACTGTCTCCGCGCAGCAAGTCATGACACACTTAGAACCCCACCTGTGTGGTTTGTCTTTCATGAAGGTCCTTGTCGGGTTGCGGCGGTTATGAGAAGGAAGAACACCTTCGTCAATCGAAACGCGTGAGCCAAGAACGTAAGCCTCTTTGAAGGTCTTCTCCAGCACCGATAGAATTGACCTGACCTTCCAAGCTCGGTTTGTTGCAGCTGCTGGGTCTGTGTTGTCCGTGAAGTGAATAAACCGCGAGATCTCTCGAAAGCGGTCTCGACGCATCACTTTGGTGAAGGTGCCACCAGGTATAACCCCAATTTCTTTCGAGCACCAATGCATTTCCATGCTCTTGGTGGGGCTCAGTGCGTGAGCAAGCATCAAACCAACCCATTGCACAACTTCATGGGGTAAAACCTGTTGAAATTTCTGTAGGTTCCTGAGTAATGTAGCCCTAGTTCGTTGTGTCCGATGCGTAACAGCACGCTCCTTCTCCTCTGCCTTCTCAAGTCTTTGCGTCTAGCGTTTGCCTCCAGTAGGTTGGTCTGCGCTAGCCACTGGCTTCGCCATAAAAATGTCTTCGGCAGAAAGTAGTAAAAGAGCTTGAGTGGGGACTTTGATGCCGGCATAACATCTCGCGATGGGCCGCAATATCCGTCGTACATCTTGTCTATGACTGGGTCATGGACGATATCTGCATTGACATTCTTTGGAAGTACATTCCAGCCGTCTTGCTTCATTTGGTCCAGCTGTTCGTCATTGAAAACTTCAGATGACGCTGTCAGCAAATAACCACGATTACATGTTGATTTTGTCAGCATAACAAAGGTCACAAGCTTACCTTCAATACTCATGTGCAAGCGTTCACGCTCAGCAGCAGACATCCGGTTAGTAACACGATTTGTCTCTCTTTGAAAGCTGGCAGTCTCGTTCTTCTCAATATCAGTCGCATCACTATCTGTGTCCTCGCCGGAAACACCTGCCGCTTCAGCTGAGTCGTCACCACCTTCACCATCTGTGTCCAAATAGGTGGTGCCGTCGGAACCAACAATATTGGGGTCCAGAGCATCAACATAGTCGAATCGAAGCGGCGAACTATTTCCAGTGTCCCGCAAAAGCTGACGGGAGTCGTCACTATCAGGTCCGTGTTCGTGGTTCGTTCGGCCTCGACTCGAAACTTGGAGCACATCACCATCTTGCGTCTCTTCGTCACTCGCCCTATCATCGGTACCAAGATCATCGTCGTCGTCAGGGTTGTACGCATCATCTTCAGATCCAATCATCGATACTTCGTCATGATCATATGAGGCAATGTCAACATAAGAATCAACATTTATACTCGTCGTATCAGCATGCTCGAGTGATGAGTTGTCAGCATTAGCATCCGGCCGTACACCCGCCGTGTCAGCATACTCAGTTGGCGTGGCGTCAGCGTCAGCATTAGCATCCGGTCGTACACCCGCCGTGTCAGCATACTCAGTTGGCGTGGCGTCAGCGTCAGCATTAGCATCCGGTCGTACACCCGCCGTGTCAGCATACTCAGTTGGCGTAGCGTCAGCGTCAGCATTAGCATCCGGTCGTACACCCGCCGTGTCAGCATACTCGAGTTGAGCGTTGACAGTGTCAGCATTAGCTACAAGCAGATAAACACTACAAGTCAGCATCACGTTTTGATAAACACGTCAGCATATAGTCACGGTAATGTACCTCCCGGGCTAGTCTGAGCAACTTCATCCGCGCTATGTTGCGATTGTGGTGGCTCAACAGCTTTTCCATCCGTGTCTAATCAACCACAAGTGTCATAAACGCGGTTAGAAGTTGACAGCTGGCCTCTTAGATCCAATGCACAACGTACCAGTCCCATTGTGATGACCCCATACTTTACCGAAAGCAGCGAGCTCACGTCGACGAGTCTTGGCTGCTTCAGCAAGCTGCTTCTTCGTGGTTTTCTTGGTTGATTTTCAGCAAGTTTCTTGGCATGTTTCTTGGTTGGCTTCTTTGCAGTTGGTGAGATGGTGTTGCAGATGCTGCCGTTGATACAGCAGGCTCCGTTGCACGTTTCTTTTTAGGGCTTTGGTCGTTTTCTTCGAGCAAGTCACGCGCCACCCGCTTGCGACGTGGTTTGTCGCCGTCTACGATAGTACTTGACTAAAATAGGCGTCAATCATCGGAAAACAGGAGTGTATGCAAGAAGTTCGCGCGCGATACGTACTTGCATGCGCATCCGAGCGTACCAGAACGTTGGAGATGTTCAACCGAGAGCACAGTTCTTTGTCGGAGCGGACATACTCCAACAACTCGTCTTCTCCGTTGAAGTAGTCCACGCCTTGCTTTCCGGTTTTGACACTACATCCCGGTTTCACATAGTTGCAGCTGAAAGAGCAAGAAAAGAATGTTAAAGCCAACATCAACGACGCATTCAGATACTCCAGTACACTTACTGCTGCTGAATCTTGGAACCATGCTTCCACGTCCACTTCTCCTTCCGTAGAAGTGGCCAGATCGCTTTAAAATCCATACAATAGTCCATGGCTTGGCTCCAACTCTGTCGAAACGAAGAATGAGTGGCTTGGCGGCAAAGCGGTGAAGGGGAACCGATTTTTGATTTTAAAATTCCAGAGCCCGTCTTTACACGAGGTACTTCTAACCAACTGTTTTAGCAGCCAATCCCGTTTATGCTTTGGAACACGTGGTCCAATCATATCCGTCCAATTTGTGGGAAGGGACGATGACTCCTTTTTGCGGAATTTCGCGCATAGTGAAATCAAGTCATTTTTATGCTGTTCAGAGCAGCATAAGTCTGATTTTGCACCCTCCGCGTTCGAGGGGTTAAAAGGCCAGCTGGAGTCGATGGGACACTACAAGCATTAGCCTCGAGGACGGCGCATTCCAACACGTCAGCGGCAGCCTTGCGATCGTCCAAGTGCTGTGCTGAATGATATCTGCTTTTGCATCGATGAAAGCTACATGTATCTGTGCCTGGGCTTGTGTTTTTGGATGTGATACTTTGGGAGGAACCATGTGAGTCAAACTCAAATGGACGGGTATTTGCTGGCGGATAGCACTGTATTATCTGCTCAGACGTCCGGTCTGGCAGAGAGAAGAGAGGAGCGTAGAGAATGAGTGAAAACCCGACGCATCCGGAAGTTGAGCCACTCAGGTCGCAAGACATTTTGCAAATCTGCTCAGAAGTGTGTTGTTCGACTCAAGCCTTGAGCAGTAGCCACGAGAAGTTGATTCCACTTGAGCTTGGCGAAGTGTAAGCACTTAGGGTGCGGATTTTTTTCAAGCAAAAAAAGGTTTTTTACCAAGCAACCCTGTTTCATGGTGACTTTTCAAGCAAATCGGATGGTTCGCAAGCAGCTATGCGAACTTAAGGATTTGTGGATTTAGACGAGAAGTTTCAAAACAGAAAAAGAGAAGTTACAAAACGATCTTCTCATTGTGGATTTAGACAAGAAGTTACAAAACAGAAAAAGAGAAGTTACAAAACGATCTTCTCCGTGAATACAAGCACATTAGAGCGGCCCACTACTAAACCCAACGTGAAGTACACAAGCCTGAATCTGTGAAGCATGGCAGACAGCTCAGAGTACGACGTAGAATCGGACACCTCTGAAGATGAGCAAGGAATTGAATCTCAAAACGCTCATACCACACGTACAATCCAGGGGCGAAACCGGTATGAACTTGTTGGTAGTTTTGCCACCAAGGAGGCTTGTAATGCTCGAATGGAGGAACACAGCGGATCTCGCTACGCTTTTCACTACAACTCCAACGGTACGCATACAAAGAGGACGTATTTCAAGTGCAAAAGCCATCCAAATTGCTCCAGTGTAATGCGACGTACACGCGAGCGTACAGGAGAGTATGTGCTTGATACTACGGGCACTCATGATCGACAAGATATCATTCCTGAGATGGTTATCCATCATGGCATACATAGGTCCATAAAACCTGAGGTAGATAATCTGCTCTCAGGTTTGTGGGCCCGAGGCCGTTTTGACCAGACTTACGTTAAAATATCAAGATCAACCAGACCGTCTTGCTAAACTGCCGACATCTATCCAGCTCAAGAATCGAAAGCAGGTGCTAATACGCAAAGCAAATAGTAAGGTAACAGGGAGGGGGTTTATGCTTTTGAAATCTAACAATTTCCGTTCCTGTGTGCACAGGAAATCCGGTGGATACTTTTGGTGCAGTAATGGAGTGGGCTGCCCAGAAAAAGTGTGCCGACAGAGAGGCATTCTTCGGTCACTTGGACACATACGAAGCAATTTCTGACGGTGTAGACTTCGCAGCGAAGTCGACCGAATTTCAGTGCGAATTGATTGTACTGGAGTCTTTTTGTACTGGTGCACTTGGAGACGAAGATGAATCACTAGGTGTTGTGATAACTTCCCGCAGATTGTTCCGCAACGTTGCAGCCGCAATACGAGGCCAAGCTAACACTGGCGTTCTGGCTGTCGTAGACGGAACATACAAAATCCACGCAGGGGGTTGGACGCTCATAGACTTGGGAACTTGCACTGTCAGTCATGGTAGCCGTGGCTACAGACACACTTTTACCCCGTGGGTTTATTTTTCGTTCGATCAGAGACTGGACCAGTCTACACTAAGTTATTTGAATGCGTTCAACGCAAAGCTCAAGAGTTTTTCGGTTTGACTCTGACCGCTGCTTTCGGATCGCTTGACCACTCGAACCCAATTGCGAATGCGTTTTCTGCAGTCTGGCCAGAAATTGTGTTGTTGAACTGTTGGCCCCATTTAATGCGCAAAATTCGAGAGAAAAAGAAGTTACTTCACGACCCGTCGATATATGAGAATGTTATCAAACCCCAGCTCAATTATCTACACTTAGCTCGAACTCGAAGCAATTCATTGCGCTAGCGGACCTTATCACATCGAATTGGAAAGCGTTGGGAGAAGAAAGATTTACAAAATGGTTCGAAGATCAATATCTCGATAGCACCTGGGATGGCTGGTTCATAAGTGCCAGTGGACAAGCAGGCATCATCCCAAATCAAAACGCAATCGAGGCGCACCATAAGAGCATGAAAAGTGCGCCATCCCGCTTCTCAGAGCTGCTACTTCAACAGTATTTAATCAGTCTCTAGAGAGCATTGTTATGCATGCGAACAGGAAGTGGAAGACAAATGTCTCTGCATCACTGGTGACAGCAGGACCAATCGAGGCGGATGTTATCCAAAAAGCTCGTTTACTAGTCGTGGCCGGCAACAACAGAAAGATCTTTGCTCCCAGGAGCAACAGAACGCGGTTGATCGGATTCCTATTCAATACGACTAAATTTCTCGTTCCAGAGGATGGGGAATCTTTGCAAGCACTGCCTATCGACGCAAACCGAGCACGAATTTTCCTGAAATCACTGTCTGGTCGCCTTAAACGAGACGATATTGTGGAAAACGTTGATGTGAATTACTTGTCACTACATCGTGTTCAAGTCGCTCCGCATGCAGAAATTATTTACGATGTCAACCAACACTCCTGGGATTTGACTGAGGTAATTGAATTTTTATTTTAGTTCTCATCTATTCTAACTCGAAAATGATGCTGTAGATTGAAGCTGTTCGGCAGAAATACCAGTGTGATTGCAAGATGTGGTACAGCACTGGGTGGATTTGCTCCCATGTCGTCGCATGCCTAACACTTTTAGACGATTACCCTCTTGATCGCATGCAGAGCTCTCTGAATGCTCGTCGCCCACCAGGACGACCCCGCAAGTTGCAGGCTCTGGATAGAACACCCAACAGTAACGCTTTACCTACTACGTTCTACGCTGTCGACAATCTCGTTGCTACATTGACTAAGTCGCCATCGCGATTTCTGAATTGGACCGTCGTCAAAGAGTTTTCGACGGATGGTGACATTCAAAATGTACAAGGTACCATTGCCTCTTGGTCGAATCGAAAGGGTAGATATGTGTGGAGAATCGAGTTTACAGGAAGGGAGGCGGAGATCATACCAGTGGAGGAGCTTGCTCAAATGATCTCGTATACGCATGCTACGGGTGGAACCTTCACGCACTAAGAGGCAAGACAGGGAAGCAGCGAGAGATTTATACTCCATATTGAAAACTTAAATTTGCTTGGCTTACTTTTTTGCTTGAAAAACCACCTTGATTTCTGTTTGCTTGCGAACCATCCGGCATTTGCTCGAAAAAAATATTTTTCCAAGCACTTAAAATGTAACCAAAGTCATAAAAAAGTTTCTTCGGTTTGCTGTAGAATTTACACGGTTGCCTGTTCCAATCGTGATCAAGATTCGACGCAACAGTTGTGCACTACTATAGACAAACCCGACCCAAGCAAGCGGAAGGCAACGAGGGAAACAAAAGTACAAGTTAATATAATGGCTTGCGAACCCTGACTTCACCGCTTCAACACGAGTTTTCTTGAGATTCGACAGCTCTCCCCGCACATGTACTGGTCTAACCCGACGCTGGTTTATTCGCCTAGACAGCTATGTAGTTGACTATTTGGATGACTCAGCAGCATTCACCAAAGTCACGAAACTCCATGCAGGACAGTTGAGGTTACGCTTACAGCAAACTGCTGGCAACAACAGCCATAGCAGCCACGAGCACCGACGCCAACGAAGCAGTCACGGGGCTGTCCGACGAGCCGTTCTTAGTCGAGCCTGACGTGCCGTCCGACGAGGAAGACGAGTTGGCGGGAAGCGTCAGCTTCGGGAACGAGAAGTCCGAGGGAGCGGCCTCACAGCCGTCCGCGGCGGAAGAGCACACAGTACAAATTTGCGAGTAAAGCGTACGGTTACAGCCGTTCGAAGCACTGGCACAGGCCTCGCTGTTCTCGTAACACTTGGGGTTGGCCGACGTCAGCTTCTCGATTGTTGGGAGAGCCTCCATGTTAGCGCTGGTGCCGTTACCGGCCAGCTCATTGTACATCTCCACCATAATCGACGTACGGTTCGAGTTGGCGTCCTCGTCACCAGGGTTCAACCAGAAGTCAAGTGCCTCCTCAACCTCAAAGCCACTGCCAGTGTTGGTGGCCTTGAACTCCACACCGCCATCTTCACAGAACTCCGTGTAGTTGCTGTAACCCATCTCAGTAATTCCAACAAGGTCATCGATGTTGATGTAACCCAGGATCTTGTAGCTGAACGTGCAGTTGTCTCCATCAGGCTCCACACCCATAGCACAAAGACCACCAGGGTACTCAGCACGGCACTCGTCCGTCTTGTCCGCACGCAGCTCCTGAGCGCACGAGTTCGGGAACGAGAACCAGTAGTTGCCCGGGTACGGTGCACGAGGGTCCGACGTTTGCAGGTTGCTGCCCACCATCGGACCAATATCCATCTCACCGTCCAGACCGTAGTAAACCTTACAATCTTCCGACAGGTCACTTCCCTCATCCGTGCACTTGGCTCCATCCATAGCCACAAACTCACCGTACTCAGGAGGCGTGTGACTCTCGTAGTACTTGATACCGTACGTCGGCTGCACAATTGTCACTTCGTAGAACACCACATATTGCATGTCGTTCTTGCGGTGGCACTTGACCGACTGCTCCTCGACATTGATACCTTCAGCCTGCACATACATCAGAGCACCTTCCACCGAGGCAGTGTTCACAGTGTCCAGATTGTTCATGTAGGCCAGTTCCGTCGTGTCTCCGTACTTGGACAACCACAGTTTAGCCTCCTCGTTCCACACAGGAGCATCACCCTGAACACGAGCCTGAACGGACGTGACGGTCTTCATGTGCCATCCTCCGTTGGCCGAAGACAGCGACGACGAGCCAGCGGTGACAGTGCCAGTTGATGACGACGATCCGTCAGTGTCAGCAGCCGACACTGTTCCTGCAGTCGCCGAGGAACCGGAGGCGGCAGTGGTGGCCGAGTCCGACGTCGCCTTGGACACCATCATTTGCAGGTGGGCGGCATTGGAGGCCGAAGTCAAAGGAGCTCCGAGGAGGAAGCACAGCAGACCGAAGCGACGCCACATCTGCAGACCTGAATGTTCCGAGTGAATTCCTGTCGTAACCTGTAGAGATATCGCACTGGTATGGCGAAAACTGGAATGGATCGTGTATGCAGGTGTAAAATCTATAGACCTGATTTTTTTGTGTTGTTGGTTGCAAGTAGAAAGTTTTTCTGAACTAGTTTTTTGTATGGTTTAAAGAAAAGTTGTTGAATTAGGGTGATGATTTGGTCTCGATCTAAACAGCTTGTACTGCTTTGGTGGCTTCACAAACAGTCGTTATGCCGTTCGCATGCGGACCGATCCCGATCATTCTCCTCCTCTATTTGGTGCGGATAGTATGATACTATCCGGGATAGCCCTAGGGCTGTCTGTGAGTCGAGCCAGCGTAGCTTGTTTGTACTAGTATCGCGCACGCAATGTCCTTTTCGCTTACAACGGAGCGAAGGTTTGGAGCCTCCGTGTCGGAAATTGCGAAGCCCTTGGTCCTGTTTTTATTGAGCCAAAACACTTCATTTGCTCTGCTTGCTGGAACGACGCAGACGCAAGAGGGGTTATCATAACTGGTTTGTGCATGTATGAAGCAGTGCTTATACCTGGTAGCTAGCACCGTCGAAGCACTACAATCTCTATCAGTCCTGGGGGTCCACCGAACTCTAGCAATTGCTTTTGCAAGCGACAACTCGATTTTCGACATCATGTGTTCGACAGTCCAGCTAATGCAGGATACCGGTACACTGGCACCACCAGCAAGACACGCCTTGCGATCACCAAACGTGCTGCTGAAGTCGATGGTGCACAGTCAATGGTGGGGAACATGCGTGGGACATCTACATTACCTGTACATCTAACATTTAGTGAACTTCGCACGGTGAGGCGATGTCTTTCAGTCAAGCTCTCAAAGATCCAATTTTCACAATCTAGCCAGGTCTTTCCTGCCAGGCAACTTCCATTTGGTCTTGGTGACCAAGACGAAGACACACAGCGTTCACTACATGTACAGCCTGTCAACTCGACACGTTGATCCAAATCAAACATTTCTTTCGGCAAAAACTCTCGTTTTCATTTACTTCTCCGGAAAGTGTACTGCTATCAGCGCAGTCCTCTATGTACTACCATGACATTTCACGTGTTATCTCTGCAAGCTTGGAGCTTAGCTGGATCCAGGGGGCAGTGACAAGTCGGGGAACGAATAGCCCGAAGGTGCAACTTCGCAACCATCCCCCTGAGCCGAGCACACCTGGCACACCTGAGAGTACAGCGAGCGACTGCAACCGAACTGAGCCTTCGCGCACGCCGCGTTGTTCTGGTAACACTTGGGGTTGGCCGCGGTGAGGCTCTCAGCCGACGGGAGCGGAGTCATGTTAGCACTCGTACCGCTGCTGGCCAACTGATTGTACGTGGCCACCATTTGTGCGGCACGATCCGCGTTGGCGTTCTGATCGCCAGGATTCTTCCAGAAGTCGATGCACTGCTCCACCTCGAACCCGTTGCCGGTGTTCTTGGCCTTGAATTCAATGCCGCCGTTCTCGCAGAACTGCTGGTAGTTGCTGAAGCCCATCTTCGTGATTCCGACCAGGTCGTCGATGTTGATGTAGCCCAGAATCTTGTACTTGTACGTGCAGGTCTCTCCATCCGGCTCGACTCCCATGGGGCACAGACCTCCGTTGTACTGCGCTCTGCACTCAGCCGTCTTCTCGGCGCGATACTTCTGCGCACACGAGTTCGGGTACGAGCACCAGTAGTTGTTGGGGTACGGAGCGCGAGGGTCGGAGCCCTGCGGGTTGCACCCAACGTTCGGGCCGATGTCCATGGTACCGTCCAAGCCGTAGTAGACTTTGCAGCTCTTGGGCAGGTCAGAGCCGGCATTCGTGCATTTGGCGCCGTCCATCGCGACGAACTCGCCGTACTCAGGGGGGTTGTGGTTCTCGTAGTACTTGATGCTGTTCGTAGGCTGGACGATGGTCATCTCGTAGAAGACAACGTACTGCATGTCGTTCTTGCGGTGGCACTTGACCGACTGCTCATTGACGTTGATGCCTTCGGCCTGTACGTACATAAGAGCACCTTCCACGGATGCCATGTTAACGGTATCCAGATTGTTCACATAGGCGAGTTCGGGGGTGTCGCCGTACTTGGACAGCCACAGTTTGGTCTGCTCGTTAAAGACAGGTGCGTCGCCCTGCACGCGAGCATGAATAACCTTGACCGGAGTCATTTTCCAGCTTCCAGTGCTGCTACTGTTGTTGTTAGCGGAAGAGGTAGTGGAGGTCTCGACAACACCAGACACGGCACCAGTGTTGGCGTTTGCAGTTCCCTTGGAGCTCTTGAGCCAGCAAGTGCCACCGTTGTAGTTGGTCCAAGTGAACGCACCGCAACCGGTTGCACTGGAGCAGATCGAGCAACATCCATCAGCCGACGAGCTCAGCGCGCTGCCAATATCCGCGCCACTGTAGTCAACGTCGCTCTCCAGATTGGAGCAAATTGCCGCCCCCGAGACTGCACCAAGAAGACCCAGGTAGACGAACAGGAGTTTGGCACTCAGCATCTTTTCCCTTGTCTTCGTGTTGGTAAATTGAAGAATGCACCACCACGACCAGAGCGAAACTCGAGGGATAGGATTTGTCTGTTCGTCTTGTGGCTTCTTGGGCTATCGTCCCAACATCGCAATGTCATTACAAGCGGGCGCTGGAAGCCGATCGTACAGTATGGTCTGGTCTGGGATCTGTAAACCGCATCCTTGAGATTAATTCTGGCAGAAATTGGCATCAAACTTTGAAGGCGGTAGAATTCATCAGACCTTCTAAAACTCCAGGCTTGCCAGTTCACATGTCCTCATGTAGCTCTGGTTGGTGGGGAGCTTACAGGTCTGGTGTCAAGAGCGCAATCGAATATATAGTTTTTTTTGTCATCCTTAATTTCACGATGATGTCTGCGTCTTCAACAAAAAACGATGAGGATAGTGCAGGGCCACACGAATTTGTCACAGACAGCGACGGCACAAAAAGATGTCAATTGCAATTGCAATTGTAGCAAAATGCAAAGTTGTCGGTGCGATTGATAGCACTACATGTATCGAAGAAGCGCTCTGATTCTGTGTAAGGATCTCCTTACTAAGGAAATCCTTTGAACGCCAATTGAGCCGCACATGAAAAAGCGACAAGGAGAAAGATCCAGCTTCTGTCGGAAGCTCTGGACTAGCCTCTGGTGGATGTCCTGCAAGCCGCACGTGCTTCAAACCGATGGTGTGCGGTAGCCAACGTATGCGCTCTACATGTAGCATTGTCTTAAAGTCACCAGACGCCCATCCAGATTGCCCATTCGCATAGCATCGCAAAGAACGTGGCTGCAGACAACATTTGTGCCGTTGTATCGAGGATCTTCGTGCAAGCGTCGAAAGTAGTTGTGCAAAACAAATAGCATCCGCAACTGAGAGATGGAGGCTGAACCCGATCAGGATTCCTAGGAAACGCTCTCATTTGAAACGAATCCGATCTGGATAGGATTCATGATGGCTGCTTCGTTCTGCGTGGTACTTTTGGCGGCATAGTGGTAGATCTCTGAGAGAGAAGCTTTCCATTCTCCCACTTCGGCTTCTGCCCTCCGACACGCAATGGCGCCCAACCTGACCGAGAACAGTCAAGATCCGCAGGACAAGGACGTTCTGGAGTATGACGCCCCTGGATTCTTCGCGGAGAACAGCAAAGTACCGCAGTGGATTCAAAGCCTGGCAACGGATGCGTTCAGCTTTGTCATTCTGCACTACTTCGTCTGGGGAGTCCCATTCCTCATTCTATTCTACCTTTTCCACAGAGTTAGAACATGTTTTTTTATTCTACAGGTAGGGTGAATGCTCACAAATGTTGCGTTTGTAGTGTGGTCTGGATTATGTATCCATCGCAATGGTAGTGCTCTACCTCCCCTCGTTCTTCAGCGGGGCACACAAGACCGGTAAAGGTAACGTTTGGGAGGGTCTTCGTACGTCCAGACTGTGGGGGCTACTAAGTGCATTCCTGCGGTGCATTCTACCAGCTTGAAAACCGCAAAATTGCGGCTGACTAAAACTACCTGCGTGCAGTATGAAGCTCATCCGAGAGCAGGAGCTGGACGCCAAGAAACGCTACATCTTCGGGTTTCACCCTCACGGTATCATCGTACTATCTCGGATCGCGATTTTCGGTGGCAGCTTCGAAGATCTTTTCCCTGGCATCACTTATCGAAGTAGGAAGTTATCCACCGTTGAGTTTAGATAAAAAAAATCTCACGGATGTTTCTTGTCTGTAGTCCTCGGGGCCACTCCAATGTTCTACATCCCAGGAGGCCGTGAGCTTTGTCTCTGGATGGGAGGTGTGGACGCCTCACGAGCCACGAGTGATAAGGTGTTGCAGGAAGGTAACAGTATCGTGGTGTACCCTGGAGGAGTGGCAGGGATTTTTAAGACCAACCCGAACTCGAAGGAGGTGGGTGAATGTTGGAATCTTTTGCATTGTTGATGCTTACTAACATTTCACTGGTGGAAGACCCAATTGGTGCTGAAGAATCGACTTGGTTTTGTGAAACTGGCCATGACCCATGGCGCATACCTCGTGCCAACGTTCGTCTTTGGCGAAAAGTGGCTTTACAAGTGAGTTGTAGGCATTTTTATTCTCCTTTTGTTAGGCTAACTTGAAATTGTTTTGGGTTTGTAGCATGTGGAACCCTCCTAAAAGCATCATCGACTTCTTCCGCCAGACTCTCGGGATCCCAGTGCTTGTCTTCTGGGGCAAATTCTGGTGGATGCCTAAAGCTCCGGAGGAAGGAAAGCGCTACGGCGTCGTGTACGGGAAACCCATTGCCACAGAGCCCAACCCAAACCCAACAGACGAGCAAATTCGAGCTATCCACACGCAATACGTGGCTGAGATCGAAAGGATCTTCGAGCAGTACAAAACGGAATTTGGCTACGAAGAGGACGAGACGCTAGCCATCGTTTGAGATGTACTGATTTTGGAATGTGAACAGTGATCGCGTGGGATCATACCGTCATTTCTTACACTTCATTGCAATCGTTTACAGCCACAGATCAACAAATAACCCACGCGATCGTAAAAAAGCACAGTCGATTTCATCATACCTAGCTGTAAACGTCACGGTCGATTACGTCGTTCGGTACTGGGTATCGTGCAACAATTGGAACCTGACGATGCCAAGCTCATTTCTGAATACGACGGCCAAAGCCACAATGGCCCCAGACCCCAAGATGAAGAAGGAAAAGAGTGAAGAGAAGAACGTTTTTGTGTACGAGAGTAAAGTGTTCTTTTCAGAGAACAGTCGAGTCCCAAAGTGGCTGCAGAATGTCATCACCGACATCTTCAGTTTCGTCACTGCCCACTACTTTGTGATTTCATGTATTGTGTATCTATCTGTAGCGAGGGCTTGACTACATTTCCATTGCGATGGTGGCGCTATATCTCCCGTCGTTCTTCAGTGGAGCCCAGAAGACTGGCAGAGGAAATGTGTGGGACTCCTTACGCACGTCCAGCATTTGGGGACTAATGAACAAGTTCCTTCGGTACGTCTTGACGGTGTAGAACAGCTTCATTGCGGTTGATTTCTCGCATCTGATACTTTGATCGGTAGTATCAAGATTATCCGCGAGCAGGAGTTGGATCCTAACAAGCAGTTCATCTTCGGCTTTCATCCGCACGGAATCCTCGTGCTCTCTCGCCTCGCGATCTTCGGTCGGAACTTTGACGACATCTTCCCAGGCATCAAGAATCGACGTACGTTTATCTCTTGGTCGCTTTTAATTGTGTAAGGAGACTCATAATATGTTTGTAGTTCTCGGAGCGTCTGCGATGTACTACGTCCCGTTGGGTCGTGATATTTGCTTGTGGCTTGGCGGCGTTGATGCGTCCCGTTCTACTGGGGAGAAGGTCCTAAACGAAGGCAACAGTATCATTGTCTACCCTGGCGGCCAGGGATAGGAAAAATACAATATCATACGGATTGGAGGCCTTCATCCAAGCCAATAAATAATTGAGTTATTGCCAATTTTTTCGACAATGTCAACCAAGTCAGTAGGTCACATGAATATGTGACACTATGTCGTCTTTTCTCATGAGTTTTTGAACGAGTTGGTTGCTGTCGATGCGCCTGGATTCAGGAGGGGTTACCTCGAGAACCCTCCCACCGCGTCCAACCTCTCCAACCAACACACACAAGTCATAGTCCGAATTCCTCGACATCATACATACAACACACAAATCAACTGATATAATATAATTCAGTTAGGAAATGACAAGCAACTGTAATAACCCGTGTGCCCTGTGTGCAAACGTGGCCACACCACCCGTTTGGCGATAGTTCTCGCTACCATCCATTGGCAAAGCAACCACACATGTCAACGACATTTGGCTATGGCCAAGATTGACCTGTATAAAAAATTGCATGTTATTAAGGTTGAGGAGCAATAAATTATGGCAATATGACATTGCCAATATCGGCAATAGTTACGGAAAATTACCAAACCCTGCTGGCGGCGTCCCGGAGATTTTCCGCACGCATCCGAGCTCGAAGGAGGTGAGTTGAGGTTGAAACAGTCCTTTTATCCAATGTTGACAATTTTTTTCTGCACAGACGCAACTCGTGCTGAAAAAGCGACTTGGATTCGTTAAACTAGCTATTCGTCATGGTGCCGACCTGGTTCCTACCTTTATCTTTGGGGAGAAATGGCTGTACAAGTACGTTGTTTATTTTGCAAGGCTGCTTGGTGGCTCGATTGATATTTACTGTGTGTTGTTTAGTGTGTGGAATCCACCCAAACTCATCATCGACTTCTTCCAAAAGGCCCTCGGGATCCCCATGCTCGTCTTCTGGGGGAAATTCTGGTGGATGCCCAAGGCCCCACCAAAAGGCAAACGCTACGGACTTGTGTACGGTAAACCCATCGCTACGATACTTAATCCCAACTGTTGCGCCCGATCTCCACTGGGGAGACCAGGCGCAGAGGAGAACCCTCTGTGGAGTCAGCTGTGTCGGTAGGCAACCGACACATCTGATCTCCAGATGGGTTCAGTGGCTACTGAGCCAACAGATTTGTATTTGAGTTAATTAAGGCTATAGTTTAGCTAAGGTTAATCAAGTGACGATACAGTCTGTGGTCAGTTGACAAGTACGTAGCCAAGCTGTGATTGGCTAGTACCGTCTCTCTGGAGAGAGGCACCATTTGTGCGATGAGGAACCGGAGGCAAGAGGGAGAGGATTCATTCCTCTCACAACCGCTTTTGCTTCGGACTGAGCACGTTCGTAAGGATAGCATAAGTTAGCGGTAGAGAGATAAAATCAATAAAGACAGTTGATTAAAGACATTCTCTAAGCGTTTATTCACTTTAACATTTCAAGTAAGAGTGCCAAGTGATGACCAGCAACGCAGCCAGCAACGCCTTCGACAGGCTCGTCTTTCCGAGCGACCCGAAGCAATTCGGTGTCTGGAAGGATTTGATCATCGGTCATCTGCGCCAGAAAAGTGCTGCGCAACGACGTGACGCAGTGGTCAAGGGGCAAGATGAGCCAGCTTTCGCGTACGAGACGCTACTGCAGAGGCAGTGCATTGTGCCACCCCTCCGAGACGGGTGCGACGAGGCAACGATTCGGGCCAACAAGTGGCAGCAAGTTGTGCTGACCGACCAGGATGCCTACATCCGGTCGATGTTAAGTCAGACGCTACCAAGGTCGTACCTTGAGGCGCTGCGCGTCTCTTTCAACGAAGAGAGTCTGCCAACCGCGTGGGCTCGACTGGAGACAACGTTCGGCAAATCCAACGCGCAAGGAATGGCCACTCTGATTACAGAGTTCGACAAAGCTTTGTCGATGGATTTCAGCTCCGTGGGTGAGCTGATCCAGCGCGTCAAGGAGGCGCTTAATCGGGTCAATCGCCAGTCGCGTGAAACCCTGGGCAATCTGACGATGATCCCCAACCAGTATGCGGCCATGAAGGTCCTGGCTCTGTTTCCAAGCCAGTATTGGGGTAATCAAGTCGACTATAGCGCTCAAGGCTTCTGCCTTGACAAAGTCGAGGCCATGCTACGCAACGTGTTCATGAACAAGAGCAGTAGCGAGATTCAAGCGATGACTTCAATGTCGGCAGTACCGGTTCATCACGTGAAAAACCGGGCCAGCTTGGGCAAGCGCAAGATTCCGAAGAGCGATGAGTGCTTCTACTGCGATGGAAGATACAATCACAACGACAGGCCACACAGGAGGGTGGACTGTCCTGCGAAGCAACGTGACGAAGCCAGGGGCTGTCACCGATCCAACATCTTCCAGAAGGCCAAGGAAATCGGTGTTGCTCATGCGAAGAGCAAAAAGGGCGGATCGAAAAAGAAAGTCCGAGTGGAGATTCCGGTGGACGCGGCTTTCGTCAAGCCGTCCAGCAAGCCAACGCCTGTTGCTGCGGCACGTGCAGAAGATCCACTGTGGAACATGCTGACACCGGAACAAGCCAAGGCCGACATTGATGCGCTGATGGCATCTCCACCCCCAACCCCAGGATCGCCTGTGGTATCGGATACGCCGATGAGTGACGACGATGACGTCGATGACTTCGAACCGAAGAAGGTACCGGTGCTTACCGGAAAAGTCTCGGAAGCTTCCAGCAGCATCCAGAAGGCGTCTACCGACATCGAGAAGACGGTAAGAGCTTTGTACCCACAACTGATTGAACGAACAGTTACTGACGTGTCGTGTTGTGATTGGGTGTTAGACTCCGGCTGCGGCTACGGATTAACGGCCGACGAGTCGCTGTTTGTGCGCAAACAGCCAAGCCAAACGTTTAGTTTTACGTTCGGAGAAGGGAGTAAACTTAACAATACACACGTTGGCTCTGTTAAACTCTATTTTTGGGTCCAGACGGTATTAAACCGTTTCAATTTGATAATATGGCATTAGTTCCAAAGGCAAAAGCCAACATACTAAGTGAGTACTGGCTAAAAAGGAAAGGTTATCAAATTGTTGAGAGTGCAAATGGACAGTACAAGTTTGTACTGTGGAAGCGTAAGCTAGCATTTGTGGCTATTGCTGTGAATGGAGCTTACTATGTACAAGGTCGTACACTTAGAGACAGACAGATATACTGTGCAGCAGTAAAGACAAGACCTCGTGCAGCCGCTAAGAATGGCAGGTTGTACACAGGTCAAGACTGCTTTGACTGAGTGGCATGTCAGACTGGGACATCTAAACAGAGACAAGTTGATCGATGTGATGAGTAGCAACCTGATACCAGGGCTCCCTAGTTACAGCAGGACTGCACTCACAAAAGTTCCATTCTTCTGTCACACATGCACAGAGATGAAGATGCGGAGGATGAGCTACAGGAACATGGTGGGCACGAGAGACAATCGTCCCATAAGTACTATCCACATGGACACGAACGGTCCTATCAAAAAGCTCGGAGTATACGGGGCAGTTGGCTCTATCCGATACTTCCTCAGTATCATTGACGATCATACATCGTGGCGATGGACATTTGTCCTTCGCAAGAAAACGGAGGTGCAGGTCAAAGTAAAAGAACTGTTGACACGTTTAGAACGAGATGGAAAGTTCACAATAACACGCATCAGATCCGATGGCAGGACGGAGTTTGTGAACGAAGCACTTAAAACGTATTGCACAAGCAAAGGAATCAGCTTTCAAACATCAAATCCATACAGTCCAGAGGAAAATGGAGCAGCTGAGAGAGACCACCAAACCAAGATGGGAAAGGTACGGTGCGCTCTAAACGATGCAGACATGCCGGCTAAGTGGTGGCCAGAAGCACTCAAATACATGACGTATGTGCAGAATTGCACGCCGATGAGTCGCCTAAAGAACCGAACACCATATGAATTAGTGAAAGGAACACACCCGGATGCAAGAACGCTCCAAGTATGGGGATGTGTCTGCTTTGCATACGTGCCAGAAGCAATCCGAAAAGACAAGAAGTTGTCGGCACGAGCCATAAAGTGCAGATTCTTGGGAATAGCCGAAGACACAAAAGGGTTTCGACTTCTGGATGTGCACAACAACAAGTTTATGGTCGCTAGATCAGTGACATTTGACACAGAAAATGCATCAGGAATCATCCAAAGATCCTTAGGAAAGGATCCAGATAAGTTGACGGATACTGAGTTGGAAGAGATCGACTTTCTTGACCAAATGTCAACGACGGAGGAAGTCACTTCCAAAGTTCCTGTCGCCGAGCAAGGCACGGAAAAGTTGTCCAAAGCAGTGGGAGTCAAGCGCAAATCAGCGACAACTACTGAAGCAGTGGGAGTTCCTCGCGAATCACAGAGAGCAAAGAGAGCTCCTATGGAGGCATCAACGAAGCCACAAAGGACAAGGAAACGTCCAGAACGATACGAAGACTATAAGTGTTTTCAAACCCACATTGATAAGGAAATTGCTGTAGACCAGCTAAGCAATCATGTAGCAGTACCTAGAAGTCTAAAAGAAGCTCTGACTGGCGCACAAAGAAAACAGTGGCGCCAAGCGCTAGACTTAGAGTACGAATCGCTGCTAGAAAATGGCACGTGGAAGCTGACACGCTTACCACCAGGCCAAAAGGCACTGCCATGCCATTGGGTCCTCGCGGTAAAGTACAACGCGGATGGAACAATCGAACGCTTTAAAGCACGACTTGTAGCACAAGGGAATCACCAAGAATACGGTGTGGACTGCGATGATGTATACGCACCTGTGGCGCGGTTTGAATCACTCCGGCTAGTTCTGGCTATTGGGACGATCTTGGATTGTCACATTCATCAAATGGATGTTAGCACTGCATTCCTCAATGGATCGATGGAAGGCGAACAGCGGGTGTTCATGCATCAACCTCCGGGCTACAGACAGGCTAGACATGAAGGACTAGTGTGTGAGCTAAGAAAGAGCATTTATGGGCTGAAGCAAGCGCCAAAGATATGGTACAGAGTCTTGCACAAGTTTTTCATGAGCTTAGGTTTTGTCCGATGCAACAAGGAGTATTGCATCTATGTCCAAAAAGTGGGAGAGCATTGGATAATTGTGGTGGTCTATGTTGATGACCTTACCATCATGTCTCGTGACATGAGTTTAATCTACCAGTTAAAGAAAGATCTATCTTCGAGATTTAAGATGAAAGATCTCGGAGACATACACTACATCCTGAAGATGGAGGTCCGTAGAAATCGTGCACAGCGAAAAATGACAATTTCACAGCACAAGTATGTAACTGAACTCTTGAAGAAGTTCAATATGGAGAACTGTACTCCAGTATCTACTCCACAACTCAGAGGAGTTGAACTAGTAGCAGAGACAGAAATGACAGCTAAAGAAATAGCTGATCAGAAATTTGATTTCCGAGGACTTGTCGGGTCTCTGCAGTATCTAGTGAGAGGAACTAGACCAGACATTGCCAACGCAGTGAGAGAATCTAAGTAAGTTTCTATCGTGTTACAACCACACACACTGGGAGGCAGCACGGAGAGTGCTCAACATTTGAAAGGGACGTCAACGTACGGTCTCCTTCTTGATGGGAATTCGAGAACGGTGACGTATGAAGTGTACACAGACGCAAGCTTCGCGTGTCAACCCAAAGAACGTAAGTCGATTACTGGGTATGTGATCACTATGGCTGGAACCAGTATTTCATGGTGTAGCAGTAAGCAGGCATCAGTTTTCTCTTTCGACAGCTGAGGCTGAACTAATTGCCCTAAGTGAAGGAGCAAAGGAGAGCGAGTGGTTATGGTATCTGCTGAGAGAAATGGGATTTCCTCAAACGCAACCAGTGCAAGTATGGTGCGATAGCAAGTCGGCCATAAGCACAGTAAAGAATGCAGGAAATCACAAAGCAACAAAGCACATACAAATACGATATTTGTTTACAAGAGATTTAGTAGAGGAAGGAAGGTTAGATGTACATTACTGTCGGACCGATGACATGGCTGCAGACATCTTAACTAAAGCTCTACCAACAGGACAGTTTGCAAAGCTTCGCGAACTCATTGGAGTCAAAGACCTAAAGACTACCATCGACACTTAGTGGGAGTGTTGCGCCCGATCTCCACTGGGGAGACCAGGCGCAGAGGAGAACCCTCTGTGGAGTCAGCTGTGTCGGTAGGCAACCGACACATCTGATCTCCAGATGGGTTCAGTGGCTACTGAGCCAACAGATTTGTATTTGAGTTAATTAAGGCTATAGTTTAGCTAAGGTTAATCAAGTGACGATACAGTCTGTGGTCAGTTGACAAGTACGTAGCCAAGCTGTGATTGGCTAGTACCGTCTCTCTGGAGAGAGGCACCATTTGTGCGATGAGGAACCGGAGGCAAGAGGGAGAGAATTCATTCCTCTCACAACCGCTTTTGCTTCGGACTGAGCACGTTCGTAAGGATAGCATAAGTTAGCGGTAGAGAGATAAAATCAATAAAGACAGTTGATTAAAGACATTCTCTAAGCGTTTATTCACTTTAACACCAACCCCACAGACGAGCAAGTTCGCGCTGTTCATGCTGAATATGTCGCTGAGATTGAGCGAATTTTCAAGCAGTACAAGACTCAGTTCGGCTACGAGGATGACGAAACACTGGCCATCATTTAGCCGCGTACTCTCGTGAGACTTCAAGCAGAAGTAGATTACGGTAGACAAGTTTCGTGAATAATCCAATTCATTGATGATACACAGTCTTTGGTCTCAGGTTGAGTGACAACCTCATTTTCGATTTCTTGACAACTACATGTAGAGCACAATGACGGAGCTCAAGGAGCAGGAACAGGAAAGCAAATTGGATAAAGTTGCAGAACCGTTGGTTTATGAATCGATTGGGTTCTTTCTGGAGGGTAGCAAGGTCCCCCAATGCGCTCAAAACCTCCTCACTGATATTTTCAGCTTCGTGACGCTGCACTACTTCATGTGGAGTTGGCCATTTTTGGGGTTGTTCTACGTCTTTCATCATGTAGTACATTACTCATTTCCACATGGAATCACTTTAACGCTTAGTGTTGCTCCTAGCACGGACTCGACTATGTGTCTATCGCTATGGTAGCTTTGTATCTGCCTTCGTTCTTCAGTGGTGCGCAAAAGACTGGGAAAGGGAACGAATGGGAGGCACTACGTATATCAAGCTTGTGGGGGCTAATGAACACGTTTCTTCGGTACGTTTTACTCACAGCACTATCCATACTAGGCTGTATTAAAAAATTGACACCAGAATGAAACACTTGTCATCAAAAGCATGCTTTTGTTTTCATTAGTGTTGACTTACACCTTACTCAGAACGATGGAAACCGGGTAATGGTCACTGTTGTATCCGCTGCAGGCGGTGGTGTACAGGTCTTGGTTGAACGAGACGCTCGTGAGTGCCGACGACAGCGACTTGGAGACCAACATATGGTCCAGACTGCTCAACTCGCTGTCCTCGTACACGCAGTCGTTGTCCTCGTCGTACCATTCCGTGTAGCGGTCCGACTTCGCCAGTTTGCTCGCCACATCAACGAAGTTACTACCCGTAAGAATGGCAAGCACGGCACTGATCGGCATGTTGCTGTTCTTGTCTGGTACGGCTGCAGACCAGTCGTTCAGGTCACCCGTGATGATGGCGTGGTGTCCATCCTCCACTGCAGCATTGGCCAGACCGGCCAACACCGTCGCCTGTGCTTCACGTTCAAAGCAACGCGGTTTGCTCTCAGGGTTGGCCAGCAGATGCGCGCCGACGAGCGTGATCGGCTTGGAGAAACCCGTGACGTTGAAGGTCGTGAAGAAGTGCTTGGACACGCCTTTCGAGCTCGAGTAGCCACTGGAGCTGGGGCATGTCGAACCGCTGACCGGGATGGTCGCACGGGTTTCCGTCCGCTGTAGATTCACGACCGGGTCAACGCGAGTGAGCAACGCCGAGTTCTGACCCGTGGCCGTGTCGGTTCCTCGTACCAGATACGGCTTGTATGTGGAGTCCCCTAGTGCTTGAAGTTGTGTGATGACAGCTTCCAGCACGGTGCAGTCCTCCACCTCGTTGATCTGAAGGATATCAGCGTTTAAACTCTTGATCACCGACGCGATCTGGATCACGTGGCTCTGCGCGTCGACCGCAGTCGTCCATGGACAGTCTTCACCAGGACAATTGAGCTGGTGCGACTGCGTCCCTAAGAACAGGAACGCCGCGTTGAACGTGGCCACCTTAAGTCGGGACGTGTCGGTACGACGATCGCCCGGGGCGGTGGGGGCTTCCGCGCAAGCAGCGAACGCTGCCGTGGTCGACTCGAAACGAGTGATGACGGCGAGTGCGGCCGCCGCCGCGATGGAGATGAAGGAGATCATGAAGTGGCGAAGAGATCCGTGGTGTGCGTGGTTGACGGCGAAATGCGGAGTGCGTTCGGCATTCAGGCCGTCCCGGAGTTGACGTGCCATGATGTGAATGGGGGGCGCTTGTTAATCAGGCCACTCCAGTGCGCGTCCTGTTTGCTTGAAGACACGGCGCACAGCGAGATTCGATCACTAACGGACAGTTTGACGTGCAGGAGCCGGCCATCAACCGCTACACGTTGCATGGGTCACGAACAGTGGAAGACGAGCATTCCTTCCCAGGATCAGAATCGATCAGCGGCACTCGCTGAATGCGTGCAGGGATCAAGAGATTCACGGTATCATTACAAGATGGTGGGGTCTACTTCTACGTGGTGTTAGCACTTCAACGTGCTCAGTATCGCCGGCCGTCCCGTCTCGATGTGTTCTGCAGGATGGCTGTGTTCTGGGAGAAGCTGTGCGAGACCAACAGCGTCTCCAGCGCTAATCGACGGCTCTCGTCGAGATATAGCGTCTTACCACGACGCAAGTACGGGTCTTCTTCTCCATTCTTGTCCACATACAGACTGCCCCACACACAACGTCGTTCATTACCGAGGAATAGGATCACAGTGCACGCACGCAGTAGCAGGAACGCTCCAATGCCAAGGCCGCAGCGCTGGGCGTGCTGAGTGCACTCACCCACACCGCCGCCTTCCTTGGCTTCGCAGCACGCAGAGAAACAGCATAGGACTTCGCCACAGAAGAGACACAGCCCCGGGTGCTGCGGGACCTGTGCGCACTGGCCGCAGACGCCCATCGGCTTCTCATTGTAGCGAATGAAGAGATCCATGTACACGCGGGGCAGTTCAATTAGCAGGCGGAAATCCGCGCCAGCAGAGGCGATGGCAGCGGCTCGGGCCGACAGCAGCTTCACTTGACGTTGCAGCGGGAAGGCGTCAACCTGTCTGGGGGAACTACCGGCAACAAGTGCTTGAGATCGAGCTTGTTGACGAGAAACAGCAGCCTTCGCCTCCAGTTGAGCGCCCCAGAGCTGGCACAACGCGCGTTGACTTGACGGGAACATTTGGCGATGGAAGAACAACCGCAAAGGCGGTAGATGAAGTCTTCGCAAGCATTTTTCCAGCAATGCAGACGCCGTGGGGGGTCCGGTTGACGGTGACGTCGCAGGGAAAAGGCCATCGCAAACAGCACACGACTCGGATGCAGCTTGAGGAGTATTCGAGTCATCCCCCTGGTTCTCGCTGTGGTGATGAGGTAACTGTAGCACGACGTCCATGAGAAGTAACATCTGCTGAGCTAATGGCAGACACAGCGCGCTCACTTGCTCTTCCATCGCCACGGCGTTCCATTTCCTAGCAGGTTTAGCGTTGGACACTGCAAACGCCTTGGTGTCAGTCAATCGGGATCGCGCCAGCATCAATGAGATCCACGCTGATGCGTCGCGAAGCGACTCCACGTGTTCGAAATCTCTGATCTCGACTTCGGTTTTGTCAAAGGGTTCTTCTTCGCTTTCAACTTTGTCTTGTTGGTCTTGCATCGATAAGTAAGCAACCGCCTGCAAGATCTGCGCTGTGAAGAGCACGCGAGCCGAGAAGAAAGCCTCGGTTAGAAGTTGTTCCAATGCTACATCCGAATTGGGCGTTGCGATGCTCTGTCTCCACATCAAACGCATTGCGAAACATGTCAGCAGTCGTGGATGGCACAGCATCGGCGTCCCCACTAGTGCTGCATCCGTTGCATCATCAATGTCGCTCATCGGCATACTCCACTTGTTGCTGTTCTCTTCGTCCTCTTCGAACAGAACTTGCTGGCCGAAGATCAATCCATTAAGCTTTGTCATCACGCTCTCGAATTGCTTGTCAGCTGGGGCCTCCACCACAGTCCACGCTAACGAACTTGGAGTCGAGAAAGCCACCGCGGCTGCCGTTATTTCTGCAAGTTGGCGCATCGAGCGCAGCTGCAATGGATCGACAGCGTCCGTCTGTAGCAACGTTTTCTCGCGCGCCACCACGCGCAACTGCACTTCGAGACAGTGGAGAAGCAACTGCCACGCTGGGGTTTGAGCACCGCACTCCGAGCTGAGTTGTTGCATCTCTAGATCCAAACTCCCTTCGTCGCGAATGGAACTGGTTAGCAACGTCGGCAGATACAGTTGTGCACGCACGGCACGCAACACAATTTCATGACAGAACGCCCCGATCTCACGCTCTACGCTCACGTCTTGTTCGGTGGAGTCCTGCTCGCCCGGAGACGATGGCGAGCCTGCAGAGGATAGAGAACCCGGGGACAAAGACGCTTTCGACGCGGAAGAAAGCAACCGTCGCCTCAAGCGCAGACTTGACTGGGTTCTTGACCTTCGCCGCTTGACCACTGGTGAGTCGTCACGAAAGCTCATGTGGGTGTCTAGCCACTGCAAAAACGCCAACGGGTCTTGTCCGTCATCTTTCTTCTCCTCTTCTTCCTCGTCTGAACCGGACCTGGACTTCATAAACTCACTGGTCGATGAGCGTTCCCTGAACTCCCCCAGAGATACTCGAGGAACTAGGCAATTCGAGAGTCGACGGCAGATTGGACATACAAACTCCATGTCACGTTCACTGAGGAGACGGTCCTCACCACTGGCCATTTCCAAGGGACTGCGGCCGTGCTTCTGCTTCCATAGCGACATGAGATACGCCTTTAAGCATGCATGGTGAATAGCGTGGCCACAGCTCCAGATCACACTGTCCGCGAGCTGCATGCGCATTTCATTTGTAGTCCCCGGCTTGAGGACACGCAAGGACGGCAATCTTGACGACACAACGGGTCGTGCATCTGAATTTGCGCCACTTAACGAGCACTTCTCGAGTTTCTGCGGCATGTTCGTGGGTAGAATCATCCCTACGAAGCCGAACGACGATTCTCGAGATCGCGGGTCGCAGAGTAAGCGGCAAAGACCACACTCTTCAGTCTCATCCAGTGAACCGAAGTCGGAAGATGAGCGCCCTCTTTCATCGTTTTCTGCAGTGATAGACGAGCTCCGAGTACTTCGTCTCCGTCTCCGTCTTCGATCTTGAGATTTCCGCTGTTTCTCCCGTATCTGGGCAATAGCTGATGACACGTGATCCAGATACAAGCGCACATCGACCTGGCCAGTAGGGAACCCCCACTCATCTTCCTCGTGGTCCAGTCCTTCTTCTGATTCCATGGACTCAGCGTAGCTGTCGCTATCTGATTCCGCCACGTCTTGCCCTTCAACATCATTACGACTGTTTCCAACTGCGCCGTCCTCCATGTCGTCGCCGTTAGCAGATAGGAACTGCATTTGTTGAGACCGCATCTTCTCTAGAATCTGCTGCTGCCTCCTTCGCATCATTTCTTTGGCCGAAGGCTTCGGTTGATCATTCTCATTTCCATCACTGTCATCTTTGCTGCAGCTAGCGGGATTAAAGCAGTTCTCCACATTCGAGTTAGACTCCAACTGCTTGCGCTTTATCGCATCCATATACTGCGAACAGGCTGACGATTTCTCGCAAACTGATCGTAAAATCAGTTCTACCACAGGCTGAGAATCCTCCATCGCGTTCTTGTGGTCGGCGAAGAACAGCAGCAACGACAGTAGGCTTGATCCCGTCATCTCGTGTCCTATAGATCCATGGGCCTGGGCTTCCACCGGAACTTGAGTGCGAAGTTTAACGAACAAAGTGCTTGCTTCGTCGAAACACTGACCAATATCATCTAAGTTCTGGTAACTCCCAGTACCAGTACAATTTGTTTGAGCTTGAGGTTGCAGATCCTGAATGTCCTTGGGCAGCATCTCTACTGCAACGTACAAGCAGTGAAGGGCAGCAAGCAGCAAATTTTCATTTGTAGAAGAATTTGCGCTGTCCTGCTCTTCACTGACCGTTGGCTGAGCTCGGTGCTGAGTCAATATTTTACGCTTGTAGTTCTCGAAGATGACGAACAAGACGCTGGCCATGTACGACGAATTCAACATCGTATCAACGAGAAGTCCATGCATATCCACGCCGCTACTTCCTTCCAGTTGAGGTCGTGGAAGCATTGGCAGGATACTGGGCGAAGTTGAAACAGTATTTTCACCATTGTTGGGCTTGTGGAGGTTTTTGCGAATGTTCTGCTCGCACTGCTGAGCTTCAGACGGCGTAAAACACTCGAACAGAGGAGATACGCGTGACCACAACTCGGGTTTCAATTTCCATGAACCACTCATCTTCAGTCCACATCCCACGAAACTACCACTGCGCGCAGTTCGCGGGCCAGAATTAGTTCCAACCGGGTCATCATACACGCCAACATTCTCCAGAACATGGGTCAGGATCTCCTCCTCTTCTAACTCCGCCCATTCATGTGCTGGAAGCTGCTTTATTTGTTCCACCAGCTTCATATCTGTGCGTAGGATCACCTCACTACGGGTGAACGGGCCGAGCGTTAGCCAATGCATGATCTCCCTTTCAAGTAGCCACACGGAAGCAGTTTCGGGAGAACTTGCAGATGCCAGTTTAACGGGTGCTAGCACCAGCTGAAGCAGCAGACGTAAAGCTTCCTCCACGATGTCTAACTCCTGTCGCAACTCGCGACTACGGTCGCCATCGGCTACAATGGTGGTGTCATCAATTTCCACATCCAGAGAGCTAATTCCCAAAACAGTCGAGTCACGAATTCCAAATGGCAGTTGGTGAAAGAAGAGGCGAATGAAGCTCCCGTGCGGAAGTAAGCTTGCCCCTAATTGGCACAGGAAAAGGTCCGAGTGAAGTCCAAAGTAGCGCCAATGCTTCGAGTGATAATGAATTAGCTGTTGCAGCATCACTCCTCCGTTACGTACCCAGAGACCGGCCTTAATCTCTCTTGAAAAAAGTAGAACGCGCAGAGGATGATCCAGTACGCCATACCAAAACGATAAATCCTTCCCCCTCACCTCATTTGTATTCCCCATGCCCAGCAACTCGCGCCAATCGTCCATGGTCTGTGGGCGCACGACGCCGCACAGAGCATGAATCAGTGCGGCGTACATGTGATGCAGAGGGAAGTGGAAGCTCTTCGCGCTGGCACCTCCCAGAGCGACAGTGCCCTGCTCGTAGTACTTTACGAGCTGAGTATCCATCATCTCCACTGACTCCATAGCTCCTTCACCAGGTCCAGCTGATGTTACCTCTGTGGCTTTGGATACAAGCTCTGGTCGACCATTCCGTGTTGTCCATTGTCCCAAAGATGCACGAACCGGCTGTAAAAGTGCTCGGGCTAGCGCAAGACGCCGGAACGTGTCGGTCTCTAACGGATTTAGTGGTGTACTGCCTGTGATGACTCCCGTAGCACCTTGATTCCAACTATTTTCTCCTGTCGTGATGTTCCCCCAGACCTCGCGCGAAAAGCACGCTGGAATGCCAGTAAGGAAAGCACTGAGTAACAGTTTTAGTTCGTAGTCTGCAACGAAAGCGAATGTCCAGTTCTGGGACTCGTACTCGATATGCCTATGAACATGACGGGTTTGCAAATCCATCTGCTGTAGCAACTCGAACGTCTTCATGAGCTGCGCATACACTGATGATCCGTGAAGCTCACATTCGTCTCCTCCGATGCAACGGAATGACCTCAATAATACTTCAGCCGCAATCTGTGGATGTACCAGCAGCGTACGCAAGTCCGAGCACAATCGCGCATAAATCCGCTTCTTGAACACACTCCGTCCACAATCCACAGCCTGAACGGTTCGCAGTACAGGAGGAGCTTCGGGTACGGTTCCTATTCCTACCGTTGATGTACTACTTCCACTTGTACTCGCACCAATACGGGTTCCGTCTAGAAGTGGTTGAGGTAAGATAGTCATTAATCGAAGAGTGCTTCGGAAAAGGCCGTTGAGTTTCTCCAATAGAAACACCATAAGCCACTCAACGCAGGATGAAGATGTCGAGTCAGTGGCTACTGCAGAAGAACCAGGAGTACCGTGTGGTCGCCGCCGTCGCCGCCGACGAGTCCCGTGCGACTCGTTTGGGTTGAAAGTTGGTCGTAACGAAGCGAAGACTGTTTCCAATTCACGCAATTGGGCGTTGCTGTGGAAGAGCTGGCAGAAGAGTCGGTCGATAAACCGTGAGAGGTTCCGCATGCCGTCCTCGTTGTTCTCATCACTGGCAGACAGGTACAGCTCAATGAAGTACGGATACCATTCCACAAAGTGACAGGTATACTTTTGCTTGAATGCTTGGTCGAATAGGAGCTTCAAGTACAGCACACCGAGTACGTCGCATGCTTCAACAGGCAGCAGCACACCAGCTTTTAGAAACACGTCTAGCATCAGCAGTGGACCGTGATTTAAAGCTTCTTCCTCCAGCTCCACTTCCTCTTCCGATTCCCCACTTGTAGGTGCAGTCTCAACCGGGTTGTCTTCTACTGGCTGGCGGGAAGAGTCTGACGCTGTTGTGTTCTGTGTAGATTCCGTGGTTAGCTGAAAATCCCCTGGTAGTTCTTCAAAAAACATATCGGAGATCATATTCCGGTAGTACAGACAGCTCATAGACAGCATCTGCAGCCAAGCCAACGTCTGCTGCAACCTGTCCACGTGCACCTTAACAACCGACGGGAAGGCCGAGCGCTGTAGCCCTGTTCTGGGCAGCGACCTCCTAGGGTGGAACGGGTCTGGGTTTTCTCTGGCATGCGGCCTCAAGCAGGACAGATGTACTTCCCTCAGCACATCCACACAGAAATCCATGGTTCTCCTCACGAGCATCTGTACGACTTCATTCTCCTCTGGATCCATCTTCATCTTGTTCTGCATGTCTTCCCTGGCTTCGTTCTCCTTCTTGGCACTGTGTTTCTTGCAAAATCCTTCGGGTTTCCACGCCAAAGGGTCTCCACAGTCGCAACAGCCTCCAGAAGAGCAGCGGTAGACTCTGTAGTCGTGACCTTCGTGCTCCTCAGGGTCAAAGCACGCCAAGCACATGCAACTGGAGTCTGAGAGCCCGCAGGTCCTGCATCTGTACGCCATGTGGTCACCATGCCACACTTCCTCGCACTTCAGACGCTTCACACTGCCAAAGTGCGTGCTCAGGCACGAATGGAAGCCCTCAGGCAATTGAAAAGCCACTGAAGAACCTGAATTCTCCTCCTGCTCGAAGCTGATGCAGCTCTGTGCTGTATTCTGCGCATAAGAACACATAGAGGGCTCTGTATCTGTCTGTTGAGCGTGAGAGCGAGCATGTACTGCCATCATGACGCGCAAGAAGAACTGTAGAAGCTCTGGGAAGCGCTCAATAGCTGGATTTGCCAATAGTTTGAGCGTTAGAAGCCGCTGAGAGGCGCGAGAAGTGGCCAAGAAGGCTGAGACCAGCTGCTGTTCGTCTTCAAGGGCTTCTAAGGCGCTGAATTGTGCCGTTAATCGAGCTTCCAGCGCCATATCGACGTCCTGAGGGAACGCTGAGGCCTCTGGGGGGTTGGAGCCAGCTTTTCCCGCCATGGAACGAGCCACAGACGCCGCCACGTCCAGCTCAACGGGCTCAGCTTCTCCGGTCTTGGCCATCTTGAGAAATCACTTTTGACGGGGGAGAGGCTCAATCGAACTGCAAGGGACGAAGACAGATCTTGTGATATCCGATATCAACAAACAAGGTATTATCGTGTTAAACAGGGATATGCTGTGGAAGCCCTTACTAGAGCTTCATGTCAGCAGGCGTCGGCACAGGAACATGTTGCTTGAGATGGTGCACACGGTAGTTAAGCTTGTCCACCTGCTTCTTGAGCAAGTCACGCTCGCTGCGGGCCTCGTCGCGCTCCTTGCGCAATTGCTCCAGACTGGATCCCTCCTTCTGCATCGTGTCTGTAGTCAAGAAGCCCTCGTGAGTGTCCCTTGCATATTTGCTTGCCAGAATTACTACTGCAGAGACAAACAATGCTAGAATCGTGTGTACCTCTAATGGCGCGCAACTTCAGCAGCAGCTGCGTCTGGTACTCGCGCAGATCGGCACCGCCCACAGGACCATCCACCTTCTTGGTCTCAGCTGTCAGGCGCTTCTCCGCGGCATCCATTCGGCTTAAAACTCCCTGTAGAGAGCAAGTACAAAATAGTGGGGTGAGATTATCCGATGATACAGTCGAAGTGTCGGATCCAGGGATATCTTACGTTGAGGTCCGTGCTCAATTGCTCCAGGGTCTGCAAGCGCGACAGGGTAATGTGAATGAACAAAGACTGTTAAGAGAGGTGCTGGGGGACTGCGAGTAGGTTCTTCTTCAAGAAGGAAGGCAATACATACCTTCAAGCCCTCCATTGCTTTCGTCCACCCAGAAAATAAAATGCGATAAATTTTGCGTGGTGTACATAGCTTTTGCACTATTAATAGTAATAATTAAAAAAATAATAATCCATAATAATATGGAAATCGGCTCGAGAAGAATTCAAATTAGGGGGTGGATGGAGCTTTCAGCTTGAGATCAACAAGTACATGTAGAACACTGTACAGTATGTAGCGTAAGTAGTGAACGCCTGATATATATTCTGCGTCGTAGTGTATAAAGTGACGATGAGCGGTGCAGCAAACGTACTCAGTACCTTGGCCCATCTCCATCTTGTGTGGTTGTGGACCTGGTTCCATGCTATATAGTAGGTTATAAGCTTACGACCCGTTCACTATTTACGCTACATACTGTACATGCGTAGCCATAAAAAATGAAGGTCGGTTGATAAATCAGCAAACTCGTCCACAGTAATCACTCTGCTTCCGACAACAGGCACTTTTAAAGCACTTGGCTATAGACCTGCATTTTGCATCATTTCCTATTTGTAAGAGTAAAAATAACATCTTACAGGTAATGATTACCAACTGATGAGTGGATTGGGCAATTGGAAATGGAGTTTGATCTGTATCGAAAATTCTAACCTCACGAACAACCTGTAATTCTTGTGGTTCCAACTGTAAGCTTCAATTCACCGATTCAATTAAAAGACTCTACCAAACATCAGAGCTAGGTTTACAGAAGCAGTGTCCCGGCTTCAGGGTTTCGAAGTACGTTGTATTTAGTATTGGATGAAATCAATACCGTGGGAATACCATTTCGCCGGTATTACCTCTCCATACCACGGTAGTAGTGGGATTACCTTTTGTGTAATAGTGGTGTGGCAAGGAATATTAGCTTACGACATCGTTGAAGTTCACATCGGAATGTGATAATTGTCGACCCAAATGCAAATTTTACAATACACCTGGGCCTATTACCGTTCAGTAATACCTGCCAAATTCCCACGTGGTAGTTATTAGGAGGTAATACCACGGTAATTAACAACACTAGTGAAGAAGGTCGTGGTAGAGGTTGTCTTGCGAGGGGAGGACTGCCGAAGCTTGGGGCGAGGAGGCCGAGGCGAGGGAAGTCACTTGAGGGGTAGAATGGAAATTCAGAAGTGATTGATTGATATGAGCTTACACTGTTTTCTCTACCTGGTCTGCATCCAATCATTTGGTGCATCCAATCACCAACATTCTGTATTCGTCCAATCATCCTACTCGTCTAATCATCGGTGGCGTAAACATCTTACCGTAATCATTGCGGGATCGTATTGGATCACCTGCAACAGCCCCTCTCAATGCGAACACGCTTGAACGCCAAGAGCCGTCGTTAAGTCCTTGTGACGAGGTCCGCCGAGTCCCTTGGTCAAGATGTCGGCCAGCATGGTCGTGGTCTCGCAGTACTCGACGATCACTTCACCGCGCTTGACTTCATCACGGATGTGGTGGTACTTGATGTCGATGTGCTTCGCGCGGCCATGGTTCACAGGGTTCTTCGTCATCTTGATGCACGACTGATTGTCTTCGAAAATCTTCAGATCCGGGATGTCTTCGCCTGCAGCGTCAAGGATCTCACACAGAAGCTTGTGCACCCACTTGCCTTCTTGGATTGCCAGACTGAGCGCAATGTACTCGGCTTCACTCGTGGAAAGAGACACACTCGGATTGCTTCTTGGATCCCACGACACAGGTCCGCCAAGAACTTGAAACAGGTAGCCTGAAGTCGACTTGCGGTCACTGTGGTCACCAGCCCAGTCTGCATCGAATAGCCACGAAAGTCGATTCCCTTGGTCGGCGAAAAACGGAGTCCATGCGACTTGGTGCCCTGAAGGTAACGGAAGATGCGCTTGACTGCAATCCAGTGCTCGACTTGAGGATTCTCCATGAAGCGCGAAACGTAACCAACTGCAAAAGCAATGTCCGGGCGAGTCGACGTCATCAAGTGCATGAGCACCGACAGCTTCGCGGAACGGCGCATCCAACTTGGTCGAGACGTCACTGGCAACGAGCTTCATGCTGAGGTCGACTGGACTGGCAGCAGGTTTGCAGTTCTGCATGCCAAAGCGCTCCAGGATGTCGTTGATGTAGCGAGCTTGACTCAATGTGACACTGCCATCCGCATTGTCGACCACCTCAATCCCCAGAATGAAGGAACATTTGCCGCTGTCGGTCATCTCGAATCGTGCCTTGAGCTGTTTCTTGACTTCAGCAATGATCGTCGAAGAGCTTCCGGTCACCAAAACATCGTCGACGTACACCAGCATCAGAACGCAGTCACCATCGACAATCTTGATGTAGAGGCACGGATCGTAGCTCGAAACGCGAAATCCGATGGAGCGCACATATAAATCAAAAAGTCTCATTCCACACTCGAGAAGCTTGCTTGAGACCGTAGATCGCCTTGAGCAGTTCCACGCAGTCGTAGCCGTCATCAAGTTCCACGCCTTCTGGAACACTGCAGAACACCTTCTCCTTCATCAAGCCGTACAGGAACGCCGTGACAACATCAAGTTGGTCGAGGGCCAATTGAAGAACTTTGGCCACAGCGATGATCATTCGCAGCGTGACGTACTGACCACCGGCGAAACGTCTCGGTGTAGTCGATGCCATACTTCTGCACAAATCCTTTCGCGACGAGTCGAGCCTTGTACTTCTCGATGGACCCGTCGGCTTTACGCTTGATCTTGAACACCCACTTGGTTCCGACCGCGCGTTGGTTGTTCGGTAATTTGGCGCCACGAAACACTCCACGAAGTCGCATCGACTTGAGTTCTGCTCGGATCGCCTTCCGCCAGTGGACTTGGTCTTCGCCGCTCACAGCATCTTGGAACGTCTTCGGCTCGGCGCTGTCACTCGTCTCCACTGCATTGGCACTCGCACGCCAGTACATCGGCTGAGTCGAGTCATCATCATCATTGTCTTCAGATTTGGCTTCTTGATGGTCAGAGTCCGGAGCGCCTGCTTCTTCTAATCCAGCGCTGCGACGCGGTCGACGAACATGTTCACGATCCTCAGCATTAGAACGAGCCTTGCGTTTCCCCGCCTGCTTGAATTCACGCGTTCCATGGTCGTTCGAAATCTCGAGGTCTTCAAGGATATCCGCAGCATCTTCGACATCTTCATCATCATCCACAACAACATTGGCGTCGTCGAAGGTCGATTCGTCAAAAGTGACATCGCGAGAAATCACTACCTGGCCCGCCTCGATGTCATAAACGCGATACGCCTTCGAACGCTCTTCATAGCCCATGAAAATTCCTTCACGAGCCTTGGGGTCCCACTTGAGTCGCTTCTCCTTCGGCGTCAGGACGTAGGCCTTGCACCCGAAAACGCGCATGTGCTTCACGTTGGGCTTCCTGTACACAATCTCAAACGGCGTCTTCCCTGGGACCTTGGGTGACGGCAGTCGATTCTTGATGTAAATTGCCGTCATCGCCGCTTCCGCCCAAAACGTCTTGTCCAAACGTGCGAAGTGAAGCATGCTGCGCCCGATAGTCACAATCGTCCGGTTGGCGCGTTCCGCAGTAGCATTCGTCTGATGCGCATATCGAACCGTCGGCTGGACTTCAATGCCATGATTGTCGTAAAAGGCCTTGAGCGAGTTGGTCGCGAACTCCTTGGCACCGTCATGACGCACGAACTTGACCCTGGCATCGAATTGGCGCTCCACTTTAGCGATGAACTTGCGCAGACAGTCTTCACTCTCCGACTTGGCGCGCAAACAGAATCCCCGTCATGCAGCCGCTGGCTTCGTCAGTGATCAGCAGTAGATACTTGCTGCCACCAAGCGACTCTTTCTCCATGGGGCCAAAGGTCGAAGGTGCAGGAACTCGAATGGTTTGTACTTGGGCTTGTCCGGGTTACTCGGAAAGGGTTTTTGGACCATCTTCCCTTGCTGACACCCGCGGCATCCGCTTGAGTTCTTTGACGAGGTCGGCATTTTTGCGCCCGCCACCATGCCGCTCGAAACCATCTTCCGTAGCACGTCGTTCGGAGCATGACCCATCCGCGCATGAAGATCGACACTGTTGATCGAGACCGTAGTCGTCGAATTGGCAGAACCCTTTGGTACTCGTAGCCAGTAGAGTCCGTCGATCAGGTCTGCGGAAGCAACGATCTTCTTCGACGACTTGCGCGCAATGTGCATCTCGGAGCCGTCAAACACCACCTTGAAGTCTCCACTTCGGTTGATCTGAGGCACAGATAGCAGGTTCTTGTTCATACTCGGCACGTAGAGAGCATCTTCGATTCGGACGTCGCGCACACTCCGGTTGGGCAGAATCACTTGTTGCACAACGGTACCAACTCCCAAAATCTTGGCCGTTTGACCGTTGGCAACTGTGAGTTCGCCTTCGTCGCGCAAGTTGATGTCGATGAATTTGGACTTGTCGTTGCAAATGTGGTGGGTTGCACCACTGTCGATCGCCCATGAGCTTTGAAACTTCTTGCCCGACGACATTCCACACGCTGTCGACATGGAGACTGCAAACGCGATGTAGTCGTCATCGTCGTCGCACCACTCAACGTTGCTGGCACCGCGACCACCTCGGCCGCGTCGTGCTCCTCGATTTTCACCGCCGCAGTCTTCTCGCCTTGTCGCTTGATATGCTCATTCGTGAGCACCTTCACTACATCTTGCGTCCGCAGCTCTGCATTGCTCATCTCCATGTTGAGTACGACGTTCTCGTAGCTCTTGGGCAGACTGCGCAGCAAGCAGATCGCCACATCCTCGTCCTCCATCTTGGCGCCGATACTGCTAAGCTTCGCGCTGATGTTGAGGACTTCGTTGCAATGGTGAAGGATGTTTCCGCCTTCTGCCATCTCCATGCTGAAGAGCTGACGCTTGAGATATATGCGTCCAGCCTTCTGCGATCCACCGTAAAGGGTACGCAAGCGCGCCCACGCGACCCAGGCTTCCTCGTAGTCGTCGACACCATGATGGTAGTCCGCGTCCATGTGGAGGAGCATCAGACCGAAGGCGACGTTGCTCGACTTGACATACTCGTCCTTGGCCCTGGAGTCCGTGAACGTAGGCGTCGTCTCGCGGTTCACCACATTCCACACCGACTTGGTCAGGAACACGCCACGCATGTAACGGTTCCACGTGGCGTAGTTCTCGCCGTTGAACTTGTCGATGGAGATCTTGGTATCTTGGACAGATGACATGGTACTTGGGCTCATAACCTGAAGAAGGTCGTGGTAGAGGTTGTCTTGCGAGGGGAGGACTGCCGAAGCTTGGGGCGAGAGGCCGAGGCGAGGAAGTCACTGAGGGGTAGAATGGAAATTCAGAAGTGATTGATTGATATGAGCTTACACTGTTTTCTCTACCTGGTCTGCATCCAATCATTTGGTGCATCCAATCACCAACATTCTGTATTCGTCCAATCATCCTACTCGTCTAATCATCGGTGGCGTAAACATCTTACCGTAATCATTGCGGGATCGTATTGGATCACCTGCAACAACTAGTTGTATCGGTGTTGCCGATATCACAACCGTTTGCATCAAGTGAAGGGTGACAACTTTTCTAAGTTGGCGATTGGTTACGTCACGAGATGTTAATGTGGATTGGAAACATTGCTGTGTCGTATACCTGGTTAAGGGTCGAGTAGTTGCGGACTGTTATCGAGTAGGTCTGGGCGGGGAGCTTAAGGAATACGTAAAATGCAAACTTCTTTCTTCTTGTTTTTGGGTTGTTCTTAACTTGGTAGATACACGACTGACTAGATTTCAGGAAGGTCTTGACCGGTACTTGTAGGGATGACACACCTCCGAAGTAGAAGAGCACTGAGACTAGGCCTGACATCCGTCCTCTCGCGATGGTATGATAGTAGACGGGGCAGGGAGTAGATGAGAGGTACCTCCAAACTGGACCTCAGACATAGTACTAGGCCACCGGGCCATGTACAGTGGTCGACGTTGGGCAAGGCCTCGGGACATAATGCGCGCCCGACGCTGGTTCACACACTATATTCCCGGGTACGGGACAAACTCCCCGACCTAACGTTGTGCGTCCTCGCACAACTCGGTCGCGCTCCATGTCCCGGAGGCACTTGACCACGCGAAGTTCTTCCTCAGTTAGGGTGATGTAGTCTTCGTCTGGGGTAGTATAAGCCACGCAGGTAGTAGTAGGTAGATCAGCGGTAGTGCGAGAGGTCATGGTCGAAGTCGACGCCGTCGTAGGAGCAGCAGGGCACGAAGTCGAGGGGGGTCTTACGTCAGAGGTAGGAGCGGCCGGAGCAGGGTACTTCGTAGTAGTTACAGGATCCATCGGTAGGGTAGCGGTAGTCACTTTAGCAGTAGGGTAGCTTCGACGTAGGCGTAGGTTCCTTCCAGGGGTAGGCTCAACGTCACGCAGACTCGACAAGCAGGCTGCTTCGCGCTGGTTGCACTCGTCGACCTTGCGACGGACGGACCTGAGAGCACTATGCACGACAGCACCAGGTGCAGCGTTCCGGAGGCGACCTTGCTCATCGGTGAAACGCCAACAATGGGTCGCGATCCCAACCACGACGACTACGACGGACACGTAGGCAACGCAGATAGTCTCCACAGTCAGGTAGCAGAGTAGATTCACTAGGGTCAGGGTGATCGCCAGCCCAGTAGTGCCAAACGTCAGAAACTCGAGTAGGTCGAATATGGCCATGGGGAAGTGGATCATCAGCGATACACAGTAGACCGGTCCAACAGAGGCCTTTCAAGACGGCCACTACTCGGTGCCACACAGTAGCTCCAGCATCACAAGTAGCCTTCACATACGCCAGGTAGGCCGCACCAGTTCGTAACCCCAGGTTAGGTAGGTAGTCGCCGTAGGTGATCAATGCAGCCGTCCACCAACTTCTCAGCACGAGACCGTATTGTCCGTACGCTTCACCACCTTCTTCGAGGACTTGCACGGGTACGGCGAAGAAAGCGTTCCACAAGGCGAAGATGTACGACGGCCCACGGAGTAGGTTGAGCTCTGGATCACGGAGTACCTCCTGGTAGCGACTGGCGAACCCGAACAGTAAACTGTAGTTCATACTCACGACCATCCATGCTTGCCGGACTAACGACCAGACTACTCCTCGAATGGCCGAGGTCATCACCCAGACGACTACGGTGCCTAAGTAGACGGGAAGTAGATCGAGTCGGACGTACAGTTCCAAGGAAGACTGGAGTGAGTCGGTCATGTCGATGTCGGCAGGGGAGTGCTCGAAGGGTAGTTGTACTTAGCAGAAGCTCAGTCGATCGTAATAGAGTAGTCGGTGGTCGCAGGGTACTCGCAGAGTAGACGGTTGGGAGATGGCTCAGTCGGTCGGGACAGAGGAGCAGTAGCAGTAGTAGGGCACGGGGCAGTCGAGGAGCGACTTGGTCGGAGGCCAGCAGGTTGAGGAGTGAGTAGTCCGATTCAAAGTCGGCGGCCATTAGAGTAGTCCAACGCACCGTTAAGGGGAGATTCGCATCAGTCCCAGAGGGAACGTTTCCCGGAATCGCACCTCACCCAGAATCGCCACTATTTTAACCAACGGTTGAGGGTCACACGGATTTTCTCAGGTATTTTAGAAGAAACACGCAGGCCTCGTCCCGGACTGTCAGGTCCCTCAGCGAGGGCACCCCTCCCCCTGCAGCCACTCATTCTCCGGATAAAGAGGCTCATTCTCCAAATCGCCACGAACCCCAGACGCCTCGCCACGCCCATGGGCCACGGACGCGCTTCACGAGCGCCTTCCCCTGCTGCTGACCCTCCTGCTGTCGGGCCATCTCCTGCTGTTGGGCCTCCTCCGATTCCACCAGGAGCCTCCGCCGACCTGGTGGCGCAGATCACCGCCCTCGTATCGTCACACGAGTCGAAGCTGGACGTGCGCCTCGAGAAGCAGGCGCAGCGTAAGTTCTGGAGTGCGATGCGTGAGAAGCTTTCCGTCAACCGCGACTCGAGAGGGCTATACGTCCTCGACCAACTTGCAGAAGCCCTTTTGGACGGCGACCCGGACGTCGACCAAGCCTTCACCGCTCCGGTAAACTTACTGCCGAAGCCTTCTCTGCAACGGGAAGCTCCACACGCGTATGTACATCCTCGCTTCTCGGACACTCAGCACCTAACCGAACCGGACCTCAGCTCGGAACCTCCGAAGAAGAAGTTTAAGTCAGCTAGGTCTTCATCGACTCCAGGTAGTACTCCTAAAGCGGCCACTTCGAAGAAACCCGGGAAGTCGAAGAGGACACCGTCCAGTCCAGCGAAGTCGACGACGTCTACTCCGGGGTCGGTGGTAGACTTGACGACGCCTAAGGCATCTAAGTCGCACAAGGATTCGGCGGTGCACACGGCACTACTCGAGTTGGGAAAGTCAGGAGCAAGCGCCCAAGGGGAGACGGACTTCAACCCCCATCCACTCGCAGACAACACAGCGGTTCAAGTCGTCCGAGACATCGAAGCCATATACCGCAAGGCTGCGAACATGCACCGACCGCCGTACGAGTTAGCGTACCCCTGGATGGGTTCGAAGGTGTGGTACGACCCAGAGGAGTACCCCAATCTACATGTGGCTCACTGGCGGTTCTGGATGGCTCACCGTAGTCACTTCTTCGACTGGCAGCTCAATGCGCCGTTGAAAGTGAACTACCAGCGGAATTCCCGGCGTCAAGGTCAACAAGCAGCTAGTAAAGAACGCCTTCGCTTCCTGAGTTTGTGCATCGAGACTTGGGGGTACTACGACTTCTTGAAGCGTTTCGAGAGAGCGGACGGGGACCGACTCCTAATGTGGTTCGGGGGTCAACCCAACAGGAACTCACCGTCAGCCAAGACGTACGTTGGTCCGACCATCCAGAACTTGGGAGTACTCTATATTCAAGACCAGTCGGAATATACTGCTCGAGTCCAGAACGCACTGAAGCCCTTCCAGCTGGACCAGGGTGGTTTCAAGAACATCACCGAGCTGCTCGTGTACACTGAAGCCCTCGACCCAGAAAAGAGTGTCGACCTTAGGTTGGGGGATGAGGCACTGGCTCTGGTCCGGTTGGACATCGTCAGGAATCTGAATCCTTGGCACGCGTGGTGGTTGGGTGATACTACCAAGGGGGTCTGGGCCAAGTTACTGGAGAACAAGAGGATCGAGCAGTTGGCTGACGGTATCGCCGTTCGACTTAAGCAGCGGGTATACCGACCGAGGGCCGTACCACCAGTATCGCCAAAAGAGATGAAGACTGCCGGTTGGACTCCAATCATGCGTCCCGACGGCACTTACACTGCTGAGATCGCAGCGACTATCAGCAACAGCGGGGACGACGACTCGGATCAGGTCAGTGAGGCGGAGGAGGAGGAAGAGGAAGAAGAAGAGGAAGACGGCTCGGAAGAGGACAGACCGACCGCCCCAGCGTCGACTTAGTGGAAGGATAAGTCGATAGGCCTCCAGGGTAGCAAGTAGTATCGATGCGTCAGCCTTTTTGAGTAGCTCCCGAGGTAACTAACTCCATAGTTTCACGTTCAGTACTACTTCCCAGTCGGTCGAGTTAACTCCTTATCAACATACTCCGCTTTTCGTCACCACAGTAGTCATCAAGTCACTTGCCATAGTCAAATTCCACTTTAATCGACCAGGTCTACTCCTTTTCAACCCGCTTCACTTCTCGTCGTCACAATAGTTATTAGGTCTCGCGTCAGAGTCAAAATCCACTTCGATCAGTCGGGTCGACGTCTCTTCAACACGCTCCACTCCTCGTCGTCACAATAGTCATCAAGTCACACGTCATAGTCAAAGTCCACTTCCATCGCGTAGGTAGGGTGACACCTCGAAGGTGGACTCATAGTACTTCCAGTAGTCACCTCTCGCGTTTCGTCATCGTCCTAGTCAGGGTAGTAGCAGTAAACCTCTCTTGTGTCTCATCATTGTCCTAGTAGGGTACGGCAGGTCATCATCTTCACATAGGGGCATCGGGCACAGTTCATCTAAGCGGACTCGTAGTACTTCCACAGGTCATCTTCAGCATCTAGTCCTCATTCTTGCAGGGTTCATCAAGTCCAGCTCATCGCATCATCGGCTAGTCACAGGGCTACGTAGTCGAAAAATATGTAGTAGTAAAGGTTCATCGATCGGAGTCATCGTTCAGGCAGGCAGTTCTTCGTCTCGTAGGGTAGGTGACAGTCAACCTCCGATCGGTTCAGGATATTCAGGAAAAGTAATATGTAAAACATAGAGGGGAGTACTCCTCAGAGTACTCGGGCGAGCCAGAGTCAGTAGGGTACTAACCCCTCGGCCAGTCCACCCCATTCGTTAGAAGAGTAGCTCGTCCTCGTCGATCGCAGCGTTCGCATCGGCGAGTCGAGCACTTCGTCGCAACTCCGGGAGCCCTTGCTCCTTGCGACGAGTGTCCTCAAAAGCAGTAATCAGCACATCGAAAGTTGGTCTCAAAGAAGTAGACGGACACCAAGTAGTCTCGTAAGTCGCTAGTAGAACTAGATACTGAAGCTCTCCGGCCTTCCGTCTTCGAGCCAGTATGTCGACGACAGGGAGTGCTCCACCAGTGAACGCTGTCTCCTCAGAACCGATAACTAGTCGCTCCACATAGCTAGTCCTGGGTAGGTCTTCTTCAGCCAGCGGACCATCATCATCTACTCCAGGGTTAGTAGTAACACCAGGTGGAATCTCGGAGGGGTAGGGTCGACTCCATCGACCCTGGAAAGGTTTCAATCGGTTCACGTTGACGGTCACGACGCGGTTGGGGTGAGTAGGGATAGCGACTCGATAGGCATTCTCACCTACTGTTCCGACCACTCGGTAGGGTCCATGCCACGAGAACGCCAACTTCCGCGAAGTCTTCTCACCTCGTCTAGCACGGAAGTACTGGTAGACCCAGACGGCGTCTCCTTCAGAGAACTTGACGGACCTCTGACCCTGTAGTCGATCCTCATGTCGACCTTGAGCCTTCAACAGTTGACGCTCCACCAGTCGACGGGTGTCTCTGAGAGACAGGTATAGTCGACGCCGATAAGCAGCTACTTCATTGCTCTTCCACTGAGCAGTCGTATTCAGGAAGGCTAGATCAAGGGGTAGTACTGGATCACGTCCATACAGACTGAAGAAGGGTGAGTCGCCGAGAGCTTCGTGGTACGACGTCCGGTAGGCAAAGAGTACCCGGGGTAGGTACCGGTCCCAGTCATCTTGAGACTCACTCACGTACATCCTCAGCATACCCAGTAGTGTGCCATTGAAGCGTTCCACGAGTCCCTGTGTTTGGGGGTGGTAGGCAGCCCCGAATAACTTCTTGATGCCAAGAGTCTCATACAGCGAACGGGCGAGTTCAGAGATGAAGTTAGATCCCTGGTCGCTCAGTAGCTTCTCAGGTACTCCATGCCGAGAGATCACCTCATCCACCATAGTCTCCACGAAAGTCACCGAGTCAAGTCGTTCGACCGCAAAAGCCTCTACCCATCGAGTGAAGTAGTCGGCGAACACCAAGATGAACTTGTTCCCTCGAGGGGTAGTCGCCAGTGGGCCGACGGCATCTACTACCAGTAATGAGAAGGGTCCAGACAACTCTTGGATCGGCATCTTCTGCATGAGACCGTTCCTCCATGGTCGGTAACCCTTACCACTCCCACACACAGTACACTCTCGGACGTACTCAGCTACATCCTTCTTCCATCCATGCCAGTAGGCATGTTTGCGCACACGGTCCATTGTTTTAGTCACACCCACATGGGCGGAGAAGACGTCAGCATGGCAGTGATGTAGGACGGTCGAGATGTACTGGATGGGTATCACCGGTACTTCCAACGAACTAGCTGGTCCAGCTCGAGCCTTCAGGTGTACTTTCCTCATGAGTACTCCGTTCTTCACAGTGTAGTTGGGGGCGAGCGACAGCACCTTGGCCCTAAGTTGAGCATCTAGAGCCAAAGCTCCACTCTCCAAGAAGGCGATCATGGCGAGGATCCAGGGGGTTCTCTTCTGTTCCTCCAAAAAGCGAGCCTGGTCTAGTCCAAACACGTCGACGGGAGACACGAGTAGTTGGTCGTCGTCGGGTGGAGTAAGTCCTCGTCGACTAACTTTCCTAGTAGTCGCCTCAGTCGGCCTCTCCCCGACCTGGATTCGACCACTCCCCTCGACCATCAGCCCGTCATCTACTCCCTCGGCCAGAGTAGGTTCACCCGACGCATCGGCCGGAGAGTGCTCTCCGACCTCGACTCGAACACCAGTCTCGACTGCTTCAGTAACCGGATCCGTCGCGGGGTTTTCTCTCCGAAGAGTCGTCGACTCCCCGACCTGGACTGGCTCCACCTCTCCATCGTTCGCTTCGTTGAGTAGATCTGTCATGGTAACCGCACTGACAGTGGACGCATGCAACCTCGACAGACCATCTACATGCCCCATCGAGGTACCTGGTCGATGGTACACCTTGAAGCGTAGTTGCGACAACTCCATCGCCCACCTAGCCAACTTAGCATTATTCGTCCGGTTGGTGTCGTTGAACACCCATAGCAGCGCCTTGTGATCTGTATAGAGGTCGAACTCGCTTCGGTCGAGGTAGCACCGAAACTTACGAGTCGCCCATACTATTCCCCAGCACTCGATCTCTGAGGTACCATCTTGTTTGTTGATCCAGTTCTTCTCGGAGCCAACCAGCAGCTTACTTGCATAGGCTACTACCCTATCCCGTCCAGCCACTTCCTGCATGAGGCAAGCTCCTACCGCCAACTTGGATGAGTCGACGAACAGTTTGAACCTCTTGCCGAAGTCGGGGTAGACTAGAATAGGTGGTTCAACTAGCTTGCGCTTCAACTGTACGAACGCGGACTCGCAGTCAGGGCTCCAAATGAAAGGTGCACCCTTCATCTTTAACCTCTCGATCGGGGCCGAAATAGCAGCATACCCAGGGATATACCTACGGAAGTAGCTGGTCAACCCCAGAAAGGCACGTACTCCTCGGAGGTCGGTCGGTCGTTCGACCGTCATGACCGCCTTCACCTTCTCAGGATTGGGAAGTATACCCGAGGGGGTGACGATGTGACCCAAGAAAGCCACCTGGTCTCGACCCCACTTGCACTTCTTCATCTTGAGCTTGAAGCCGGCAGTCCTGAACCGTTCGAGTACTTGCCTCAGGCGAACTAGATGAGTAGGGAAGTCTTCACTGAATACCACACAGTCATCCAAGTAGACCAGACAGGTACGCCACTTCAAGTCGACCAGTACACTCTCCATAAGTCTCTCGAAGGCGGGTACTGCGTTACACAGTCCGAAGGGCATCACCAGCCACTCGTACAGTCCAAACTTGCAAGTGAACGCCGTCTTCCCCACACTACCTCGGGCCATCGGCACATTCCAGTAGCCCGAAGCAATATCCATAGTAGAGAATAGTTTGGCGTTCCCGAGCACGTCCAAGATGTCGTCGATGAGTGGCATCGGGTAGCAGTCCTTGATGGTCACCGCATTGAGTCGACGGTAGTCGATGCAGAATCGGATACCTCCGTCCGGTTTCCGGATCATCAACACCGGACTAGCCCAGGGGCTAGTCGATGGTTGAATCAACCCCAAGTCAAGGTACTGTTGCACTTCAGCCTCCATAACGTCGCCTTCGGCCTTAGACACTCGGTAAGGTCTCTGCTTGATGGGTGGATGGTCTCCCGTATCAATCTCGAACTCCAGCAAGTGAGTCCGTCCCGGCTTCATAGAAGTCTCAACAAACAAGTCGCCGAACGACTCCAGTGTCTGTCGGAACAGTTCCTGTTGCTCAGGGTCCAACTTCGAGCCGGAGAAGTCTACTGCGAACTCCTCTCGCAACTCCTTGTCGAGTCCCGGCATGGAATGACGAGTTGGTTCATCGTTCACAGAAGTGCTACTCACCACAGAGTGCACCCAGTCTAGTTCAGTTGAGAGTCGCCGTTCAGACGGAGTAGCCGAGGGGTTAGTCGAAGGACTCGACGTCGACTTACTCCTAAACGCGGAGTCGGGCACTACAGTCGCCACGGCTAGATGCGTCCCCTTCTTGATAATAAGTTCTTCCGTAGACGCGTTGCACACTTCGACAAGCAACTTCCCTTGGTTCACAGTGCAAAGAGTCCGCGCCACCCGAACGGTACCATCAAGTCCCGGTACTCCCTCAACGAGCACGGTGTCTCCATCGCGGGCTCGTCCACTCACTTCAGAGGCTACTAGCGCCTGACCACCAGGACAGAGCCTGACGGTCGAACTGATGCGGGCGGAGTACACTTCTTCCACGCGCGGGGAACCAAGCGAAAACACTTCGTTCGTGTCTTTCAGGGTAACCGTGTTCGAGTCTAGATCAATCACAGCTCTGAACATCTTGAGAGAGTCGGTCCCGAGTATTACATCCACATGCATCCGCTCAACCACTACGAACGGTCGAGTCACTTCCACTGACCCAAGTCTCAGGGGTAAGTCGACGATACCACTAATTTTCAGGGAGTGGCCTGATACACTGTTCAAGTTTCCAGAGTAGGGTCTCAACGGGGTGTCAGCTCGGCCGATACGTCGTAGTACCTTCCGATCAATCAAGCTGACTACTGCCCCGGAGTCGATCAGTATGTCGACGGGTACACAGTCGACGTACCCAGCCGAGACGGCTTCCACTCCACTGACGGATCCGATCACTCTCTTCCCTTCCGGAACCACACACTCCTCATCTGCTTCATGAGAATCGTCTACCTCGACCAGCCCGGGCTTCGACCGGTCTCTCTCAGGCGGAGGCTTGGGGGGTACGGTTTCAGCTACTACATACGCGTAATCGTACACGCTGTCCGAGCACTCCCTCGGACAGTTGGGTCCGAGCTCTTCGGCTCTTTCACTGGTGAGAGAGGTACCGTCGAACCGTACTCGCTTGGGAGAACGAACCTTCCGTTTAGGGAGAGCAGTCCGCAGGCACTCCTCGCAGCGCCCTTCACGCTCTTGTAGTTTGGCCCGGATGAGAGGACCGTCCCCATGGTACTTCTTCACTATCGCCTTCAGGATATGCTTCATCACGGGTCCACTCATTACTCTGTAGTAGGGAGCCACTTTAGCCAACGCTCGCTCGTCGAGGTCAGTACCCTCGAAGTCGACCTCAGGTAGGACGTAGTCGGGTAGTAGTAACAATCCACAGTCTACACATACGGCATTCGCTTTTTCTTCTTCCTTGACTAGGTAGTAGACCGTTCGGTTAGCCAACGCACGCCACTTAGGATCTAGACGTCGGCTGCGACGCGCAGAGACCGATACAGCGCTCACGGCACTTGACGGAGACCCATTCAGGTCTATCGCCACATTAGCGATTACAGCCTCCTCAGTAGACGGGGTAGGCGGTAACTCGTAGGTTACTCCACCATCGTCTATTTTTGGAGTAGACGCCGTCTCTCCACCCCCAACGTCTCGTTCGTCGGAGTCTTCAGCTACTACCCTGTGTCCAGTGCGACCACTCGTCGTCGACTTACCCAGGTCGCTGAAGTCCCGGTTGGCACGCTTGGCCGCACCAGTAGTGGACAAGGTTTTTCGGTACCAGTCCAGCCAGTACTCTGGGGATGAGAGTACACCCGGTGACGACTCACGGGTACGTGCCAACACTTCCTTCTCAATCCCCAACACAGTGCTCAAGTCCTCGAGTGACATCTCGCCCAGTTGCGCTGAATTCTCCTTAACTCGCTTTTTAAGTTCCACTTCATCTAAAGGAAAGAGTCGCTCCTCTAGTTCCTTGTCATATTCTTCTCTCTCAGTCTCCACGCCCAAGTCCAGTCCTTCAGTCAGCTCATCCAATTCTCCAGCAGAAAATACTCTCTCATGTTCCTTCGTCTCCTCTTGAGTAGCTTCGTTGATGCTCGCCTCACCCCCACCAGTTCCATCGGTGGTAGACGTCACATCCGCAGTTCGGTCCGGTAATATACACCCGCTCTCATCAGGAGACACTTCTAAAGCGTCCGGAGTAGTACTCGCCTCACCACCAGTCCCATCGGTGGTAGGCGACGTATTCTCATCATCATCTAGTTCTTCATCTGGTTCATCGGAAGCCACTTCAGGGTTGGCTTCGGTAGTGGTCGACTCACTATCTCTCGTCGGGGTTGTCGTCCGCTCTTCATTTCTCGTAGGGGTTATCGTCGACTCTTCAATTCTCGTAGGGGTTTTCGTCGACTCACTTATTTCATCCGGCTGCTCCTCCATAGGAGCTACTTCTCCCTCGACACTGTTTGTTTCTTCATCCTCACTCTCGCTCATTTCATCAATCACATCCACATTAGGCTCGAAAATACTGTCATCAAAACCCAGGCGGTCACTTCCATTTTCATTCTCGTTCACTCTCGTAGTTCCGTTCGCTTTAGTCGTCCAGTCACATTTAACCACTTTAGGTCTCCAAAGGGGAGATCTCCTATAACTAGGATCGGACCTCCCAGTACTCCCTCTAGTCGGACGTTCATCCTGGTGTAGTTCAAAGTACGGGTCTTTCATCAGGTCTCCCACATAAGCTGTCACCGTACACTTCTCTTCATCATCACACTTTTCATCCACATCGTTCACAGTCTCATTCACTTCAATTTCCATCGGTTCACTCTTCACAGTTCCCGCAGAGGCCACCGAGGCCGTACACTTAGTAGATGTACGACGTTCAGAGTCTCTCGTCGAGTCGCCTGGCTGACAGGAGGAAGGGGCGACTCCTTCCTTCCCTTCCTCCAGCCCCCTTCATTGTCAGCAGTCGACGTCCCAGAGTTCGACTTCTGAGCTAGTTGACTGAGTATCTCACGCGTAGGACAGTTCGCTACGACATGGCCATCTCCTCCACACAAGTAACACGATCGGGGGCCGCGACGGTACTGGTCGTTCGAGCGAGAGTTCGAGTTTTAGTTAGTCGACGGCGGCTGGTTAGACTGTTGAGGACGCTGGTAGATTCGAGGTTGCTCGCACTCGACGTTGATGTGACCCGCTGTCTGACAGTTCGTACAGACTGAGTTGTTTCGACGACAGTTCAACCGGCTACACCCTAAGGTGTGACAGCGACCACACACTATGTGTCCCTCTTGAGTGTACAGGTCAGGACCCTGACGGATACCTCTCATTGGAGTAGCCGGCAAAGCTGAAGTAGACGGTTGAGACGGTACAGCATACACTCCTTGGGTCGAGGTCGGGGCCAACTGGTACTGGACGGCGGCTACTGGAGGAGTAGCCTGTGACGCTTGAGTCTGTTGCTGAACCAGCAAGTTCTGAGTCTGCTGCATCATAGCGAGCATCTGCTTCATCATGTCGTAGTCGGCTGACTTCTTAGGCGGCTCGTCGGCGAAATCCTTGTCATCCTCCACAGGCAAGTGCTGATTCTTGTACAGCAGCACAGCCACTGCCTGAGGGATCGAGTTCACCAGAGAGGTGTCCAGAGTGTTCCTCCACTGCTTGTTCCGTAGTCCAGACAGGAAGTACTGGTACTTCATCTCAGGGTCGAAGTACTGTGCAGCATCACACAGACTCGAGATCAAGTCACCCCACACTTCAGCAGACATCCCACGAGAGCGCTTCGTCTTCTTCAGTCGCTCGATCATCTGCAGAGGAGTCTGACAGATGAACTGGTTGTGGAATCGGGTACGAAGTGTATCGAAGTCATTGATCTGCGAGTACGTCCACCACTCTTCACCAGTCTTACCCTTCAGACACTCCCTGAAAGCACTCAAACGAAGCGAACCGTCGAGTCCCTCAGTAGCCCTCTCAAAGTCGTTCCAAAAAGTTCGAGCCTTGTCGACCGAAGCACTGTCCGAGTAGAAGGGTTGGATCATCCGGATAGCGTTCTTGATGTTCGAAGGCATCCCGACGGGTCGAGGTCTAGCCACTTGACTCGCCGTCTGAGAGTAGACGGGAGGGAGTTGGTTGGGGTAAGAACCCATACCAACGACAGGAGGCTGACCCATCGACGAAGTCATCGGTACACTAGGAGTAGATGTCAGGGGGACGGGCAGCGAAGGTCGTTGAGTAGACGGATTCGAAGTCACAGGATACATCGAGTAGGCAGTAGACGGTGGTTGACTTGGGTACACAGGGTGAGGCGGCGGAGGCTCAGTAGTCGCAGGAGCAGCTTGAACTCCTTGAGTCATCTGAGGGTACGGATTCGCCATCGGATGTTGCACAGCAGTAGACGTCTGGACGACGGGTGTTGGATTCCCGTACGAGAAGCCCGCCACAGTAGACCATCCCACAGGGTGGATAAAGGGGCTGTTCAGTCCAGTCCCAGGTACACCAGGGGTAGCTCCGATAGTGACATTCTGGTAACTCGCGATAGCCGACCGGTTAGACTGAGGGACACTAGCCGCAGGTGTCACTACAGGGGCAAGAGTGGGTGGCTGGCTCCCCGGCCATCCGACATTCACGCTTGGTTGAGTCGCAGGTAGCTGACTACCCCATCCAGTAGGGAGTACTCCGGTCGGGTTCGTGACCACACCTAGGTTACCTCCAACATCCATAGAGTAGCTTGTAGGAGCAAGGGGCGGTTGAATCACCGTAGCAGGAACAGCACTAGCCTGAACAGAGGCGGTCGTAGGATGCTGAGGAGGGTCAATCGCCAAGGAGTAGCGGGATCGCGCAGGCAGCTGAGTCGTCATCAGTTCAGGATTCATAGTAGTCGTAGGTGCCGGTGGTAGCCAGGTTTGACCTGTAGAGGGGTCTACTTCAGGCTCGTAACGCGGGACCGTCCCAGGAGGGAAACTCGGAACCGCAGCAAATCCAGTCTCTGGTTGGTTCGATGCGAAGGTAGGTCTCACAGTAGCTGGGGAGCTACTCTCGTCGGGTCTCAGGCCTCCGGTCCGAGGTTCAGAGATGCTTCGTACTAGTCTCGGTCGGGGCGGTTCAGGTCGGTTCGAACCTAAGGCAGCTCTACGGACGATAGACTGGACGGAGGTAAGTCCTCCAACCGAAGTCAAGTCAGGTCGTCCAGCGAGGAGAGTACTCCCCCCACTCAACCATGCAGGAGCAGACCATCCAGTGCTTCCACTCGAGTCGACGGGGACTGAGGTGGCTGTCGACTGCTCTCTTCCAGTACCAAACCACGCAGTAGATGGGTCTTCAGCGCGTCTACTCCCACTTGACATAGGACTGCCGTCGTCTTCGTCGAGTCCGCCGTGTGGACCGAACGAGGACATCTCGATCTCAGGTTCTTCTTCTCCTTCGGTAGACTTGTGTTCAGGGACTTGTAGCACTCCCGCCCAGGTGATCCACTCCCAGATCCGATACACGCCTGTGGTTAGAGTAGATGTAGATGTAGATGGAGACTGTCTTCACTTAGCAACTCGCTTCGGAGCTAGTCCGCTTGCTTTTGAAGGTACTTCCGAGTAAGTCTTGGTCTCGTCCTGAGTGTAGTCGCCGAGCACCTCCCTAGTTGACCCTTGTCGAACTAGCAGTGACGCGATCTCCCACTCCTCGTAGGTAGTACTCTTCTTCGGTGTCCTTGGTAGCGGGCGTATTCCTTCGTCGACGCTCACTTAGCAGACCTTTCTCCAGTGGACAACTACCCTGCTTCTCCACCACTTGTCGTATACCTGGTTAAGGGTCGAGTAGTTGCGGACTGTTATCGAGTAGGTCTGGGCGGGGAGCTTAAGGAATACGTAAAATGCAAACTTCTTTCTTCTTGTTTTTGGGTTGTTCTTAACTTGGTAGATACACGACTGACTAGATTTCAGGAAGGTCTTGACCGGTACTTGTAGGGATGACACACCTCCGAAGTAGAAGAGCACTGAGACTAGGCCTGACATCCGTCCTCTCGCGATGGTATGATAGTAGACGGGGCAGGGAGTAGATGAGAGGTACCTCCAAACTGGACCTCAGACATAGTACTAGGCCACCGGGCCATGTACAGTGGTCGACGTTGGGCAAGGCCTCGGGACATAATGCGCGCCCGACGCTGGTTCACACACTATATTCCCGGGTACGGGACAGCTGTGGGGAGTCTACGCAGCAATTACATGGCACAACTCAAAGCAACACTACTAACATATTTAGCATACGGTAGCGAGGACCTTAAGCTGAATGGCAATACAGTGATTTCAGCATGGGATTCGGTCCAAGAAACTTACCCGAAGCAAAGGACCGACTCCACGGCTGAAGTTAAGAAGTCGTAAGTATATATTACATCGTTGCCGGGAATGACTTGTCCACTAAGGTGTTAATCAACTTCTTCTTTTAGTTGCATCCAACAAAGGAAAATAGTATCAGCATGTATCAGCCTCGTTTGAACACCACACCTCCGCCACGTCCGACATATTTTTAAGGATCTGGGCCAATATCGTCATCATGTCGATCTGGGGTTCAACGCGTGCCACACGACCATTCTCGCTTTCAAAAAGGAAGTCCACTGAAATAACACAGTCGACGTGGTGCCCCAAAAGCTTATCACGCAGCGACGGCTGGATATCGTATTTGCTCTGTGGCTCGACGACCCGCAAGTGCGGAAACATGTAGCGCAATGTAAGCTCAGTGGCGACAAAGTGGAGTCTTGCGGTGGCAGTTATAGCACCTGGTGCAACCGATTCAACTCGCTGGAGTTGAAGTTGCGTTTCCCCAAAGTACTGTGAAATCCGTCGCCATTGCTCAATAACATTGTCGATTCCTCTGACTTCACCCACGGCTGCGTCGGCTGTGAAAGTTCGATGCAGGAACGCCAGATTTCTCTTGGCCTCGGTATCATTTTGCATGTCCTCTTCACGCTCGAGATTCCACGGGGCCTTAAAACTGTTTTCGAGAACGCGAAATACCTCAGTCACGATAGTCCACGGGCTTTGGTCGGTCTTCTCGGCGAGTAAGATTTTCTGACGCTGGCGCTTCAACTGGGTAAGCTCATCGCGCAGATGCTTTACCGAAGTCTCAAGCTGTAGTTGAAGGTTGCGTTGCTTGTTGCGGTAGCGGGCCTGGTTGGTGCGACATTGTTCGCGTCGAATTTCTGCCTTAATGCGACTCCGCTTCAGTTCCGCGGCGTCCTGGTTCATGATTGGATCCATTTTCCGTCCGTAACTGAACTCACTCGTTTCTTCATCTTCGTCGTACGTTCTCTTCCTGCCCCTTGGTACATCTCGACTACGTGCTGAGTGAGGTGGGTCGGCATGGCTAGGAGTTAGCGAGGCAGAGTTCCAGCCACTCGATGAAGCACGTGGGAGAACGTGGCCAACAAGGCCGTCGCTCAGTTTTGCTCTTGCCGATCCGAAATGGTAGGCATGGAATCGTGGAGTGTCAGTCTGGTTTGCCATCTTGCGGGGAAGTTGAGTTGTGAGCAGTTCAGCTACAATTTACAGGCTTAGCCAGACATTAGAACATCCATGCCGATTACGCAGCCACACGTTTACGTGGTTTGAAGGACTCGATGCTCGTAGCCAATGGTGTGCCTATGTCAAGTACATACGTTGTAGGGAAACGCCATTGTGGAGTGAGCACATGCGTTTTACTGCCTTCACTGGGAATCTGGTGATGGGTTTGAGTACTGTAGCAAACACAGTGATGGCGATGGCACATGAAGTGTATGCCGGCAAACCTCCCGGAGCAATCACTGAGGTGATCTCCATAGCGTAATCTCAGTTACAGTACTGTACACGCATAACTACAAGGGGGGGCAGCAACAACGGTGCTAGCAATAATAGCCAAGAAACTGTTTTACACCTCAATTCTATAAGTCCATTTTGGCAGCCACTCACACGCTTTATCATACGCATAGAATTGCGTGCTAAGGAGTTTGAGAACTGGCCAGTGATTCGTAGTGTGTCGGTAAAGGATGGAGAATTTCCGGTACACTATTGGTTATTCTCTGATATAAAACACAGCTCGAGCCTGTCTATCCTATCGTCAAGCATGTAGCCCGCCAATTCGAAGTGTTCGCCCAAAGTTTATCACAATTGAGGTGATCGAGGTACACTCCTTTCACTTTTGAGGTGATCGGAAAATACCGATACCGGTTTTCTATCTGCACATCCGGTATCGGTAACTTGGCTCTCGATTTCCAACGGAGCCAAGAACTAGTGCTACCATTTGTACAGGTACCTACATGAACACAGAATTGTTCCCACAGTTTACGGTTTATGGACGGCGACCCGTAAACAGTCAGGCAGCACTCGCTGCATGCCATGCAGGTAGCCTGCCAGTGAAAGGTTGCGGCTGGCTAAGGCATCAAGGAATGCTATCCATCCATCCATTTCTGAGATCTGACCCCAGGGCGTTCGTAATCACCGTGACATGCCTACAAAATCATCGTCGTCCATATCCACCATTTTTCACAGCTAAAGTGTTCGCCTCTAATCTCTCTGGGCAAATCGAGAATGCTTCCTGCCATCTACGAATTGCGACGGTAGAAACTACTAGTATCAGCGTATGGTGGTACTAGGTCTGTTATCCGGATAGATTGCATGTAAACACCGTTTGTAAACGCCGTTTCCTTACATTTATGCCATACAAACAAAATCCGGATAATTGCACCAGTACACATCATTTGCTAAAATTAGTTCATATTGCACGATAGCTTCAGCTACCGGTATACCACACGTCCGGATAACGGCACATGCGTAGTCACGACAAGTAATAGCACGAATTTTGCGATTGCCAGAAAATGTTACACAACTTGTGTATACCGGCAAATTCCTCTGCGTGGCGGTTCAATGAACCCTCAGGTCCTACTGGGAGAGACTGGGTTCCCAAGTCACGTTTAGTCACAATGATGGCGCGGGGTCTAACCAGCTCGTTACATACAAAGCGCAAGGTGTTTGCGGGACTTGTCCATCCAGAACGTTTACGATCTAGAAATCTCCGGATCTGCTGCCATCCTCACGCCATCAGCGATTTAGCCAATTTTCTCGCCTCTCTCAACGCCACGTGATACTTCAGAACGAAATCGCCCTTCAAGCCCACAAGTCGAAACAAGGACACTATGAACCGTTACCTGCCCGCCCCCAGACCGCTCAGTGAAAGCCTTGTGGGCGTCGTGCTGCCCAGGGCCCCAACCGGCCGTCTCCACAGCGACGCCACGGCCGCTACAGCGCCCTACGGGTCGGAAGTTAGCCCTTACAACGTATCGAGGACCAATCGTAGCTTTCTTGACTCGCGCGTGTCGGTCCGTGAAAGCTCTAGGACCAACGGAGACGCCCCCGATGCGTTGCTTTATCTCACCGGAGTAGCAGGTGACAGGCCATCACAGCTTCCCGCTGGAGGAAAGATGGCTCCTATGCCAAGAGCAGCGCTGGAGAAGACGAACCAGAGCCAAGACGAGCTCAGGGAGAGCCACAAACGCAAGCGCGCAGATGACAGCAAGGTGCGTCGACGCGAGCAATGCCGAGCGAACCAGGCCAGATACCGAGACAAGCAGCGCAATGCGCAGATGCAGCTTGAAAAGAGTGTGGCGCAGTTGCAAAAGGAGCTGGAAACCTTAAAGCGTCGATACCGAGACTTGTCCTCTCGTGAGAGAAGCAACCAGAGTCCATGGAGCATCGTAGCGGAAGTTTTCCGACTGCTTGAGATCGGTTTCCGGTCCCCCTGGCGAGTGGTAGGCGATCGAGAGACTCAGTCTCACGCAGAGACCCGTCAGACCCTGGCCGTTCTGGAGACCGCATTTGCTCACGATGCAGCGATGGGAGATCTGCGAGGCGTCGATGCTCTCATGGAGCAGCTAAGACTGTACTCGCAGCATTTTGGAGACACCCAATTACAGCTCCAGCAGGTCGAGTCAATGGCTCCAGGTGTGATGACTGCTAGAGCGAAGTTGAGCGTGACTGTGACGGAATCCACGCTTCGGCACATCTTCCCCCACCTGACACCGCCTACTGGTGGAAAGGGAAAGCTGTACGAAAGCCTTTTGGGACAACGTCTGGAGTGTAGCAGCGCCTTGAACTTTCTCTTTAGCGAAAGTGACCGTGTGGAGCGTTTGGAAATTAGCATTGATATGACGACACCTCTTCTTCGTGTTTTGGGAACAGTCGAAGACGTATCGAAAGTGCTCATGCACGCGCGGATCTCGTCGGAGTGCACAATCGGTAGTTCCGCCAGTGAGTAATGTCTGCCGACTTCTTAAGTATATGTTGTGCTCTTTTTTCCTGCCACCTCGGAGTTGCCATGAGATACCAAAGTACCGACAACCCAGGGAAGATTTTCCTTTTTTTGGTCACAAGCCGAAGTCTAACACCTTGAGGGATTGATGTTGTAGTTGATTCTTAAACACTTCGAGCAGGTCTTCGACGTAAATGGCTCGGTTTTTCCTGCCAGCATTTTTTTTTTTTAAATAAGCGAATCGCATATTAGCTTCGAACAGATCCTACAGTAGGATAGTAAATTGAACGCGTTCAACCACTTCATACAGCACCACTACTGTACCAGTGCACAGGTAAAGCGATCCATCGTACATGTACCTAGCGTTGGGCAGAAATGGCTGGTTAAAACCCGAATTGGTTTTAACCAGGAAAAAACCAGGAAAAAACCAGCCGGATTGGTGCCGAAAACTGCCGAAAACATAAAACGGCCTAATTCGGAGGATAGCGATGTTTTATTTATTCTTTACCTCGCAGCGGCCATCTTTTAGGAGGCCTCAGACATTGCGGAGGTCATGACCGACGACGGCCCACTAGGGCGAAATGATGAGGCCCGGACTTCCATCTCTCAGAAGAGCACTCGTTCCAGTCCACACCATGGCTCGACCGCAAAAGTCAGTATGGAGACTTTACGACACCATCGTAGCGAAAGGTCCTGGCAAGGTTTACCCTGACGTTAGGTGCAAGAACTGCGACGTCGACATAAAGAATGGTCGTCTTTGTGTCGAGGAAGGTAATGCACGTCCTAGTATCGCATGTAGCTGCCAGCCATATGAGTCATGTGCCTTCGTCTTCCGGCGCGACGCTTGAGACTCTTAGTCTCTGTCTGCACGAGGCTGCTCCCTGCATGTATCCAGCCCGCGCTAATTTGCTGGGTGCAGCGGCCTAATTCGTTTTCGGCAGTTTTCGGCAGAAATGGTTATAACCAGCCGAAAACTTGCCATTTATGGTTTTAACCATAAATGGCAGTAAATGGCAGCCATTTTGCCAACGCTACATGTACCGGTATGTCGATGCATAACTCATCGCTGCCATCTGCTGTCAATTTGAATACGGGACGCCTCATCACCACTTGTTTATGGGGCGTTTCAGCTCCGACTACCTAACCTCTCGCTCCACGGAAGTGCTATGCGTGGTACAATTGCTAAGGTTGTATATTAATATGTAGTTCCTGCCAAGCGCCGTTGGGTCTGATCTCGGAGGCTGCAGCTCCTTTACCTTTTGCAAGTTTCAGAGCTCTTGAGTCAAGAGCTCTGGGCTGGTCAAGAGTCTTGACCAGCCCAGCCGGCTGAGAGATTTGTCACGCTGAGCAAAAGTACTGCCTTTCGTAGCTCCTGATGTGATCGGGTGTGGCACAGAAAGCTCCAGCACATCATGTGTTGCGTTTGCGTCCATAGCGGACGAATATGATTGCGACCAAAACCACGTAAGGCTTGACCTTCTCGTCTGTCCACGGGCGCCAGTGCCCACTCCATATCTTCACAACCAAATTGTCGCCCACCATGGCCAATCTACTCAGAGATCCATCGCTTCACTTTGTCGAAAACTACGCTCTTCCTCAGATTTCTAGTGCCCGACGTCAAGTAGGGCCATCGAGAGGGCGACACGAGGCATCGACGGTCGCTCCATTTGCTCCCCATGGAGACAACGTTCCGGCTGCAGACGCTGCTACCACCGCGCTACTGTCATTTACTCACGGCACGGGATCAGTTTCGGACTCGCTCCAAACTGGAAATGTATCTGCAGTCACTAATACGACTGACAAGCGCAAACGGTCTGCGTATTACAGAACTTCGACTCGTCGCCATCAGTGCCGAGCTAATCAAGCTCGATATCGTGAGAGACAGCGCGCGGCTCACCTTCAGCTTCAACAAAGCGTCGAAGACCTACACAAAGAGGTTGATCGTCTCAAACGCCAGTACCATGAACATTCGTCTCTCTTAAGCAGCAACCAAAGCCCATGGTCGGTCGTAGCGGAGGTGTTTCACTTGATCGAGAGCAGCTTTCGATCGCCGTGGTGTATGACAAATTCCAAGGAGATAATGGGTCACAAGGCAACTCGACGGGTCTTGGCTAGTATCGAGAAGGCATTTGCACACGATGCCACCATGGGGAACCTTGTTGGAGCTGATGCACTCATGACGCAGCTTCGGTACTACACCCAGTACTTTGGAGAGCCCCAGCTGAAGCTGCAACGAATTGAGACGGTGGCGTCTGGAGTGATGGCGGCCAAAGCCAAGTTGAGTGTGACAGTGACAGAGCTCACTCTGCGGCACATTTTTCCACATGTAGTGAAGCTGCGTGATACCAATCACTACGCAAGTGAACAGCACTCGCTGTATGACAGACTCCTTGGCCAGCGTCTTGAATTACCCGGCTCGATGTGCTTTTTCTTTGACGAGTATAGTCACCGAGTTGTTCGGTTGGAGACTCGGTTTGATCTGGTGCCTGCGTTGCTTCGATCGCTGAGGAATCTCAAGGATGTCTCTGATGTGATGGAGCATGCACTTGTCACGCTCGACTGTGTCATTCACGACGGCCTCAGCAAGGTAGCGCCGGGTGTGACTGGATAATTAGTACGTTTTGCTACAAACACCCGAAGGTTAATCAAACTGGATGCAGACAAGGAATGAACTACGTGAACCCCTGAGCCCCTGACCATTGTCGGGGAAAGTCTCCACCTTTATGGAATCTCGTTGTTGAGGTGGGAATTTAGAGTCATTGACGGAGAGTTCATGCAGAATGTCGTCGTGGGAAGTATTAGTGGAATGTCAATTTAGATGCAGATACAATGTTGCTCGTTGTTCAGACCTGAAGACTGCTTGACTACTCCAAATATTACCGCAGCGAGCGTGACTCCGAATCTTAAAACATACTTTAAGTAACATTAAGCGTTGTGCTAGCATTACGCGATGCGAATTTCCGATGTCGTCTTGGGTGACGAAACTTACCAAATCACTAATGGACCCATTGCACTTGATCGGATGGAAGTACTTTTCCTGACGATTCTATCGTTGAAAAAGCTTAGTCATACAACAAAGTCATACAACAACTCTGTCAAAAGGTGCCAATATCGGTTACCGACGACCTGGCGATCTTTTCTTCTCTGGAATTTGTAACCCACATAGGCTCAACGCCACGTGATACGTGATATCCTTCATTTCAGAATCTGCTCACTGCTGACACGTCGCCACTACCGGTAGATATACAGTGAAAATGGACAATAAGTACCCACTGGCTCCTCCTCCACTCGGCGACAGTCTCGTGGGCCAAGTCCGTCCTCGTGCTCGAACAGGACGTCACGACGCCCAAGTAGCAGCGCCCGTTCGTGTCGCTCCATCCCGGAAGAATCCTCTTAGGCCTCATTACGACAGAATTAAAGCTGAAGGCGACGTCTCGTCCTACTTAACTTGCGACTCAGTGTCTACAACGAAATTACGAACGGAAGAAAGACGTCCAAGTCTTCAGGGGAAGCACAAGCTCAAACCTGTTGACATCAGTCTACGCCGACGTGAACAGTGTCGAGCTAATCAGGCACGATACCGATCCAGACAGAGAAACGCCCAAGATGAGCTGGAGAAAACGGTTGACCAATTACACGCAGAAGTCGACACGTTGAAGCGCCGATGCAGAGACTTGACCTTTCAAGAGAGAAGCAGTCACAGTCCGTGGGTCATCGTGGCGGAGGTCCTTCAGCTGCTTGAAAGCAGCTTTCGCTCACCATGGCAGTCGTCTCCTGACGTAGAAATGGATCGAAAAACTCGACAGACGTTGGTTACTTTGGAGAAGTCGTTCGCACATGACGCGGCGATGGGTGGGCTCTGCGGTATCGATGCGCTGATGGAGCAGCTTCAGTTATACTCGCAGAGTTTTGGAGACACCCGGCTAAATCTTCGTAGAATTGAGTCGGTAGCACCTGGTGTGATGACTGCTAGGGCAACGCTCAGTGTGACCGTGACAGAGGCCACTTTGAAACAGATTTTCCCCCATTTGGATGGCGCAAAAGCTTCTAAACCTCTTCGGCAAAAGCTTCTCGGTCAACGACTTGTGTTGAAAGGCTCGATGACTTTCCTTTTCGATGAAGACAGCGAGCGTGTTGTGCGTTTGGAAACTAAGATCGATCTGGCGACTCCTTTGCTTGAGATATTGGGGAATTTGAGAGATGTGGAGGTCGTTTTACACCACGCTAGAATTTCACCAGAATGCTGCATCGTTGGGGCAAACGTTCACAACTGCCTGTAGTTTAACCCACTGGTCGAGTTATCAAAACCCATCAATCTACTGGACGCATTGTCTTCTGCCCATTTCGAAATTGTCGCTTTCCATGACAAATATGCTCAGGAACACACCTCACTTCGGAGACAACCCTATCGGCATTGTTATACCGCGTATCCCTGTTCGTCATCAACCGATCTGCATCGATGCTTCGAGTTTCCTTCGTCCCGTTCCTCCAGGAATTCAGTACCAAGGACCAGATGCAGCTCCTTCTTTTCTGGTTGGCACGAGAAAGCCCGCACAATATACCAAAAAGAAGCGCCAAGACACCGATTACTCTAGAAGCCGAGAGCACATCCGCGCCAAGCAAGCGCTCTACCGCCAAAAACAGCGAGAGTATCCGACGCATCTGGAGATGGAAGTGGAGCGATTGCACCAGGAGATTAGAGACCTAAAGCGTAAATACCGGGTTCTATCATCCCGTCAGCGCAGTAACCAGAGTCCGTGGTCCATTGTGGCTCAAGTCTTCCACTTGATTGAAATCAGTTTTCGATCACCTTGGCGAACTGTAAACGCTAGAGAGATGAAGGCTCACAAGGAGACACGACAAGTCTTAGCCGTTTTGGAGGAGTCTTTCGGTCACGACGCTGCAATGGGAAATCTGTGTGGCGTGCCTTCACTCATTGAGCAGCTCCGGCGCTTTTCGCAGTACTTTACTGACCCGTATCTCCACTTGATGCGGATTGAGTCGGTCGTCTCAGCCTCAGGTGTGCTGACTGCTCAAGCGAAGCTCAATGTGACGGTATCTGAGCTCTCACTGAAGCACATCTTCGTGGACGACAGATACGAATGGCGTGAGATCTTGTGCAAACACCTTCTGGGTCAACGTCTTGAGTTTAACTGCACGATGACTTTTCTCTTTGATGAGGAGAGCCGCCGCGTTGTTCGTCTGGAAAACAACATTGATTTGGTGTCGGGGTTACTGCAAGGACTCCGCAACCTCCAACATGTGTCCACTGTGCTGGAGAGCGCACGCATCACATCAGAGTGTATCGTCGGTGTCGACTTGACTGGACAAGAAGCTTAGCAAGTTTTTTTCGCTTCCAGATTCTCGTTTATATTTCTTCATTCTTACATTCGTATTCTTGTGCTGGACCAGTCCAACCGATTGTCATCGAGCCCTTCGATACATATATGTAGAGTCCAGGTTGCGTGTTTGCTCTGTGTCGCTATCCGGTATCGAGCCATAGCGCGATTTGGCCGACATAGCCGACAGTGGCCGACATACTTTTGATTGGCTAAAACTTTTAAGCAGCAAAGTCACGCAATAACGAGGTTTTTTCTTTTTATGAGGTTATTTTTTTGACTGGACACACAGCTCTGTTGCTTGCCATTCGGCATTTTGCATCTGCACGACACAAGTCTCCGCATCCCTGCCCACATACTCACACCCACGAAGCTCTGATGGTTGAGCCCTGCTGAAAGGCAGGTGGAGTTGGTTCGAATCCAACCGTGGGTATTCTAGTGCTAACCTTTTACTGTCTCTGAGGTATCTGAGAGCTCAGCTAAGCTTGCTGTAGTGCTGTGGATTTCCACATGCCGTTAAGTTCGCTGTACGAGTGATCAGATGCTAAAGTGACAATAAAAATAATAATTTCGCCATCAATATCGTGTATTTTCGAGTTAAGCATCGCTAGAGTCGTTAAGCGAGTTGTCTTCAACAGCTTCGTCTTCAATGAAGGTTTTGCGTACCAGTGCACGACGCTCGCGGTTGAACAAGGCAACCAGGTCCTTGGTGATGTTATTGGCAGGCTCCAGCGTCGGCTCCCAGTCCACCAAGTAGTAGGTCTTGTGGTTGACTACAACACGCTGAAGAAGACGCCGCACGCCGTACACCCCGTGAACCTGAGCTTTCGCGCCTTCTGTTGGACCAATGAGCCACTCCGCGATGTCATCAAGCTCGACTAGGCCACGCTTCTTCTTGTTCTTCTTGTTCTCGCACTTGTCCTTCAAACTTGCAAAAATTACGTCCAGGGCTTCCGCAATTTTTTCGCTTGTGTTAACCTTCTGCATTAGCGTGTTTCGAAGCATTCGTATAGATATATCCATGATACGAACGCTAGCTGCTTTTGCACGCTCAATGCAGAGTTTCTTGAAGTTCTGGTAGGAAATGACTGAAGTGATCGTCGGCATTATTCACTTGATGGCTTTATGATGAATGGCGAAGTGGTGCCCACGAATCGATTTCTTCGTAGTTGTGTGTTACCAAATAAATGGACGTACACAAAATAAATGGCCACGAGCAAATAAAACAATATCTACCGAATATGTGGTCCGTTACCGAATAAGTGGTCCGTTACCGAATAAGTGGTCCGTTACCGAATAAGTGGTCCGTTACTGAATAAGTGGTCCATTACCGAATAAGTGGTCCGTTACCGAATAAGTGGCCTATTACCGAATAAGTGGTCCGTTACCGAATAAGTGGCCTATTACCGAATAAGTGGCCTATTACAGAATTAGTGGTCCATTACCGAACAAGTGGCCTGATCCGCTAAAGTCATGTTTTCGATGCCATCGTTATAACGCTAGCCACTGGCTACTTGCTTTTATCTTGTGTTAGCTTCTTCAGCATGTAAGCTCGGAAAGTAGATGCTCTTCCGGTGTTGAACCCCGACGTCAGCATTTTGATGTCGTTATGGATAGACGTCGTCTTGGTCTTCTCAATGTGTGATGCGATCTTCTGTATGTAGTACAGCATGTAGATACCACAATCCGAGTTGTTTTTTTGCTGAGGTTGTGTCCCACAGACGAGTGTGTCCGTGCAGATAGGAGTTACACGACCGCGCAACTCAGCCAAAAATTCTTTCGCTGTGGTAAACACATACTTGGAGTCGTGCACGTTAAGGCAAGAATCGATGTGATACATGCGTGGTGCAGTCTTCATAGGACCTTCAACGACCAATAGACTCCAATGATCTAGACCCCAAATCGGAAGAAGCATGGTGGAGTACGCACTCCATTTCACCTTGTCGACGAGCTTTTTTACACCTGAAAAGTGGCGTTTGCCACGACTTTTCATTTGCTCGATCTGCCGGAAGAGCGACGTACCAAAAAGTTTTACGGGCCCTTCCCTGTGATTGAGGCACTTATAAATGGCGTTGTCAATGATCACATCCGCCCCAGTGCCGTAGGGGTCCAGGGTCTTTAGATCATCATTAAAAATCTCGATAACGCGCTTGCTTGACCACAGTGACGTTTCATCATTTCGAAATGAGAATGAGAACGCCGATTGACTGCGTTTAATAAGAAGTGCTCTTTGACGACTGGACATTTTGGGCTTTGGCAAGATGATTGCCTTCGGTTTCTGGGTCAGGAGCTCAACTTCATCATCAACATCATCGACCGATCCTTCTAAAACCGGGCCGTCAACATCCGACTCCTCGGGATCAGGGTCATCTTCGTAGTCATCATCTTCCTCCTCCTCCTCCTCCTCCTCCTCTTCATCTTCATCTTCCCCTTCCTCCTCTCCTCCCTCCCCTTTTACCTCTTCTTCTTCTTCCTTTTCTTCTTCGTTTACAGCAGCTTGATGTCGGCTGCTGCAGATTGTACCATTCTGGTCTTGTAGTACGTTCTCAGTCCCGAGAGAGTAATTCGCCTTAGCCCGTTTGACGAATCTTGACACGTACACCGCTCTGGTACCTTCCTCCATCAACAGGAACTCAGGAATCCTGTTGCAGTACGAAAACACATCCCGGTAGGTTACTTGCCCGTCTTCCCGCATGCATGTGGCGTAGTACTCTTCAACACTAGGCTCAAACGCTGGAGGCTTCCGCTTCCTCCCCCCTCCCTTTTTCCTCTTTCTCTTCTTGTCGCTCTCAGATAGAGACGCTTTTGCAAGTTCTGGATCAGGATACTTCTTCGTCCACCTGGATAGTGACCCTCGACTCACACCCAGCTCTCGCGCTGCACGTGTTGGTCCCCATTCCTCGTGAGCTTTCCACTCTATCAGCTTATCCAGCTTCTCTTCAACCGTCAGCGACACACTGTTGTGGGTCGCTGACCCCTCCATCACGTGCCAACTAGGTGCCGTCACGCTCGCTCAGGAGAAATTTGTAGACTGGCTATCTAAGACCGGTTTTGCAACGGACCAATTATTTAGTTACAGGCCACTTTTTCTGTAACGAACCAGTTTTTCTGTAACGGACCAGTTTTTCAGTAACGGACCACTTATTCAGTAACAGACCAGTTATTCTGTAACGGACCAGTTATTTTGTAACGGACCATTTATTCTGTAACAGACCACTTATTCTGTAACAGACCACTTATTCTGTAACGGGTCACTTCGTTTTATTCTTGCTAATTGCATGTAATCAGCTAGCTCTCACTAATTTTAAAATGCAATCTTGGTGTGATCAGGAGCCGGGTCAATGATCTGAGTAGTGGCAACGCGCAACTGATACTCCCGAATAAGTTGTTTGAACGCACCTGATCGATGAAGCTCTCGCAATTGTTTCAGTAAGCCATAGCCGAATTTGCGTTTAACACCTCGTTTCTCCATGAAATCAAACATGTTCTCCTCGGCCTGCTTTCCAAAATGGAGTACGGCATCGGCATAGCTGCGCGAGGCTGGTATCAACTTGAACCCATCCGGAAGAAACAGCTTCATGAACGCCACAATTTGCTTTGACTGGGACTTGTATTTTCGATCATCACACTTTACCCAAAGTCTTGGCGTCTTGGTATACCATTCAAAAAAAATTGCTGCTGCCGCCTTGGAAGAATATCTTGCTCTTTTCTTCCCTTTTTCCTTTTCAGACGTGCGTAGATCGTTAGCATGGTTCCCCCCCTCGTCTTGCTCCGTGTATTCTGCGTCGCTGGGAAGTTGAGTCTCATGTTCTGCAGCCCTTAAGCGCATTTTTTCGAGTTCTGCAATTTTTGCAGCCTGTTCGCGGTTCGCTTCGAGCAATTGAGAAATCACAATATTTTGTTGATTGATAAGTTGAATTTCCCGCGAGAAGGGCGTCTTCACACCTGTATTTGGTGTCTTGGCACTACGCGTCAGTGAGAGACTCCATGATAATACTTCTGGCATCTCGATCGACAAAGAACTCAGACAGATACGCATTTTGGTGGCGTATGGGGACATCGGATACCTGTCGATAACCGCTGGAAAATGTTGGATTAACGTCGCCGTAAGTAGATCTGCCACCTGATTATCCAAATTGTAAAACACTTCAGCAAAATACAGACTTGACGCAAATACCAGATCGCGTAACTTTCGAATCTTGCTTCTTGTCTCCACGTCAAAACCAGCGAGGGAAGGAATTGTTGGAGTGTCCGTTGACTTCCAACCACTTAAAACTTTCGATACCTTTGTATCCTCTCGAGTAGTGTTAAACACGTAAGCAAATGCCTTGTTTGTCGCTGACATATTCCAACTCCCGCGGTCAAAAATCCACTGCGCACTTAGCGTTGGGTCTCCGTTGGCATGCTGAGCACCTCCACGCCGGAAGGAATGCGACGATAAGTTTGGCGTAATATCCGCGTCGACTTGACGAATACAGCTATCCTTAACAATCTGATTAACGTACCCCTGCATCTTCAATTGAGCTGGAGCTCCGCGTCCTGTACGTCCTGTATCTTTTCCAACTGGTTTGACATCATCCCTGTCATTACCATCACTACCGTGCTGAAGTACCTCAGCCAGGGGACTCTTGTCAGGTACCAGCTGGATGCCATCCTTTTCTACAGCTGACAGTTGTTTTAGGTCCAACAGAGAGGACACTGGAAACTCTTGCATGGCAAGCGCCATTGCAATAGCATGGAGAGGGCACGTAACAAATGAGCTCTCATCGGGATAGAGTGATAGGCCTTGCTCTTCAGATGTCTTAGCGCGGATAAGGCGGATAAAGAGAACATTAGCTGCCGAAATTGTCAAATTACTTTTCTGAACAAAGGTAAGGTCAGACGCTCTTCCGAAAGCATACCACATGATAGCTAGTAAAGCGGCATCTTGGTAATCTTTGGCCTGGGCTGCATCAAAATAGATACCATCCATCAAAACGTTCAAATCTTGCTTGGTACACGGGGGAGCTTTGGTCACTGTGCCGCCTTGTAGTCGCTTCAAACAATGGCGCTCAAGGATTCGACCCATTTTCAGCAGCTGATGCTCGACCAGAGGACGTTGTTGGGGAAATTCATCGAGAAACCAGTTTTTCACGTTGCGGTAATAGCTCATCACGGTATTGCGCTTTCGCGGTTCGCCGCTTTTCCCGTTCGAGAACGCGAGAAACATAGCAAAGCGATCCATCAACTTCCTGAAAGCTGCGCCGGTGTCATCATCTTGAAAAACAGAGCGCACAAAGGCCATAGTCGTTTTTTCCATTTCCAGAAACTCGTTGAAGATGTTGAGCGCAGTTGTCTGGGCACGCTTCGTGTTGTCCGGAGCGAGGTCTTGGAGACTCATTCTTTAAGCAAGTGTAATGTCGGCCGTTTGCTTGATATCCGTCAAATTCATGAATGCCTTGGTTTTTGTATGTGGTGATGGAATATGTGCCCCCCCTTGCCGACACTAAACGTCGGCAAAATGTCGGTACATCTATCGCCTAACCTCTATCTGCTGATTGGCTAAAAAACAATTTAAAGTTGAACGCTATTCGCTGAAAACAGATCGAGAGTCAACGATTGGTCACTTTTGGGCATACTGAAGACAAGTCAAACGGAAGGATGTCGGCCAAAACACGATATTCATCCATAACTGGCGTCCTGTTGACCTTCATTGCACCGATCTCGCAGTACACTGACCAAATGACTCATACTATTCTTGAAATCCATTCCATTCGCCATAAAGTGGAACAGTTCACTGCGTACAAGTGAGTAGCGCTTGTCCAAAGCAGGTTCCAGATCGTTCAGTATCAGAGGGATAATCGGTCGCCCCTTGTCCTCTGCAAACGCTAATTGGTCTCGAACCAACTCGTTCCCCATCGTCTGCCTTGAAACAAGTACTACAAAGCACGAACAGCGTCCAATCGCTTCTTGAGCGACCTGTATACGGGTGTTGAAGTCTTGGTCGTTGATGTTTCGGTCGCTGTAGCAGCCCACACCTGCCTCGGAGAGCTTGGACGTCACTTTCTGCACGAACATGGAGTGTTTGTCACCATGGGACAGGAAAACGAATTGACCTTCTTGGAGATCACTCGGACTCGAAGAAGCGGTGGGGTCCCACGAACCTGCTATTGGTGACAGTCGTGTATCGCCCAATGTCTGCAGCATTGTTCCCCTGGTGCTTAATCCCTCGGCTTTATCATCACCATCAAGAAGGTTACGACTACTAGCGACGTTCTTCTGCTTTGTGAAGTATCGACGCTTCTCTACTTCGTCACGTACACCATCCAGAAGCAGGCGGAATTGAGATCGATACCTGTTCTCGTCGTAATCGTACTCAACTCGACCGTCATCTTGTCGAAGCTTCACGATCGCAGGCTCAAACGGAACAATCTGACGGGTATACAAGTAAACTTGCAAGTTCTCATCCACCACGGCGCCTTCAGTCGAGACAGCAAGAATGGGAGTCCCCACTTGTTTTGCCAATGCCAGTTCCTTCAAACACCACTCCGACGACGCGTAGTCTTCCGTTAGAATACAGAGCACCACGGACGCGTTTGTGATCCCTCGAGCGATTTCCTCGCGCCAAACGGAACCACCACCAATTCCACTGGGATCCATGAGATCCAACCACGTCGTCACGTTCGCCTCCTCGAGTGACTGTCTCAGCTTCCGAGCGAACTCCAGATGCGAGTGGGTGTAGCTGATCATGACGTCGCGTTGACCAGCAGCACGCTTGAGCTCGAACAGCAGCCGTGTAGACGCCGTGCAGTCGAGTGGCCGCAAACCTTCACTGTTCATTCGCATGAGATCTCCACCACTGGCCAACGCAGCCAACGCAGACGCTTCGTTCTCTTCACGAACAGCAACGTGTAGTGCCGTATCCCCGGTTGTCGGAAGCTGGTAGCCAATGTCACCTCCCGCGGATGTGAGTTCGTTGAAAAGCTCTCGAGACGCATCCAAAGCTGATGCAGCACACATGAGAGGTGTCATGAACTCTCCGTCGGCCAGATTCGGGTCGGCATTCGCTCGAAGCAGAGCGCGAACTACTTCCAGCTTGTTGAGTTTTGCAGCCCAATGCAACGGCGAGCGACCACGTACGTCCTGGAAGTTGGGGTCTGCTCCGCCGTTCAACAGGGCCTCGGCTGCCTCAGCAGAGCCACTGATAGCAGCCCAGTGCAGTGGAGTTCGTCGGTTAAGCCCCACGTAGCCCATTTCCCCCAAACAGTCAATATCCGTTTTCTTGGCTATGAATTTACGCACTGCAGTCACATCGTTGTTAGCCGCTGCGAGGTGAAAAGGAGTGAGTGCGACATCGCTCCCCCACTCTTCGAGCTCTCGAGCCACTGCGTAATTGCCTCGAACGTACGCGGATTGCAGTGGAGTCATTGTGTTCATAAATCCTGGATCAGGAATGACGAGGGGATCGGCCCCATGAACTAGAAGTTCCCGAGCGATTTCCGCGTGTTCGGCGTAGAATAACGGAGGAACTCGGTACGATCTGAACGAGCCTTGCGCTAGCGTTCCAGGCGGAGCTCCTCTTTCCAATAGCCAGCGAACAGTGGCTAATTGCCCTAGAGCCACTGCACAATGCAGAGGCGTGATGAGATTCGTGTGGAAAATTGAGTCTGCTGCTTCGGCGTCAGATCCTTCCGGCCGCTTCACTATGAGCTGGATGAAGTGCCAGAAGAGGCCACCGGTCGAGATAATCACGCGTTGCACCTTGTCAAGTGCTGTGAGGTCGAAATTGTACTCTTCTAGCAGCTCCAGAGCTCGGATATTTCCCATTCCAGCCGCAACGTGCACCGGATTCTCAGTTGATCTGGCGAAAAACTTCCATCGGATCTTTGGCGCCGCGTAAAACTTGCGCGGATAACCAACGTCACTGTGCATCAGACCTCTGTCCTTGGCGTACTCGAGGATCTCCTGCATCTCGTGGAGGTCGCCTCGACGGGTGGCGTAGTACAATCGCGTTCGTACAACGTCCAGGATCTTCCTCACGCTGTCCAGCTTCTTGTCCGTCCGTAAGTCTCTGTGTTTGCGTAAATCTCCAGTCTGATCATTCTCTGCGAAAGCCCCAAGCTGCATCTTGATGTGCTCCCGATAACGCGCGAAATAGTATAGCACTGAGAAGAGTCCGGCGTAGCAGACGGCCGCGCCGATAGTGAAGATCTGCGTGGCGACACTTTTACAAGAGCTCAGCGCCCCGGTGAGCAATATGTAGAAGAAGTAGAGCACCAGTCCGATGTCGAAGAACAGCATCAACACGGCCAGCACTTCGCACAGTTGGAAGACAAAACGCCGCCGGATAGTCGCTACGCTGGTGTAGCCCCTCTCCTCGTCTGAAGTCTCGTTTTCTTTCTTACTGCTCGACTTGGAGCTGGCCTCCTCGCGCTTAAAAGGCTCAAACGCACGTATACCAGAGCCTGGAAGCGACAAGATGACGGCGGCTGGAAGTGTCTGGTAAATGACGGATGAGAACGTCGCGACCGAGTGACAGTTCTCGTACTCGTCAGAGTCTTCGTCTTCAACGTGGTCATCCAGCCACCGCTCCACGAACGCACTGTGGAAAAAGAAGGCCACCAGCATACTGGCTGAAAGATACACACCCGACCGGATCAGCCTGCGAGCGAAGAACGAGTTGTTGAGGAACCGGATGAAGAGCCAATGGCGCGGGACGTCGGCCAATTTGCCGTGCAGCTCTTCCATATTGGCTATGTGTCTGCGCTTCATCTCCAGCCATATCGGTCGATCACTGGGTGACTGCGCAACTTGGTACGACGTGTGGGAGGCCACACTGGAACTGTCGTCGACTATCAGGGGGGTCTTGCGAATACGTCGAGAGGAATTGACGACGGAATCGTCCGGTTCGCGCGCAGCTCCGTGACTGCCGACGTGGAGTCGACGACTGCTGTCAGTGGCAGCGCCCGACTCGGACCGAGGGCTTTCGCCACTCATTGTCGACACACAAGAGTCAAAGTGCGTAGTAATACCTTACTGCTGCTTACACGAAGAGCCTGGTGATCACGGGTGGTGAACTCTAGACCGTGGACGGCAACTGGAGACAGACGCCCACCTGGTTCTTAATTTATGAAGGCATTTAAGAGAGGATAATACACATCATGTTGCAAAGCAGCTCCATGTGCAGCAGAGCACGCATGTTCGTGTACCGAGGATTGGCCTTGAGATTATGGTGCCGATTTGCCTGAATCTGCCAAGGAAAACGGCGCAAGCATATCGATGATGATGAACGGGAATAAACCACCTGAGACGGCCAGGATGGCGGCATCAGACCGGTGTGGAGTTTTCACTCATGTCTGCTCTTGACTCTTGAGTCACGGTGATTTAATCGAATGCTCTAGCAATGCTGTGCACTTTCAGTCCTCAAAGATACATGTACTGAAGTGTACGGTACATGTATTCTATGAAGGGGTATGGTGACACTTCGTCCTCCCTTGCGAGTCGCAATGCGACATACATGTACTCCATGACAAGCACAGCAGCATGTATCGATTCCCAAAAACGACCAGAAGTGATGCAGCAAGCAAAAGACTGGTGACTAGCGACTGTGCAACCAGCTGAGGCAACCAAACTCTGACTCTCTTTAACCACACCCTTAATCATTCATGGCGAGAGATCACGTGGATTTGTCATTTGCCGTTCTCAGCGCCTTCATTCCGTCAGTGGTCATGCCTGACACCCCAACTCCACATCCGTGAGCTTTTACTTTGACATAGACCCACCCAAAATGGGCCCCGATAATTGTGCGACAAGCTATCAGTCTCCGGCACTGGTTCCGAATGCTCGCCAACTCTTTCTTCCTGTCGGACTCCTCGTGTACAACAGGTCTGCATCGCGCTTTGCTAACGGCATGGTGACGGGCGATAGCTGCGATGCCATTGTGGCAGTCTCAGACCGTATCTACAAGGCACTGCCTTACGTCCTCGTGCTGTTTCTACCAGCATCCGGTTCTAGCTGGTTTGAGCCGTTCAAGAAGAAAGAGGCAGAAGGAAAGATTCAACGAGGTCTCTTGTTTCAAGTAATCAATTTCAAGCGAATCTTCGGCTTTGTGTACAATGAACAGAGGTCTCAAAGACCTTCGACAGGTGGTCCTTCCTGTCTACGCTGATCTACAATTCCGCTTGTGTTGGAAGCTTTTGCCAACACGCTCTCGGTTTTGGTTTCTCCAACATACGTCGGAGAATGTCTTGCAGTGCGGGTACCCTGACTGCACTTCTGTTGAAACTGAGAAGCACTTGTTCTTCGATTGTGCTCGTGTCGCCGTGCTATGGGGCATTGTTGCCGACGACTGGAGACTTTTCTTACCTGCAATTTCCCAATGTAACCTGCAATGGCACCGAGCGCGAGCGCCTGCGACGTGAAGCTGTTGCAGGAGATTGACCCACTGGCCAAGAGAGAACCCAGGAGGAACAGGACAGCGAACGTATTTTCGAACAGAACGTAGATCGCTTCGCTCGATCGCGCAGGAATCCCGTGCATCTTGCTGCCTACCACGGGAATGTGCGCGCTGTAGAACTGCTCGAGGAATATGGGCTCGGCATGGCTACACCTGACAAGTTTGGCCGCGTACGCTTCTCGACGGGGAGTTTGTTCTGGTATTTCTTCCGCAGCATTATAAAGCGTCAAAGCAATAGCGACGATGCCAAGTCAGTGCCGATCTTCCTAACGACGCTAGTGACACCCTTGCATTGTGCCGTGTCTACTGAACAACAGGAAGCCGTGCGTTGGCTGCTTGAACGTGGAGTACCACCGGATACATTGGGTCAAGCGTCCTTCCGATCCAACCACGTCCCCCCGCTGTTTCTATCTGATCACGTTGCGGCTGCTCGAGATCCCACTCGTAATCCCTGATCTAGGATTATGAACACGGTGGCGCTGCTGCAACTCGCCTACCTCCGGGGAAATTCGGCTGTAGCTCAAGAACTCGAGGAATGGGGAGGTGACGTTGCACATGGCCGCTGCTCTCAATGATGTGGTTGCTGTCCGTAGATTCCTGTCTCGAATGACGGACTGTCTAGGAGAAATGGATACATGGGGCTACACGGACATACTCCCATTCTTGCTGTCTCGACTGAAGGCGCCGTGGTGAATGAGAACTTGCAAGTTTACTTGTATACCCGTCAGATTGTTCCGTTTGAGCCTGCGATCGTGGAGCTTCGACAAGATGCGTTCAAGATCAATTGGCGTTTGCAGAGGACAAGAAACGGGTTATCTTTCCAGTGGTGCTGACCGGGATTGGACAAACGCTACTCACTGGCACGCAACAAACTCTTCCATTTCATGGTGAACGGGATGAGGTTCTAGCTTGTTGATCCAGGGATTAAAAAGTAAAGATCTACAATGGACATATATGAGGAGCGTTCACTTTTCCCTTTTTCTTGCCAAAGGAACAGATGCAAGTGTTGGTCATCAACATTTTGGTAGGGAGATTGTGACAATCCAAAGTAATCGCCATGAATCCGCTCACTGTCTAAAACAACGCTGAGTTCAACTTTCGTCCTGGGTATGGCTGAAAGCAGCAGCCCTACATCCTCCGCCTACGATAGCAGTCGCCGTTGTCTCGCGAGTGGTCATGGCGCTGCTCTTCTAGATGAAAATTCCACTAGACAGCGCAAGTTCCAGCCTCTGCTTGCTGTCGATTCCAGCATTTCCCACGCGTCATATCTACTGACTCGGTCTCCCAAGAATCGGCTGCACAATGTCAAGATGTTGCGTGGGAAGCTGTCGGAGGTGCCGCGTCATTGGCTCTGGGTACGATTTCTCAGCAACTCGTTCTTCGCTCGACGCCTCATGCGGTCCGGTCTGCAGTTGTCTGTGGGTCTCGCGGGTGGGATAATCTTCAATAACCTGTTCGTCCAGCCCAATATGAAGACGTACGAGCAAGAAAGCCCCGAAGAATACGACGAGTGCCGTGAGCTAGTCATCTTCTCCTCACTCATCTACAGGAGTCTCCCCGCTGCCATCGTGTTATCCCTGCCAGGCTCCGGTTTACGATTGTTCGAACCTTTCAAGCGTGACTACGACCAAGAGGAAGGGAGTTTTACTGGAATGACCAAAGTCCAACGGTGTTTCATCTTTCAACTGTGCGAGGTGCTGGCGGTTTGCATGCTGCTCTTCGACATGGTACTGGTGGCTTACTTCCTCCGTGTCCTGTTCATCGGTTCGATCAATTCGTGTGGCAGCGTTTCTTCCCAGATGTTCGCTCTTGGTGGTGCTGCCTGCTACGCTGGGCTCTTCATCGTGCTGTACTATTTCGCTCGGTATCGCGAACACATCAAGATGCAACTGGGTGCTTTCCAAGAAGCGGATCAGACCGGAGATGTTCGGAAACACTTGAATTTAGGTTCTGCTCAGAAGTTAAACTCGAACAAAAAGCTGCTCAGTGTTGTGCGTACCAGACTCTATTACGCCACAAGACGTGGCGACTTGGAAGAAATGCGCGAGATCCTCGAGTTCGCCAGGACTTCAGGCCTCACTGACATGAAAACCGGATTTCCGCTTCAAGTCTATGCGGCGCCACGGATCAGGTGGAGGTTCTTTGCGAAGTCTCGTGAAAACCCCGTGCATGTAGCAGCTCTACTGGGGAATATTCGCGCTTTGGAGCTGCTAGAAAAATATGGCTTTAATGTGCACGAGATGGACAAGGTCAAACGCGTGATCGTTTCCACTGGAGGTTTCTTCTGGCACTTCGTACAGCTCATCGTGAAGCGATCGGAAGGCAGCAACGACAACACGGCGGTGTCCATTTTCCATACAACGCTCGTCACTCCACTTCATTGTGCCGTGTCTACAGGGCAACTGGAGACTGTGCGGTGGCTGCTGCAGCGGGGGGCTTGTCCGAGAACACTGGCTCAAGCCTCGTTCCGATCTCACCGAGTCCCCCCGCTCTTTCTGGCTGAACATGCAGACATCACGCGGGAACTTCTACTACACGGAGCCGACCCACTGGTGATCCCTGACCCTGGATTCAGGAACACCATCACTCCTCTCCAACTTGCATTTGTCCGGGAGAACTACGCTGTAGCCCAAGAGCTGGAAGAGTGGGGAGGTGACGTCGCTCTGACTCCCTTTCACTTAGCGGCAGCACAAAATGACGTCGTTGCAGTGCGTAAATTCATAGCCAAGAAGACGGATATTGACTGTTTGGGGGAAATGGGCTACGTGGGGCTTAACCGACGAACTCCACTGCACTGGGCTGCTATCAGTGGCTCTGCTGAGGCAGCCGAGGCCCTGTTGAACGGCGGAGCAGATCCCAACTTCCAGGACGTACGTGGTCGCTCGCCGTTGCATTGGGCAGCAAAACTCAACAAGCTGGAAGTAGTTCGCGCTCTGCTTCGAGCGAATGCCGACCCGAATCTGGCCGACGGAGAGTTCATGACACCCCTCATGTGCGCTGCATCAGCTTTGGATGCGTCTCGAGAGCTTTTCAACGAACTCACATCCGCGGGAGGTGACATTGGCTACCAGCTTCCGACTTCGAGAACAGGCAGTTTAGCGGCGCACGGTGACGAGTTCTTCTTCTTGAATATGTGTTGGAAAAGGGCTGGTAGGCAGTTTAGCAGTAGTGTCAGGTATTTGGCAAAATGCAAAGTGAGGAATATATTTTCTTTTGTCAGTGGTGTTGTGTTCACTGGGAACGCACCAGGCAGAAAAACCCCTTTTGGCCCCGATAGTCACTGCAGGCTGCCTATAGCAGCGGAGAGTCAACAACAGTCAGAGCAGTCGTTTTACACCTCTCCATGACCACGGCCTCAATCACAACCTTCACTCAATCACCTCAATCATATTCACTCCATCACCTCAATCATACTAACCGTTGCACCCATTGCACCCAGTGTGCTGCAACCGGAGTGACTACCAATCCATCGTTGCGTGTCCACAACAGGATCTCACACTCCCACATCACTACGCGTTGTAGCCACGTGGATCATTTAGAGTGCAGCAGGAGCTGCCTCCGTAACCATGTCCGTTTCCGTGTCTTTGGACACACGCTTCGCCTCTCGGCGTTCCAGCCAGCTCTGCTCGGTATCCGCCATGTAGACCATCACGCAAATGCATGAAACGCGTTGGCCGAGAGCCTTCGTGAAGATGTCTGCTAAGTTGTCCGTTGTAGGGACATACTCAACTGCAGACGCTCATCTTCCATGTTCCGCCACATAGCGAATCGTTTTAGCATAGTTGCGCATGCGATCAGAATTGCCATTATTCTCAACCGCCTTCAGCGCACTTTGGTTATCACAAAATAGAGTAGTGTCCACCTTCTCGGTGTAACCCAACTCCTTCAGCAAGTATTGTGCCCAAAGCACCTCTTCCAAGCACGAGTACACTGCTGTCAGCTCCGAGCTGCATGTGTTTGTCGTCACTCGTTCCTGCTTCTTGCTCCGCCAGTCGATGGCGCATCCGCTCAGTTTCATCACGAAACCGGTCACGGACTTACTTGTTTCAGGACAGCGTGCATGATCAGCATCAGCATACGCTTCCAGTTGTAGTGGTCCTGAGCGGGGCCTGTACGCCAAGCCATACTTCTTTGTAGTCAGTGCATAACGCACAACTCTTTGCGCCGCACGGTAGTTCTCCAACGAGTATGCGTTAGCATACCGACCGAGGTTCCTTACCGCGTTCGCTAAGTCAGGCCGAGTGCACGCCACCAAATATTGCAAAGAACCAACAATCTCACGATAGGGTAGTTTTGAATCGTTGATCTTGGTAGGATCCTTCTCCACAGACATCGTAGGTTCGTTGTGCATCTGCGGCGATGGAGCCTTCTTCGCATCTTGCAAGCCAAAACGCTTCGCCATACGCTCAATGTAAGCCGTCTGAGCCAGCGTCAGCAGTTTTCCAGGCTCATACGAAACTTCCATCCCCAGCAAGTGCTTCACACGACCCAAGTTCTTCAACTTGTACTTATCAACTAGCTGTTCCACTACGATCTTGTAGTCCTCGGGCTTCGCAGCAATGACGATGTCGTCAACGTACACTGTCAGAATCACAATCGCTTTAACGCCCTTCCTCCAGAATACACCAACGTCAAAGGTGCACTGTTGAAATCCTAGCTCGATAAGACTCTTTTTCAGGGTTTCACTCCATATCCGTGACGCTTGCTTCCAAGCCATGAGCCTTTCCTCAAAATGCACACTCGACCAGTTCCATCATCGTAGCCCTCGGGCTGCTCCATGTAGATGGTCACACCAGTCAGTACACCATTCAGGAAAGCGGTCACGAAGTCAATGTGACGCAGGTCCAACGTCCACATCAGTGCTAGAACCATCACAAGTCTCACAGATTCAATGCGCACGACAGGAGAATAGGTAGCCAAGTAGTCAATACCATACTTCTGCATACAGCCTTTGATCATAAGCCGGGCTGTGACGCTCAACTTCACCTTTCATTCCACTTCACCACTAGCACCCAGAGAGACTTCAAAATGTTCACAGGGTTAGCCTTGGTCGGCTTCGGCCTTGGCACAAGCTCCACGTGCCGTTCCGCATCAGTGATGAATATTCCAAGTCCATTGCAGCCTTCCACTCGGCTGCGCATGAGGCGGAGACAACGCCTCTCGCACACTTGTCGGGTTCAGCGGTTCATTAACCACTCCAATCATCATGCACTGCAATAGCGTCGTAGCCATCACGTAGTTACTGGGATCATAGCGAGAGCTGGGCCGTCGGGTACGTGTCGATCGCCGTACCGGACCTACTGGTCGTGGCCGTGGTCGTCGTGCACCACCACCACGCCGCGCCGTTACCACACTAGATGCCGCTGTTGATCCTGTGGTCGTTGTCGCACTCGATGCAGCTGTTGTCCCATCATTACTCGATGCCTGAGCACCACCTGCAGTGCTCCCACCATTTCCATCAACACTTGCAGTATCGCTCCCACCAAAATCAAATTTCACATCGGCGTCTTCCATTTCAACGTCGCCATCAACGTCGACTCCAGATTCACCAAAATCTTCGCTCGAGTCACTTGACTCGCTCGACTCTGTCTCCTCAATAGTGCCAGGAAGACCAGCTTCGTCACTTCCACCAATTGCTGAAGGACTATAGGCGGACTTGTTACGTGGCAGCGTGACAAAGATCTCGTTCGGCAATTCAAACATCTTGCCATTGTACCGCTTCTCGAGAAGCTTGCGAACGTACTCACCGTCAACAGTCAAGTCTTCCTTTGGCTCTACGTCTCGGCGTATAATCAAGTCACCTGTCACCAAATCTAGCAAACGATAGCCATCGGTGTAAACCGAAAATCCAACCATTAACACTGGTCGTGAACGCTGATCAAGCTTGCTAGCACGCTTCACAGCGGGTACAAAGCAGTAGCCCACACAACCGCACACAAACAGTTGTTTAGCATTGGGTTTCTCTTGTGTGTACATTTCAAATGGCGTCTTGTTCTGCAGCGCCTTAGTTGCACTCATGTTGTCCACGTACACCACATACAACAGAGTCTCACCCACAGCATGTCCGGCAAACCGTTTACCTCATGGATGGCACGCACTTTGCTCATGAGCTTGCCATTCATCTTTTCCACCAGACAGTTCTCCTCAGGGCTGTACGGGTTCGTCGTCAGCAGTTGAATTCCACGCTCACGCAGAGTCAAGCAGCACTCCATTGACAAATTCACCACCTTGGTCGCACGAAAATGTCTTTACCGTATACCGCCTCTCCACAAAACGCACTACATCCATCACATTTCCAGCAGCTTCGCTCTTGAATTGCAGTAGAAATGCCCAGGTGAAGCGCGAGGCTTCATCGTGTATCAGCTGGAAATACTTGTTCTTGCTAGGAGTCTCAATGCCGACGTAGCACACATCCGACATCAGTCGAGCACCAACGTCTTGCTTTCGTTTACCGTGATGACCTTGTACGACATCCTCTTAGCCTTAGCCAGTCTACACGCATGACAGTCAATGGGCTTAAAACGTTGAAGTCATGTGTAGTAAGCGAACTTAACCCATCCGCCATACTTAACTCCACCATCTTCTTCAACGCCGGACCATTGGGGTGTGCAAACCTCATGTGCCATCGCAGCACCTTGTCCTCTGTCGTGGAGGCATCATCATACACATTCGAGCTTCGCTCGGATCAAAGCAATGGCCTTCAACCAGAAATGCGCACCACGCCGATCCAGAATCAATCGAGCTTCTCCTCGAGTCATGTACGATGCATCGCTTGTCTGGATCCTCCTCGTCGTTGTAACAGAAGGCACCCATCCATCCTTTTCAAGACGATACTGACACAGAATATTTGTAGTTCCTTTTGGCGTGAACCGTGTCTCCTTCAAGTGAATCAAAGCACCAGCACTCAAAGGATCATTTGCATCCTTCGCACGGCTTACAACACGTCAAAGGTTTGCAGAGCTAATGCCACCTTCCCAGTCTTGAAAGTAAACATTGTCCGTCGTCAGCGACTCAAACGCTCGCTCATCAGTACAAACATGCGTCCGCAGCACCCGAATCCATCATCCAGTCACCATTGTAGTCGAGATGTTTTCCGGTCGCAATACGCATCGCCGAAACCGTCCTCACCATACCGATACGCTCTACTTCGCACTCGCCTTCCACTCGGCGAATCATCTTCATCATGCTAGATTTAGATTCCGCAGCGCCTGCAGCTGCTTTGGCAGCCTCCTCTTCACGCTTCTTCTTCTGCTTTGCCAGATATCCGTAGCACTCATCCCGGCGATGGCCCTTCTTATCGCAGAACCAGCACTTCAACTTGCTTTTGTCGAACTTGCCTTTCTTCTTTCTGCTCGGATTGCCATCCTTGCCAGTCGCCATGCGCTTGTGCCCGGATTCCATCGCCGGCATTACTTTCGTCAAACCAGCAGCTTCCTTAGCTTTCGTGGCAGTTGAGCTCGCCTCATGAGCTTTGTCTGTCTCCGCCTCACCACGTAAGGTGTTGAGCACAACATCCAACGTCACTTCAGGTTGGTCAGGCAGTCGTTGGTTGAAGAGCCGAACGACATTGCGGTGAGTTTCTTCAACTCCTTGCAGGATAATATTCACCATCTCACTGTCAGCAATAACCTCGTTCATGTTCTCCAGTTGCCGACGTAGGTCCTCCACATCGTCCAACCACTCATCCATGTTGCCGCCTACTGTGAACACACTCGTGTACAACTTTCTCCGTAGTCGAATTACGCTAGAAAAGGCCCTTTTGGTCTTGTCAGCCTCAAATGCCTTCCACATGTCGAATCCCGATGTGTACTTGCATGCTTTACGCGAGTCTCTTTGCAACAACCCACGCAACAGTGTGTCAACCTAAACGTATTCTTGTCCTCGTAGATCTGCTGCTCCGCAGCATTCGTACTCGGTCTCAACGTGCCGTCGATAATGCTCCAGCATCCACGTTGACCCAGAAAGTACGCAGCTGTGCGCGATACAGATCGTATCCGCCATCCTCCGTGTACTGCGGCGGCTTGTTCGTTCCCCAGTGCAACTCGGGCATCAGCACTCCTTGGTGCAGCACCACCACCGGCTTGCATGGCACTCGCATTCACTCCAGGTGCACCACTATTAGACGCACCACTTGGTTGGTTTCCACCCGATCCAGCATTGGGCGGAACTGGCTGGTTGCCCTGTTGCCCGCCACCAGTCATGATTACTTAACCGTCGCTTGTTATCTGCTACTTCACTTGAGTCAGCACTTGAAAACGCCTTTGGGCTCATAACCTTCGAGAACAGGCAGTTTAGCGGCGCACGGTGACGAGTTCTTCTTCTTGAATATGTGTTGGAAAAGGGCTGGTAGGCAGTTTAGCAGTAGTGTCAGGTATTTGGCAAAATGCAAAGTGAGGAATATATTTTCTTTTGTCAGTGGTGTTGTGTTCACTAAGGGGAACGCACCGAGCGGAAAACCCCTTTTGGCCCCGATGGTCACTGCAGGCTGCCTATAGCAGCGGAGAGTCAACAACAGTCAGAGCAGTCGTTTTACACCTCTCCATGACCACGGCCTCAATCACAACCTTCACTCAATCACCTCAATCATATTCACTCCATCACCTCAATCATACTAACCGTTGCACCCATTGCACCCAGTGTGCTGCAACCGGAGTGACTACCAATCCATCGTTGCGTGTCCACAACAGGATCTCACACCGACAACCGGGGATACGGCACTACACGTTGCTGTTCGTGAAGAGAACGAAGCGTCTGCGTTGGCTGCGTTGGCCAGTGGTGGAGATCTCATGCGAATGAACAGTGAAGGTTTGCGGCCACTCGACTGCACGGCGTCTACACGGCTGCTGTTCGAGCTCAAGCGTGCTGCTGGTCAACGCGACGTCATGATCAGCTACACCCACTCGCATCTGGAGTTCGCTCGGAAGCTGAGACAGTCACTCGAGGAGGCGAACGTGACGACGTGGTTGGATCTCATGGATCCCAGTGGAATTGGTGGTGGTTCCGTTTGGCGCGAGGAAATCGCTCGAGGGATCACAAACGCGTCCGTGGTGCTCTGTATTCTAACGGAAGACTACGCGTCGTCGGAGTGGTGTTTGAAGGAACTGGCATTGGCAAAACAAGTGGGGACTCCCATTCTTGCTGTCTCGACTGAAGGCGCCGTGGTGGATGAGAACTTGCAAGTTTACTTGTATACCCGTCAGATTGTTCCGTTTGAGCCTGCGATCGTGAAGCTTCGACAAGATGACGGTCGAGTTGAGTACGATTACGACGAGAACAGGTATCGATCTCAATTTCACCTGCTTCTGGATGGTGTCCGCGATGAAGTGGAGAAACATCGCTACGTCACAAGACAGAAGAATATCGCCAGCAACCGACCGTCTACACATACACCTGACGACCGGAGCAACCGAGGGCCAATGCACTTGATGGACCTGACCAGTACTGCAACGACCAATCCATTTGACATGACCGATGGCCAGTATGTTTTCCTATCGCATGGAGACAAGCACGCACTCTTCGTACAGCAATTCGCCTCGCAACTGTGGGAAGCAGGGATCCCTTGTTACATTGATCAAAGCGTCAGTGGTGAACACTTTTCCACTCGCATTGAGACAGCACAGCAAACCATTCGACGCTGTTCGTGCTTTGTAGTCCTCATATCCAGACAGACCATGGGGAACGAGTTGGTACGCGATCAACTAGCGTTTGCCGAAGACAAAGGACGACCGATCTTCCCTGTACTGTTGAATCACCTGGACCCGGCACTGGACAAACGTTACACCTTCGTGCGCAGCGAGTTGTTCCACTTCATGTCGAACGGCATGGGCTTCAAGAGTAGCTTCGACCTGCTAGTTAGAGCTTTGAGGCCGCATTGCTCTCTAGACGCGACTCCTTACACCGACTCGGGAAGTGAGGCAGACCAGAGTATTGATGCTAGCAGTGCTCGTGTTCGCATGTAATTCCGTCGTAGCCAAGAAACATACCACCAAGAATAGCGGAGATAGTCATGAACCCCCCTCGATATAGCGGCAGTATTCTTGGGTTCCCGGTCTTGAGATCCCTGTCACTCCAATTCCAAACGGATGCAGAGCAACTTGGCACCTGCCGTGACGCCTCGCCCCGTGAAACCCGGGGCGGCCGCGGCACGTAGCGGTCGAACCTACCTGCTTAGTGCTTCTCCCATCAAGTTATCGTCTCCTGATGCGAAAGCTCAAGCGGTGATCCGACCAGCCGAGTCGCCAATTCCTCCGTCCATGCGGAAGAAGCCACTCATCTTAAGTGGTGACATCCGCAACCTCGGTAGCAACTTCCAGTTGGCCACATCTCGAGAAACACTGTCGTTGACGCACTTGGGGGACGTCTTCGCAGCACACGGCATTGTCGTCACTCGAGCGGAGGCTCAAGCGCTTCGGCATGAATTCGAAGAGAACAACGATCGAGGCCTCAGCTACGTTGACTTTGTCGATGAACTCGCTCGATCACTGCGCGGTCCGACAACCGGCGCCCCGGACACGGGTTGTCCCATTGAAAGTAGCGGTCTCGTCGCTGGTGCTGCTACGCGTGTGCAGATTAAGAAGCCTCGACTTGCGGAACACCTTTCGAGGTTGAGTACTCGCCACACGCAGCTTGTAGGCGAAGTACGAACTCTACTTGGGGCCAATCTACGTCTCTCTTGGGCTGCCGTCCGCGATGCCTGCCGAGCGGCTGAAACCGGCGCTGGCGGAACTGGAAAACTACCAAAAGCTACGTTTGCACGTGTACTAACTGGGCTCCAGATCCCTTCGCTGTCGCCCGCAGCTATCGAGGAGCTCTCACAAGATGGCACCAACATCGACTACCACGAGTTTCTGGCGCAATTCGGCAGTAGCTTCAAGCACGGAGATACCAACAACGTTTGGAACTCGTTGGTTTTTGATCGACCGGCCGGTAAAGCGGTCGCGGAGGTGGATATCGGCACGGGGGCCAACAACATCACCGCTACGAACAAGACACTGCAATCTCCTGGCGTCTCGAGTGCTTTAGGGCATTTTCCGACGAAAAGCCCCACCAAGGCTTCGAACAAACTAACGGGAACAGGGAAAGACCCCGTCGTGCTTGAACAACTCCGTATTGTGGTGGGAAATCGTATGAAACCTCGTAGTGAAGAAGTTCTTTGCGCTTTCGAGGGTCTGGATCCGTCCGACTCGGGTCTCGTTCCTTCTGCCGTCTTTGCTCAAGCTCTACGTGATTTCAGTCTAGTCGACTCAGAAGATGACGTTGCTACAGTGCTTTGCGCTTTAGACGGAGGCAATGACACCGTCGACTATCGGAAGTTCGTAAGTAGTTTTGGAGACGTGACGCACCCGCGAGGAACTGCAGCGATGAAGCGCAGTCTACAGGAGAACAGCTCCCTGGTGTTCACAGGCAACAAAGACGTCAAAGGAGCGTTCAAGAACCGGGTGGCTCTATCTTCGCCTGGCAATGAGCTCAAAGAAGCGTTCTCCCGTCTACCTGACGCCAGTTGGAGAGCGATTCACGTGGAACTTGAGCTCAGTGACCCACGCAAAGGCGGTCTTGTACCTGCAGCCGAACTGCTTCGAGTACTGAGCAAACATCTTGGTCCGTTGCCGTCACGGCACTTCGGGTCGTTGTTTCGAGCTTGTGGATCTCACGCGCATCAACTCATGGACTACCGGACGCTAGTCAAGAGCTACAGGCCACGCGTAGCTGACACGGAGAGTTTCTTCGCTCCTCCACTGCAAGGTGAAGGTGCACGAGGGGCTTTAGCAGTTGGTCGTCAACACAGCCAACAGGCTACAGCACCGACCGAGTCTCTCGTCCTGGTGTGGAGCGTACGCGTAGCAAGAGCTCGTTTGGGTGCTGTAGAGTGGCGAGCTCTTCAAGACCGTCTCGCTTCATGCGACCCACGTCGACAAGGTCGCGTATCCACGCCAGCCTTTGCCCTCGCAGTGCGTGAAGCTTTGTCACTGACTGAAGCGCAGGTGGCTTTCCTCTGCTACTTCTACGAAGACCGCAGTATTGCTACCGACGCGCCGTTGATCCGGTACGCGTCATTCTTGACGGACTATGAAGATCCAGGACTAGAAGCAGACGACAGCAATGGGTCTGAAGACGTAACCCCCCGTGCAAACAATCGAGTAGCAGGAGGGGGGACGACACCATCACAAGGAAACCCAGACTTGGATCTAGGTGCGGAGTTAGAGTACATACGCCAGTTCTTTCGAGCCAATGTGGTCGAGTTAGAAGGGAAATTGGTAGCGGAAGACGTGGAGCGCCGTGGGTTTGTTACTCTTCCGGTATTCATGCGTATCTGCACCAAGTTGAGCTCAGACACGGGCAGTAAATGGCGCGAAACACGCGCGACCGCGAAGTTTCTTGCCCGATACATTGCGCGTGGCGGTCAGTTTTACTACCGGGGTTTCTTGCTGGATATGGACTGTAAAGCTGGTCTTCAATCTCAAGCTCTTGTGGTACAAGAAGACGATGAAGAGGACGAGGAACGAGACGACGTTGATGTGAATCTCTCCAAGGAGAAAGCTCTAGATGCCCATGAGGCTCGTGCAGCGATACGTCATCTCCTGACGGTCTCACGTTCCCAACAAAGTGCAGTCTACAAACTCTTGGCTAACATGGACCCCAGTAGTTCTGGTCTCGTGACGTACCCAGAATTACGTCGTGCTCTTGAGCGTCTGGGTGTCAATTTACGGGATGATGCAGTGGTGCAGGAGTTATTTAATTTCTATGAGGAAGAAGACGCTCGCGGTGATCGAACAACTGGTCAAGTGAAGTATCTACAGTTTCTACAAGCTCTGGGCGGCCGAGACCCCGATAAAGTGGGCAAGGATTCGTCCATGAGTGATCTCTCCAGTCACTGCTCGTACTATAGCGCTGTGGGCATCAGTCCTCGAGCTGTACGTCGCTCTCAAGCTGGAATCGTGGCTTCTAGACAGCTTACAGGTCGCGCTGGACACGTCTTGGCAGCTCAAGCTGTAACGAACAGTGTTGAAAACCCTCGAGCAGCTCTGAACGCTGGTGTCAGCTCTTCAGGCGGTGCCGCTGCAGTGGAACAGAAACTCCAGAAAGCGCTCCAAGCTCAAGGGAAAACAGCGTGGAAGAGCTTGGCACGGAAACTCCAGGCTCTAGATACTGAACGGCGAGGAAGTGTTACTCCTTCTTCATTACGGAAAGTTCTTAGCGAACTAGGCATCGAACTTGACCAGGAAGAGATCGTCCGGCTGCAGTTAAAGTACGACGCTGAGCAAAATGGACGTCTCAACTATCACGCGATGCTCCGTCAGCTCACAAGTGCATTGAGTAACATCGGATCTGGTAGCAACGGGGCTGGAGCTGGTGAATTGCTGCCAAGTTTGACACTAGCATCCCCCAGGAGGAATAAACCGAGTGGCAGTGACAATGTGCCGGAAGATCTGCGTGTCGGTGTTCAAGCCAAGTGGAAGGAAGTGTACGCGTCACTGAAGACAATGGACAAGAGCAATTGTGGTCGCGTCAGTGCTGCACATTTCCGTCAACTACTCGAATGGTACGCGCTGCCTATTACAGATACGAGTTTTCTAGCTCTATTACGAGCATTCGATGTGGACGATGGACTTGTCGACTACAACCGCTTCATGCGCGCCTGTTTTCAAGAGTAAATACCAATTAACTACGTCATAAATATTTTATCAATCAGTTGAGCTGTCGTCGTCTTGGACTGGTAGCTACTGAGGTGTTGGTGGGTGCTGTACTGGTTCGACGATTGCCAGGGAGTACATTTCCATTCATGTAACGATTCTCCTGCTTCTCAGTACGCCGCTGTTCACGGAAATGTGCTGCTACGATCTCGGCATCGGGTATGAATGGCATCGGAGATGAGAGTTTTCGCTGTTGTAGCGGTGGCGGTTGCAACCTCCGGGCCTCGTGAGCCTGGTGGAGGATTGTTTCTGCTTGACGAAGTGTCTCCTTTTCTTGGTTCTTGATCGCTCTTCTCATAACGATAGCATCTCGTCGCTCTTCATCTGCTTCCTCCTCCTTAATGATGGAGATTGTAGAGCCATGGAAAGCGCTGGCGAAGGCGACAGCAACACGTTGCGACTGACCCACAGGCGCGAACTGCTCTAGTCGAGCCACTTGGGGCATGGAATACCCCAGTGCAGGCAATTTAAGCCATTCACGTTGCAAACCACGGCGTCCGACGTCTCGAGCGAGTTGAATGAGCGTCTGCAGAGCTGGAGCTACACTTTTCAACGCCATTTCCGCTGGTTGAGAACCTCCCATAACTGTACGCGCAGTTGTCAACAGCGAAGCAGGTGGAATTAAAGCCATTCCCGGTCGATCTTCGAGACATTGCAGTAACTCGACAATATGGAGCACGCCCTGCTGGACGTACACGAACGCTTTCAACTGCGTGTTCATCCGTTCTCGAGCTTGATTCTTCTCGAACTCTTGTGCGTGAAGAGCTCCTTCCAGTCGGTCCCGTAGGCGATGGCGGCGTTCGGCAACACCCGTTGGGCCGGACACGCGAAGACGCGACGCCATCGCATCGTGCGCCTGTTGCTCACGTATGAGCCGAGCACCTTCAACACGCAGCTCCGCCTCGATCTCACGAAGTCGAGCAGTACTCTCTCGATGGGACTGGAAGCGCTCAAGTACGACGTTGAGGTCAGATTCCCCGGTTTCGCGCAAGACCCGCGCATATTGACCTTCATAGACGGCGAAAAGCGTCTCCCGTTTGCTCGCGTCTACATCGGCCGCTAGGACCGTATAGCTATCTCTTCTGTGTATTCGAGACGCCGGTGTTCGGCCTTTGGAAATGGTCGCAGTGGCGTTTGATAGTGATCTGCTGGCCACTTTCGAGTCACCATTGGTCCGGGTGTGGATAAACCGAAGCAGTTCGTCTCGACGGCGATCGGCGTCGTATCTGCGCTGGTTGATCACCAGTCGAGACGCTAATTCATCCCGATACGACTCGAGAACGGGCAACCCGTTCCGCTTGAACGCCGTTCGCTTGTCGTGAAGGTCTCGTAGCTGCTGCCGGGTCACTCGGTTCTTGTCAGATTCAACTTGAACGCGACTTCGACACAGTGTCCTCTCCCTGTGAGCTACCCGTTGCCGTTCAGCCTGCAGATCTGCGCTCGCTTCGAGGTAACGCACTTGTTGGTTGAGTCTTTCGTGCATGTAGCGTAGGCGCTTCTTGTAGGACTCTTGGTGAGCGATTTCCTCTTTCAAACCGGACAAGACATCGGTACACTTGGCAGTTTGTTCGTCAATGGGTGTGAATGCTGGTGTATGAACAGGAGATGAATCGAAGGCGTGAAGATGACGTTGAGCTAGTGTCAGTTCTCCTTGTCTCCGTGCAATGGTAGCCTGTACTTCATGTAGTTGACGCTGTGCCTCCATTGTGATTGCTCTTTGCTCGTCGATTTCTTGACGGATTACACGTTGGACTATGAGATTGTGACGAGTTGGAACTGGAGTTCCAGACTGTCTCCAAAGCTGCACTGCGGCAGTGCATGGGCGAGTTCTTGGGCTGGTAAAGCTTGAAGTTGGAGGTGGACGTGGATGGCGACTGGATTGAGGTCGAGATCCTGCAGTGATGAGTTTCCGACTCGCAGCAGCAGCAGACGTTGGACGACTACTTCGGCCTGGTGGAGCACTAACAATCCCCACAAACGATGGCATCGGCGAACTTTCGCCTTGCCTCGTCATTTAGCAGAGTTGTAAATGTGTACAACTCGAGTTTAATTTAGAGAACGAGTCGTATTGATGAAGTGGTTATGCAGAAGGAGCTTCACTAGTTGAGTCCTTGGTAGAGCTGGGTGATCTGCTCCTGGAAGAAAGTCTTCAGTTGAGGACGCTTGAGCTTGAACGTGGGGGTGATCAATCCCTGTTCAAGGGAGAATGGCTCCGGGTGGAAGTGTAAGTTCTTGACGACCTCAAAGCCTCGAAGTTGAGCGTCCTTCGCCACTTGAGCCATGTCTGCTACTACAACCTTCTGGAACTCGGCGTTCTTCACCACGTTCGCACTGGTTGCTTCCGCTCCGCTTAAGCCGCGCTCCTGAGCCCAAGCCTCGGCCAATTCTGGGTCAGGCACCACGACGCCAACTAGACAACTCTGCAGAGAATCCCCGTAGGCGAAGAGCTGTGCCGCGTACTTGCTCTTGGTGTAAATGTTCTCGATCTTCTCCACTGCCACGTACTCGCCCTGTGCGAGCTTAAAGATGTTTTTCTTCCGGTCAATGATGCTGAGCGTACCATCGGCATTCCAGCAGCCAATGTCTCCCGTGCGGAACCAGCCACGCTCGTCAATCGCCTCGCGAGTCTTCTCCGGTTCCTTGTAGTACCCTGCGAAGGCCATTGGGCCTCGAACGCAGATCTCTCCGCGTGGTCGAGGTTTGTCGTGACTCGTATAGCCCATTTCAGGCACATCCTCCAGCTGCACTTGCCCGAACATGAGGGGCACACCAACGTGAGCTCCCAGGGGCATATCCACCGCACCAACAGACACTGCTGCTGCCGTCTCACTGAGACCGTAGCCTTCCGCAACATCGCAGCAGAAAACGACCTTCAGGAACTCCTTCACTTCTGCACTTAGAGGTGCCGAACCGGAGAAAATGATCCGCACACGACCTCCAAGAGCCATACGAACCTTGGAGAAGACCAAAGCGTCCCACAACGCGTGGGTCTTGAAACCTCCAGAAAGAAACGCCAACTTAACAGCAAGTGGGTGATCGAACAGGAGTTTCTTCAAGCCTCCAGCAGAAGCCACACCCTGCATGATCTTGTCGTGCACGCGATTGAATAGTCTGGGAGCAGACACGAAAATAGTGGGTTTGAGCTCGGCCAAGTCGTCCATGAGCTTGAGTAGATCTCCCTGGTAGAACCCAGCCGACGCACCACGAGCCTGAAGAACTCCCAACACCACACGCTCGAAGACGTGGGCAAGTGGAAGATACGAGCAGTGCACATCCGTCGGGAGGAGGTGGATCCGACTGCACATTTGTCGGATGACGTACGCGTAGTTCTTCTGCAGTAGAATGACACCCTTGGGGTCTCCAGTAGTACCAGAAGTATAACACAGCGTCGACACGTCAGTAGGTAGTGGATGCTCAGCTGGTTTGGGTTCTGCTTCTCCAAGGATCTCCAATTCCTCAAGACTCCGAAGCTCCACGTTCTTTTCCTTGGCTTGTTGCAGTTGTTTCTCCGTCACGGGCTCAAATTGCACAATGATCTTCAATGTCGGACACTCTGCGACGCAGTCCATGACGATGTCGAACTGCTTCTTGCCACAGAACAACACACGCAGTTCTGTGTGGTTGACAATGAACGGCACCGCGTCCGGACCCAACGTGTCGTAGAGCGGCACCAGCACGTAACTCATGCGGTCACAGGCGTGACCGACCAGGCACCACTCCAGTTGGTTCTTAGAGAAGACACCCACGTGTTCCTGACGCTGCATTTGTCCTACAGCTTTCAAACCGCTGGCCAAACGTTCCATGCGGGTTTTGATTTGGTTGTAGCTCAACCACTCGTAAGCACCTGCTTCTCCCGTTTTCGGGTCAACAGTGCGACGTCCGTATATAGGTCTCTCCCCATTGTCAATGCTGCAGCCATGTAGGAAATTGTGGTACAGCGTCATTTCGTCTTTGTTGATTTCTTCCGTTTCCGAGACGGTGTACGCTGGTCCGTGGGTGGCATCACGAGTGTTGGGCACTTCGACTGTGTATCGTTTGCCAGTGTACGAGTCGAAGTCTGTCTCGATCATTGGCAGCTCGGAGCTGCAGCCAATTCCCATGATGAAGAGCTAAAGGACGAGAACGAAGGCAGGGGATAACGGATATCTTAGGCGACAGCACGACAATCGGGGGGGGGGGGAAGGGAGGACTCGAACCCCTTATATTAGGTACTTATTTCGAAGCCTGTTCGAAACAGACGCATTGACGTTTACTCCTAACTATGGAATGGTTTTTTATAATTATTTCCTTTTTAAATCCAACAAGTTAGTTATTCTGTTTTTTTGGGTTTTTTTTCGGTTGTTTATTCAGCTGGCGTCCTTCACGACGATTAGGCGGATAGCACTTGGTCACTTTAAACGGCAAATATTCTCTTCTCGGTACGAGCTACACACGATCACGATAGGAAATTCCTGTGGACACATTCTTGTCACTACATCTATAACAATACATTTGATTCACTCTGACTAAAACAACAAACCTGATGCGAAGTAAAATTCATACCCTTGATACGGGAGGAGACTAGCAATTTCATTGTGCAATCTCAGCCTAACGTCCTCCATTCTTCACCGACTAATCCGTTGTAGTTTCAGCTCGCATGGCGTCGATAATGCGTAAGAGGTCTTCATATCAGTGATTCAGACGTGGCTTGGCAGCTTTACGAACCTCCACCGACACTAGAGCATGTAGTTCGCGCAGGTGAAAAGTCTTTGTGATCAAACATCCAGGTAGATTGTCGCTTGATGGGAATTGAGAGTTTGCGAGGCTCCTCTTGACATACGCTTACACACGTCCTTCTGCAAGCAACGCCTTGCGCTTTAAGACGCATTTCTCACTGACACTCGACATGGAGTATTATAAGTTGTAGCCCACGTCACCTGGTACATCCCCACAAACATGAAACTTTGAATTAGGGTACTGCACACCTCCAGGAGACTACTTGCTGTCCAAATGCTTACCGTGGTTAACTCAGCCGCTGCCTTGTCTCAATGGTTAATGAACCAGTCGCCCGATAGAAGACCGTTTTTAAACCGGTTTTCAACCGATATTTTTTTCCGAGTAAAAAACCAACCAATCTATACTCCTAACTAATTTCCTACGGCTACTCGGTTACCCTTAGTCTATGACCGGTACGCTTGAATTTCTTGGGAATTTTGCCCAATGGGCCACCGTTGATGAGCCCCCAGCCGGTGCCTGGCCGGGTAGAGTACTGCGACCGCGCCAACTCCTTGAGTCTTGTCTCCGTGTTGTTGTGCCTTGATTGGTCCCGATGTCTTAGAGAAGAGCTTGTGAGTGATGGGAAATGAACAGAGAAGGGCAGCGGTGAGAGAGGAGAGCAGGTCGAAAAGGGCGACGGAGGCGGGGCTCGAACCCTCGGTCAGTTCGTGGATCAGCGGATGCTAATCCACTGGGCCACCGGCGAGCCCTCACAGCACGACAATCAACGTTCTAGTGTAAAGTTAGTGTGGTACCTGAAGTTATAAAAAGACTGAAGAAGAAGAAGACTTTGCTTGTGTAGGTCGTTGGTAAAACCAAAAGTGAGATGCCTGTAGAATTCTTTACTAAGGTTATATGAATGTACGCAACTACCAAGCATGGGAAACACACTCAATAATCTAGAGTAAACCGTGTTGACGCACTTTTCACCGTAACCATATACATGTCCAGGTGCTGCATTTAACAACAGTACGACAAGAAGGATGAACACGATAATCCTCAGTTTGGTATGCCACGAAACACGGTATAACTTCACTAGGTTATACCTTTCGTTGCATGTGAAAAGCTTCAGTTGTTTTTGCTTGTCGTAGAACTCGCGGCGGCGTTACGATGACGATGCCTAAGACGTCTGTGAGTAGAGCAGGAACCTGGTGAGAAGAGGTTTGTGATGAGTTGCTGCAGGCAAGGAACGAGACATTTTCTCAAGGCGCAACAATTGGGATTTGGTACCGTAGCTCTGGCCGATGGGATTAAAGATTAAGCATGGCGTCGTCTTGAACGTCGAGGTGGCTTCAAGGTTGAATTGACCGAACTCGTTGGTGTACGTGTATCTAACATTGTCAGATAATACTACATGTAGGTCCACATGTGGACATTATATAAGTACCAAAACGAGTAAGAGAACTGTAATTTTACATGTAATTTAACTTTAGAGATCGGATCATGTTGAATTTACCGACACTAGGGCCTACCGGTATTATATTTTGTCGTTGCTATACTAAATCTTCAGCTCTCGGTAGAGCTCGTCGATCTGCTGCTGGAAGAATGCCTTCAACTGCGGGCGCTTCAGCTTAAACGTCGGCGTGACCAAATCGTCGTCCGATGTGAACTGTTTCGGGTGAAAGTAGATATTCCGTACGCGTTCGAAGCCTCGCAGTTGGGTCTCCTTCGCCACGCGCTCCATGTCCTCGAGCACGTCTTTCCGGAATTCAGCGTTCTGCAGAATCTTGGCCTTCGTGGCGTCCTCACCACTCAGACTGTGCTCCTGTGCCCACACCTTGGCCACCTCCATGTCAGGCACCAAAACGCCCACCAAACAGCTCTGCAGCGAATCTCCGTACACGAACAACTGTGCCACGTACTTGCACTTGGAGTAGGCGTTCTCAATCTTCTCTGCTGCTACGTACTCGCCCTGAGCGAGCTTGAAGATGTTTTTCTTCCGGTCAATGATACTGAGCGTTCCGTCGGCGTTCCAACATCCGATGTCTCCAGTGTGGAACCAGCCACGCTCGTCAATCGCTTCACGTGTCATCTCTGGGTTCTCATAGTACTCGGTGAACATCTCGGGGCCCTTGACTAGGATTTCGCCGCGCGGACGAGGCTTGTCATGGCTCGTGTAGCCCATTTCAGGCACGTCTTCGAGCTGCACCTGGCAGTACATGACCGGCGTGCCGACGTGCGACTCCGTGGGCATATCGATGGCTCCGACGCAGACGGCGGCCGCAGATTCACTGAGTCCGTAGCCTTCCACCACTTCACAGCAGAAAACTGCTTGCATGAACTTCTTGACGTCTGCACTCATGGGAGCTGAACCAGAGAAGATGAGCCGCACGTTGCCGCCAAGCGCCTGACGCAGCTTATTGAACACCAAACGGTCCCACAACGCGTGCGTCCTGCGTCCTTCTTCCACGCCTGCGAGTTTCGAGGCGATCGCCTGGTCGAAGATCATCTTCTTCAGGCCCCCAGCAGCCTCGACACCTTGCGTGATCTTGTCGTATACGCGGTTCACTAGTCGCGGCACCGTGACGAACACAGTCGGCTGGAGCTCCTTGATGTCGTCCATGAGGAGACGCAGATCGCCTTGATAGAAACCAGCTGAAGCGCCATTCAAGTACATCAACGCGAGTACAACGCGCTCCAGCACGTGCACTAAAGGCAAGTACGAGATGTGTCTATCGGTCGGGTAGATCTTCAGTCGGTTGCTGGCTTGACGAGCTGCGTACGTGAAGTTGCTCTGAAGTAGGACGACGCCCTTGGGATCACCCACCGTGCCGGATGTGTAGCAGAGCGTTGAGATGTCGGTCGGAAGTGGCGGATCAGCCGGAATCGGCTCCTGTTTGCCCTTCTCTTCGATTTCCTCGAACGTCTTCAGTTCGATCTCATTCGCAGCCGCAAGACGCTTCTGCTCGTCGGTAACGGGGTCGATCATGACGATTGTCCGGACTGACGGACACTTGGAAGCGCAATTCATGATGACATCGAACTGCTTGGAGCCACAGAAGAGGATACTTAAGTCTGTGTGGTTGATCACAAAGGGGACAGCATCAGGCCCCAACGTGTCATACAGCGGGACAACTACGTAGCTCATGCGGTCACATGCGTGGTTCGCCAAGCACCATTCCACTTGGTTTTTGCAGAAGATCCCGACTTTGTCTTGACGTTTGAGGCCGAAAGTGGTTGCCATACCACTAGCGACGTCGTCCATGCGAGTCTTCACTTGGTTGTAGGTTAACCACTCGTAAGGTCCAGCTTTTCCGGTTGCCGGATCTATCGTACGCTGGCCATAGCACGGTCGATTGCCGTCTTCGATGCTGCAGCCGACGAGGAAGTTGTGGTACAGCGTCATCTCGTCTTCGTTCAGCGGTTCCTGGTCTGGCACTGTGTAGGCTGGACCGTGGGTGGTGTCGCGGGTGTTAGGCACTTCGACGGTGTAGCGTTTGCCTGTGTACGACTCGAAGTCCACGTCGGCCATGGAGCCACTGGAGCTCTGTGCAGCTCCCATGTTGTGTATTTAGTAGGAGATATCACCAGGTACTTGCCGGTGGTGTGTTTCTTGAAGCAAAATGAATAATGGGGGTGGAATGCTGCTGCGTTCTGGTCTGGGCGAGACACGCACTGCAAGGGCAAGGTACAAGTGCTGCTTCGCAGACGCACAGGTGTATCGCTGACAGGTGCGTGTCACGCTTGGGCGAAATCTTGCCGAATGTTTTCGTCTTTTCTTTAGTCGAATGACGGAAATTGACGAGGAGATACTTCAACATGAGTGGCGGTCGAACCTTGTGGTGCAATTGAGTGGAGCAACCTGCAAAGGAAGACATTCCATGCACCACTATTGTCGAAGAGGAAGCTAAAGAGACGAAGCTGGCGGCATCTACGGGTGCAAGTGGAATCTGCCATCATCAACGGGCTGATGCGACAGATAAGCCGCAAACAGAGTTTTCATTCACGATTCGGAAGGCAGCTTTGGCTGGAATGAAAAAATCCACTGCTGCACGATGTTCTTATACACTAACTGCTCTTTGACGGAAAGAAGAAGTCCCAGAGCTCGCCAGGCACCCACGAGGACGATGCACCCGCATCAACTGGGTTGTATTCATGGACGCCGTCGAAAGCGATGAATGTCACGGGTTTGGAGCAGTTCTCGTACGTAGTTTTAATGTGCGACTTGGATCCAGCAACCGGTTCTAGAGCAGTCTGGTTCGAGCACCCGTTCACCTCGAGAAACACGTCGCGCATCGATCGGCCCTTCGAGATGAGGTTACCGGGGTCACTAACTCCGTGTGAAACGAGGAAGGTGATAGGAACAGGCTCACCGATTGCCGTCGTGTAGTCCGTGCCAGACAGTACCGCAGCAGCCTTGAACGTCGTTCCGCGGCCGGACTTTGCGACGGCGTTCGTCATTGACCCACCGAAGCTAAAGCCCACAACAAAACGCTGCTCCTTGTCCACGCAAAGTCCGCCGTCGATGGTCTGCACGATCGTATCGGTGAAGGTCATGTCATTGTCGTTGACGTTTGACCAGCCGTTGTCCAAGCCTTGAGGCGACACGAAGATCGTAGACTCACTTGCTAAATCCACCAGGCCGTAGTAGCTGCCGTTGCCGTACTTGGACGAATCCTGTGTTACGTTATATGCGGTGGCGCCGAACCAGTGATAAGTGATGATGAATGGGTGAGGCACAGCGGGATCGTAGCCTTCCGGGACACGCACGATGTACTCCCGCTCCGTTCCGCTGATCGTGGTGGTATATGTGCCGCTGGTGATGCTTGCTGTTTTATCACATCCTGATGACTTCGTCACTGCTTCAGTCGACTGGAGCACGGCGAATGCGACCAGCATCGAGGATAGGATAGCAGACTTGACAAACATGGCCGCAGGGAGTGCTTCGTTGAGGTATGGGGGTGAATTGAAGAATGAGTGGCTTGGAGATCCGGAACTCCATTCTCAGGCGTGGGTTACATGAATTACACATGCAACAAGGTTCCCGCTGTCCGAAGTGAAACAGCACTGACAAGGTCAACTTGGACAGTGCCTGGACATTCGAGTCGAACGGTTGAATGGAGACCACAAGGACGAGCCGAGATGTGATCCGATGGCTTGATTGATCGTCTCTAGGAAAGAACTGTAGCACACAACACTAAGTTTAAAAAACAAGCCTTTTCACATTAGTGCATGCATGCCTACAAATTGTTCGAGCCACGCTCTACTGCTTACAAGCGCAGCGAGTACCCGCTGGACGAATGGTAGTATCCTCCGTTGTTTTCCTTTGTCGAGCTAGTGGTTGTGGTGGTGCTGCTGGTTGTTACTCCGCCGTTGCTGACAGTCTTGACAGTCGTAGTTGTTGTGGTCGTTGTAGCTCCTTGGCCGTTGCCAACCAGCATGGACAACACGTCCGATTTCTCGTTCTCAGCGCGCTTACGCATGCGACGGCGCTGGTTCTTCGTCAGCTTGACTTCACCCATGGCTGGAGTGCCACCCACAGGGCCAACTCGCTTGGCTTGCTGCTGCTGTTGCAGCGTCGTGTTTGGGTGCGAGTTTTCATCGCTAACCTCGGCGTCACGAGAGCTGCTAGTTTTCTTCTCAGCATCCTCTTGCTCCTCGGAGTCTTGCTGATAGCGAGCACTACGACGTTGTTGAAATTCTTCTTCATTGCGAAGTAGCTCCTGGATCTTGTCCTCCATAACGGTGCGAACCTTCTGGACTTCATCCGTAGGTCCCTTCAGCGTGATGGAGTTGTCGCCACGGCGAATGTCAATCATAACATCCGGGAACTGCTTCTGAAGAGCACGGATGTTAGCACCGCTCTTGCCAATGAGAGATCCAAGCATGGAACTGGCAAATGCAGGCGAAACGGTAGTAGGGAGAGCAATCGTTTCAACCACGAAGATTTCGAGGAGGTGCTCGATTTTCTCCACAAGGCGTTCTCGCTCATCGTGGTCTTCACCGTAAACCACAACCTTCAATTCTCCCGTCTCTTCGCCGTCAACGACATGGAACTGAATCCCCTTCGCGGCATCCTTCTTAACAGAGAGAGCCACGTCCAACTTGGTCTTGATAACATCTACAACCGACGAAAGGTTCTTGTGGTGAGTAAGTACTTCCTCCACTTTTTCGGTGGCCAGCTTGATGGCGGCATCATCCCTGGAGCTGATCGTGAGCACACGGTCCTGGTGACGTGAGCTCGAAGGCGCCAGAGTGCTCAAGTCCAATCGGGCATTGCTTTCTGTGCTGATCTTTTTGATGGTCTCACCACTGCGGCCCACCAGAATGGGTACGAGCCATCCAGCAATTGGAAGCTCCACGTGCTGCTTTTTCCAAGCCTCGATATCCTTCTTCAACTGTTTCACGATTTCTTGTGTATTCTTCTTGGAATCAGCGAACACCTTGAGACTGGTGGTAGTGGGAAGTGAAAAGACGACATTGTACTTGGCACGAAGCGTGGGCAGAAGGTCAAACATGCGGGTTGCAATGGACGGAGGCAGGTCCTCCAGGGTGTGGAAGCAGTCCGTGTAATAAAACTGCAATACCTTCTCCACCTCGGCCTTTGCTTCATAGACCTTGGACGCATTTGTGCCTTCAATACGGATAGTGCCTTCTTCAGAAGCACCCGAAGCAGCAGGCGAGCGCTTGACACGCAGTTCGCATCCAGTTTGCTTGCAAATTCGTAGGGCATTCTCGTTCAGCTTAGCAGCCTCGCCCTTAACCTCCAGGGCGCTCGCAAACGCGATACTTGGCAATGCAATGGTCTCCACAAAGTGAGAGTCTGGGGATACTAGCATCTCCAAAAACTTCTTAATCTTGCCAATTCCCATGGCGGGGCCGCGGATTTTAGCAACCTTGCCATCATCCTGGAAAGATACCCTCATGCCGTCACCACCTTCAGCCTCCAACTCCTGTAGACGCATAGCGATTGCCTCATGTTTCGCCAGAAGCGTGTTGAAGTTAGTGGGAACCGGTCCAGTAGCACCACGAGGCAAACCCGCAGCCTTTTGTTCATCATTCTGCGGCACATGAACGCTCTCAATAGCGTGAGTTTCTTGCAAAGTCTTCAGGACATCATCAACGCAAGCCTTCAGGGCCTCGGGTGATACTGCCTTGACACGGACCTGGCCACGGTTCGGGAATGCATCCAATGTAGCCTCCGGGTGATTCAGGCGCATAGCCTTAATGCGCTCGCCCTTCTTTCCAATCAAACAACCCGCCGCAAAGGCATCAAGTTGCAGAAGTTGACGGTTTTGCGTCTGCAAAAGTTCGTCAACAGCAGTCTGAACGCACTTCAGCTGCTCTTCTGTGCCAATCATTTCCAACTCAGAAGGCTGGCCGGCCGTTCCTCGTAGCACTCGAACCTTGGCTCCACTCTTGCTCTCAAGATCGGAGACAGTCTCTCCCTTCTTGCCGATCACAGTCGGGATTTCATCAACGTCTAAAGGTAGGTATCGAACATGGTGCGCCTCGTCCAGTTCTTCCAACTGTTCCTTAGCCTTTTGAATAGCCTCCAGAGTACCCGTGAGCGAAATCTTAATTTGGTCAGACTCACTCTCGCTGCTTCGAGCGGCACCGTCGCGAGGAGGAGGAGGGGGTAAGTGCAGCTTGCATCCACTGCTGGTTTCAATTTCCGAAAGCTTCTCGCGCTTGGATGCCATCAAGACAGCGATCAAGTAGCGTGACGTCACGAAGACTGAGCGCTGGTTGTTATCCACGATCTCCGTAATCTTCGCCTTTGCATTATTGATCGCTTCCTCGTCGTCCCCAAACACACACACATAATTGTCCTGGATATCGATACGCACGTTGCTCTCTTTGCCTTCGTTCTCGATCTCCTTGATCTTGCTTCCCTTCTTGCCGATGATGAGGCTGAGCAAGTGGTTGTCGGAAATCTCGGTCACCCAGTGGTGTTGTTCGAACTCTTTCAGGCGTTCACGAAGCGCATCCTCCATAGCTTCAATCTGTTTCTTGTTGCCCAGGACGTGGATACGACGCTCCTTCTTGAACACCTTGATGCGAGCCTCCGATGCATCCGTACGCAGTAGACGTAGTTGCTTCGCCTTGTCGGCCATAAGAAACTCTGCAAAGAACTCGAACTTGTATTTGCCAAACTCCGGTCCCTTGAAAAGTTCCTTGTCATCAGGCGTGAAGTTCTTCTCGCGTTGTGATTGTTCGGAAATCAAGTCACGGACGTAGGTCTCCGCACTGGTGACACTCTCCTTGGTGCCAACAAGACGCACATTGTTGGTTACCTTGTCGATGTCAACCAGAGCTCCGGTATCTTCCATCAACTGGTTGATCGTCTCGCCCTTCTTACCAATTAGCTTCGGAACAATCTCCGACGGCAGCAAAATATCCACCTTACCCGCTGTGAGGTCGTTAATAGCTTTCTTGAGCTGCTTGGCCTTGTCAGGCGACGCCTGAACCGTCAAGATACCTTCAGCCTTGCTGATGTCGATTTTGAGCTTGAGTGATTTCTCCAGTTCATGCAGATGCTTGGCTTGCTGGAACATGAGCACCTTGATTGTGTCCGGGTGCAGTCCAATGGACTGGTTCGTGGCCAGAGTGATATCCTCAATGACCTGCTTGGCCGTCTGCACCTGTTCGGATGCACTGGTGATCTTGACGATGTTCTGCTTGTTGTCCACTTCCAGTATAGCACAGCACTCTTTCTCCATCTGATGGATATGAGCAAACTGCTTGCCAATGACAGCGCCCATTTTGTCCTCAGGGACTGTCACTTCAATGGTGACAAAGTCTGCCACAGCTTTCCCAATATGTGCCGCAAGTTTCAGCTTACGGATTCCCTGTTGCAATTGCAGCAGTGTGGCTTCGAACTCCTTATGTTGCTCGAAGCGCTCCTGACGCTCCTGGCGGGTCTTGTCGATCATACTCTGGAACTCTTCACAGGCCTCCTGTTGCGTGAGCTTTTCCTTTAGTTGCTGCAGGTCGCGCAACAACACCTTCTCGTCGCTGGCTGACATGGACGTCGTGTTGCGGTGCCACTCCATCTTCTCCATCTCCTCCTTAATACGCTCCGCCGACATGTTGGGGCGGCGCGGAGGGTTCTTGAAGGCCACGCGCAGCTTCTCGTCCAGCTGTTTGCCGGCCGCCGCGTTAGCCATTTTCTCGGCAGTAGCGCTCTCCAGACGCTTCTGCATCTGCTGCAGCATTTCGGCGTCGCTGGGCGTGGACATGACAGGCGGGAGGGGCAGGAGGAAGGCGAGGCAACACAACCACTTGGGCGGAACGGGATCTTTTCACGAATGACCAGAGTGCGGACACGTAAGGCGCCGTCTGGCATTTAATCTGGATGTTTGTATGGTGGTATTTTTGTAAATGTGGAAAATCCGCATAAGGAGTGATGGTCATCTAGTTGAAGAAAGATTCCTAACGGAATGGCGAGCGCGCGTCCTGTAGCCTTCGGTTGACCAGCGTCTTCTTCAGAGCGCTGGAGGCCGTTTCCCGTCTGATCTTAAGCACTGTACCAATGGTAGATAGCGGTGCCGATAGTGATGACGCTGTTGTAGTTGTATTGAGGGGAACGGGTACAGAGCGACCTGCACGATGAATGGTCGACGCCTGCTTCTTGGTCGATACTGGTGATGGCCCTCTGTTGGTTTTTAGGCTTTTGATGCCTTTGCGACTGGGTTTCGCTTTTCGAACGGAGGCGATTGGGGCAGGAGGAGGTTCGGACTCCGAGCTGTTCGCGTAGATAATGGGGTGGACTGCCGCTGGGACTGGTACTTGTTGATGCTGCTGCGGTTGTTCGTACTCCTGTGTCTCATTGTGTCGTGGGGACGGAGGGGCTACATCTAATACATCGAGTCCAGCCCTACCATATCGCTTGCTTAAGATTTCCAATTCAGTACCCCATGTGGTCACGGATCCAGCGCGATGCCGACTATGGTCTTGCATGTCCAGTGATGAGAAAGGAAGTGCTACGTCGTTGCTAGGTTGGCATTGTTGTAGGGCTAAGCGGTTCATGAAACCTTCGAGAGACCGATCTCGATTATTCATTCGAGAATCCTCTCCACCTCCCATGGCTGTACGCATTTGCTGAAGAACGCGGACGATTGCGGCAGTGTTGACGTCTTTGGAAGAAGCAGCACGAACTGGACAGGAGGAAGGAAGACCGACCAGCGCGAGGAATTTGGCACCAGGCTTGATTGTGTCTTGGAGAAGCACGGTGAGTTTGGAGCTGTGATAGCGCACGAAGGCTACGTCTTTTAATCGGACTTCAGCGAGGGCTGTCACTAGTGCTTCAGCACCATTCTCCACCGCAACTCGTTGTCTGACCTCTTCGCGGTTGTCGGACCACGGTAGTGTGGGTTTCACTGCGGCTTTGACACTACTGCCAGGCCCCAACGCCAATTCAACAATCTGCAGCTTCGATTTGACTGAAGCTGATCCTGCGAGCAAGTTTTCGTACGACAAGCAGACCGTCGCAACCGTATGTGTGAGGGATGCAGTGAGTGATGGAACAGCATCAAGGACTCCAAACTGCTGGGTTGAGCTAGTTGTGAGATATTCACGCCCTCCAGTGAGCACCATCAATGCCTCCTCAGCATTTTGTACCTCAAGCACCACAATTTGTCGTGCGGTGGAGGAATTTGCTTCAGTCGATGGCGCTGTCATCGCTTCAAGGCCAAGAAGATCGTACACAGTCTCGTTGAAGACTGCAAGAAAGCTGATGGTGAACTTGGCTCGGTGGAATCGACTGTCACCATTTGCTGCTACGGTTGCAAACAACTCGCGTAGTACCAACTCCGAGACCGTTTGCTGCGCTGTAGAACCCCCGTTGCGCAGTGGAGGGGCACCGACAAAGGTGGTGACACATGCATTGCATCCGTCTAAGACAGATTGGAGTAGTGGCGTCACAGATTCATGACGATCCCATTCACGAGCTCGGTCGGAGAAGACCGCGTCACACTTGACCCCCAGTACTTCTTGGCTATCGTCAGCGTTGGTAGCAGCTTCACGCAGGAACAGCTCGCCGTTGCTGTAATTGGCACGCAGCACTAACGTTTCAGAGGAACTCTCATCGCCTACTACACTGTTTGGTGAAGGCTCCACATTTTGCAGCTGACATATTATCAGAGCGTCGCGTTTTGATCGCCAAAGCTGTTCGTGAAGGTGCCGACGAGCAAGTTCTGCGCTATATAATGCTAGCCGCAATGGAGCGTGTTCAATATGAGCTGCTTGTGCGTAGCGAGACGAACGTTCGACAAGAGTCATGACCGGCGCGCGAAGCCGCTCAAGGAATCGTCGGAAGTCCCCCTGAACAGCTACGAGTGGTGCTCGAGTTTGTGCCAATGTTGCACGCATTCCACGCAACGAGGTGATGGCATCTCGGGCTAGACTATTTACCTGCCGCCGGTACACCGAATGCCGTTGAATAGCAGCTTGCTGAGATTGCAAATGCTCTCGGGCACTAGTTCCATAGGCCTGGAAGGCTTTGGATTCAGCCGTTTTGGCTGCCACAGCCCCCTTCAGTTGGTTGGCCTGGTGTTGGAGAGCATCACGTTCATCTCGTAGAGTTTCCAACTCGCGTTCACGAAGCTCTGCGCGCTGACGAGCGGCCTGCAATTGATCTCGAAGGGCAGCATTTTCTCGTTCTCGGTGTTCGCTTTGTGCCTGCGCTTCAGTCCACTTCTCCATGATCGCTTTGAAATGTGTGCCACGTTTACCCATTTCTTCATTCAGGTGTTCTACGTTGTCACGGAGCAGTTTTGTCTCCTGCGTTAAGAGTTGACGTTCTTGACGAAGTTCTTTTGCTGACGTCTCACTTTTCTCAAGAGCTTCAAGGTCTTCCCTGGCGCGTGTACGCAGTGCTGCCAACTCGTCGTGTTGCATTGAAATGCACGCATTCAACTCCATCACCTGCATCGCACGTTGGTGGGCCTCAGCCAGTGCCTTCTCCTTAGCTTTTTTGGCATCGAGCAACTCCTTCCAGCAGAATTCACCAGCTTCCGCATCTCCAAGCATGGATGGGGCCAATTGGTCCCTCAGAGAGCTGCTTGATGCTGTACATTCAGAGCTGACTTTCCGCTCACTCTCGGCAGCAGCAGCTCTCAGTGCTAGAACAACTTGCTGCAATTGATCCAGCTCCATCAGTAGTGAGTGGTTGCGTTTTTCCACCTCTCCACGTTTACATCGCTCTTCTTGCACTTTTTCCGTCATATTCACGAGCAATGAAGCTAATGACTCTGGTTCGGTTGTAGAGGGGGAGCTCCCCACTGTGTCGACTACTTCGCTTCCGTCCTCACCCCCATCATCGTCGCTTCTCAGTTCCTGCTGGTCTTCTTCCAACATTAGGTCTTCCTCTTCATTTGGTCCATCTAAACGGTGCATCTTCTTCGCTTTATCGCTTTAACTGATACTTATTCGGCGACCAACGCTCGAATTGAAGCGCGAGCGACGTGAGGGGCTGAGGTGGTTTCTTGCTATGAACACCTACATGCTCACCTGCATGGATGATGACCATGCTTTTCATAGGGCAAGTTGAAGCTGCCAATTATAGATGGCTACAGCCTGTAGTCTTCAAGTCCTTTTTAGATGCGCTCTTGATTCCTTGTCTTCCTTGTTGTGTGAAAATGGCTAGTGAGCACCAGGTGACTTTGGGCGTGAAAGGCCGACTGAGCAACCAGGAGATGGAGCAGCTCCGCAACCAGGTAAAAGCTATGCATCGATATGTTGTTCTCTGTGGGCGTAATTTGACTGGGGCTACTTCTTCAGCTTGCACAAGCTGCAGCGTATGCCCATGTACCAGAATATCAACGTGCTGCTCGAGCTGCAAAGGCCCAATCCAAGTCAAAACCAATGACAAAATGTTACCGGCGTGTAGATCCTGCTCGAGATACAGTAAGCAGCCAAGCACGACCTGCCAGAAAAACACTGGCGAGCATCCAGTACGAGCAGAAATTCTTAACACAGGCGTACGACTCGCTAAAACTACGACCCACTCGTGGTATTGGAACAGAAGCCAGGACTATCCTTCAAGACGAGTATGTTACGAAGCCTCGAGAGGTGAGCTGTATCCCACGAAATCTGTCCAGCAAAAATGAGGTTAGTGAAGGCTCGGAGACTGGTAACCAGGTCTCAGGAGGAAAACGTCGTGGCCCCGCAACTATCCCCCAATTGTTTATCATGTAGTAAAGCAGCTAAGAATCAGTTAGCCTCACTTCCAGCTAAGTACACTGTCGGATTGCTTTGTTTCGCTTAAGATTGGTTCTGCTCATTTTGTCATCGCATCAACCACGTGATCACAACACTTTTAAGACGGCACATAGCGCCAGCGGGCACGGGCATCCAAGTCATCTTTCTGGGCATGTTGACGCAGCATTTCCTTTTTCTCGCGCTGTCGCTCTTTCTTGCGACGATTCTCTCGTTGACGTTTTGTCAGGCCATCCACCAAAGGCTCTGCAGGAGCAGCAACTTGCACGCGACGCGCCCGGCGTTTGGCTGTGTTGGAAGCGCCCACAACCTGCCACCCGTCGTCATCGTCCGAGTCGCTCGAGTCCGAACCCGATAGTTCCTCCTGCGCAACTGCAGCTTCCATAACCTGTTCAGCCTCTGGAACTTGAACATCTTCACTGTCATCATCGGTCTTGGCCGCTCGAGGTTTGATGAACTCGGCCGGCACTCGGTATTCCACTTCTCCATCGTCGTACTTTAGATGATATTCGTTGCCCTTGCGTTGCTCCAGTACTATAGCAGGAAACCACTCGTCACCACCTCCAAATCTGGCCAGTACCTTCTGTTCTACCGTAAATTTAGGGGCATCGGCGGTAGGTAGCGACGCTTTGATCTTGCGGGCAAGACGAATGCCACCGAGATTCTTTGGCTTGAATTTGCGTGTGGCCAGCACCTGCGCGGCCGAAAGTCCGTCATCCGAGTCGCTGTCACTTATATTTTCCTCGTCGGCAATTGATGTAGAGGTATCGGGGGCTGTAGGCGCTTGAGGGTTCTTTGGAGACTGCTGAGGTGGTGACGGAGGATCGGAGACCGTCGATTTCTTAGAGGATTTCTTCTTACTGCGCTTTTTAGAGCGCTTATTGGGCGGCTGAAGGGTGGTCGATGGTGGCGTCTGCAACCGCTTGTACACAAAGAGCGACAGCGCTGAGAGTAGCAGCGTCAGCACCAGGCGCGCCAGGAATGACAGCTCGACCATCTTCACTGCGCAATTCTTTCTCTAGTTTGCAACAATTGCTATATCGGGGCTTCGTTTTTGACCAATCATAGAAACCGATCCTTCAATAGCTGAAAATGTATTGCAATTTGCGATGCTGTCAATGCGGAAGCCTACCATGTTGCTCATTGTGTTGCGATGGTGGCATAAGCTTACTCTAACAACTCGTTGCTTGTTTCTTTTACTGATGCCTGTCAATAAATACTCGACTAGTCAGTCATGATTGGTTATAAAAGCAACTTGAAGCAAGTCTTAGCCCAAACCTTAGTCCATGGCAAACTTCCAGCGTTGCCAATTGTGCAGCAAGGAAAAAAGTGTCCAAGAAGACAAAGAACGACAGTGCAGTAGCTGGTAGCGTATCCATAGCAACGAGTTGATCTGTAGCGTGACGATCAGCGGAAGTTGCTGTCTAGGTAGTTGAAGCGCAAGTTGAAGTGAAAGATGCGAGATCTTGTTGCCATTGACATGACTGACTGTGAGCCCCGACACGCGATCTGTTGTACGTTGAACAATGCAGTTGCCATTGTTGCCATCGCTGCTGACGTGGCTTCACTAACGACTGCCCCTGCACGTTTGCAACTGACTCAAGATCGCGACGGATCTCATCTTGGCGTTGCTTCAGGGTCGTATCTTTTCGATGCGTCCGTTCATTCACGAGCGGCAATGAACATAATGGACAGAGTAAAGCTATGCATGTACAGCGAAAAGCGTCTTGCTGCTTCTGCTTTACCGCACTTTCAACAGCGCAAACAGTAGAAGATCGCAGGGGATGGCATAAGGTTGGCGTTAATACCGTTACACGTATTGATTGAACTGCTTGTCATCGGATTCCTGCGCTTCCATCGCCACATCAGATCCCACGCCGCCATCCCACGTGGAGCGGCCTCCGAGATGGATCCACGGCCGCCGCACATTTCGACGCGGTCGGCCGTTACTGTGGAATGCCAAGCGCATTTTAGCCTGGAGAAGGGCCAGGGAGAGGAGCAGCCAACCCAAGCCAAAGCAAAAGAGAAGGACGGCGCCTGCACCCAGAGCAGAGTGCTCATTTACGATTTCGACGCAGCAGAGCCAAGTCGCTTTGGAGCGAAGATGTACCAAGGGTCCGACCGCCCAACATGGCAACAGCCAGTCTACCCAGAGCGTGCGTCGCCTCCGCAGTCTCAAACGGGTTGGTTCCCACTACAAGACGCTGAACAACAGCAGCACACAGCACAACAGTCACAAAGTGAATGGCTACCAGGCGCCACTAGTCCCAGTCACGACCGACGGGTCTACGCCGCCTCCTCCCCAATGTATTCTTCCGCACCAGCACCTTCACCTCCTTATATATGGACAAGTGAGGCTCATTCCCACTCGCCCCCAGCACGAACCGTGCAGTTCATCTCTTCACCAACCTACCCGCGTCCTCTCATACTCTCAGAGCCAGGACTCTACGACCGAGAAGATCAACAGCCAAAGCCCCAGACTGTTCTACGCCACAATAAACAGATCGTAATCGGCCGCTGGAATAGCGAGGAACATCAATGGTTCCTCAAAGGCCTTGAGATGTTCCAAGGCCCAGCGTGGGGCGAGATCGCCAGACTCATCGGCACTCGCACATCGACTCAAGTGCGGACTCACGCCCAGAAGTTCTTCACCAAGATGGCCAGACTCAACCAGACCATGCCGTACTTCGAGGTGCAGATCCAGAAGGAACGCGCTCGACTCGTAGCTCAAGGGGCCAACGTTACCCCCACTGCGCAGAGCACTTCAAATGCTCCACTGTCCGCCACACTGTCGCCTCGCAAGCGGCTGGCATCGACCAGCAACAGTCCCAGACAATCGCTCAGGCGGTTTAAGGAAGAGGCCGCAAAGTCTCCAACGTACGGAATCGCTGTACAAGCTAGAAGATACCCACAAGATGCACCAGACATGAAGCCCAGAGTGTACACTAGTGGGTTCTCATCTTCGTCTTCCCCTTCAAGTGGACCAGTGATGACCAAGGAATGGCCGCAGCAACAATGGGTGGCGGATGACGCTAGACAATGGCCCTTAGCCTCACCAACGTCCACAGCGGCATCACTGCAGCTAACGCAGCTGCAACTAGCCGATGTCGGACAGCCAACGACTCCAACAGCCGACGCCGAGTCGCTGCCGTCCATGAACAAGCTGCTTTGCCGTAGCACTTCTACCTGAAAGGTCAACCATTGACATGTGAACGTTGATGTCATGTAGCGTCCGAGTGAGTGGAGATGTATACTACCTGTTGCCTATCCTAACTCCGTACAATTCCATATATTAAATACCCTCACAGATGAAATACATCGAACCTAACTCGTGATGTAGTCCATTTTAGCTACAGTGTTCTTGCAATGTAGCCATCTCACTTCAGCTCGCGCCTGATTGGTTGAAAATATTATTGCGCCACGTCACACATGCGCATTCCTTGACTTGTTGCTCATGGCGCTCTCTCGACGGCGTCCGACCAAGAAACCGCGTGTTCCTCGCCGGGAACCCACGCGTCACGCCGTCGTGATGGTTCTGGGTGACGTGGGCCGCAGTCCGCGTATGCAGTACCACGCGTTGTCGCTGGCGCGGATGTCCCCGAACCTGCGCGTGACGCTTTTGGGTTACGCGGGCGAGCGCTGCGTGCCTGACGTGGCACAACAGAGCAATATCGATCTCCTGACCTTCACTCCGCATTTGCAGCGACTGCCACGCAAGCTCTTCCTGTTACTGGCCCCTATTAAAGTTTTACTGCAACTATTGCAGATGTTGTGGTTGTTGCTGGTCACGGCGGGGAGTGTGGACCTCGTACTGCTACAGAATCCACCGACGTAAGAGCTTTCATTGATTGTTGGACAGAATTTACAGGTACTAATGAGGTGGCAATTGTAGAATTCCGACGTTTGTGGTGGTGTGGCTCTGTTGTCGTCTGAAGGGAGCCAAGTTTGTGATTGACTGGCACAATTTGGGCTACAGCCTGCTGGCGTTGTCTCTTGGTGACGGGCATCCATTAGTCAAGGTAAGGACATGATGAAGCATAATTGAGCTATTTGATGGTTAAAGCTGAAGGTTGGTGACGGTGGGCAGATCGCGAAATGGGTCGAACGCGTCTTCGGACGCAAGGCTGATGCCAACTTGTGTGTCACGCACGTGATGCAGACGTGGCTGAGAGATACATGGCAGATTGAGGCTACTGTGCTGCATGATAAACCACCGCTCTTTTTCAAGCCGACACCACTTGATACGCAGCACGAACTATTCAGTCGAGTTGGCGATCAATTAGAACACTGCAACGATGTACGTGCTTCTAGTATTGTGATGTGGCATTGACATGTACTAACTGATAGTCTTTGGTGTATTACAGTTGGTAACTTGGGGCGGAAACTCGGCTAGCCTGGAAGAAACGCTTCTCACTCGCAAGACTCGTGGTCTAAATGGTAAAAAGGGAAAAACTGTAGTGCAACCTCGAGAGAACCGACCGGCCATGATCATCAGCTCCACCAGTTGGACTGCGGATGAAGATTTTGGTATTTTACTTCACGCACTAGAGCTTCTGGACAAACGCACAGCATCACTGAGTTTGTCTGAGTTCCCGAACCTCCTGGTGGTTGTGACGGGTAAGGGGCCACAGAAGGAAATGTATCTCGCGAAGATCCGGCAGCTCGCCTTCAAGCGTATTCGCATTGCTACAATGTACAGTATTCACAGTATCATTTTCTGTAGATTCGCTGTTCTGACCGTTTTCCTTCTGGCTATTAGGTGGCTCGAAGCTAGCGACTACCCACTAGTGTTAGGCAGTGCTGACCTGGGTGTGTGCTTGCACACTTCGTCATCCGGCCTGGATCTGCCTATGAAGGTGCTGGACATGTTTGGCTGTGGACTTCCGGTTTGCGCCATCGGATTCAAATGCCTGGATGAGCTTGTCAAGCACGACAAGTACGTTTTACAAACTGTTTTTCTTCTAGATCTTACGCGTAGACTCACCCTCTGCTCCACAGGAACGGCCTCGTTTTCAACTCATCTGAGCAGTTATCGACACAACTTTATGATTTACTCAAGGGATATCCGAAAGATACTGCTCAGCTCAGTCGCCTACGAGCATCTCTGAAGTCTGTAGAGGTACATTTTTACAAATATTTTTTTTGCAGCTTCGCTCTCTTCAAGCAGCTAACCTGTTATTGTAGCATTGGCCTGAGAATTGGAATCGTGTAGCTGCTCCAGTCTTCAAGAAACAACTTCGTTTGCGATAGACAGTTTACAGGTTGAACTATGTCGACGAAAAGTGTAGCCATTTTTCTGTTTTCAGATATGGCTACATATTTCACTTCCGTCTGATTGGTCAATTTCGAATAAGTCCGAATTAGTTCTCAACAAATCTTCCATAAAAAAAAACTAACAGAAGAAGAGAATAAATAAATAATAATGCCCACGACGGGAGGCTTCGCGCTCGGCATCTCCCCGGAGGAGAAGCTCTCCCTTCCTCTCGGTAATAGCTACCTACATACCCCTTCCGTCTCCACCCTTTCCTTCTCCTCTAACCTCCTATTACTACGGTAGACACTTTAATTCAGAAGGCCAAGAAGCAGAAACCCAAGTTTAAAACTGGTAAAAAGCCCACGAAAGAGGCCCCAGCCAAGAAACAAAAGACCCAAAAGCCCAAGAAACAAGGACACAAACAGCAAAATGTCAAGAAGATGGTGCTCGTCCCCGTCTCCAAGGCCGCAGTATGTTGGAGTTTTTCTGCAGTGTCAAAAACTAATTTTTATTGACACATAAATGATGTGAAATAGCGTGCAAAGGCCAACGCGGCAGTGTCATCGGCCAAACGCCAGTCCGTGATGAACAAACGGCGGCCTGGACTGGTGGTGGCTGCTAAGAAGGGCAAGAAGAAGGTCCCTACTGTTCAGTTGCGGGCCCACAAGACATCGGCAGCCCGTAAACAGAAGAAGGTTAAGAACGGAGCCCTGGACGTGTCCAACATCATTAACCACTTCCGCACGCACCCCAAGAAGTTCGACGTGCCCAAGGGCAGCAACCTCCGTATCACCATCAAGTACGTTGGCGTTCTTTTAAATTCTTTAGTGAGCATGGAAAACTAATATTTTTTTTGTATGTGACAGCCTTAACAACGTCAAACCTGTTGTTGGTGGACAGAAGTAGCGATTCACAGATGTTAAGATGTCTCGATTCGTGTTGGACGGTAGCTTTCGCTTACTTCTACATCTCTTTTGACTTACTTTCTCTTAGTTCCGTTTTAAATCCCTAGCGTGGTGTGTTGATAATGAAATAGGAGCGTTTGCTACGAATAGAGGAGCTCAGTGGAGGAGTTGACAGTCATATATGACTAGTTAATACAGCTACCGGTACTAGACTCTCCAACTAGCGAAGCAGCTCTACACAAACTGTTTACGAACAAAGCAGAACCTGTCGATGGTGGGGACCTTCGGAACAAGGACGATGGCATCAATCTTCGATTTCACTTCGGGCGTCAACTTACCCACCTAGAGAAGCGCCTTCAGAATTCTCCTTCAGTTGCTCCGGACGGCTAGCACCAACGAGAACAGGCAATACTCAACTAGGCTAACGTACATCCCAGCTCTGCCGCGATTGGTTTGAGCTGATCGGCCATCGCCACATTCTCCGTGAAGTCTTCCAGAAGAGGACCCCTTTTGAACATTGGCGTCGTAAAGCGCGAGTCTGTAGGCAGACCAGTAGTGTATTTACCAGTCAGAGTGCCGTACGCCAGTGGCGACCACGTCGTGAGCCCGAGCTTGTGTTTCTTGAAGAGATCCAAGAACTCGAACTCGACCTTGTTACGCTCGAAGATGTTGTACTGAGGTCACAATGGGGCGGATCAGACCGAGACGGTCGGCGATTTCGCAGGCCTCCTGAATGTCCGAAGCGAGCCACTAACTCGTGCGCCCTTGTTGATGGCCGTACCCATGTTTTCTTCTGCTTGGCCGTTACCGTAGATCTCAGCGTTGTCGAAGAAGTTGACACCGTGCTGGAACGCAGTCTTCATCAAGCCTCGGGCGTGTGCTTATCGTTGTTTTGCATCCAAAAACGAGCAAACGGGAGTTGCCCATGAAACGGTACGTCATCTTGGTGTCAGTCATAGCTGGTGCTGGTCTTGCTTTGGTTGTTGTAAAACGAGAAATGAACATCCACCTCGATCATATCGAGGCACATCAACATGAAGATTATGTGCGCCTCTGTTGGCGCATAAGCGATGTTGATTGTGGGGCATCTTTGGATCATCGAGTCTTTTGGATCATCGAGTCTTGGTTCCAAATCTCATTCTCCATTTTGCTCTGTCTAAAGCAACGCTTACCAACTACCATGTCTGAAACCAAGATGACGTACCGCTTCCTGGGCAACTCCGGTCTTCTCGTGTCCAAACTCTCTCTGGGCGCTTGGATGTTCTTCGACAAGAAAGACTCGAGGTTCACGGCTGACAACTGGTACAAAATGATGACCACCGCCTTCCAGCACGGCGTCAACTTCTTCGACAACGCTGAAAACTACACTGACGGGTATTCCGAAGAGCTCACGGGTATCGCCATTAAGCGTGGCATTGACGAAGGTGTCTGGAGTCGCGAGGACCTGGTCGTCTCCACCAAAGTCTTTGCTGGTACCAAGGGCTTCATGGGAGCGGGTCCGAATGACCAGGGCATCCACCGCAAGCACATTGTGGAGGGTGTCAAGGCTTCTCTACATCGTCTTCAGCTCGACAACGTTGACGTGGTCTTCTGTCACCGATCCGAGCCGTACACTCCCATTGAGGAGACTGTGCGCGCCATGAACTTCGTGATCAACCAGGGCTGGGCTTACTACTGGGGCACCAGCGAGTGGCTCGCTTCGGACATCCAAGAGGCCTGCGAGATCGCCGACCGTCTTGGGCTGATCCGTCCCATTGTGGAGCAGTCTCAATACAACATCTTCGAGCGCAACCGGGTCGAGTTTGAGTACACCGACTTGTACAAGAAGCACAAGCTGGGACTCACCACGTTCTCGCCGCTGGCATTTGGATTGCTTTCGGGCAAATACAGTGCTGGTAGACCTTCAGATTCCAGGTTTACGACGCCAATGTTCAAGGATATGGCGAACTTCGATGAGCGCGTCGCTATGGCCGACAAGATGAAGCAGATCGCGAACGATCTGGGCTGTTCGCTGCCTCAATTGGCTCTCGCCTGGTGTGTTTCGAACGAGAACGCGTCGACTGTCATGATGGGCGCTAGTCGACCGGAACAGCTAGAGGAAAACCTTAAGGCGCTGGACTTTGTGGCGAAAGTGACACCTGACGTGAAGGCTAAGATCGACGCTATCGTCAACTTTGTTCCTAGTGTTCCGCAGCAGGATGTGTTGGCGACACTGCGTGGCAGACACCTATAGGTCGGACACAACTCACTTCGAGTAAAACGATACACCTCTAGGTCAAACACACCAAACAGGAACTCAAAACCAAATGAGAAACATTTTTCTTTTCAATTCGTGAAATTCCAAGTTCTCCTAGTCTATAGCTCCTGCTTAGGAGTAGAAGCTGGAAGCACGCAGTTCAACCAAGCTCGGACGTCTTTGATTTCCTGCGGGGACGACGTGTGGTCCATGTTCGGGTACGTGTGGAACGTGATGTCCTTAACCCCAGCGTCCGCCAGCCTTTGCTTCGACTTGAGAGCCCACTCATAGCGAGCACGTGAGTCAGCATCGCCATGACAGATGAGCAGTGGCACCTCAGTCGTCTCGGGCGCAAACTGGAATTCCTGTACACCATTGCACGGCGTTATTCACAAAGTGCGCACTGGAAATCAAACAATGCGCACTCAAATTCACAAAGCGCGCGCTGAAAATCAAAAACACCTGCACGAATTTATACTCATCAAATTATGAGATTATAAAGTAGATTTATTGACTGGGCTCGGCACGTTTGGCGCAAAACTCTCCCTCTGGCGACACTTGATTCTCAATTTTGGCGCGATGCCAACTAGCTACAAGAGATACCCCCTTTACATTCGGGCAGCAGTATTGCGTGTAGCCAAGGGCGAAGGCAACTGGAAGGAAACTGCAGAACTGTACGATATTGGTGAGCGCACAGCATGGGGGTGGATAAAGGCTGCTAAGGAGTCTGGCGACTGGAGTGGCAAGCAGAAAAAGCGTGGTGGATCGGAGAAAAAGATACTTCCTGGGGGGGATTGCTTACCAAGAGTCGCAGTTTGGCTCCTTCACTGCCGACCTAGCCAACGAGTTCATCCGGCGCTTCTTGCGTCACATCAGAGTGACACATTCGCTGGACAATGTGGTGGTGGTGCTCGACAATGCGCCGTGTCACGCTCGCGCCGATGCCGTTTTCGATGAAGAAGAATTCGAGGGTGCAGAAATGCTAAAACTTGGGCCTTACTCGCCAATGTTGAACCCAATTGAGAACGTTTTTTCCGTCTACAAAAGTGCAGTCAAGCGTTTTCTTGCACGGCAACGACCTGCCATCATACGTGTACCGGCAGGAACAACGATTACAGAGCACCGCTCTGAATTTCTTAAGATGGCTGCTGACCCTCTCTTTGCGGAGGTGGTAACACCAGAGCTGTGCAACCGCGCCTGTTGCCACTCACTGGTTCATCATCAACGTGCATTAGGCATGCTTGACATGGAAGTTGGTACATAATAATTCCAATTAGATTTGACAATCAATGTTCTTTAAAAGGTATAAAGTATAACAGGTGTTTTTGATTTTCAGCGCGCGCTTTGTGAATTTGAGTGCGCATTGTTTGATTTCCAGTGCGCACTTTGTGAATAACGCCGTGCAATGGTGTAGTTGGTAAGAAAGAAAGAAAATACATTAGCTCTTCTGTAAACAAATTTCTTGATTTTGTACGCCAACCTTCTCGCGTGGGATGAACGACGACAAGACCATGATACCACCGAGGGGTTGCTTGGTCTGGAAACCCGTAAAGTACGACACTGCACCACCCTGACTGGCCACGATACGCGAACGTGGAATCCCCTCCTCAACCTGTTCAAATGATAGAATACTGGTTAAACTCCAGCCAACAGCCTTCTCAAACCGATCAATTGATCTCACCTCCTGAGCAATCATCGACTCCAAAGCATCGCGAGTGTCTTCGATGCCAGCAGCATATCCCGCTCCTCCAACAAACGCTTCAATATCGTACTACAACGCACACATATTCTGTCAGGATACGTTGCCAGACCAATTCAAAAGAGAATAATTCATACCCAGGCAGGGATGTCTCGGCCGTTGGCGATGGTCACTGGACGAGGAGCAGCTAAAAAGTTACCAGAAAAACAAGAACAATGTCATTCTCCAGTTCTTGCCAATCGATCCGATTGGATAAAATACCAGTGGGGAGCACAAACTTGACGTGAGGCATCTCCTTCGCCACCGAGCGGAATTGTTGAGCCCAACCGTGTGCAGAGTCTCCCAGTCCGTGGAGGAAAAAGACCACAGCACTAGGGTTTTCACTGTTGTAAACGACGGTATTTTGCTTATCCACGACCATTGCAGAGCTGTTGATGGAGAACGCAAGTGCGAGGAGAAGCAAATGGAGAAATGAAGCAAAGACGTTCATTTTGTCGGAATGGATTGAGTAAGCTGTTGACTGTTTGCGAATGATTGGGATGATGCAATCTTTCGAGACAATTCACACGTTATCAAACAGGGTAATTGTCTTCGAGATGGCTACATTTGTGGACGTTTAGTTTTGCGTCTCGGGGATCACACGCTTCAGCCACTTAGCCACGTCCTCCAGTTCTTCCATGCACGCGCTGTGCTGCATGTCCGGATACGTGTGGAATTCGATGTTTTTCACACCAGACGTCTCTAGCTTTTCCTTCGACATTGTGGCGTACTCGAAACGCACCACGGGGTCTTGTTCACCGTGGCAAATGAGTAGAGGGACGTCTGCTGTCTCGGGGGTAAGCTGGAATGTCTGTTCCAAATAAAATACCTGTCGTCAGTACAATGTAGTGCACTTTTACTTTTTTTTTCCAACGCACCTGATAGCGTGGCAAGTATCCCGACATAGCGAGCACTCCTGCCAATACCGTCTTGGTCTGGTACCCCGAGAAGAGCGACACTGCTGCTCCTTGGCTGAAGCCTCCTAGCACGATACGAGACAAAGGAATCCCCGCCGCCACCTCCTTTTCAATGATAGACATGACGCGATCGCGCGAGGCATCAATTCCGTCGGCATTATCCCCATTCACACGGTCTAGGGACTTGATGTCATACCATGATGGCATGCGCATGCCCATATTGAGCGTCACCGGCTTTGATGTAGCTGCAAAACAGCAAGGTGGGATATCCCAGTTAGCATCACTTTGGACCATTTTTTATCGACATCAAAGGCGAAAATACCCGTAGGAAGCACGAATTTAACGTGCGGGAGACCCTTAGCCAGTATAGCCATTGCATCGGTCCAGCCGTGACCTGTATCTCCAAGACCGTGCAGGAACACCACCTGTGTATCAAAATTTCAAGATTTCAGACGAAAACTACGTAACGACATGGGGACGCAGGGAACCCACCGCAGCTGTAGGTTTCTCCGGGGACAAGACGATATTATTGTCAGAGTCTGTAGTTACGCGGCTCGTACTCATCGTGGCGAAGCGGGGAGGTGCGAAGGGTCTGCGGGTCAAGGAGAGGCAGCGCGCAAGCATCGAATTTATGACCAATGCAAATGACACTTGAACTGAGTATGGCATATTTTTTCGAGTTTAAAACGATTCGTAATTTACGAAATGGCCACGTCATTTACGAAGATACCCTGTTCGACAAATTCGACCGAAGATGCCATCCAAGCGCAAGAACGAGGACAATAATGTCGTCACCAGCGCAAAGGTCGGCAAGGTCGAGTGCGACTTCTGCTGCAAGAGCTACAAGACTCGAGGCCTCATGCGACACCAAAAACTCGTGCAGTAGGAGATTTCATTAAGCGTTGAGAGTTCTGCTCGAGACCTTTAGTTCGAAGAAGAAGTGGCTGGAACCCGTCGCTCCTAAAGCCCTTCGTCGACAGAAAATAGTTCAAGAGGTGCGCAGCACCAGAGAGGAGTATCAAGAACTGGTGGTAACGCTTCGCAAGGTGTTTTAGAACTTATTGGAATGGAATGAGCACACCGTTGACCGCATGACAGAGGCTAAGAGAGGGAGCAGCTCGCATGGACTTAGTATGTGAGAAGTTGACCGCTCGCTCTCTGGATATTCGCGGTTACTACACGCTCACGTTGACCTTTGTGCTCCAAAATGTTGGCACGGTGGAGGAGGTAGCGGATTCAATTGAACGAGCCATCAGGGAGCAAGAGCGTGGGAAACAAGATCGGAAGATATGAGGGAGTATGTTAAGACGCTCCCGAAGGAGGCCTTCATTTCCTCAATTGCTACTATCCGTACGAGCAGGGAAAGAGCACAATCGAACCACGCTACATGCGATATATGAAGCCCTTGGTGCCAGAGACCTGTATGGCGAGGTTAACTAGTGAAGAAGAGAGAGGAGTTGTTGGGAGCCGTCAAAAGGCGAAGTGGTGTATTTAGGAAGAGGGAGAAGAAGCTTATTATGGCTCCTTCTATAGTTATGCTTAAATCAAGTGTAGCAGCTTGGACAGGTTTACAGATGACTGGATATCAGCTCTGGGGTAAACTGTACCATAGTAAAATGGCAACCTCAACAACCTGGAACTTCGCTCGGACAGCAGCCTCAACGGTGGATCTGTCGATGACATCGTGGGCACGACGGAGGAAATAAATTTCCTGCACACTCACACTTCGTGCGCAAGCGACTGCGGCTCGATTGTTATCGAGGGAATAGACCGGGGTAATCCGAATTTGTTGGATTCGGATGACAGCTCCGACTCCATTACAGGGGGGCAAGAACCAAGCTCCTTCGTAATAGGTTTGAGTTGTTCGGTCATCTTCACGCGCAGTTTAAAGTGGCCGGGGAAGCCGAACGCTTTGAACTCGTCCATGTTGAAGCGCGAATCGTTGGGCACGCCACATGTTATCCTGGGGCGACCAGGTCGTGAGTCCCAGCGTGTACTTCTTGCATAGATCCTCGAGATCAAATTCGACTTTGTTGCGCTCGAAGATGCTGTACTGAGACTCTTCCACAATGGGGCGAATCATTCCCAATTGGTCAGCGATTTTTTCGCAGGCCTCTCGGATGTCCGACGCGAGCCATTGACTGGTTCTCCAGTAGAAGGCCCAGCCTTATTCGATGATAAAGTTCATGGCGCGTACAGTCTCCTCAATGGGCGTGTACGGCTCTGGGCGGCGAGAGAAAACCACGTCGACGTACTCGAGGTTCAGGCGCTTCAACAGAGACCTTCGACGAGGTGCTTACGGCTGTTTCCCTGATTGTTCGGGCCTCATTGTTGGTTCCGTAGAAAATCTTCGTCGAGATAACGAGGTCCTCACGGCTCCAGACCTCCTCTCGATGTCCTTCTTCACTGCTCCACCAAGAAGTTCTTCGGCTTGGCCGTTGCCGTAGACTTCGGCCGTGTCGTAGAAATTGACACCGTGCTCGATCATCATTTCGTACCACGCATCCACAATGAACTTGTTGCTGTAGCCCATCCAGGACCCGACAATGAACTTGTTGCTGTAGCCCATCCAGGACCCGAGAGCGAACTTTGACACTAGCAGACCGGAGTTGCCGAGAAATCGATGCGTCATCTCGAAGCTTTCAGCAGGTGCCATTGTCTGTTGCTTGAGTTGGAGCTTGTCAGGTCTTTGTCAGAATCGAGTATGAAGACAGATTGGGGCAACCCAAAGGCACACAAAGGCTTCAAAGTACCAACATCTTGCGCAGTACTAAGCATTTCAGTACATGCAGCATTATGCACTTCTAAGAAAGCGTTAGAATACTGGACGGTCAAGTAATTTTGCTGTAGTAAAGTAATCTACGTATATTTCAACGCGTACGTGTAAACAGACTGCGTGCTTCAGCAATGTGTTTGAGCCATGAGCAGGTCCATAAAACGTCAACTACTGAGCAACCGGTAGGAGTGAATGAATGGACTGTTAGATGTTACCTTTTTACCTTACAAAGGTAAAGCACTGCAAGTAGATGCATTTGCTTGCGTTCGGACTCTCCAACTTCACAAGTGGCGCTTGCGGATCTCACGCAGATGATCTGGCAGGGTGACCAGGCACGAAGTTGACGATGGCGTCGATCTTGTCCTTCACCTCGGGCGTGATCTTGTCCACGAAGTTCAACGCTTGGAGATTTTCCTCCAACTGTGACTGGCGACTGGCCCCCACTATCACAGTCGAGACGTTCTCGTTCGTCACGCACCAGGCAAGAGCCAATTGGGCTAGAGAGCAGCCCAGTTCTGCCGCAATTGGCTTCAACTTGTCTGCTTTCTCCACTCGCTGCTCAAAGTCCGTCCCCCACAACGCATTGCGCATCTCTTCTGTGAACATTCGAGAGCCCTCAGGACAGCCAGAGCTGTACTTCCCAGTCAAAGTGCCGAACGCAAGGGGGGACCAAGCTGTAACACCCAACTTGTACTTCTTGAAGAGATCCACAAGCTCAAACTCGATGCGGTTGCGCTCAAACATGCTGTACTGGGACTGTTCCACGATCGGACGGATTAAACCCAAGCGGTCAGCAATGGCACAAGCCTCCGAGATCTCACTTGAAGACCAATTGCTTGTCCCCAGTAAAATGCCCAGCCCTTGTCAATGATGTAGTTCATCGCACGCACAGTCTCTTCAATGGGAGTGAAAGCATCCGGATGATGACAGAAGAGCACATCGACGTACTCGAGCCCCATCTTACCCAGAGAATTCTTCGTTCCCTCAATCAAGTGCTTCCTATTAAGTCCCTGACTGTTTGGAGTGCCCATGTTGAAACCTTTCGTTCCGCTGAAGATCTTGGCCGTCACCACGAGGTCCTCACGACTCCACACACCTTCATCGATTCCCTTTTTAATGGCCCCTCCCATTAACTCGTCAGCTCTCCCCATCGCGTAATTTTCAGCCGAGTCAAAAAGGTTCACACCGTTCTTGAACGCTGTTTGCATCATTTGATACCACGCGTCGACCGTGTTCTTCTCGTCCTGGAACATCCACGACCCCAGAGCGAATTTGGACACCAACAAACCAGAATTACCTAAAAAGCGGTAGGTCATCTTTGATGCTGCAGCAGAAGACATTGCAGATACTTCGGAGTCGAAGGTAGGAGGTAGATTCCTGAATGATACACTACTGTAGTTCAACGATAGCAATGTCATGAAATCGAATCAAGAAAATTCGTATTTTTATGTGGTCCACATAAAATGTAAAACATCAACAATATTTTTCCTGCAGTGCAGTGCAAGTCACCACTTACATCGCCCGTAGGCTACAAGTGCCTCATACGAACATTTTCAACAGGGTCAGCCCACGGAGTCGGCACGTACTGGACGATAGCGTCGATCTCCGCCTTTACTTCGGGGGTGATTTTCTTGACGAACGCAATGGCTTTCAGATTTTCCTCGAGCTGGGAAACTTTGCTTGCTCCGACCAATACCGTCGCAACGTGCTCGTTCGTGATGCACCACGCTAGTGCCAATTGAGGCAGGGAACAACCCAGTTTTTCAGCGACGGCCTTGAGTTTCTCGGCCTTCTGAACATTCTGGGTGAAAACCTCACCGCCAAACATACTGTGACGAACCCAATACGCCTGTTCGCTAGCGGATCGTAAATGCTGACAATGCTTATCTGCGTTTGTCTCGCCGGGTTCTTGTTTTAGGGCTAACTCGCAATCAACAACAACACTCGGATGGCTCAGTCACCTGCGCCGGAACTTCGTTCCTATTTGTATTCAACTAATAGACTGGTAGAGCTTTCTTCCCTACGTTCGTCTCGTTCGTCCGTCAATTCAATCGTTCGTTCGTCCGTCAATTCAACCGTTCGTTCGTCCGTCAATTCAATTGCTTGCCTCTCGGAGTACAAATTCCCGAACTACCTTATCGTTTTCCCTTGGTCACCGGCCTCAATGCACAGTTTCCGAGGTACCTTCGTTCGTTCACCTTCCTCCCAGCTCGCAATCTCCAAGTCGTTCGTCCGTCCGTTCAATCGCTTATTCCTCAGTGCACAGTTTGCGAAACCTTCTCGCCGTCGGTGCAAATTGCACGTCGTTCGTTCAACACACTAACTGCCTTCGTCGTCGATTTAGCCGCTTGTGCTTCAGAGCGCAAATTGCTAAGTGCCGTTCGTCCGTCCGTTCATTCATGGGTCGTTGGCTACACGCCAGCTCCAACGTCGACTGCGATCTTCTTCGTGCAGCCATACGCCACTCGATAGATTCACACGCGTTCACCGTTCACGCCGCCCATTCGCTGGTTAGCGATCCTCTCGTCAGATTCAACCCAGGTCCGTCGTTTCGGTCGTTCGGCGATCTTCCAGCGTCGTCAACTTCAACGTGAGGCGTTCAATTCTCATCCTGTTACAATACTATTCTGGATGGGCTCCATCGAGAAGCGAGAGCCCTCAGGAACATTGGTCGTGTATTTCCCACTCAAGGTGCCAAAGGCAAGCGGAGACCACGCGGTCACACCGAGATTGTAGCGCTTATACAAGGTCGAGAAGGCGTACTCGACACGGTCGCGGGAGAAGATGTTGTATTGAGACTGCTCCACTATGGGCCGGATCAAGCCCAGACGATCCGCAATTTCACAGGCCTCATGGATAGAGCTTGCCGACCAGTTGCTGGTTCCCCAGTAGAAGGCCCAACCTTGCTTAATGATGTAGTTCATCGCGCGTACAGTCTCCTCGATCCGCGTGCACGGCTCTGGGTGGTGGCAGAAGATGACGTCCACATAGTCGAGACTCATACGACTCAACGAAGCCTTCGTGCCTTCGACCAAGTGCTTCCGGTTAAGCCCTTGGCTGTTGGGCGTCCCGTTGGTGAAGCCCTTGATGCCACTGAAGATTTTAGCTGTAACAACCAAATCCTCACGACTCCACACGCCTTCACTGATCCCTTTCTTGATGGCACCGCCCATGAGAATATCTGCATGACCCAGTGCGTAATTCTCAGCAGAGTCGAAAAAGTTGACACCCTGAGCGAAAGCAGTCTTCATCATTTCGTACCAGGAGTCGACTGTGTGACTTGGGTCAGGATACATCCAGGACGAGGAGACCCGAATCCCCCAGGAAACGGTACGTCATCTTGACAGGAGCAGTCATTGTTGTAGGACGTCTGACACGTGCAAAGCAGATTGAAGAATGGTTAAAGTTAGCGTGCAGTAGCAAGCATACCGTGTTTTGAAAAAACAAGACGCACTGCATAAGCACTGCTTATGCAGTGCTTATTAAGCACTCGTCTGCATAATCAGGTGATACCGTATAAGTTATACGTGCAAGAGAGGCTAATACTGCTTCCGCCTTCTGTGCTGGTGTGTAACTCTGTCGCCTTCTTGGACTTTGCACTTTTGTTGTCGTTGGCTTGGTCATTGTTGAAGTGGCGAACTGAAGGCTCAAAACAAGAGATCAGAACTCGAAGGTTTTGGGATAAACACATGGAAAATATTTTTATCCAGTCCTACTTCTCTATTTTCGTTTACATACTTCTATTGGTTAAAAAATCTGCGGTCTTAAACTGATCCAATGGCCTTAAATTGGCCGTTTGCCTTAGGCGGCGTTTCAGTGGGCGATTCCACGCAACATCTGCCGGTTGGCACACTCCAGTATGCCCTGGTGGAACTTTGAGCAGGTGAACGTTGGCCGCATAAGAAACCTCATCTGTCCAGTGACCCGAAAAGTCGTCAAGCAGCAACAGAAGAGGAACGTCGGGGTTGCTGCGATCTTTGAAATGGTAATCCAGCCAAATGATGGTTAGTTTAGCATTCCTCCGTCTTCACGTAGCTTGACCCGCCCCCATTGTCGTTGAACGAATGGCTGTGTATTGCCGCAATAGCACGCAATACTATTGCGTGCTTTTAGCGGCCGCGGAGGTCCATTTTATGCCGCATTTTTATGAGCAATCGGAAAATATCAGACGTCGGAATTGACACCGGTTATACGGTAATCCATGCCGAGACGGATCAATGAGGCCGGCAGCCTCGAGGATCTTCAATACTGGGCATTCTTACTTGTTGGACATTTCTGTAGTTCTGTAGTATTAGGTGTAGAGATGGCGTCGTGATGGCTTCTACGAATGCAGGTTCTGTCGTCTGGGGCTCAATTGGCCGTCGGCGCTTCAGTAGTTGGACTCTGCGCCATCACAAGCACCTGTGTGGGCGCAGGTATATCCTCTTTGCCAGTAACGTTGTCTAAGTAGTCCGACTGATTGTGCACTTCGCTAGATTACACCGAACGTGCCAAATCGACTACGCCCTTGGGGGAGGATAAGCTATTCAATCGAGTACATGTACAGATTTCATTCCTCAATTTACCTCGTTCGAACCAAGTAAACAAAACCTCCAACCACCACAATGGCTCCTGCTACCGCTACCAAGATGACGTACCGTTTCCTCGGTAACTCCGGTTTGCTAGTGTCCAAGCTCGCAGTGGGGAGCTGGATGTACCGCGAAGACTACCACACAGTGGACGCCTGGTACGAGATGATGAAAACTGCTTTCAACTGCGGCGTCAACTTATTCGACAACGCAGAGATCTACGGTAATGGTCAGGCCGAAGACAACATGGGCGGTGCTATCCAGAAAGGCATCGAAGAAGGCGTCTGGACCCGCGAAGACCTCGTGGTCACCACTAAGCTCTTCGTGGGTTACAAGGGTTTCACGGAGTCTGGACCAAACGACCAGGGTTTAAGCCGCAAACACATTGTGGAAGGAGCCCGTTCCTCTCTGCGTCGACTGCAGTTGGACTACGTGGACGTCATCTTCTGCCATCGCCCTGAGCCTTACACGCCCATTGAAGAGACTGTGCGCGCCATGAACTTCGTCATCGAACAAGGCTGGGCCTTCTACTGGGGAACCAGTGAGTGGCTTGCGTCGGACATCCGTGAGGCGTGTGAAATTGCGGGTCGTCTTGGCTTGATCCGTCCCATTGTGGAGCAGTCTCAGTACAACATCTTTACCCGTGACAAGGTGGAGTTCGAGTACGTGGACCTGTACAAGAAGTACAAGCTCGGACTGACGACGTGGTCGCCTCTGGCTTACGGCACGCTGACGGGTAAATACAGCAGTGGTAAACCCGACGGCTCGCGATTCACGAAACCAGCATTTACGTCACGTGAGCTTGTGCCTACGTTTGAAGAGCGTGTGGAGATCGCCGACAAGCTCCAACCGATTGCGAAGGAGCTGGGCTGTTCCCTGCCTCAACTCGCTACTGCCTGGTGCGTTTCCAACGAGCACGTGTCGACGGTTCTCGTTGGTGCGAGTCGCCCCGATCAACTTGAAGAAAACCTGAAAGCTCTGGAATTTGTGGACAAGATCACACCCGAAGTGAAGGCCAAGATCGACGCCATTTACAACGTCGCCCCAACTGTCCCCGAGATGAACCCTATTGCTTATCTGCGTAAGCGTCACCTGTAGGTGAGGTTTCGCTACTTTCTTTCCGCTTACGACAGGAAATGGTCAGAATCTAACGACGCAATAAGGGTTTTTCAATCCAAGTGCTGCTTGTTTGTTGGTTGTCTTGCATTGGTTGAGCACTCAAATCTCTACAAGTGACGTCCTCTGAGATTGGCAAGGTGGTCTTGCTTCGGCGCGTGTGGGGTGAACTGGACAATGTCGTCAATCTTCGCCTTCACCTCAGGTGTGATCTTGTCCACAAACTCCAGAGCCTTGAGGTTTTCCTCTAGTTGAGATGGACGACTGGCGCCGAGAAGCACAGTGGATACGTTCTCGTTCGAGACACACCAAGCAAGAGCTAGTTGCGCAAGGGAGCAGCCCACTTCCTTGGCAATGGGCTTGATCTTCTCAGCCATCTCAATTTTACGTGTAAACATGTCCAATCGAAGTGGAGGTCCAGCTTTGAGATCGGAAGTGAAACGAGCACCTTCGGGTGCTGAGCTGTACTTGCCAGTCAGAGTTCCCGAGCAAAGAGGAGACCACACCGTGAGCCCAAGTTTGTACTTCTTGTACAGATCCAGGAACTCGTACTCCACTTTGTTGCGCTCGAGGATGTTGTACTGCGGCTGCTCCACAATTGGGCGGATCAAGCTAAGACGATCGGCGATCTCACAGGCCTCCTGGATGTCCGAGGCGAGCCACTCACTCGTTCCCCAATAGAAGGCCCAACCTTTCTCGATCACGAAGTTCATGGCCCTCACAGTCTCCTCAATGGGAGTGAGATCGTCTGGACGGTGACAAAACACCACATCCACGTAGTCGAGCTGCATACGCTGGAGTGAACCCTTGAGCCCTTCCACAATATGCTTACGACACAGACCCTGGGCATTCGGACTGCTATGATCCCAGGCGATTGTCCCAGCGAACAGTTTGGTAGTCACTACCAGATCTTCACGGGCCCAAACCCCTTCCTCAATCCCTTTCTTGATGGCTCCACCCATGTTACGCTCAGCCAATGTCTCTCCATAGTTCTCAGCTGTGTCAAAGAAGTTGACACCGCCCTGGTACGCAGTGACCATCATCTTGTACCAGGCGTCCACAGTGTAGTCGTCTTTCGCCCACATCCACGAACCAAGTGAGAATTTGGACACCAGAAGACCGGAGTTTCCCAATAATCGATACGTCATCTTGGTCAAGGAGGAAGTACTAGGAGCCATGATTGTTGTTGGACTTTGAGGAGGTTTCGGGTGTTGGAGGCAAATTCACGAATGAACTGGTAGGTTTTCTTCAAGATGGTCACTTACAGAATGATTGTCGTTGAAGTGCATAAATAAAGCATCACCGGAAGTAATTGACTGCTGTGCATTCTTATTACAGTACATACGTCGGCGTTTACTTCATTGCCATGAGTTTTCACTAACCAAAGCAGAACTGGTCATCACTTTTTCTCAGTACTTCGACACGGATGAAAGAAAACATCCAATTGTGCTACCTCCGCTATGCCTCCCTACTCCTGATAGCTCGGTTATGTAGAATCTGAACAGCATACGCCTTATTGCTACAACTAAAACGAAAGGATGGGAGAGACCCAACTGAGACCATGCTGGTCTCTGAAACGCAGTCAAGCCGACGATCCTTGGTCATGGTTGACGAGCACTTGCACGGGTCTCAAGTTCTCGCTGCCACTTTGCAGGTAACGTCAAGCCTTTCGAGTTAATCAGGTACTGATCCCTGATCCTGCGCTTAACTTGTTCTCTGCGTGCACGGACTCTCGAGCCATAATCGTCATATTCCTCAGACTCGTCGGACCAATAGTTACCATCGTCGGAATCCGACCAATAGCCCCCATACTCGTGGTTGTATCTTCTCCTGGGAAAGATGGATCTACATTGACTGGCGTACGAAGTGTGAGTGAACAGAAAATTCATCTCCTCCATCGTGTCCACAATATCATCGACAGCTCCTTCCCCTTTCATGATGTAACCGCGGCAAAGCACACTGTCCGAGCGAAGTTTCAGCTCCCTGGTACTGAGGGCTGCAGTAAGCTCGCAGTATCGCGTGTATCGTGCTTCGATGACGCTCTTACCGTCCTCGTAGTTGCGACTGATATAATCGACGGCTTTTTGTGGTAGCGTTTTGCAATACGCCTTGGCCTCTTCCTGTTCCCGTTTCTTGCGCGCACTCTCCTCGATCGCTCTCTCAATCGAGTCTGCTACCCCGTCCGCTGTACCGACGTTTTGAAGCACAAATGCCGACATGAGTGTGGAGTAGTCGCCAATGTCCAGTGATCGAGCAGTTAACGTCTCACAGACCTCGTCGTACCGAATTGCTCGTTCTCTTAGCTGTTCTTCAGTCAAGCGGCCAACAACGTTATCACGCACGAAGGTTTGGAATCCCTCGGAAAACATCGCCAGAAGTGCTTTATACTCCTCTTCGGCTTTACGTTTCGTCTCGGCAATTTTCAGCCGACGAACAGCTTTGGGGGCGATATGTTCCAGCCACTTCTTCTTCGATCCAAAAGTGCGGATGGCATTGCGTTCCAGATCCTCATAATGGAACAAAGAGTAGTAGCCACCATAATGATTTCTGTGTGTACTGTGACGCACGTTGTTGATGTCGTGAATCCCGTAGAGTTTCCTAGCTTCGGTAGTTGTGATCGTCTCACGGAACGTCGGAGTTTTGGCTCGATTGCAGGCCAGACACAATCCGTTGGCAATTGCCAGCTCGTCGTTCTCACAAGAGCAGCAAACAGCACTAAGTACAGAGTTACTACCATTGTAAATTGCACCTGTAGCAGCTTGTAGCTTCACCATTGACTGATTACTGAGGAAACTTAGGATATGAGCGAAAGCATTCACATTCGAAGATTCGAAGCAGATCTCCCGACGTTTAATACGTCGTCTGTTGCATGAATTCTGGTGACGTGTGAGCCCTCGCGCCTTGTAGCTCTTGCCACAGAACTCGCACTCGACCTTCCCGGCCTTTGAGCTGGTGGCGTTGGCGTCCTCAGCCTTGCGCTTGGGAGGCATCGAAGCAGTGGAAGTTCGATAATGATGAAAGATTGGCTATCTTTACATACTTACATCAAGATAAACAGCCTTCTAAAAAAATGATTAATGATGGCTGCATTATATTTTCTCTGCCCTACGATTGTCCAACACTCACCCAGGAATCCTGGATAAGACACAAGATAAAATGCAGTTTACAAGTGGCGGCCACGCAAGAGCGCGAACTGATCCATTTTCGACACCGTCGGTACGAACTTGACCACGTCGTCGATCTTGGCCTTCACCTCCGGTGTGATCTTGTCCACGAAGTCCAATGCCTTCAAGTTCTCTTCCAGCTGCGACGGACGACTGGCCCCAATCAAAACTGTCGACGCATTTTCATTCGCAACAGCCCACGCCATTGCCATTTGAGCAAGTGAACAGCCGAGTTCCTTGGCAATTGGTTTCAACTTGTCAGCCATCTCCACACGCTCAGCGAATCCCTCCGCTAGAGGACTCCCCTCCGCGAACATTGGCGAGGTATAGCGCGATCCCTCCGGTTTCCCGTCACTGTACTTCCCTGTCAGCGTACCGAACGCCAGAGGTGACCACGTCGTGAGTCCAAGCTTGTACTTCTTGTACAGGTCCAGATACTCGTACTCGACTTTACTCCGCACGAAGATGTTGTACTGAGCTTGCTCGACTATGGGACGGATCATCCCGAGTCGGTCGGCGATTTCACAGGCCTCTCGGATGTCCGAGGCGAGCCACTCACTGGTTCCCCAGTAGAAGGCCCATCCCTGGTTGATGACGAAGTTCATGGCTCGCACAGTCTCCTCAATGGGAGTGTAGGGCTCCGGACGATGCGAGAAGATGACGTCCACGTACTCGAGATCAAGTCTTTTCAGTGAGTTCTTGACTCCCTCAATGATGTGCTTACGACTGTTTCCCTGGTCGTTCGGACCGGATTCCGTGAAGCCCTTGTACCCGTTGAAGACTTTGGTGGAGATCACGAGGTCCTCCCGACTCCAGAGTTTGTCAGCGATGCCCTTCTTAATGGCTCCACCCAGAAGCTCCTCAGCCTGGCCGTTACCGTAGATCTCAGCAGTGTCGTAGAAGTTGACACCGTGCTGGTACGCGATCTTGACCATCTCGTACCAGGCGTCCACCGTGTACTTTTCGTCGTACGACATCCAGGACCCAAGGGCGAGCTTGGAGACCAGAAGGCCAGAGTCACCCAGGAAGCGGTGGGTCATCTTGGTGGGCGTTGCGTTGGGGGCCATTGGTGCTTGGTTTAGTGTTAGTGTTTGCTGCTTGGTAGGCAAAAGCGAAAGTGGAGGAAATGTATCACTCTGATTAGCATTGAGATACGTTTGACATAACGTGCGCATATTGACTGAAAACAGTATTGGAGACAGTGTATTCTCTTTTTGTCACTTTTCATCGTAATCATGAACACTTCAAATGAGACTGCGGCGGACCAAATGATAATAATGAACCTAAGTACGAATCGCGATTTAAGCACACTACTCGATAGAGCCGCGTCTTGTGCTTATTTTAAGCCCTAGTACGTCTCGAGATATTCAATAGCCGATCAGTAGTGTTCATCTAAAAAATATGTCTCCGTTTTCAAGGCCCCAAAAACTCGACATGTTTAGGTGAGTTGTCGAGTCAATATTGCTCCGTTTTTAATGTTTTGTATATTGATGGAAAGAACGTGTGAACAGCAGGTGAATAAGAGTACTTTTAAGCCATTTCCCAGTGATTTTCGGTTTCAAATTTTTGATGTCCGGTTAGGTACGATTTTTGATTGGTCAACTTCAAACGCGATTATCTCGAAAACTCTAAAAGGTGCATTAGTATCATTTTGTTTGCCGTAGTCTCAAATGTACATGTACGACTCGTACAGTACGGGGCTCGCCGGTGGCCCAGTGGGTTAGCATCCGCTGATCCACGAACTGACCGAGGGTTCGAGCCCGCCTCCGTCGCCCTTTTCGACTTCTGCTCTCCTCTCTCACCGCTGCCCTTCTCTGTTCATTTCCCATCACTCACAAGCTCTTCTCTAAGACATCGGGACCAATCAAGGCACAACAACACGGAGACAAGACTCAAGGAGTTGGCGCGGTCGCAGTACTCTACCCGGCCAGGCACCGGCTGGGGGCTCATCAACGGCGGCCCATTGGGCAAAATTCCCAAGAAATTCAAGCGTACCGGTCATAGACTATTGTACTCTGCAGAAGTGAAGACACCAGTAACTTTTTCCCGCACACGTTTTGACGCATTGCGGTTCGAATATTAAAGCTATAGAGAAAATAAAACATGGAATTGATAGCTGGGGGCGCCCTACACGCTATGCGCACGCTCTTTCATCTCATAAGTTCGTTCATTCAGCAAAAATGAACGCCGAACGCCACGAGTTTAGCAGTGGAGAAAAAAAAATGATGGTGAAGAACCATGCATTTTTCACTCTACAGAAAAATCAAGGGCTCTATCGCGGAAAGCGCACGAGGGAATCGGTTGCTGAGTGTCTTAGCTGCTCCCTCCAAACAGTTTCGCGCGTAATGGCGCACTACAACGCCAACCCAGACACCGACTTCCCCGTAAATTTGACTGTTCTGAGATGCTGCAAGACCTGTATTAATTAATGCTGATTAAAAACAGGAACATACAAGCAATAGGGGGAGACCTATAATAACCTCTTTAAAATTGTTTCAAATCATTGTAGATAAAAGTGTGCAATCGCGAATTGATCAGCAATTGCCGCCCTTTCACGTGAAATCCCACATGTTTGCACTGCTTAGCCAATAGCATGGCTGTATTTAAAGCCATCCTACTCGCCAGACTTTGGCGAGTTCCGAATTACATTTTTTGCGCGCTCGTAGCGTTAAAACCACGCCGAATTAGCCAAAACCGACCTCATTTTTGAACTCAGCGGGCAAAGTTACCCTATAGATCTAACTATCACTATAGGTTTTATAAAGCTAAAGCGTTCATTTTGGGCGCTAAATCTTGGTGTCTTCACTTCTGCAGAGTACAATAAGGGTAACCGAGTAGCCGTAGGAAATTAGTTAGGAGTAACCTTGCTTAGACGTCAATGCGCCTGTTTCGAACAGGCTTCGAAATAAGTACCTAATATAAGGGGTTCGAGTCCTCCCTTCCCCCCCCCCCAGTACGAGGTAAAGCAAACCTGAGAATGAAAGCTGTTGAAGTGCTTGCAGTCAATGGAGACCAGTCTTACAAGTATTTTATCTGCCCGGCGCTGCCTTAGTATTTTTGACCCATTCTTTTGCAGTGTTACTCGCTGGTCATTCTTTAATTGCTTTCCACCCAGCACAACCAACTACAATGGCGCCGAACTCTGCCGATCCAACTTCAACCAAAATGATCCACCGTTTCCTCGGCAACTCCGGTCTACTTGTGTCCAAGCTCTCTCTTGGCTCCTGGATGGACTACAACGAGACGTACACGGTTGACGCTTGGTACGACATGATGAAGATCGCTTTCCAGCACGGCGTCAACTTGTACGACACAGCAGAGAGATATGGCTATGGTCAAGCGGAAACGCTCCTTGGTGGAGCTATCAGCAAGGGAATCAAGGAAAGCATTTGGTCGCGTGAGGATTTGGTCATCTCGCCCAAACTCTTTACTGGGACCAAGGGGGCGTTGAAAGGAGGGCCTAATGATGAAGGAACGAATCGTAAACACGTTGTTGAAGGCTTGAGGGCCTCACTTGATCGACTTCAGCTCGACTACGTAGACGTTGTCTTCTGTCACCGATTCGATGCATTCACCCCTATCGAAGAGACTGTGCGAGCCATGAACTTCGTCATCAACCAGGGATGGGCCTTCTACTGGGGAACCAGTGAGTGGCTCGCCTCGGACATCCGAGAGGCCTGCGAAATCGCCGACCGACTCCGGATGATCCGTCCCATCGTCGAGCAAGCTCAGTACAACATCTTCGTGCGGAGCAAGGTCGAGTACGAGTATCTGGACTTGTACAAGAAGTACAAGCTTGGACTCACGACGTGGTCACCTCTGGCGTTCGGAACGCTGACGGGGAAATACAGCGACGGGAAACCGGAGGGATCGCGCTTCACCACCCCATTGTTTCAACAGAGCGCTCTAGCGGAGGGATTCGCTGAGCGTGTGGAGACTGACAAGTTGAAACCAATTGCCAAGGAGCTCAACTGCTCGTTGGCACAGCTCTCGATCGCGTGGGCTATTGCAAATGAAAACGTGTCGACGGTGTTACTGGGAGCCAGTCGTCCTGCACAACTGGAAGAGAATTTGAAGGCGTTGGGTTTAGTCAACAAGATCACACCGGAGGTGAAAGCCAAGATCGACGCGGTTGTCAAGTTCGTACCGACGGTGTCGGAAAGGGAAGAGTCTGCTGTACTTCGTGCTCGCCACTTGTAATGTACATTGCTCAAGTTGAAGTGAGATGAATTCATTGAATTGATTGGTTCGTCATAGTTAAGATCTGTTGCCTTGAGGTAGCAAGTGCATGCATGGCAGCTTCGGCATAAAGTCCACTAAGGCGTCGATCTTTTCTTTACTTTCTAACGTGATTTCACGTTCGACATCAATCGCCTTAACTGTAGATACGTTCTTGTTCGGCAGCACCCAAGCTATCGACAACTGCGCCAATGAACATCTCAACTCTTCTGCAATAGGCTGCAGCTTGTCGGCAATTCCCACCTTGTCGTCGAAGCCTGCAGCTCTCCATCCGGACTCGTCGCTCATGAAGGTCCCCAGACCAAGTACAGACAGAGCAGACCAGAATCACCCAGAAAGCGGTCAGAGGTAACCCCCATTTCTAGATGAGACTGCAAATGCACGTGGTGAGGTGGCAGCAGATCCGATAATGACAACGGGAATGCTGCCATGAAGGCTATTGAGCGTCAAAAGTATCAGGCACTCGCAAAAGATTTCCAAATCACGTAATCTGCAGCTCCAACAAGCAAGCGCTTGGTAAGTTAGCGGGCGCTATATTCTATGCGTCCAGGATGCACCGTCCTGAGAATACGATCTCTACTGTTTGCCTTCGCTCATATCGTCGTCAGTTTTCGCACTTGTATCCCCTTTCAAAGCGTCCCCTTCGCTCTGAGCTACGGCCGTACTACTGCTGCTTCTAGTCATGGCCGAGCGAGACTTGCGCAGGTTCTTCTTCATGCGATCAAACATTCGCTGATCAGCACGGGACACCGACGGGAAGACGCGGTCGAACGCGCTGATGAAGTGGTGGTGCTCAATACCCAGCGTCGTTGTACCAGCCTCCATCTTGGAGAAATCTGTCTCGCGCAAAGCGGTGATACCAGCCTCACGAAGCAAAGCACTCAGATCAGCACCACTGAAGCCCTCGCAGCGAGGATCGGCAGCGATGGCCTCGAGCTGAACGGACGAAGACAAAGCGCACTTAGCTGAGATCGTCTTCAAAATCTGGTGGCGTTCCGATGCTTGAGGCAAAGGCACGTAAAGCAGCTTGTCAAGACGACCAGGACGCAGCATGGCGGGGTCAATAATGTCCGGGCGATTCGTTGCAGCAATCACAAACACGTTACGACGACCGTCCAAGCCATCCATCTCCGTCAAAAGCTGGTTCACCACACGCTCACTGACACCGTTTCCGCCAGTATCTCCACTGGCACCACCTGAGCGTCGAGGGGCCAGAGCATCCAGTTCGTCGAAGAAAACAACGCACGGAGAGGATGCACGGGCTCGTTGAAAGACTTGACGCACCGATCGCTCCGATTCACCGACGTACTTGTCCAACAATTCAGGTCCCTTGATACTAATAAAGTTGGCACCACTTTCATGTGCGATCGCCTTGGCCAGCAGCGTTTTACCACAACCAGGAGGTCCATAGAGCAACACACCAGCAGGCATGGACAAACCAAGAGCAGCAAAACGCTCCGGGTGGGCAATCGGCTGCAGAACCGCAAGTGACAGCTCATCACGTACCTCGTTAAGCGCACCAATGTCATCCCACGTGACGTCAGGAATCGTGGCAAAACCCTCGCGCTTGGAGCTCGGTTGGACCTTGGGAATCGCAGCTTCGAAATCGGCCATCGTGATGCTAAGTGGTGCCAATTGTGCCTCAGTGAAAGGTTCCACCTGAGCGCGCAGGTCATCAGCAGCAGATGGGGTCTCCTCAATCTCCTCCTTCGACTTCTCCTGCGTTGAATCCACTTCCATCGCATCGTCGCTAGTGGCAATACCCGAGGTCTCCATCTCAGTAGAAACTGTGGCTGCGTCTATCTCCTTAGTCAACTTTTTCACCTCGTTGATGTTCGTAAAAATACGATTCACAGCTCCGACCGCAGCTTCCTTCGTAAGGGACACCAGATCTGCTCCAACGTATCCAGGCGTTCGACGAGCAAGCGCGGCAAAGTCAAAGTCTCCTTCCAGCGTCATCTTTCTCGCCAAAACCCTTAGAATCTTCTCTCTCGCCTCTTCGTCAGGAATTCCCAGACAAATTTCCCTATCAAAGCGTCCAGCACGACGCAGCGCTGAGTCCAGCGCATCTGGTCGGTTCGTCGCGCCAATCAAAACCACCGGTTTGCCTCCGGTATTCTCCAGACTCAACGAGTCCGTGCTCGTCAGTAGCTGAGCCACAATTCTCTTCTCCATTCCTCTCGCTGATGTCTCCCGTTTCGGGGTAATCGCGTCAATCTCATCAATAAAAATAATCGACGGGGCTCGTGCAATGGCCTCGTCAAAGAGTTCTCTCAGCTTCTGCTCCGACTCTCCCGACATCCCCGACACCACTTCGGGCGCTGAAATCTTCAAGAACGTAGCTCCGCATTCTCCAGCAATGGCATGAGCCAGCATCGACTTTCCAGTTCCAGGGGGGCCATGAAGTAGTACACCTCGTGGGGGTTCGACTCCAAGATGAGCGTATACTTCAGGGTGTGTCAACGGGTACTCAATCAGCTCCCTGACTTCCTGCAGGATCGTCTGAATGCCTCCAACGTCGCTGTATCTTGCAGTAGGACGTTCCACCACGAACCCTTTGCTCTCATCTGCATCTCCTGCTTTTTCATCTTCCATCGCCTCCTTTTTAATCTTCTTCCGCAATATTTTAACCTTTTTAATTGCCGGTTTGTCCGCATTCTGGTCCGCGTACTTCTGCTGCATAGCGCGATTCAACGAGTTGCCGCTGCCATTCGCCGCCTGTTGCTGCTCCATCGCTCGCAGCTGCTTCTCATCGTCGCTGTCGCTCTCAGAGCGCGAGCGTTTGGGCGTTTCCCCGCCTGATGCGGGAGTGGAAGGTTGCGCTTTTTTCAGGACTTTGGCCACAACTTTGCGGAGAGCGCCCTGCGGCTTGCGCTGGTACTCGGCATAAGTCTCTCTTAAGTACGACGTGACGGTGGCCTCACTGGGACGAGCCCCACGCTCCTCGCACTCGCGCAGGTAGCGCCGCACATGGAAACTCACTTTGGCCTCCATGTTTGATTCAATTGTGGCTTTTGACTGGCGGAGACGGTAGTGGTGTGGCACACACATCATGTTGAAGTGGAATTATCACTTGACGGAGGTAATCTCCTCGGGGAAGTCCAGGCACACTTGGTCCTGTCCGCTGAAAATGGGGATCTGTGCCGAACGGGTTTTCAACGGCGTTGATGTGGTCGCCGGTCTTTCTCGTTGAACATATTGAAGAATGACCAGCGAGAAACAGTACAAAAAATGAGTGAATAATACTTAGACAGCGCCGGACAGGTAAAATACTCTTGTTAGACTGGTCCCATTTGACTGCAAGCACTTCAACAGCATTCATTCTCAGGTTTGCTTTACCTCGTACTGTACGAGTCGTACATGTACATTTGAAGTGTTCATGATTACGATGAAAAGTGACAAAAAGAGAATACACTGTCTCCAATACTGTTTTCAGTCAATATGCGCACGTTATGTCAAACGTATATCAATACTAATCAGAGCGATTCCTCACTTTCGCTTTTGCCTACCAAGCAGCAAACAGTAACACTAAGCCAAGCACCAATGGCCCCCAACGCAACGCCCACCAAGATGACCCACCGCTTCCTGGGTGACTCTGGCCTTCTGGTCTCCAAGCTCGCCCTTGGGTCCTGGATGTCGTACGACGAAAAGTACACGGTGGACGCCTGGTACGAGATGGTCAAGATCGCGTACCAGCACGGTGTCAACTTCTACGACACTGCTGAGATCTACGGTAACGGCCAGGCTGAGGAGCTTCTGGGTGGAGCCATTAAGAAGGGCATCGCTGACAAACTCTGGAGTCGGGAGGACCTCGTGATCTCCACCAAAGTCTTCAACGGGTACAAAGGCTTCACGGAATCCGGTCCGAACGACCAGGGCAACAGTCGTAAGCACATCATTGAGGGAGTCAAGAACTCACTGAAAAGACTTGATCTCGAGTACGTGGACGTCATCTTCTCGCATCGTCCGGAGCCCTACACTCCCATTGAGGAGACTGTGCGAGCCATGAACTTCGTCATCAACCAGGGATGGGCCTTCTACTGGGGAACCAGTGAGTGGCTCGCCTCGGACATCCGAGAGGCCTGTGAAATCGCCGACCGACTCGGGATGATCCGTCCCATAGTCGAGCAAGCTCAGTACAACATCTTCGTGCGGAGTAAAGTCGAGTACGAGTATCTGGACCTGTACAAGAAGTACAAGCTTGGACTCACGACGTGGTCACCTCTGGCGTTCGGAACGCTGACAGGGAAGTACAGTGACGGGAAACCGGAGGGATCGCGCTATACCTCGCCAATGTTCGCGGAGGGGAGTCCTCTAGCGGAGGGATTCGCTGAGCGTGTGGAGATGGCTGACAAGTTGAAACCAATTGCCAAGGAACTCGGCTGTTCACTTGCTCAAATGGCAATGGCGTGGGCTGTTGCGAATGAAAATGCGTCGACAGTTTTGATTGGGGCCAGTCGTCCGTCGCAGCTGGAAGAGAACTTGAAGGCATTGGACTTCGTGGACAAGATCACACCGGAGGTGAAGGCCAAGATCGACGACGTGGTCAAGTTCGTACCGACGGTGTCGAAAATGGATCAGTTCGCGCTCTTGCGTGGCCGCCACTTGTAAACTGCATTTTATCTTGTGTCTTATCCAGGATTCCTGGGTGAGTGTTGGACAATCGTAGGGCAGAGAAAATATAATGCAGCCATCATTAATCATTTTTTAGAAGGCTGTTTATCTTGATGTAAGTATGTAAAGATAGCCAATCTTTCATCATTATCGAACTTCCACTGCTTCGATGCCTCCCAAGCGCAAGGCTGAGGACGCCAACGCCACCAGCTCAAAGGCCGGGAAGGTCGAGTGCGAGTTCTGTGGCAAGAGCTACAAGGCGCGAGGGCTCACACGTCACCAGAATTCATGCAACAGACGACGTATTAAACGTCGGGAGATCTGCTTCGAATCTTCGAATGTGAATGCTTTCGCTCATATCCTAAGTTTCCTCAGTAATCAGTCAATGGTGAAGCTACAAGCTGCTACAGGTGCAATTTACAATGGTAGTAACTCTGTACTTAGTGCTGTTTGCTGCTCTTGTGAGAACGACGAGCTGGCAATTGCCAACGGATTGTGTCTGGCCTGCAATCGAGCCAAAACTCCGACGTTCCGTGAGACGATCACAACTACCGAAGCTAGGAAACTCTACGGGATTCACGACATCAACAACGTGCGTCACAGTACACACAGAAATCATTATGGCGGCTACTACTCTTTGTTCCATTATGAGGCTCTGGAACGCAATGCCATCCGCACTTTTGGATCGAAGAAGAAGTGGCTGGAACATATCGCCCCCAAAGCTGTTCGTCGGCTGAAAATTGCCGAGACGAAACGTAAAGCCGAAGAGGAGTATAAAGCACTTCTGGCAATGTTTTCCGAGGGATTCCAAACCTTCGTGCGTGGTTACGTTGTTGGCCGCTTGACTGAAGAACAGCTAAGAGAACGAGCAATTCGGTACGACGAGGTCTGTGAGACGTTAACTGCTCGATCACTGGACATTGGCGACTACTCCACACTCATGTCGGCATTTGTGCTTCAAAACGTCGGTACAGCGGACGGGGTAGCAGACTCGATTGAGAGAGCGATCGAGGAGAGTGCGCGCAAGAAACGGGAACAGGAAGAGGCCAAGGCGTATTGCAAAACGCTACCACAAAAAGCCGTCGATTATATCAGTCGCAACTACGAGGACGGTAAGAGCGTCATCGAAGCACGATACACGCGATACTGCGAGCTTACTGCAGCTCTCAGTGCCAGGGAGCTGAAACTTCGCTCGGACAGTGTGCTTTGCCGCGGTTACATCATGAAAGGGGAAGGAGCTGTCGATGATATTGTGGACACGATGGAGGAGATGAATTTTCTGTTCACTCACACTTCGTACGCCAGTCAATGTAGATCCATCTTTCCCAGGAGAAGATACAACCACGAGTATGGGGGCTATTGGTCGGATTCGGACGATGGTAACTATTGGTCCGACGAGTCTGAGGAATATGACGATTATAGCTCGAGAGTCCGTGCACGCAGAGAACAAGTTAAGCGCAGGATCCGGGATCAGTACCTGATTGACTCGAAAGGCTTGACGTTACCTGCAAAGTGGCAGCGAGAACTTGAGACCCGTGCAAGTGCTCGTCAACCATGACCAAGGATCGTCGGCTTGACTGCGTTTCAGAGACCAGCATGGTCTCAGTTGGGTCTCTCCCATCCTTTCGTTTTAGTTGTAGCAATAAGGCGTATGCTGTTCAGATTCTACATAACCGAGCTATCAGGAGTAAGGGAGGCATAGTGGTGGTAGCACAATTGGATGTTTTCTTTCATCCGTGTCGAAGTACTGAGAAAAAGTGATAACCAGTTCTGCTTTGGTTAGTGAAAACTCATTGCAATGACATGCATCAAGTAAACGTCGACGAGGGATACATGTACTGTATAAAGATGAGAAGAATGCACAGCAGTCAATTACTTCCGGTGATGATTCAATACACTTTAACGACAATCATTCTGTAAGTGACCATCTTGAAGACAATCTACCAGTTCATTCGTGAATTTGCCTCCAACACCCGAAACCTCCTCAAAGTCCAACAACAATCATGGCTCCTAGTACTTCCTCCTTGACCAAGATGACGTATCGATTATTGGGAAACTCCGGTCTTCTGGTGTCCAAATTCTCACTTGGTTCGTGGATGTGGGCGAAAGACGACTACACTGTGGACGCCTGGTACAAGATGATGGTCACTGCGTACCAGGGCGGTGTCAACTTCTTTGACACAGCTGAGAACTATGGAGAGACATTGGCTGAGCGTAACATGGGTGGAGCCATCAAGAAAGGGATTGAGGAAGGGGTTTGGGCCCGTGAAGATCTGGTAGTGACTACCAAACTGTTCGCTGGGACAATCGCCTGGGATCAAAGCAGTCCGAATGCCCAGGGTCTGTGTCGTAAGCATATTGTGGAAGGGCTCAAGGGTTCACTCCAGCGTATGCAGCTCGACTACGTGGATGTGGTGTTTTGTCACCGTCCAGACACTCTCACTCCCATTGAGGAGACTGTGAGGGCCATGAACTTCGTGATCGAGAAAGGTTGGGCCTTCTATTGGGGAACGAGTGAGTGGCTCGCCTCGGACATCCAGGAAGCCTGTGAGATCGCCGATCGTCTTAGCTTGATCCGCCCAATTGTGGAGCAGCCGCAGTACAACATCCTCGAGCGCAACAAAGTGGAGTACGAGTTCCTGGATCTGTACAAGAAGTACAAACTTGGACTCACTGTGTGGTCTCCTCTTTGCTCGGGAACTCTGACTGGCAAGTACAGCTCAGCACCCGAAGGTGCTCGTTTCACTTCCGATCTCAAAGCTGGACCTCCACTTCGATTGGACATGTTTACAAGTAAAATTGAGATGGCTGAGAAGATCAAGCCCATTGCCAAGGAAGTGGGCTGCTCCCTCGCGCAACTAGCTCTTGCGTGGTGCGTTTCGAACGAGAACGTATCCACTGTGCTTCTCGGCGCCAGTCGTCCATCTCAACTGGAGGAAAACCTCAAGGCTCTGGAGTTTGTGGACAAGATCACACCTGAGGTGAAGGCCAAGATTGACGACATTGTCCAGTTCACCCCACACGCGCCGAAGCAAGACCACCTTGCCAATCTCAGAGAACGTCACTTGTAGAGATTTGAGTGCTCAACCAATGCAAGACAACCAACAAACAAGCAGCACTTGGATTGAAAAACCCTTATTGCGTCGTTAGATTCTGATCATTTCCTGTCTTAAGCAGAACGAAAGTAGCAAATCTTCACCTACAGGTGGCGCTTACGCAGATAAGCAAGAGAGTTCATCTCGGGGACAGTTGGGGCAACGTTGTAAATGGCGTCGATCTTGGCCTTCACTTCGGGTGTGATCTTGTCCACAAATTCCAGAGCTTTCAGGTTTTCTTTCAGTTGATCGGGGCGACTCGCACCAACGAGAACCGTCGACACGTGCTCGTTGGAAACACACCAGACAGTAGCGAGTTGCGGCAGGGAACAGCCCAGCTCCTTCGCAATCGGTTGGAGCTTGTCGGCGATCTCCACACGCTCTTCAAACGTAGGCACAAGCTCACGTGACGTAAATGCTGGTTTCGTGAATCTGTAGTGGCTGGTTGAATCTAAGCCTTGCCCACTGCACTGGGCGGCACAGATGGTGAGGCCGAGTTGCCGCACAGACTGTGAAGCCGAGCTGGCATAGACGTCAGAGGACGAGTAGATCGAAGCTGTAGCAAGCATAACATTGAGTTTAGTCAGATTACAATCTACCTTAGAGCGAGCAAGCAATAGACCAAGGTTAACAGGAAGCGCCAGCTTCCCTCGCGTGTGTTCGTGTTATCGAGACCCACTACAAAGATATCTTTAGTTGCGAAGGTCGTAACTGAGCACAAGACAACATGACGAAGGATCAGCATGTGAATAACGAGAAAGTGACTCTACAGGAGAACGACAATGTAGAGCATGTGACGGCTGTATCAACGGTGATTCCCCGTGTCCCGCAGCCGATTTTCTCGATCGTCAACCCGCCGCTAATCAACGACATCTCTCGCGAGTCGTTGCTTGAGTGGTTGAGACTTCGGAAGGAGTATATTGCTGTTACTGAGGCGCGATGCCGGACAGCTAACGAGGATGTAAAGTCCGTGCTACGCACAGTACGAGACTCTTTCAACGAGGACTTGCTTGAGACCATGTGCGAGACTCGTTGGGACATAGACATCGGAGACGTGACCGATGAGTTCCTAATGGAAAGATCAAGGACATCACCTCCAGCTTTATGAACAAGGAGCTGCCAGATATGGATGATCTGTTTGGTTGTGAACTGAGGTTCGATGACTCCACTCCCGATGTGGAAGCGAGAGTGACAGCCTACTTCCATCTTGCCAACGAGATTATAAAGCGGAATGGTGTGACTTCTCTTTTTTCTGGTGACGATGGAATCAAGCGCAAGTGTAAGGTGCTATTGAAGTTCCTACCTGGGCCCCTGTCGAAAAGAGTGGCAAATGAGTTGGAGTACCGCAGTGGCGATGCCAAGGCGAGTGTACGGAGCTTGTACAAGGTGGTGAGCCATTTAGCATTAGAACTGGAGAAGGAGAACAAGGCCATGATGCAGATTAAGACAAAGATGACCAAGAATGCAAAGCCTTTCAGCACCCGAGGTACCATGAAGATTACCAACGACAAGAAAATGGCAATCATGACTAGTAGTGTACCGAAGGCAAAGCTGAGAGCGGTGATCGGATCTAAGCAAGGCGAGCAGCGCCAAGCCACAGGGGCCCCGCCGCCCAAACAGTGTTTTCATTGTAAAGGAGAACATGGATTTATCGACTGTCCGACGGCAACGGAAGCGGACAAAGAAGCAATTCGGGCAAAGCGTCGAGCAGATTTCAAAGCGCGTCGGCAAGCAAAAGTCCAACAAGGAAAACGCAACTAAGTTCTGCCGCATTCGTGAATGCTTGCCTCCTGAAGGCGGTACAGTACTGCTTGAAGGAGTGTGTAGCGTCCCGTTCTGTGCGGATAGTGGAGCTACCAGGACCAGTATGAGTGAGCGTATTTTCCAGAGGTTGCGGGCGGAATGTCCAAGTGTCGATTGTGTGGAATTAGATGAACCCATCTCGTGCATCACGGTTGGAGGTAATGTCGAGGTGACTCGAGCGGTAAATGTTCATGTGACGTTGCGAACTGCAGCGGGACCAGTGTCCATCAGTTCACCTGTACAGTGCTTGATTGTACCTGGAGAAATGGAGGAATTTCTTTTGGGCAAAGAGATCTTGACCTCTCTTGGTATCGATGTGGATAGAGAACTGGAAATGCTAGCGTCGCAAGGCCAGTTAGATGAACCGGATGAATTTGATGAACCTGTAGTGAACTCAGCAGCGGAACTGAGCGAAGAAGTGGAGAAACTAGTGCGGGAAATGGTAGAAAAGGCTGCCAAGAAAGGATTTCCGAAGGAGTATCTGGATGAACTTTTAAGGATTTCTCTTCGTTTCGACCTGTGGAGGGAGAAGTTGGGTAATGACCCCCCTGCTAAAGTACCGCCTATGAAAATTCGTTTGAAGAAAGATGCCAAGCCCTATAAGTGCAAGGCAAGGAAGTACCCGCCTGAGGTCAGGATGTTCATGGAGGATTTCAACGCCAAACTGGAAAAGCTAGGCTGGATTTACGAAAACCCCAGCAGCAGATGGGCCTGTCCTGCATTGCCTGTAAGAAAAGGAGGATCGAACGACTACCGACAAACGGCAGATTACAAACCACTGAATGTCCAAGTCGAAGGTATTGCCGGTGTGATGCCAAACCCGCAAGTTGACCTGGAGATAGTGCGTGACTGTATGTTCTTTGGATTGTTCGATTTCATAAAGGGTTACTGGCAGATAGCAGTTGATGAAACTTGTCAAGAGTTGCTGTCGTACATGACTCACCGCAAAATCTACACACCAAGGCGAGTTCCCCAAGGGTGTTGCGATGCAGCATTATTCTTTCAAGCCACAGTTGAGAAGTGCCTACAAGAGTTGATGTACCAACATCTTTTGGTATGGATAGATGATCTTCTTCTCTTCGCAAAGACGTGGAGACTTACTTGGAAAAGATGGAGCGGCTGTTTGAGCTACTCGACTACTTCGGTTTCAAATTGAGCGTGACGAAGTCAAGCCTGTACGAACCGCAAGTCAAATGGTGTGGTAAGATCATCACGGGCAACGGAGTCAGCCACGATCCAGAGCGAATCAAGGCGTTATCAGCACTTCCTTACCCTACCAATGCAGCTGAACTTCAACAGTTCCTCTGTGCAGCAAACTGGATGAGAGAGCGTGATCGATTTTGCTCGGACTGCTCAACCGCTGCAAGAGCGGCTTGATCTGGCTTTGGCAACTGCATCTCGAAGAACGAAACGTGTTGCAGCAGGAATAGGACTGGAGCTGGAGAAGGTTGAACGGGCAGCATTTGACCAACTAAAAAGGAAATTGGAGAATTCTGCCAGCTTAGCGTTCCCACAACCGGACTCCGTCATGTGCCTGGTGACCGATGCTTCTGACGTCGGCTATGGAATCATTGTCACACAAGTAAAACACTGGCAAGTGGGAAAACCTGTTGAGGAACAGCAGCACGAACTACTTGTCTGTGTGAGCGGCACGTTCACTGGATCGAAACGCAATTGGAGTGTTATCGAAAAGGAGGCGTACCCCATAATTTGTGCCTGTGACCAGCTCAGCCACCTACTGCTTCGGCCACAAGGCTTCAGATTGTTTTGCGATCACCGCAATTTAATCTACGTCTTTGCGCCTGGGAAAGAAGTCAAGAAGCATGTTAGGGGGAAGTTACTACGCTGGGCAGTGAAACTTATGGAGTACCGATACCACATCGAGCACATTGAAGGAGAAAACAACGTCTGGGCGGACATGGTGTCTCGGTGGGCAGGGAACCACCAAGAGCAGGTGGCCCTGCGAGCAATGGTACTACGAAAGCGAGATCGTCAGGAGGAAGAGAGGACCCAACACCTTCGGAGCAAGCGACGGCGAGGGGAGGAAGAGAGGACCCCTAAGACCCGATTAGTGCGAAGTGACGGGGAGGCAGATAGGACCCCAGCAACACGACGCAAGCGCAAAAAACTCAGAACGAAGTGTGATGAACAGCAAGAGGCTGCTAGTACGGCAGCAATTCGGCCGTTCAATGACCCTAGCTTTTCGTGGCCAACTTTGCAGGATATTGTTCGAGCGCAAGAACAATTTAAAACCACATTACCCAGCAACTTCCTCACCACGCTCGGCGGGCGTGAGGGCTGGTACCACAAAGGCAAATTGTGGATTCCAACAAAAGATACAACTCTACTGCAACGACTAATGATCGTGGCGCACTGTGGTGCACAAGGACACCGTGGGCGAGCTGCCATGATGGAACAGCTGAGTAGACACTTCTATGTGGACCATTTACGAGGACACGTAGATAAATTTCTAGAGGCCTGCCTACTCTGTCATCACGTGAAAGGCGGAAAGGTGGTACAGCGACCATGGAGTGAAACGTTCCGCTGCTACGAGCGCAATGGTGCATTACACTGGGACTTCCTTACAGTGGGTGATTCATTCGGAGAAGACAAATACCTGCTCATACTGAAAGACGAAGCTACACACTACTGCGAACTTGTGCCCTGTGCTACACCTACTAGTGGAGTGGCTGTAGCATCCATTTTAGACTGGCACAGTCGGTTTGGCATCCCTCCAATCTGGATCAGCGACCAAGGCAGCCACTTCAAGAACGAGGTGGCGGCCGAGATTTGCAAGAGGCTGAAGTCAGAACAGCATTTCACGGTAGCTTATAGTCCGTGGATCAATGGCAGTATCGAGCGACTAAATCGTGACGTGATCCAAGTATTACGTGCAATGTGTCTGGAGTATGGAAAGGACATCCGAGAGTGGACAATGTTCGTCCCTTTGCTTAGGGCCAGTATTAACCACACTTCCTGCCATCTCTCGCCAACAAAGCACCGGTGGAATTGTTTTGTGCGTTGCCACTACCGAGTCCCCTCGACTTTTGTGTCGACATGGAGCAGAGAAAGATACTGGAAATGACTAAGCAGCCAGAGCTGATAGAAGAAAAGCTTCGCGATCTGCAAGCGAGCGTCTACCAGATGCACAAAGAAGTGGCTGAAGCCCGCGACCAGCAAACGGAACGTAACAAAAAACGGAAGAAGGGTGCAAAGAAAGTCAATTTCAGCGTAGGTGATTTCGTGCTGCGGTCACGAGTTGACCAGAAACACCAAGACAAGCTTCTGGTCACTTGGATCGGGCCCTATCAGATTGTCAGAGCGGACGTGCACTCATTCGTGGTCCGACACCTCATCACGGGTGCAGAGACGGACGTACATGCGTCTAGGCTAAAGTATTACGCTGACAAGAGCTACCAAGTGACGGAAGAAGTTCTGGAGCACGTGGCCTCTCAGGGTATCGTGCTGGCGGTAGACGAGTTGAAGGAACACAGGTGGTGCACGGCTAAGAAGGGCTACGAGATCCTGGTGTCCTGGAAAGGACTAGAGCCAATTGAGGACTCGTGGGAACCTCTGCAGTCCCTAGGGAAGGATATCCCTGTACTGGTGCGTGCGTATGCAGAGCGTGTCCGAGACACGGGACTCTTGAAACATATAGCACGAGGAACAAGATTTGCAACCCCTTCAAGTTGAAGTAGCAGAATGAAGGTCAAGAATGATGGTAAAGGTAAGTGTTACATTCGTGTAACATTCGGACAACATTCGTGCTACATCACGAGGAGAGAGTCAAACATTGGAGTGTCCAAGGCTTGACGGGGCGGTGTAGTGGCTGGTTGAATCTAAGCCTTGCCCACTGCACTGGGCGGCACAGATGGTGAGGCCGAGTTGCCGCACAGACTGTGAAGCCGAGCTGGCATAGACGTCAGAGGACGAGTAGATCGAAGCTGTAGCAAGCATAACATTGAGTTTAGTCAGATTACAATCTACCTTAGAGCGAGCAAGCAATTGACCAAGGTTAACAGGAAGCGCCAGCTTCCCTCGCGTGTGTTCGTGTTATCGAGACCCACTACAGAATCGCGAGCCGTCGGGTTTACCACTGCTGTATTTACCCGTCAGCGTGCCGTAAGCCAGAGGCGACCACGTCGTCAGTCCGAGCTTGTACTTCTTGTACAGGTCCACGTACTCGAACTCCACCTTGTCACGGGTAAAGATGTTGTACTGAGACTGCTCCACAATGGGACGGATCAAGCCAAGACGACCCGCAATTTCACACGCCTCACGGATGTCCGACGCAAGCCACTCACTGGTTCCCCAGTAGAAGGCCCAGCCTTGTTCGATGACGAAGTTCATGGCGCGCACAGTCTCTTCAATGGGCGTGTAAGGCTCAGGGCGATGGCAGAAGATGACGTCCACGTAGTCCAACTGCAGTCGACGCAGAGAGGAACGGGCTCCTTCCACAATGTGTTTGCGGCTTAAACCCTGGTCGTTCGGTCCAGACTCCGTGAAACCCTTGTAACCCACGAAGAGCTTAGTGGTGACCACGAGGTCTTCGCGGGTCCAGACGCCTTCTTCGATGCCTTTCTGGATAGCACCGCCCATGTTGTCTTCGGCCTGACCGTTACCGTAGATCTCTGCGTTGTCAAAGAAGTTGACACCGCGGTTGAAAGCAGTTTTCATCATCTCGTACCAGGCGTCCACCGTGTGGTACTCTTCTCGGTGCATCCAGCTCCCCACTGCGAGCTTGGACACTAGCAAACCGGAGTTACCGAGGAAACGGTTCGTCATCTTGGTAGCGGTAGCAGGAGCCATTGTGGTGGTTGGAGGTTTTGTTTACTTGGTTCGAACGGGGTAAATTGAGGAATGTACATGTACTCGATTGAATAGCTTACCCTCCCCCAAGGGCAGTCGATCGTCGGTGTTGAAGTGCGACTGGAATCTCGCATATCTAATACCTGTATAAGTTATGCGTTTCATGATGAAATGTAGTTACAGCCAATATCGAATAAGCAAACATATAATAACTCGCGATACAGATATCATTTAGGATGGCGTCCGCTTGGCGGCGTCGCGAGCCGCTCTCTCGCTCCACGTCGCGTCCTCCGAACTATCCTCTGCGTCGCTTTGTAGACAGCAGTAGCAGCTACAGCACCTTCCGCAACAGCAGCACTTCTCTGTCCGCTTTAGCGCCCACACTGGGATTATCCACGCTTTCGGCCCGCAAACGTCTGCTGAAGGCTATCGAGCGTAAAATACAAGAAAAGGAGGCGTCTTCCAACCTCACGACGGAGTTCAGAGACCCTTTTTCTCTCCTTCTAGCGCTCTGTGCCTCTTTCCGCTTCGCTGACGCAGTTCGACGATTCTCCGAGACCCAAAATGACAGAGGATATTCCGCTTTAGGTGAAGGATTGTTCCTTGTAGCTGCAGCAGCGAGCAATGTGATGCTCAATATGACGCAGAAGCGTCGACATCATGCAGAAATGGCTGAGAGAGTGCGTGTGGCAGTGCAACAGATGCAGAGACACAAGACACAAGAGCAGGAACAGGAACCGCCTGTGTGGTTAGGAACTGGACCGGAGCCGACGGTGCTTCTACCTTCTAACAGCTACGTCGCGTGCTATCGAGACAGTCAGTGGCAACGGCTGCCTATGAATCTGTTAGTGGAGGGAGATGTGGTGGGGTTAATGAGTGGAGATATCGCTCCAGGGGAGGTGCGACCTGTTCAAACCGATGGAAATGAAGACCTTCAAGTGTATCCCAGAGGTCGCAAGCTGCCGGCCTGGACACGCAGACACGCTAAGGATACGGCGCGATGCACAGCGACGTTCGATCCGCCGTTACTGCTGGAGTTGTGCGGTGAAATGCGGATTTTCGAGATGCTGGAGACGCCTGTGCTAAGGGACATTGAAGATGCACTTTTCAGCATCAACAGACCTGTGACGCCCACGCAGAAGCTCCAAGCTCAGGCGAGACTGGTGGCAGTCTACATTTGCACGTTGTATTCGGTCGTGGTGCTGTTTGCTATTGGACTGCGTGTGGTCATACAGCACCGGTCGCTGGAGACTACACTTACGCACATTCTACTGGGACCAATTGGCGTTTGGCTGTGCTTTGCCTCGCTGAATACGCCACTGGTTCTGTTCGTCGCGGAGGCTGCAGCTACTGCATCGATTTTAGGTTCGTTTGACGACATTTTGGCGCCAAAAGAGAGCAGAAAGACACAAAAGGAGGAAACTGCAGAGCCGAACGTAGCTGAGGGTCAATCGAAAACTGACAAAGGGACCCCAAAGACCAAGATTCGCGACGCGTATTCATCGCGTATTGACAGTGCGATGGCTTCGATCCTACAGGCAACTGCGATGGCCCCTCCGGATCTTTACGACGTCGAAGATCGCGAACTGATGCGCTCTGAAAAGGCTCAGAAGCAGTCGGCGATTATGCGTTCTTTCCAGTATTTCATGGTAGTTCTTCGCTTCCGGATAATGCGGTGCGATCTCGCTCATGTGTCAGACCGACGCCATTTACCAGTGCCTTTCCGCTCGTTTCGACTACTGGAGCGCTTAGGGAACATCACGATGCTCTGCTGCTTCGACGACGACATTTTATGCGAGCAGACACCGTCTGTGGAGGAGATTTTCCTGCTCAACGACAAGCAGAGCAACAATTCCACAGTACTGGACCTACATGCAGAGCGTCAGTGCGACACAGGGCTGAAGTTTGAGGATCCCAAGTGGAAGCAGCACCTACCGTCACTCAAACCTATCGGCCTAGCAATCATGGTGAACGATAATGAAAACCCAGCGCGACTCTATGACGAGAACATGCGCTATCTCGCTAACGAGGGGCTCTGCTCTGTGGATGAAGGCGACTCCAGAGACCCGTACATTCGAAGCTGTATGCAGCGTCTATCGGCTCATATCCGAATGCTTCCGTTCCCCAAGCACTTGCTGAATCTCTCGCGTGAAATGGGCTTCTCAGTGGCGGACGATCTGGCGATGTTCCAACGACGGCAGTCCATCCACATCATTTGCCCCCGACTGGCTCATCATGAACACACTAACGACCATCATGATCAAGGACAAGAAGACACGCGATACCGTGGTAATCTCAAGTCACATCTGTATTCTACTGTGGTGCTGGATAAGCGCACGAACCGCCACCAATTACTGTCCCGTGGCCATCCGACCGTGGTGCTTGCCCACTGCAGTGAATACTGGGACGGGAAATCCATTTGCCCATTGACAAGCGAGAAACAACGTGCCATTCTCGATATGTACAACCAGTGGCGAGTAGAAGACTTGGACTGCATCGCCTTCTCGTACGTCCCAGTCCCACACAAGCTCAACTCGCTCTTCGGCCGCACTGGGTCTAGTAGCAACGTTGGCAGCTTCCTGGATTCGCCAGATATCAGTAGTCGAAGCCAGTCAGGAAGACTGGGGGGCTCTCTGCCTCCCGTGTACCTCGTGGATGACAGCGCCGCGAGTGAACTGAACTCGCCTCGACGCAATAGTATGGTGTATTCCAGCAGTATGAGCGAAGACCAAGGCTACGGGCGGGATTCCAGACGATTAAGTCACTCTGGAGGACCCCTTTCACCTTTAGCTTCTCCAGCCTCCGTCGATGACGTGTCGTTGGACCGCGAATCCTTCTCAGGATCTCGCGCTGTTAAGTCGATGGGAGCTCCTAGCGGACAGATCACGCCACCGTCCAAACGACGAGGAAACTTCACGGTGAGTGATGTGGAATCATCTGTGGGGCTACATCCGTCGGAAACGAGCTCTACTGAGAAGGACTCGATGCTGTGGCACATCCAAGACGACCAGATCTTCTTGGGGATGGTAGCGACGGGGGTCCAACCCAAGCAGCACACGCCAGACTTCATCGAGGACCTGAACGCGTGCGGCATTCGCTTCGTCTACTTCTCCCCACGCAACATGCGGCGCAGTAAGTTACTCGCTGAGAAAATGGGCATCGAGACTGATTGGAACTGCGCAATTTCCCTTCGTCCGCTGGAAAGTGACGGCCCAGACCCGCACCGAATGACGTCGAACTACTCGGATTGGGACGTGAAGGCTCGACTGCCTCATGGCGTGGAGGCGATCAAGCAACACTTGGCTGAGGTGGACAACGTGCCGTTGCTGGTGTCACTGTACACGGACAGCACGCCTGAAACGATCAGCGAAATGATTTCAATCTTTCAGGAGAACAACGAAGTGGTTATGGGAGTCGGCTCTTCACTAAAAGAGAGCAACGCGCCTTTGTTCTCCAAGGCGGATCTGGCTGTGGCCATGCAGGGTGGAGTACACGCTTTCTTCGACAAAGCCATCCCCCAAGGGAAGGAACTTCCAGTGTTTTCGGATGAAGATGCTCAGTTCAGCCACATTCTCAACACGTTGGCATGCTCTTTCCGGTTGAAAAGTGTTCAAGATGATGCTGGAACTGCCGTGGGTGCAGATGACGCTACGAGTGGTGGAACTGCGAGTGTGGCGCACTTGATTGAGCTCATTCGCCTTGGTCGACGGATGCTCACGAATTTTCACCAGATGAATAGCTTCATTTTCGTCTCGCAGCTATTCATCGCCACATTGATCCTCGCGTCGTACTGCGTCCCGTTCCCTCACGTCCCGCAGCTCAGCTGCGCCTCCATCTTCTGGCTCTTGTGGGTGCTCGTGCCTGCTCTGAGTCTCTCCATGCTCGCTTCAGCCAGTGAGAAAGGGATCATGAAGAAGACACCAAGGAAAAACGAGGAGTTCGAGATGGAAGAGGAGCTTCCGCGGTTGGTTGCGTATTTCCTGGGCAGGCACTTGCCGTCTGTGCTGCTGTGTATCTCGGTGTTCGAGTGTCTCCTTGGATTCTCTCTCGAGGCGTCAAGCGTTGCAGATGCTTCTACGTTCGAAGGCAAATTCCAAGGGTTTCGATGGATGGACTTTGTGATGGACAATGAATTAGTGACGATGCGTCCTCGCCCAGTGGCCGTGGAGGCAGCAGTGGATCGTGCGGAGGCTGGGATGTTTCTGATGATTGGAGTTTGTATCGTGACTTCTTCCTGCGGGTACTTGTACCGCTGTGAGAGTATGTTTAAGCTCTCGCCTTTCCGCAACATCATGTGGGTGGGTGCAGCTTCTCTCTTGTTGAGCTTGCAGTTCCTACTTAGTTCTCTTCGTGCACGGCTCGTTGGGGCGGATGGAGTTACGCTGTGGCATTTCGTCAGTCAGTCTGTTCCGTGGACTTTTTGGCTGGTCGTTTTGGGCGTGTGGCCTCTGATAATTCTGGGTGTTGACGAAGCGATCAAGACGCACGACAAACGCCACCTCGTGCGCTATAACAAATTCCTGCGGATGCAATTTGATACACGGCTCGGGATGTGGAGCCCCAAGTAACCACGATGATATCGTATTTTGGACAACAAGCGAAGACAGCAACGAATGAATTCATTCTTAGTACTTCCTCTCTCTTTACTGCTCAAGTTGTTCGACCTCCAGGCTCGCCAGAATGAAAGCTCCCTCTCCTAGAGCGTGGTTGTGCACAATTGGTCTACCCACGTAGTACTCGTACGTAGCCGTCGAGTTGAGACTACACACCGTCACCGTTCCGTTCCAGCCCAGCGTGCCATTGTGATAGTCGAGAAGGAAGGCCCCACTGTTCACAGTGTAGTCGTACGCCTTCTTCGCAGCCGCCTGAAGCTCCTGACCCTTCTCCTTAAGCAGACCGAGACGCAGACCCTTGAGAATTGAAAAAGTGTACAACATCGTCGATGAACTCTCAAGAAAATTACCCTTCCTTCCACCGAGAGTAGGAAGCTGCCACCACACGCCTGTGGTTTTATCCGCGTACTTGACGATGCTCGTGCACAACTGGGAGAACTGAAGCTCGATCGCGGCGGTCAGTTTATGACAATTGACATCGTCTTTACAATCTCCGATCTTCTCCCATGCGTTAACGAGACCAGCAAGATACCAGCCGAGTGATCTTCCCCAGACGTAGGGGCTGGCTCCAGTCTCCTTGTTGGCCCACACGGCTTTCTTAGACGCATCATAACCGTGTACAACCAGAGCCGTGGACTGGTTGTACGTGTTGAGGTAGAGCAATTCGATCTGTAGGAGCATATCCCCATACGACCAGCCTGGAGCAGCAGCCATGTAAGGCAGGAAGGAGACGGTGCCGTCGAGGTACGACCAGTTCTGGTACACGTAATACCAGAATCCGTTGTACTGGTTGCGGTTCTGTAGAATCAACGAGTTGTTGAGCAGTGTGAGGACTTCGGATTCCGTAGTGGAGAGGGATCCCTCGGTAGCGTTGATATCCAGAAGAGCTTGGCCGATAGTAAGGCGGTCCAAGGGCATCTTCACAGCGGCTTCGGGACTCTTAAACGACGGCGAAATGGACGTGACGATGGAGTCTGCGTAAGCCGTGAAGTTGGCTACACGCTCCGCGTCTTCGCTCTTGTAAGTGTCGAGCCACGACTGGATGGCGAGCGTGAGGACGCCCGACTCAAGAGTACTGGTCACAGCACCTGAGGAGACTACGCCCTGTTGGCGACTGATGACGCTGTCGATCATCCGAGTGGAGTATGGGAGATCCTTTGCAGCCGTGACGGAAGCCAAGGCAGCTCCTATCAAGGGGAACAGGAACATCTTCATGGTGGAGGTGACTTCGATCTGACTCACTGGCGGCTTTTGTGGAAGTGGAGAGTCTTGAGACAGCCACCTGGTACTGTTTACAAACGGCGATAATTCACGATCGAAGCCGTAGCCTGTCGTGCTCTTGTAAGAGCCCAAGCGAGATGTGTTTGCTGCCAATTCCACCAACTGGTGGCACCTTCGCGCTGTACGTTATCGTTATTCAAGGAAAGGAATGATGTGCAAGTGAACCCCAGCTCAAACTGCGTTTGAAAACTCATGTACTGGTAACGTGACGCATTCATTCACTGCACCCGAGCCATTTCTCAAGAACGGGGTCGCATTGTTGACCGACGCCCACTTTGATCTGATATCGACGAAGCTTAATGTAGTCTTCATCCCCGTAGCAGGAGAGCACTTGCATCCGCGTGTTGTAGCAAATTCCAGTTCCCCCGTCGGGGAGTTTGCATTGAGCAAACGGCTTGTTGTCGCACATCTCGCTCGATTTCTTGTTAGGTGCCCCCGGGATAACCTGCATATCTGAAGGCAGTTTTTTGCAGATGGTTGGATGAAATCTGTCGAAAACATCCCGGGTCCCAGCATTTCCCAAAAATGGCTTTCCAGCAAAACAAACTGCTTCTGGAACACCGGAACTCGGATTCTCGACACAGTAGCTGTCCGTCAAGTCGCAGAAGCCACGAAATCCGTTGCAGCACAACTGGATTGGTCTTGACAGAGTAAAATCTGAAAGAGATCTGAGCTGTGCTAAGTCTGGTAGCTGTCCAAGGCTAGGCATCAACGCCAGCACGAAACTCTGCAACCGTGGAAGATTTTCAAGCGGCGGGAGTGTTCGTATCGATAATAACCAGGCGAGAGTGACACTTTGAAGATTGGGAACCCCAGTAAGAGCTGGGAAGTTGGCGAGATCCGGTTGAATTCCAATGTGAATTTTGGAAAGCCATGGCATATCGCTGAAGAGGTCGTCAGGTAGCGAAAGTAAGTTTTGGCTACCGACTTTCCCTTCCAAATGCCTGTAAACCATCAATTTGTTAGAAGAAGCACTACCGTACCACATCAAAAGTAGATTCTCACAGAGTTTGAAGAAACTTGAACTCTTTTGCCCAAGGCGGGATACTTTGGATGCTTGTGTATATTAGCTCCCTAAAATACAGCAACATCATGGTTAAAACCTGGTAGCATTCAGAGGAAAGACCAACTACTAACTCACATGGACGAGAGCTGTCGACAAGTTCTCAGCTCTTCTGGCAGTTCCAATAATCGGCGGTTTATTATCTGAAGCGACCGCAATTCACCAGCGAGTGCAAGTGCCTGGACCGAGCTATAAACATCCACAGGTCGAACCCACTCCTCGTACGTTTGAGGTGCTCGATCGACATCAATTAAAATCCGACACGGACGAATCGGCGGTAAATTTCCAGCGGTAGGCGTAGACCACACACTGGGGATATCGAGAGCAGCGGGCGGTGGAATCTTTGATTGTCTGGTTAGCAAAAACCCACACGACAATGCTAAACGCGATGAAAAACACTGCAAAAACTCTTGGTACGGGTCTCTGGAGGTTAGAGCGTCTCTTTTTCCCCACTTTTAACGCTTGTGCTCGCTTTAAGCGCGCTGCAACGAGGATGTCCCCAATACGCTTCAGACGGTAGCAAAAGGCCAGGTTGATGCCAATATGCAGGATAAACTCCAAGAGGGATTTAATCCGAAGCGAGTCAAATGCCAAACGGAACAGCGCGATTTCGGACGGGTCAGCGAAAACTCTGGCTGAGAGCTCAAAGCTACCGATGGGAAGAACCTTTAGGTACGAGGCGAAGACGTCGTCGTCGAACTGGAAGTTGTAGTAGCAATACACCAGGACAAGGATAGGATACACGATTGCAGCAAATAGGTCAAATCTGTGTCACAAAGGATGAGTTTTAGAGTCGTAAAGTAGTAAGTCTGAAGCAGAACGCACACTGAGCCAGCGATCACCTCACTCATTGCGGAAAATGTGCCTACGAGGATCTTGACTGCGCCAGCTAAAGAGCCCACCGAAATGAAAGCAGTGTAGCCATACACAAGAGCCCTTGGACTCCCATTCTCTAAGAGCTCAAGCAGCACAGTCATCTGCATCACCAAGTTGAAGATTTTCAACAAAACATTCTACAACGAACGATCTGTTAGCACTCAAACTTATTAGCACAAAATTTCCAGAACAAAATCATACCCACAACTTTCGCTTACTCCCGCGAAATGAGGTAAACTCCACATACTGCGTTTTGCAGCGAGCACTGGCTGTACGCACCCACGAATCTGTTGCTGAGTTTATCCGTTGATCCTCTTGAAAGCTCGGGTTAGTCTGTTGTAGACGGAGAATGGTGGTTCGCCAACGCAGCGTTTTAACAATTACGTACAGATAACAGAAATCCACAAACACGAGTCCTGCTGCACCAGTGTTGATCATGGCAGGGTTTGTATCAATAATTAGCCAGAACTGACCGTGATCGTAGTTCATAGTGCCCATTAGCCAATTTGCAGCTTGATTCGGTATCAGCGCTATACAGATCAGCCAATTTGTCCAGAATACGCACACGACAAGAGTGGCTACTATAGGAACCCCCAACACTCCAAAAGCTTCTTGAAAAGAAAGTCTCAGGTAGTCTTTGTGCTCGTTTGCGTTCTCCGCCTCTCGGATTAGTGACGCTGCAGGTAGAACTTGGTTGTTTTTGGATACTGCCACCAGAACAGGTCGTGTATCCGCTCGTTGAATCTTCGGTAAAGAACTGTTTTGAAGATGCTGGTGTTGACTACGCCCAGTCCTCAAGGCAGCTGATACGAGATGGGAAGGTTTGATGGTCTTCGTCATCGGATTGTTTTCCAAAGCTTGAAACCTTATTTCAGGTTGTTCGGCATCCCGGAATAGGCCTATGAAACACTGCTAACTACAAAAAAAATCTTGCTACAGAAATTCTGCGCAATAAAACTAAAAGAAACGCTCGCAAATCCTTTGTGAGTTTTACCGTTGACAAGATGAAAGAGCCTACGCACTACAGTCGGTTTTCCGACAAAAACTTGCCTTGCCCCTGAAAACTCACCAGACGCCATCTTCATCTCCGAAATCTTCGAAACCTAGGGCGTCACCGCCCGCAGCTCCCTTAGCTGCCTTCTGTGACGAAGCTGGTTTCTTATGCTGGGTCACCGACGACACGCTGCGAGCAGGAACCTTCAAGTTATCACACGGAAACTTCCCCGTAGTCCCAAACTTGTTCGATGACTTGGGGAAGGAAACTTTGCTACCATCATCAATTGTCACTTCACCCGTAGACGCATCCGTAGCAGAGAAGCAGATCGTGCCGTCATCCCCCGCAGTCGCAACGATGTCGGAGGTTTTCAGGCGTAGATTATTTTGGGGGTCGTATACGGGTCGGGTCGGGACTTTTGCTCGGGTGTTTTTCCAGACCAAAACTACCGACCCGACCGAAACAAGCTATTCGTTCCAAATTTTTAACGTGAATGTGGTACCGATAGCACTGATAGAGTGCTTGTGCAAGCCCTACATTGTGCAAGCTCGTGAAGCTTAGCTGGGTTTCTTCGTCACGCCCCTCGCCCTCATAGTCAAAGGAAAAATCGGGCTCGTCACCTTCACCTTCATCACCGTCACTGTCGGTGCCGCGATCGTCCTCTCCGTCGCTACCACTGCTGCTGCTATTGCTACTACTGCTGCTGCTGCTGCTATTGGCACTACCACCGTTTTCGTCAACTTCTTCAGCCAAAACAACTTCATCTTCGCTCTCGGAGTCTGAGAGTCCTTCAACCTGAAGTAGATCGATCGGCAGCGGAAGCCCCGATTCGTCCTCAGATACTGGTGTTGCTTCGTCGTTCGTAGTTTTACGGTTCTTCTTGCCTTTTTTCTTACTCTTGCGCTTTTTTGAATTCTTTGCCGCACCTTTCTTTCTGCGACCAGCAGCAACGTTGGCGATCTTTGCGACGTAATCCTGCGAAATACGTCGGATTGTGGCCACGAAGGTGACTATGTTGGGGTGTGGACTAAAGGCGCTGTTTAGCTCACGATGAAATCGCTCTAAAGGATTATTTGTTCGCGCCACTACGTCGCGGTCGAAGCCGCGCACGTTCCACTCCTCAATGTTGTAGCGTTCTAGCCATGTCGCTCTGAAGTAGCCCCAAAAATGAGTCCATTTTGCAAGAGAGTAGTCAATTCCCTTAGATGCACAACGCGCGCGAATCTCTTTCTTCACCCACTTGATACCTTTGTGAGGAACCAACACCGGATCGACGATCGTCAGCATATCAATAACACCTCGAGTCATAGATATCTGGATTTCTTCCTCTGGTATGTCTAGGATCTGCTTCATCCGACGACGAAGTGCTTGCTTCCAATGGAAGAGGCACCCGATTATCAGCGCGTTTTCGAATTGTTTCTGACAAGCTTTGATCAATTGCTTCTCGAAGTCGCAAATGATTTCACTCGGAGACAACTTCTCCCCAGTGTCTCGGTAAATGAGTTCAAGTATGGCAAAGTACATATCTTCGGTCTTACCAGTGTACAAGACACTATAGACTGGTACGTTGATTTCAGAGGCCCGGTCGTGAACCATGACTACGACGCATTGCTTGAACCCTCTAGGTACGCAGCGAAGGTGCCATCTACAAAAATGATCACGCTGCGGTACATCAAAAGCTGACGAAGCTCCGGGTGGGCCCACCTAACGATTCTTTGAGGCTTGTCTTTGGGGTCTGGGCTTGGACGAGAAACGTGGAACTGAAAAAAACTTAACTTCTTCCCCTCAACCATTGAAAGCGGTGGAACTTCAATCATACCGAGAAGATGTGATCCGTAATGCTTACGACGAGTCCGATAAACCCGGCTGGTAACCTGTTCTTCGGACAATCCTGTGCGAGATACATCATCATCTGGACACTCACCTCTTTCCATATTTCGTGCACAGGTTTTGTGAGATCCAAGATGCTCAATGTATCAACCATTTCCTTCATTTTTTGTGTCACATCCAAAGTATCGCTGGTTTCGTGCTGTACAGAAGCACATGTATGTTCATTGATAACAACCTTTCCGCCTGTAGGATGCACGTCCAGCCGAGCCTTGCATTCAGTTCTGCGGTACACACTGCATCGTAGCGTGATTTTCTTCTTGGAGCTCCAGCCTTTTGTGTATCGATAGCCTCTATAGTGCAGACATGTTTTCCCTTCCCACGCCCTTTCGACTTCTTGGACTTTCGAGATGAAGATGATACTTCCTGGTGCGAGGAGCTCGATTGACGGGTCATGGACACGAAATACTTGAGCCAGCAAGTTCAGCTTTGGCAACGCCGATACGTCTAACCTAGCTAGACACGTGGCTTTCTTGGCGTTGTATCTTGTTGTTGAGGAAGTCGCGAAGGGTTTTCTTTTGGTACGACAGGAGTTGCATGTGTTGCCACTAAGAGTCGCCACTAAGAATAGCCGAACCGGATCATGCACTCCTGCACCTGCAGCTGTCAGCACACCAGAAAGATGACCTGATATTCTGTCGTATCTAAAGCTTTCATCGCTTCAAGGTATCTTCGTCCCGACCAAAAGTCCCGACCCGACCCGAACGACACTATTTGTAATACCGACCTAAAATCCCGTTCCGACCCAAATACGACCCCCAAAAAAGTCTACCTTTTCAGGAAGTTCCGATACGTCGGCTGTTCCATTGACGGGTAGCAACACCGGTGAAAGCGGAGCCATTGCGGATGCCTCGTCAGCGGCGATGCTCCTTTCGCAACAGAGCGTGCACGCAGTTGTGCTGGGCATTTTCGCCGTTGCGTGTCTGTTTTAGACGGGTATCATGATATCCTGTTACGGCAATAATAAAAAAAATATACACTTACGTATTTCTGACAAAGTGTTTCTGATGGAACAGTCTCTGTTTACTGAAATATCAAGACCACTGGAACAGGGGGCTTGTGTGTTGGGTCCTTATCGACAATAACCAGGGGATTGCAACACCTTGGAGATTCGGGACCCCACTGGAAGATGGCGAGATCAGGGCGTGAACTTTGGAAGGCCATAGCGTTTCGGTGGAGCGATTTTCTGGTGGCAAAAGTTACTTTCGCTTGCCATTAAATGCGTATACCAACAGTTTGTTTTGCAATTAGCACAGATGTTGACCAGCACACCGTTTGAGGCCCATCTAAACGATAGCAACAAATCAGTCGTCACAATTTCCAAGAGCTCAGGTATATTTCTTCAGTACCGGTACAGTAAGCAATGGTGCTATATAACAAAAATCAGTACATGATTTGGTATGTACTCAGTGTCACAGAAATGATATAGTGACATAATGTAGCCATTGCGGTATAGACTATTTCTTATTGGCTGAAAATGCTTTGCTTGCGAACCACCCGAAGAAAAGTGCTGACAGTCGGGGATTTGACAGCGAAGGAGCGAAGATGCCCAAGAACAAAGGAAAGGGAGGCAAGAACCGCCGTCGTGGAAAGAACGACAACGAAGAGAACAAGCGCGAGCTCGAGTTCAAAGAGGAAGGCCAAGGTGCGTCTTTTGCTGCCTTTTTCCCGTGTTCTAACTCGCTCTAGACGTCGAGTTATGACTTTTTTGTATACATAATTATAAACTAATGTATACATTGTATACATGACTATACACAGAATATGCGCAGGTCGTGCGGATGCTTGGAAACGGCCGCCTGGAAGCCTACTGCTTCGACGGCGTGACGCGCCTGGGTCACATCCGTGGCAAGATGCGCAAGAAAGTGTGGGTGGGCGCTGGTGACATCATCCTCGTGAGTTTGCGCGAGTATCAGGACGGCAAAGTGGACATCATTCATAAATACAACGCAGACGAGGCTCGCAGTCTCAAGGCTTACGGAGAGCTGCCGGATAACGCTCGTATTAACGAGACGGCGGTGGACATGGCCATGGAGGGCGACGGAGAGGACGACATCGGCTTCGACTTCGACGACATCTAAGCGCTCATTGGTGCTGCTAGTTATAGCTAGAATGGCAGGAAGAGGAAGCGCTCGCTTGGATAGAACCGACTTTGGGGAGGGGAGTAAATGCGATGTATTCATTTTGTGGCTTTGGATCGAGTTAGGGTATTATTAGGGTCAAGTTGCTGTTCTTGTCGGGATGAAGCGCTATTGTGGGGCAGGTCCAGACTCTATTAGGTGATGTCTCGGATCGAGATGAAGGCTGTGCTGAGTGCTGCCCCAAGAGCTACTGTACCTGTGAAGCCTGTGCATAAAGTGACGATGGAGGAGGATCCACAGGTTCGACAACAGCAGAAGACGAGACGAGAAGGAGATGAAGAAGCTCTAGAGGCAGCTATAAGTCCTCGGGTGAGAAGGCGCTTGTCGAATGCCCAGGAGAGTGCCAGTATCTTCAGTATGGGTACGTTTAAGAGATTGACTTGTGAGTTGTAAATGAGGGATTGATTGTCCTGTTTAGTGTGTGAGCAGGGTGAAGTGATCCAGTGGATGACTGCGTGCCATCCGGACTTGACAGCCTTCGGACTCGACTTGGAGCGACGTGGATATCACACACTGAGCAGCATTGCGTTCCTCACGGAAGAAGATGTTGAAAACGTATCGGATTTGGGTTTGAGACGATTGCTGCTTGCTACTCTGACCAAATTGAGGCACGAGTTGTTCCGTATGTGACGAAGCCCTCAGCATTTTAATAGAAAAGCATTATGATACACTTACTTGTACTACCCCTCTTGTATTTGGTCAGCATCTACAGTAACTGCATCATCAGGAGGTTGTTCTTCAGGAGGTGCTGGGTAAAAATTGTTGTATTCTGCAGCATTTTCCGTTGCAAAAGGCTCCATTTGCTCTACTTGGTTCCAGCCTGCTTGGCCGTCAGCTGCGACTTCGTAACCTTGTTGCTCGTAGCTGGAGGCGACATGCTCACTTTGACCGACAAAATCCTGCTCCGTTGGCTGTTGATCTATTGCGTCCCATTCTTGTTGGGTCTCTTCGTATGAGTCTTGAGTTTCGATTACTACTGACGGATAATTATCATAGGGATAGTCTCCAGTGTCGTAGTTTTCCGTTGCGAGTGGAGATTCTTCAGCCAATGGAAGATTCTCTTCGGTAGCTGCATGTGCATATTGTTCGTCTTGAGCTTCCTGGCCATTTGCTGGAAGTTCTCCAGTGTCATCACTCAAAAGTTGTTTTTCCTCCCAATCTTGATCGAAACCTTGTTCAAGATCATGTTCTGCGCTCATTTGGTCCTGCGCATCAGGCTGTTCTTCAAGTGTTGGCTCCGCTGGAGCCTCCTCACCTTCGTTGCAGGGCGTAGATAAAGTATCGCGCACTGATTCATCAACAGCAACAGCTGAGAAGGAATATGATTCTTCTGGAATAGTAATGTCTTCGCTTTGTTGAGCTTCTGCAATGTTGTCTATTGCAACCTCAGGATTCCATTCCTCGTGTATGTCGCGAGCTGAATCATTTTGAGTGTCATCAAGCGAAGTTCCTGCATTTTTAAAGGGTTCTTTCGTGTTTGCTTCATTGACGTCGGCTTCAGGGGCTGAATTCACATCCGTTAAGTCTGCTTCGACCTCCACTGTGCTGTCTTGATGCTGCTCTCGGCCAGCTCCATCAGCCATAGGTTCCAAGATTCCACAACTTGTCAGACCGACATCTGCGTTATCCTCCAAACAGTTCGTTGTTAGTTTGTCCAAACTCTCGACATATATCTCATTATTGTGAGCCTCAGCGACTGGTTCCTCCTCAAAAGCGTCATCTTTTACGCTAGATTCGATCCTGTCATTGTGCTGCTCCTCCAAGTAGGCATCTTCATCACTGACAGGGTTTAGAACCTCTTCTTGTTCCGCAACTTTATCGATAACGTTTGCCAACACCATTGAGACTGATCTGTCTGTGTCCCCAAGAGCGGCATTTGGATGTTCACTTGGTTCTAATTCTTCACTTGCAGTTTCAATTGGGTCCTGTCGAGGCTCCTTAATGTCAGGAACTTCCATCTGCACTCCACCATTAGTTTTTCCAGTCGCAGTCGCTTTTGGAACTTTTTCAACAGAAGTTTTTGCAACTTTCCGACTAGTTTCAACTGCGGTGGGTGGCTTTTTCACGCTGCTTTTCCTTCTTTCTCGCTTGGATTTACTAGACGAAAGTGCTTGTACTTCTATAGAACTTGTTCGTGGACTGATACTTGTCAGCTTTTTCACCTTGGATCCAGTCGTGTCACTATCAAACCTGAACCTCGGACTAAAAAATGGGTCAGTAGGAGAAAACCCACTGTTCGTGTCGCTCGATAGCTTGTTTTTCTTCTTCTTGCTTGCATTGGGGGGGCTTTGGAGCTCAAGTGGGGGTAGAGCTAACAGTGGAGCTCTTGACAAAGCGTCTGCAATGATCGAACGAGGCGTGGCGATATGTAAACCATTGCCCTTTTCGTTCGTCAATGGACTTGGCATCCGAATGGAACCGCTTCGAGGGCTTGTAAGAAGTCTCACTCCTGCTTTTGTGGGGCTCTTTGAGTCTCGAGTCGCTGAACGAGGCTGAACTCGAGTTTTCGACGCTAGCGTACGCTTTGCAGCTAGATACGAGTTGCGGATTGTGGTCGTGATCGAATGGTCTGCACCGAGATACTGTTCAGCTAAACCAACACCCTGCAAGTCATACACAACGATGAATTATGCACTTCAGTATAGCTCAAGAAAGCCGACAACATACCTTCTTGTAGCTTATGACGGACTCTGCACAGTCCTTCAAGAACTCTTGTTCCACCCCGATATTATGGTAAGCAATACACATGACTGAGATTCGATCGAGTCTTGAACTTGACGTAGCCGAATTATCCGTGTCAGTTGTGTCTTTCCCATGAATAAATCCTTCCTGTAGAGAAATCAAAGCTTCTTGAGCATGTTCAAGCGCTTCTTGGTGTTTCCCAAGCTGCGATAAAACTGCACACATGTTCAGTTGTGTATCAGCCGTATTACGGACATTTTCCAGCCTTTTTTCAAGTTCCAGTGCTCTTTTCAAGCTTGTCATTGCCGAGTGAAGTTTGCCCAGTCGACGGTAGTAACAAGCGAAATTGTTTAGCGTTGTGGCTCTTTCGACTGGGTGATGACGTTGCGTAAGCACCTCAGCTTTCTTCAGCAGATCAATTGTCACTGGGTAGTTGTCCTGTTGCAGGAAGCTCATGGCCAGGAGGTTGCACATTTCAGCCAGAGCTCGACAAGCCTGTATCACCTCTTGACTCTCGATCCCGAAGAAGTGACGTCGCAGTACAAGAGCTCTCTCCATACAGTCGAAGGCCTTGAGATAGTTTCCCTGTACGAATGCAGCAAACGTCAAACAGCATAGAATTCGAGTTACGACTGGAAACTTACAGCTCGTTGTTGATGAACGCACTCTTCATCCAGTCGATGTAGAGCCTCCAGCTCCTGTTGCTCTTCCCGGGCATCTCGCAGCGCTTTGTCGCGCATACTTTCAGCTACTACCTCCCACAAAGACGTACTAAATTTACAAGCTTTAAACATACTTGTAGAATTAGTTGCAGTTGTTGAAGTTACTGTTTGCGCAATGATAAGCATCGTGAGTGAAGGTAGGAATCTGTGGACGAAGTCAGATGAGTCAGCTCATGAAGCACCAATGTCCTACCGCATCAAGTCCGACCACCAGAACCAACGGCAGCAATCTACTGTACATGCCGATGCTTCCCCTTTGATCACTTTCCAATTTACCTTGTACTTAGTAGTACTAACACCAGCACCTTCCGATCTTTCCTACTCCCAACCATGGCCGTCGCATTAAACTCCGATCGTTCTACTAGTGACGCCAAAGTTTCAATCGAACACGTCCGCGAGACCCTGACGCGCGAGTACTCAACACTTCGCTTCCGGATTGAGTACGGGAACTACCTGTCCAATCACCTTCTGCACGCGGTTGTGGCTCTGCATGAACTCGGTGCAGATGAGCAAAAGATCGCCGAGTACGCTGCCCATTACGCTGAAAGGCTGGAAGAAGAAGGTCCCGACCATGAAGACGTCGTGGAGCACGTTGAAACAACCGAACTCCTAACGGACGAAGAGGCTCAAGCTTTGCTGGGCAAGCGCCAGAAGTACGATGCTCTACTAGCGTACTACGCCCATGACATCGCGAAACTCGGAGCCGACGGAGCAGTAAGCAAGCACCTTCCTCGTCTCTTTAGTGGCTTGGCCGGCGCTTTGTTGCACGGTCTCATCCAGCTGGGATATGCATATCACATCGGTGGTGATCGTCTGGTGGCGGAAGGTCTCGCCTACCAGCACCACTGCTACTTGCCGTTCGATGAGCCGTCGATGGCTCCTTGCTCCGAGCCACTGAAGCAATTCACTCGTCAAACGGTGTTTGAAATCGCAGCCGCAGTAACCAGCAACGAGTTTTTGCTCTCTGAACAAGATCGTCTCATGGCGATGTCCCCCATTAAAGACCTCGACATCGGTTGGATCCAGCAAGGCGTCAATGTGTTCTCCGGCCACACCGAAAGGAACAGTCCTGAGGCCTTCGCACTCATCTGGGAACAAGTGAACGCCTTTGACTTCTCGCACTTTGACGGTAGCTGTGCACTCGACATCGTCATGTGGCTGTACGTCATGCTCAAGCACAACGAATTCATCATTCTCCACGCTGCCACGTCAGCTTGGTCGCTCCAGCAGCTCGAGCACTTGCTGTCGCCCTCCGACAAGGCCAAGGCGTGGCGCGTGTGGCTGCACGTGGCGCTGACGGCGCTTGTGACCTCCCGTTCGCGTGACTTTCATGAAAAGGACGTCTGTTCTCCACCCGAAAGTCTCGAGAGCCTCCTGAATGAGCTGCCATCGTGGCCGCAACTACGTGAACAGGCCCTTGCGTTGCCTGGTTTCCCCGACGAGCACGTGTACAAGATGGTGCAGGTGGCGGAGGACCACGCTACGTCCAGCAACTCCTCAACATTCCTTTCGCCAGTCGAGCGGGAGTTCGTAGCTCGCACAGCCACCGTCACTGTCATCACGACGCCGTTCAAGCCATACCGTCAAAAACCGGAGTGATTTGATCACAAGTTGAAGTGATAGTTAATACACGTTGATGCCACTTTGGTTTGCCTAACGAACGACTTTATAAACTTCGACGTACTGTGTATCGCCTACTATATGCAGGACGGCTTCGACGAGAGTCTGGTTGGGAACGTTAAGGTCATACCGGTGGTGACCTCCAGGATGTGTAATGACTCCAATAGCTCTCGACAAGCACAAGAACGGAGCTCTCAACGTCACGTTTGTGGGCGGAATGAACGGTGGTATTATAACTGGTCGCGCTATCCCCCAACAGCCTCGACGTGTTGATCATCATCATTTGGGTCAAGTGACGAAGTTCTCGCAAATGACCTCGTCATCGATATTAAAGACTCAAACACTTTGTCCATGTCTCCCTGAAAGATTGGAGGATCTGGTCCAGGCTACTTCCGACACTACGAGCGTTCGGTTAGTGTCTTGGTGCTCTCTCCGACATTATTGTGACAAGGTGAATGGCAATACCGTATGCTCTTTCCTGCCGTAGGTTCTGGTGGCATATCGACGAAGCCTGCTCTTCTCGTCTCAGTAGTCAAATAGTTCGCTACATGTACTGCTGGTTAAAGCATGGAGCGTCGCACTTCGTTTCAGCGATTATACCGTATAACCTATGTCTAGCGCACCCAAGGAACCTTCAGAATTCAATAGCCAAGCCAAGTAGTAGCAACCAGGAATAACCAGTTATGGCGTGAAATGGTTGTAAACACTTTGGTCACGTGGTTTGCGCTCTCGACACAAGAAAAGTACATTCTTGTGGTATACTAGTATATTATACCTGGGGCTCGCCGGTGGCCCAGTGGGTTAGCATCCGCTGATCCACGAACTGACCGAGGGTTCGAGCCCCGCCTCCGTCGCCCTTTTCGACTTCTGCTCTCCTCTCTCACCGCTGCCCTTCTCTGTTCATTTCCCATCACTCACAAGCTCTTCTCTAAGACATCGGGACCAATCAAGGCACAACTAACACGGAGACAAGACTCAAGGAGTTGGCGCGGTCGCAGTACTCTACCCGGCCAGGCACCAGCTGGGGGCTCATCAACGGTGGCCCATTGGGCAAAATTCCCAAGAAATTCAAGCGTACCGGTCATAGACTAAGGGTAACCGAGTAGCCGTAGGAAATTAGTTAGGAGTAACCTTGCTTAGACGTCAATGCGCCTGTTTCTAACAGGCTTCGAAATAAGTACCTAATATAAGGGGTTCGAGTCCTCCCTTCCCCCCCCCCCCCCCCTAGTATATTATACCATTTTATGGCAGTCACAATGGCGAGCATCCAGTACGAAGCACTTCGTCATTGTCATTATTTGTACACGAGACACCGCCTTCCAGTCCTACTATACCAGCCACAATGAACGATGTACTCACTCCTCCCAATATCCACCTCCTGAGCCAAGACGTGATCTCTGCCGTGGTGCAGCGCAAAAGGCGGTACTGCGATTTCAGCTCGGGTATTAGACAAGAACCGAAGCGGAACCCATCCAATAGCCAGAGGCCTGAGTTAGTGGAGACGAAGGAGATTGAGGATCTGCTGAAACTCGGCCAAACTCTTAAGCGAGAACGTCGTCGAGTCATCCAGGCGCGGTTCCGGAAGAAGCAGAATGGCCGCATTTTAACGCTTGAGAGGGAGACGGAGCAGCTACAGCAAGAGACCGAGAAGCTGACGGAGCGTAAACGTGTTAATACTTCCAGTATTCAGCTGAAAGGGAGTATCTGGAACGTAGTGGAGGAGTATGTCCGTGTTTTTGGCAAACCTTCAGCTTCCCCAGAGGAGTTTTTGGACTCCACGATGAATTTGGACGTGGCTTTCAATTCAGAACAAGGCGTGGGGTCCATTCTACGTAGTTGGCACTGTTTGAGCTGGTGGTTTAAAGACCTGGAGGTGGAGCTGGAAGCTGTGACGAAAAATAGTCCAGAGACCGTTGTGGCATCCACCAGAACCAGTTTCACCATCACGGAAGACACATTATCACGTGCATTCCCGAACTTAGTCAACAACAGTGCACTGGCATCGAAGCTTCTGCATCAACAGATTTCTATTCAAGGGTGGACGCTTTTTCAGTGGGATGATACTGGCGATCTTGTGACGAGAGTCAATAGTGAGTCTGATCTGCTCTCTCCAATGTTGCGTCTATTGGGATCACTGGAGAACATCTCAGTGGCATTTGATCAAGCTCTCGTTACTCTCGACTTCCAAGTGAGACCGACGTACAAAGCGTAAAATAAACGGCAAACTTGACGTTGCTTGTAGCTATTTTTGTTGTTGCTACCTCGCACAGGTTTTCATCGATTTTCTTTATTCGATCTCAGAAGAGCTGTAGCTTATTTATTGCTATCGAACCTCTTTGTCCGCCTTCTGTCGAGGTGACGGATTCGGCATCGCAATAGCTGCACACACTCTTCAGCAAAGTTATTGACGTTCAAGAAAGAATTCAGCTGGTTATTCTATCGTTTTGGTGAATTGTCGTTTACCAGCATCCATATATCAGCTTTTTGATGGGGGGGGGGGTCGTTAATGTGGGACCGGTACGCGGTCACAAAGTGCTGGGTAGCGTCGAAATCCATACCGAGATCCTTCGTGTGCATGGTAGCGTCGTCCACCGACATAAGACCTGTTCGCCACGACTCGAGTACGTTATCCATGTTGCTAGGATGCTTGTACATTTTCTATAAGTGCTCATAATGGAGTTACCAAGTGTGCGCTCTTCTCCTCCAGCGTTCTTCTTGTGGCGGAAGCGCAAATGGAGGCTTATGCCATCAGCTTGTGTCGACAGCGCGTCGCCGGAAGCAACAAGGGAGGACGCAGCCACGAACAAAAGGAAAGCGAAACGCATCGTCAGGACTTGGAGTTGGCACTTCGAATCTTGATGGGAAATTGAAAACTGTTATTGACGCTCAAGCCGCCTCCGTCTTCGGACCTTACTCCGGAACCTACACACAATATCTCTATCAGGAAGAAACTCTAAAGGCATTTTTGCTTAGGGTGCGGCTTATCTTCGAGTAAATTACGGGTGTTTTTGAAGTAAAATTTAACAGAAAAGATTAAGTAATTGGTTGAAAGGAGACAATGGAAGTAAAGTTAGGTTTATTTAAAGTGGTTGGCTGGAAGGCGTTCTTACATACATAGTGACTTCGCGGCTTCTTCTGAGAGGATCAGCCACAGACGGTTTCCAAGCGAATACGTTTTGAGGCGTGTGAGTCGCTGGATGACGCGAAAGACGGAATAGACCTACTGGACGACCCAATGTATAAACACATGCACAACTACGAGAACAAAGGGTGCGCTAGAATATATCGCTGCGTGACACAGATTGTCCGAATCGCCTCCGACACACGAAGTTCCAAGAAGACCCCGACGGTAGTGTGTATGTAGTTCACGCCCTCTTTGTTTCACGGTGGATCTCGAAAATCCGAAGGCTACTTCAACTCGGTGGAAAGACTTCATATCACCTATAACAGGATATTACATTGTGCAATAATCATTTTGTACAGGTTTAACTCTACCTGCATTCCGCATTTTCGAATTTCCCGCGATGGTCAAACGCAAGAATGAGGACGTAAACGTCGCCAGCTCCAAGGCCGGGAAGGTCGCGTGCGAGTTCTGTGGCAAGAGCTACAAGGCGCGAGGGCTCACGCGCCACCAGAAGTTGTGCGGCAGGAGACTTATCAAGCATCGCGAGTTCTGCTTCGAGTCTTCCAACGTGAACGCTTTCGCCCACATCTTAAGTTTCCTCTGCAACCAATCAGTCGTCAAGCTGCAGGCTGCTACAGGAGCACTGTACAACGGTAGTAACTCTGTAGTCAGTGCTGTTTGCTGCATTTGTGAGAAGGACAGCCTGGCAATTGCCAACGGATTGTGTCTGGCCTGCAATAATGCTAAAAACCCGAGATTCAGTGGATTGATCACAGCCAGTGACACTAGGAAGCTCTACGGTGTCCACGACATCAAGGACGTGACTCTGAAGATGTCACGCAGTTTACGTTATCGCGGCTACGACTCTTTTGTCGCGTACAGAGATATCGAGCGTAAAGCAGTTGAAGCCTTTGGGTCGAAGAAGAAGTGGCTGGAGCACATTGCCCCCAAACTTCTTGCGAAGCGCAGAGCCGAAAAGGAGTATAAAGCACTACTTGCGACGTGCTCCAAGGATTTCCAGACTTTCGTGGAACTGTTCAATGAGAATGGACTCATGACTGAGGAGCAGCTACGAGAACGAGCTGCTCGCTTGGACTCAGTCTGTGAGAAGTTAACTGATCGGTCTCTAGACATTGGTTACTTCTCGGACACGAAGGCATTTGTGCTCGAAAACGTCGGCACGGCGGAGGAAGTTGCGGAATCGATTAAACGAAAAATCCAGGAGAAAGAGCACCGGAAACAGGACCTGGAAGCTGCCAGGGGGTATATTGAGACGCTACCGAAGGAGGCCGTTAAATATCTTCTTTGCAGGATCTCGGAAGGAAAGAAAGCAATCGAAGCACGATACACGCGGTATTGCGAGCTTATTGGAGCCCTCGCTGCTCGAGGTTTGGAACTTCGCTCGGGCAGCCAACTGAGCTACGAGTACATCCATAACGGAAAAGGAGCTGTGGATTATATCGTGGACACGATGGAGGAATTGAAGTTCCTCAACACTCACACTTCGTACGCGAAAGACTGCAACAACATCGTTCTCGAGCCAAGACGCTGGCATAATCCGTGGTCTTGGTCGGATTCGGACGACAGCTACGACTCCGATAACTTTGACGATGAAGGCTACAGTGGGCAAAGGAAAGCGCGCAGAGAAGAGATTAAGCGCAGGTTCAAGAAACAATACCTGCGAAACTCGCACGGCTTGACGCTTCCTGCTGTTTGGCTGCGAGAACGTGAATCTCGTGCAGCCGCTCGCCAGGCGCCAAAGCAACGATCGTAGGTTGTCTGCGTTCGACTGCCCAGTGCTCCCCAGTTTTTTTTCTTTTTTATTTGCAGTGCGGCGACACATCACTCCGCTGAAAACACTGCGCTACTGCTGGTATCGTGACCTGTGCTGCCCGAAGACGGCCAGATTCACATCCTCCAGTAGCGAATTTATTATCACACGACGTAAGAACTCAATGCAAGTGTTTGACTTCAACGCATTCATTGTGTCTAAAAGCTCAACAATTCCACTCTACGCATCAGTGCGAACGGGTCCAGTTCTTGGTACAAAGTTCACGACGGTGTCGATCTTCTCCTTAATCTCCGGCGTGATTTACATTGATTGCCTTTAGTGTCTCTTCCAGTTGCTCCGGGCGACTGACTAGCTCCCAGGAAGACGGTGGACACGTTCTTGTTCGACACAGCCCAGGCAATCGACATCTGCGCCAAAGAGCACCCCAACTCCTCAACAATGCACATGCCATCCACCCACTCTGAAAGGCAGGCGAAGTGTAGTGAGAGCCTTCCGGTTTGCCAGCGCTGTACTTCCCGGTCAAAATACCCATCGACAATGGTGACCACGTGGTGAGACCCAGTTTGTACTTCTTGTACAAGTGAACAAGTTCGAAATCCACCTGGGAGCGCTCGAGGATGTTGTACTGCGGCTGCTCGGCCACTGGTCGAATCAATCCAAGTCTGTCTGCGATCTCACACGCCTCGATGATGTCAGCAGAACTCCAGCTACTTGTGCCCCAGTAGAAGGCCCAGCCCTGCTCAATCACGAAGTTCATGGCCCTGACAGTCTCTTCAATTGGTGTGTGTGGATCCGATCGGTGGCAGAAGATAACGTCCACATAGTCCAGCTCCAGTCGTTTAAGTGACGCTTTCGTGCCTTCGATTACGTGTTTTCGGTTGAGTCCGCGGCATTCGGGCTAGACTTGGTGCCATGGAAGATTTGGTCGATATGACCTCTCGACTCCATACGCCTTCCATAATACCTTCCTCGATGGCTTTACCCAGCATAAGTTCAGCCATGCCCTCGCCGTAGGCTTCGGCACAGTCGAAGAAGTTGACACCGTCCTTGTAGACCAGCGTCATAAGATTGTACCAGAAATCGCTCTCGTCGCTCATGAAGGTTCCCGGACCAAGCTTGGAAACGAGAAGACCGGAATCTCCCAGAAAGCGGTACGTCATTTCGGGGATGGCAGTGTCAGCGGAGCCAACAATCTGTGACGCGCGCAAGAGTGGAACGGCACTTCAACCAAGGCCTGTCCAACAAGGACTTGAGTGGTTAGTGTGCTCTAGCGCCTGCCCACCAGCCATCGCAGGAGTAGGTAGAGAAGCTAGAAGAAAACACTCAAACCACCATGAATACATTTAGTTCCCATTTTGCATTCAACTACAACAATCACCAAGCAACTGGTGACATTTTGCTTAAGCAAAACTATAGCCTAGTTTGCAACTGGCAAGCCGCACCACCCACGCGTAAGGCACACCAAGATGGAGGAAGTTACCTTCGAGAAGGTGAAGACCAACGGCGCGACGATCAAGAAGCGCGTACCAGTCTTCCGGGACGGCACCTGGAAGGACTGGTTGGAGTGGTTGCTGAGACTGTCAGAATACTACGTCTTTATGGGCTATCAGCAGACTGAAGAAGACCAATTCGCGTTTGTCGAGGACATTCAAGTCCTTCTCTTCGACGATGACCTGCTGATGTTTAACGACTTGGTGGCGGAGGAGCAACTGGAGCACCCTGACGTCGCTGTATATGCCCTTCGACAACTAACGATGACCCGTTGCCCCCCTGGAACTCGGGCAATGATCATCGACGAGCTAATGGACCTCCGGAAAACTCCGTCCATGACGGTCCGAGAGTATAGTAGAGCTTTTCGAAAGCTCAACCGGATGATCACGTTCATTGATGAGAACGAAGCCATACCAGAAGCAGATCTGGTACGCTTGTACAAGAACGGCATGCCCATCGAGTGGCAGATTGAAGTCACTAGACTTTCGCGTACCTGGAACTTCGCGGGACTGGAGCTGCAATTTCAGCTGATCGAGAGGAGTGAAAAAGAACGAGAAGCGCTTCGAAACAGACGGCGCTCGGCCCACGACAGCAATGCCGCCACCAAACCGAATAATAACGGTGGGAAACAGCAACAACAGCAAAAAAGTGACGCACGTCCGGGACGAGGCCAGCACAAGGGCCAAAACAAAAGCCATCACGAAAATAAGTTTTGCACTTACTGTAAGCGCAACAACCATACGCAGCAGCAATGTTTCCGAGATCCCTCTTCGCCGGCGTACCGCCCGCGGAACGGGCAGCCAAGGCAACAGAACCGCCCAGCACAAGAACACTTTGCGGCGATGCAGGAGCAGATCAACCAGATGTCTGTAATGATGGAAACCATGAAGAAGCAACATGAGGAAGAGCTGAATGCGCTCCGCTTCTACGAAGCCGATGAGAATAACGCGATGAACTTCACCTCGAAAACCTGCAGCGCAGACACGACGTCGCTAGCGCCACTGATTGGGACACGAGTGCCAAGCGAGCGCAGCGAAAGCGTACCGGTGATGGAGATAGAGGTGCGCATCGGGTCAACTCCCTTCACCGCGTTGATTGACACTGGCTGCTCTCGTTCTGCTGTCGACCAACGTGTCGTAGACCAAGTTCGGGAAAATTTAGTGCTGCACGCCGATGAAGCGAGGTTCAAACAGGCCGACACGTCAGTTGGGAAAACAACCCACACAGCGACAACCCAACTAGCTTTCCCGCTTTTCTCGACGAAGAGAGTGTGCACACACAAGTTCCGTGTAGCACCGCGACTCCTGTACGCGGTGATCTTGGGGAAGGATTTCTTCGCGGACCAAGGCATCGACTTGTTGTTCTCGAGCAAGGAGCTCGAATGGGATGGTCTACGTGTTCCAATGCCAAAGCAACGAGCCCCCAGACGCAAGCCCGGTCTGGTTCCGTACCAGTCGAAGGACGAACCTGCGTGCCCCGTGGAAATTGCGGTGGCAACTGACTGTGGAGATGTCCAGCTAGAGGACATGATTGACAAGACTCGCCTGTCCGACAGCGAGATCCACAGTTTGGTTTCGTTGCTGATCGAGTTTTACGAGGTTGTTTCTGGTAAACTGGGGAAGATAACCGGAGATCCGTACGAACTACCACTACCGAAGGATGCTACGCCGTTCGTGTGCAGACCGTACCCAGTTCCAAATGTCCACTTAGCAGCGACCAAGCAAGAGATCCATCGACTCGTTCAGCTGGACGTGCTATCACCAGACAACTCATCGCCATGGGCTTCTCCAGCGTTCATCATCCTGAAAAAGGACGGCAGCATTCGACTATTATGTGACTTTCGGCGCCTCAACGCGTTGCTGCTGCGTCGATTCTTTCCGCTGCCGGTGATTGCAGAAATGCTCCGACAGTTCCAGAGCTGCAAGTACATATCCGCTTTTGACGTACCGATGGGGTACTACGCTCGAGTTCTTGCCCAGAGCAGCCGTGCAGCTACAGCCATTGTATTTCCTTTTGGCAAGTTTGTTTTCAACCGGCTTCCGATGGGCGTGGCAACTGCGCCTGACGAGTTTCAGGCCGTGATGAATGAAACACTTGGAGATCTCGACTACGTCTGGGTGTACTTAGATGACTTTATTGTGATGTCGTCGTCTTTCGACGAGCACATGGAGCACCTGCGAGAAGTATTTCGCCGTTTGCGGGACCGTGGCCTAACGATCCACCCGAAGAAGACGAAGCTGTGTACCAACAGCGTTGCATATCTCGGCTATAAGGTCAGCACCACTGGAGTACAACCACTGCACGATAAAGTCTCCGCCATTCAGGCGATTGCTGCGCCAAGCACACGACGACAGCTTCGACGCTTCATTGGCATGGTCAACTACTATCGAGATATGTGGCCACGCCGAGCGCACATTCTCGCGCCACTGACAGCGTTAACGTCCCCGCAAACGAAGTACCAGTGGACTGACCTGCACCAGCGTGCATTTGAAGAGATGAAAGATGTGATGACGCAGAACGTGGAGCTCGCGTTTCCGTCGTATGGACAACCCTTTCACATTTTCACTGACGCTTCTGGATATCAACTTGGAGCAGTGATCACGCAGGACGGTAGACCGCTAGCGTTTTGGAGCAAGAAGTGCACTGAGACGCAGAGGAAGTATCCTGCCAACAGACTGGAGTTGCTCAGCATTCTTCTGGTCCTCCGCGAATACCGGACGATGCTCTTGGGTCAAGAAGTACACATCCATACCGACCATTTGAATTTGACTTACGGGACCTTCAACAATATCCAGATGCTGCGTTGGCGGCTGGAGATTGAGGAGTTTGGCCCTCGACTCCATTACATTAAAGGGGAGAGCAACGTTGTTGCAGATGCTTTATCCCGTTTACCTGGAGTGCCGTCCAAACTGGGGAAGGAGCCTGATGAAAATGTGACGACAACCATTGCCGCGGCGACACCGACAGCTGATACCAGCATGCTTTTCTCCTTGAACTTGCAAGAGCTTGCGCGAGCACAGTCGGCGGCCCCTGTGGAGCTGGGGATCGTCAAGGAGATCAACGGAGTCAAGCTTCGCGTGCACCCGAAGAACAACTGCATCCTTGTGCCAGTGCACCTACAGGAGCCGGTCGTACGAGCCTATCATGAGTGGCTCATGCATCCTGGAAGCCCAGCAATGTATCAGACGATTCGTGCTTCGCTTTACTGGAAAGGAATGGAGAAGCAGATTTACAATTACGTGAGGAACTGCCTAGCTTGCACAAAGAGCAAGCATCCAACGATGAAGTACGGCAAGTTGCCGGAGAAGACAGTCGTTGTCCGTCCATGGTTTGAGGTTGCTATAGATTCTATCGGACCGTACGGAAAGCAAAGGTTTAGAGCCATGACGATGATCGACACCAGCACTCGTCTTGTGGAAATTCAGCCGGTTGACGAAGCATCCAGTGCTGATGCAGCGTTTGTGTTTGACCGATTTTGGTTGTGCCGCTACCCACGACCAGTGCGAGTTATTTACGACCAAGGCACTGAATTCAAGAAAGAGTTCTTCGAGCTGCTGGATAGCTACGGTATCCACGCCGTGCCAACGACGACGCGTAACCCTCAGGCAAATGGGGTGATCGAGCGGCTGCATCGCGTAATTGGAGACAAGCTTCGCACCCAAACGATTACGACGCCGGAAGAGTGGGCTGCATTCTTGCACGACGCCACCTTTGCTCTCCGAGCCACGCACAACAGCATGCTCAACTCGTCGCCAGCACAGGCAACCTTTGGCCGTGATATGCTCTTCGACGTTGAGCACGTCACGAACTGGGATGAACAATACCAGCGCAAGGTTCAACAAGTCGCCAAGAACAACACGCGTGAAAACGCCAAGCGCCGCAGCTGGACGTACGCGCCCCACGACAAAGTGCTTCTTAGGAACGATGCCGGCCCTCAAGCCAAAATGGCTCCACTCTTCAGTGGTCCATATGAGGTCGTAGCAGTGCGAACTAACGGGACGTTGGTCCTTGATAAAGGCCGCTACATGGAGACCGTCCACATCAGGCGTGTCGTCCCTTTCAAGGCCAACGTGGGGAAGACTGTCAGCGGAGCCAACAATCTGTGACGCGCGCAAGAGTGGAACGGCACTTCAACCAAGGCCTGTCCAACAAGGACTTGAGTGGTTAGTGTGCTCTAGCGCCTGCCCACCAGCCATCGCAGGAGTAGGTAGAGAAGCTAGAAGAAAACACTCAAACCACCATGAATACATTTAGTTCCCATTTTGCATTCAACTACAACAATCACCAAGCAACTGGTGACAGGCAGCGTTAGACCCATTGTAAGAGGTTCTTGATGGGAGTGACATTATCAGTAATAGTTAGCAAATAGTAATATTGCGTCAAATTGTAAGTATGTATTAATAGTATTACTACATGTACTCAGATTATTTTTACACACCTCCCGCAACATAACTCTGAAGATCGTGCAACATACTCAACTTTATACAATCTTCAGTACAATACAAAAAAGCAATAGTACATCCAGATCAAATAGTACTATTGCGACAACTGTTCCAAAATTCAATGTAGTAATAATAATACTACTTCTGCAACATACTCGTGCAACATAACTCAACCTATTGTTATTTTTTAGCGTCGGAATCCGACCGAAGTCTAGAGCACACTGAGAGGCGAATCTAAAGCTGAAACTCGGTACAGATGTAGAAGACCTTCAGGTGTGTCTGGTAGATGTAAGAAGAAGTCGAGGCTGCGCATACAGCGCGACCAGGACACGCGAATACACAAAATTTAGGGATCACACTACGCGCATGAGTCCGACGCGAAAAATTACAATGAGAATCGCACCTAATAGATTGGCTAATCGGACCCTGTTATATCAGATAAAAGTGGTTGGCTTATTTATGGCATCTACCACAAATAGTTGAAAAGAAAAACTTAATTTTAAAGGAAGCTTAATCTCGGTCTCCGCGGCAATTGGCGATGGCGAAAGCCATTTGTTTCGCAAGCACATCCTTCGAGGAGTAGGCCGGCAGGTGCAACGTGCAAACGGTAGGGCACGATCCAGGTTGTCAACGACGCGGCGAACGACCTCAAAGGGCGGTTTGAGTGCCTGAAAACCGCCCGATGCAGGTTTGGGCATACTGTAGGAATGCCCGTCGCTCTGGTGGCAGACATTTCCTACCGTCTTAAAACTATGGCTATCTCTAGGGATTTTTGTCCAATCATCAGCTAGATTTCAGATTCTAAAATGATTCATCGCGCAACTTTAAAGCAATGTTACCGCAACTTAATAAAAAATCTTTCCCCCTATTCAATAGAGAGATCCAAACCTTGAGCAATATGACCAAGCAGGAAGTGGACGAAGGCTCGTACCTCAAGCCTGGGGAGGTGGACGCAGGTACATCTATCATCGCTGTGCGCTTCAACGGCGGCGTCGTGCTGGGCGCCGACTCGCGCACGTCCACGGGCACGTACGTGGCCAACCGCGTGAGCGACAAGCTCACTCCGCTGCACGACCGTCTGTTCTGCTGCCGCTCGGGCTCAGCTGCTGACACGCAGGCGCTGGCCGACTACGTGCGCTACTATTTGAGCTCGCACAGTGTGGAGGTGGACCGCCTCCCGAAGGTGGGAACAGCCGCCAACCTCTTCCGGTCGCTGTGTTACAACAATAAGGACCGTCTTCTGGCTGGTATCATCGTCGCTGGATGGGACCCAGTGAAGGGAGGACAGGTGTTCTCCATTCCTATTGGAGGGGCAATGGTTGAGCAGGACTTTGCTATTGGCGGCAGTGGATCTACGTACATTTACGGTCTGGTGGATTCGGAATACAGGTAACTAACTTCGATTTTAGGAATCTGAAAGATGTTGCTAAATTATTGTGCTTTTTTGTTGTAGACCCAATATGACCAAGGAGGAATGTCAGAAGTTCGTGAAGAAGGCGCTGGCTCATGCTATGGCTCGTGACGGAAGCTCTGGAGGTGTCATCCGTACCGTCACCATCACAGAGGACGAGGTGGTGCGGGACTTCACCAGTGGCGACGACCTTCCCTTCACTATCTAGAGATTAAAGCTCTTGAATCTCCTGTGGACATTTTGAGTCTATGAGGACAAATGATCTGAAGGAATGAAGGTGATGCCGCGTTTAATCCACTTCTGTCTCCATGCTCTATCTGTCTCTGTATCTACTGTGGTTGTTGCTCTCTTGACCTTCGTTCCATACATAGATTTCCTTCTGCTGCTTAGCTTAGACGAAGAGATTATCCATTGCGGCGGCACCACCACGGGCTTTTTGTCGCTCGATCTCTGCTGCATCCGTCAGGTCCTTCATTGTGATAATCCGCTTACTCTCTTCACGCAGAGCAGCACTCGCAGCAGCACGGAACACAGCGTCGCTAATCGATGTGTTGCTCAGGTCGTAGCGTTCAGCCAAACGTTGGAAGTTGATGGGCGTCTTAGAGTCCAGCGGCGCCTTCGGGGGGAAGCACGCACGCCAAAGCTTTTCGCGCAGCTTCGCGTTGGGATTCCGCATCTCCACCACAAACTTAAGTCGACGGCAGAACTCCGACTGCACCAGCGACGACGCAGCAGCTCTGTCCACGTTGGCCAGCAGGATGGTGGTGCTGGGGAACGTGTCCATGAGCTCCAGCAGACGCATCACCTCCATGCGGAAGCGGGGCGATGACTCCAAACTGTCGATAGGAATGACTCCCCCTTCGATATGGCTGCCGAAAGACTCAAATCCAGTCAGAACCAGTACGGCATCCATGAGTCGGGCGTCGTCAAACACAGCGCGCAGAGCCTTGCGCGTCTCTGAAGCGGAATCAGCTGCAAGCTGAGCGAAGTTGACGACCTTGAGAGGACGACCGATTTCGAAGCCGATAGCCTTTGCAGCGTCCAGCTTGCCGATGCCTGCGGGCCCACACATGAGCACGCTCACGCCCTTTTGCTGCTTGTTGGAGTGGCCAAAGTCAAAGCCCCACTGTCCGTAGATGACACTGCGTGCCTTCTCAAATTGAACAATCCGTCGCAGCTTGTCCTTCACCGAGTCCTCTACGATGAGCTCATCCAGTCCAGTCGTCGGGACAACACGGTGGTCGAACGTCTTCATGTGCAAACTACCACGCATTTGCAGCGCACAACCCGCCACGATGTCAGCCTGAGAGATGACAGGAGCCTCGCCATTCCGTGCGATGGCCTTGAGCAGGGCCGACAGGATGGCATTCTTGATGAAGCCACCGCTAAGTTCATACTTGAGCGCGATCGCGTCCCAGTCAATGCCTTCCTCAGTCTTTAGGGCTCCACGATACAGTAACACATCCCAAATCTTCCGCCGCTGGATGTGATCAGGTGCCTTAAACTCGAACACGGCCGTGATACGACGGTGCATAGCTTCATCCAGATCAAACGGACGGTTTGTCGCCAGGAACACAATGCCTTCGTACCGCTCAATCTCCGTAAGCAACGCGTTCAGCAGTCGGTCGCCTCCGCCGTCACGTTGCCGAAAGATGTTCTCGCATTCGTCAAAGAAAAGCACAGCGTTGCTCATGTCAGCTTCACGGAAAAGGCCACGCAAGTCAGCATCAGTCTCCACACCTTCCTGGCGCTTGCCCTGCAGCGATGGGAAATCCACCAGTAACACGCGTTTCTTCAGGTGGTGGGCAACAGCATTAACCGTCATCGTCTTACCTGTACCGCTGGCACCACAGAGCAACAAAACGAGTCCAGCTCCGTACGCCATACCTGCCTGCTCCAGTCCGCTCTTTTTCCGATATCTCCGGAAGCTCTCGTAGCTCTCCACCGTCTCAAGGATAGTACTTTTGTGCTCTTCAGGCAGCACAACCTGATCCAACTGCACTTTAGGAGTGTACAAGTCGGAGCCTTCCACCAGTTCGTTCATCTCAGTGTCCAACCCAACCACCCAATCCAGAACGCGTCGATCCAGTTCCACACGCTGGTCCACAAGGTCTCCTGCTGTCGAATGCCATCGTCCACGGTGAAGTTTCACCAGGCCACGAGTGAGCAGACGCGAAGACTTGTAGAAGAAGACCCGATGCGCCACTTGCTCCTGGAAAGTATCGCAAAAGATTGATAGAATCTGGTTGATGATCACGCTTTCGTCCATGCGCTGCACCGGAGACGTATCCACGCCGTCAATGAGGTTCTTAATAACCGGAGAAATCGTCTTGCCAATAAGCATCACAATCACGTTCTGTTCGAAACGGTTAAGCTTGAATTTTGCAGCCAATTCTTCAAGACGCGGAAGTGGATGACCAGCCTGCCGTGTCAGAGCCAATCGGTGCTGCGTGCGGCGACTGTATACACGCTGCTTGGCCTTGAGCTCACGTCGGCCTGCAGAAGCTGGCGCCGATGATTCCCAGGGCTGTTTTGTACCTGCTTCCTTCATCTGGTCCTTCACACGCGCACCAGACGCACGAATTGCAAATGCCACAACCTGGAAACGGTCTTCGAGATACTCTAACTGATTCTCGGGTGTGTAGGGCTTCAGCTCACTAGCGTCCATCAGCGAAGACAGCAAATGGTGCTTGTCACCACCTGCCTCGGCCGACTTTAGCAGTAACGTTTCATCAGCCTTTGCCTGTTCCTTTGCGCGCTTGCTGTTCGACTTGTACTTTCCAATGAAGGAAAAAGCAGACGCGTTGGGGTCATCGTGTTCTTCGTTGTCCTCCTCCTCACTCTCACTGCTAGCTTGGTGGTTATCCTCCTCTTCCTCATCATGCTTTTCCTCCACCTTTTCACCGCTTCGATCACGCTTATGTCCAGTGACATGTGTCTCCGAAGTTCCCGTGCCAGAAGTCGTAGTCGTGTCCAGAACCTCACCAAAAGACATTCCTTCACCCTTCAGCAGCTCCTCCAGTGCTGTTTGGCTCACCTTCAGCGCCTGGTTGCTCGTCAAATGTCGTCCCAGCAGCACACGGACGCAGATATTCGACAGACTGAGACTCGTGCAGTACGTCTCCTCGTCCACAATGAGCGTTCCTTCTTTCACGTGTTCGCGCTCGTCATCTCGGAACTCCGCAATGTCCACTTCCGACAGTCCCGAGAGTCTCTGGCATGTCATAACTCTGCGCTGCGAGTCTTCATCCAAGATCTGGCACCGCACAGCGTTGCTCTGACATCCCTGCATGACCACAAGTAGTTGCAAAAGAGTGGTTTCTCCAGACGAGAGCTTGTACATCTCAGCCAGTCGAAATACTCGAGGCAATCTCTTGTCCGCCTGCTTCGTCGCAGCCAAACGACACTTAGCCAGGTCGTCCACGTAGTTTTTGAGTCTGTTGAGGAAGTTCACGCGCTTCTCCATGTCCTGGCGATGGGACAGCGTCGTCTTCTCCTGCTGCTGCTCCAATGTGATGGAATCTGGCTTGGTTACGCTCATAGCGAACTCCATAAAGGCGATTTCGTACAGGAAAACCACCATAAACTGCATCTCAGCGAACCAAAACCACTGGGCATCGCTCTCCACTGGAAGCTGCGAGTCATCTCGAGGGTCTCGCTGCATCTCCGGCCAAAACTCTGTCAATAACGCGCGGACGAAGCTGAATTGGCCTTGCAACTCTTTGATAAGCGGTTCATACTCAGATCTGATTCGCGCCAAAGTCTCTGAGTCGGGTGCCGCCTTGACGCCGTTCTGTTCTGCTGGTTCTGAGGCTGTAGAAGGCGTCTCGAGGCCATTCTTCTTGGAGGCGGGTGCTCCACGTCTGCGCTTGGCTGGTGCCATGATGGAGAGGAGATGTGGGGCGAGGGAGACGCAGAGGAAGCAGCGGACGGACCTTCCTTAGTGATGCTCGTGAAGTGTCCGCACCAGCCAGTCGATGCGATGGATAGATAATGGCTGGGGAGCTGGGGATTGGTCAGAAATAGATAACCTGGAATACAGCATAACCTGGAGTACAGCATATTATAGGTTGTAGAACCGCCTCAAACTTCCTCTAACTTCCCCCAACTGGTCTAGTTGGGGCCACCCTTCCCAACTGCTATCCGTAATAAGTGCTATATATCGCAGCAGTGCGATCGCTGCAAGAGCGTCTCCGCTGTGAGGCGAGGCAGGTATGTTCGTGAGCATGCCTTCTAATTGTATGCCAATTTTCGCCGCTCATATTGAGTGCGCCCCATCTATCACAACTGTTAAACTTTATTATAGAAAATCGCAGTGAATCTCTCTACCTTTATTTCTGTTTGTCCGACGTTTGTTTTCCGACGACGACAAGTATCTCATTGTGTACGGAAGGTAATGAGATGTTCAATGCGATGAAGAATGTTCTTCTTCATTTACTTCCTGGAAAAGATCACCTTTGAAAGATTTTAGCAATTACAACAACTCATAGCAAGTCCAACACTATGCCAAGCTCACGCCAAAGAAAGTATTATTATACGCACTACATGAGTGTCGAGAACAAAAGGTCTTGGCGCATTGGCCAAGAGATGTAACCCCCAACATCACGCAATGACGATTCAAATTACGCGCGCAGGTGACGGTAGCCGCCGGTCTTGGTGGATGTCTGCGCGGCCGTCTTCGATGCTTGGTAGGCGGTCTTCTGTGGAACATACGCAGTAGTAGTGGTGCCCTTCGAGTAGCTGTCGGTATTGCTGACAGTGTTAGTCTTGGCTCCACCGTTCACACCAGTGCTGAGACCAGCACCAGCATTGAGACTAGCACCAGCATTGAGACCCGCTCTGGCACCGGCGTTTAACCCCGCATTGGCATTGAGACCCGCTCCAGCATTCAACCCTGCGTTTGCTCCCGTGTAGCCCTTGGCACCCGCGTTGAGTCCGGCGTTTGCATTGAGACCGGCATTGGCAGAAAGACCCGCGTTTGCATTGAGTCCAGCGTTGGCACTGCCGTAGCTTTTGGCGCCAGTGTTTAGCCCTGCGTTTGCATTGAGACCAGCATTTGCGTTGAGGCCCGCGTTCGCGCTGAGACCGGCACCTGCACCGCCGTAGCCCTTGCCGCCAGCGTTGAGACCGCCGAGTGCCTTCAGAACCGCCGACACGCCGGCACCCAGACCGCCATATCCATTTGCAACCGCGTTCGCGCCACCATAGCCACTGGTACCCGTAGCTGCACCTCCATAGCCGCCATACGTGTCGTGGCTCTTCGGTAGCAACCACCCGAACGTCTCCGCTGCCTGTGCAGACTCAGTCGATGCTTCCACTGCACCACTTGAAAGTACCACCGCCGCCATACACAGAGAAATGATCGTCTTGCTGAGCATCATGTCGGATACTAGTTCTTGTTGTTGGGAATAGCTTGCTTGAGCTGGTTCAACTTGGGTAAGAGGGCCGAAATTGGGAAATGAACTGGAAATGAGCCCGCTTACCTTGCTGGGTCTTGTTCTCTACACCACTTGAGCAGGGTGAGCTGTAGCTGTAGCGATGTTGGTACGGCACGAGTTGAGCATGGCAAGTTGCCAAGGCAACGTCTTAGAGCCATTCCCAACCGGCCGCACCGCATCGCATCGCATCGCACATTTTTGCACTATGCGACCGCATGCGACCGATTCGGTTGGGACTGGTCATGCGACTTCAAACCACTGCCGCCGCTTCAGCTGTTCGCTCAGTTTAGATCTAGACGACAGGGAAGCACTCCGTTCCTGGGTAAGTGAACAGTACACGAACTATTGCTACGCGATTCTAACAGTAAGCGTTCAAAACCTGCAAAACTCATTCGATAGTATTGCTTGAACTCGCCCTCGAGTAGTAAGCGCTCAGCATGCGAATACCATTGAATTCTCTCGCGCACAACACGCTGTTCTCCACCTCGACGACGGTATTTAGCGACGATGTATATCACAGCAGGCATTATAACAGCGACAAAATCTGCATCTTCGGCTGATTGGGGGTGGCCATTCATCACTAGTGAAAGCTAGACCTTTTGTGCAAGAATGTTAGACAGCAAGGCAGCTTCAACACGATGGTTTCGATAGTCGAACGCGGACGCCGCGCGCTGATTGGTGTTTTTTGGATAAGCCTCATGCGACGATTTTTTCACATGCGACCTATCGGTCGCATGAGCGTCTATTTTTGTACACCGTCGCATGCGACCACCTACCCCGCAAACCAATGGAGTGCCGAGAATTCGTCGCATGCGACCAAAAAATCGGGTTGGGAATGGCTCTTAGTACTAGTATAATCTTTAAACGGTGTGAGTGAATAGGCAACCGCATATGGAGGCGGGCAGAGAGGCATGACTGCCAAGTGGAGCAGCAGCCGGTCACCGGGTGGTCGTTACAGTGACGGTATTGATGTTTTGGCGTCCGACAGTTTTTCGCATCCAGACTCTGGGCTAGAGTGTGCCATGCGGCGAACCGGGGATGCTGTCATCTTTGGTGCCTGCGAGCATCGTAAAGGCGCACGATGTCGCGTCGATGCTAGGCACACAGCTAGAGAGAAAAGAGAGTTACCGCTAGCAGGCGCGCAGTGCAGTGTGGTGGTCAACAAGTCGGCATCCCACACCATTATGTCCCGTCGGTCGCCACATCAAGGATGACCAAGAGGTGACAAGCAGTACGGCTAATTATCGTTGTTGTCCCCCTTATCGTATGTTTTCTTATGCCGAGGGTCGTGAACGTGTCAAGCATTTCTAAGTCATTTCTAAGCACTTCAACTTCGCACTTCAACTTGGATACTTTTCGATGCATCAAAACATAGCACGAATGAGTCATACGAATAGATTTGTGCTATCCAGGAGATTCACGTTGCTACGTTGGAACCAATTATGTACCTGCACTAAATCTCAAGGACCACTCGATAACTGAATGATTGGGCGGATACTCTTCTTAAAAACCAAATCCAGCATGTCTTTGACATCCTGAATGTTGTCACTGCTGCTCCCGCGAACCGAGCACGAGACATTGAAGAACAGACTAAATTTGATGTCCTCGTTCAGCAGACCCACCATGAATCATGGGCCACGATAAATGTGCTACCGAATGTGCAATCTGTACCTGAATCTGGTGGGCAGTCGTGGTCCACCGTTCCGCGCCAGACTCGCATTGGATGGTATGTCAATGACATACATGTAATGCCATTGTCATTAGTTGGCAACACAATTAATCAAACATAACCGCACCAAGAGCAAGCATCGCTTGCTCGTTGCTGATAGAACGTGTTCGGGTAGCGGCTAGGGCGTGAAAAACCTGGATAACGAGATGGACCAGGTAGGCAATACCCGCGACGCGCGTCGTATTTGCCAATAGAGATGGCGAAGGTGCTTGGCTTCAGGTAAAAGACGTGTTTTCTGTTGGTCCGATCACATGCAGAGGCGCCCATCCGCGACGTCTGCATTCTTTGACTCCCATGAGAAAACCGAGAAAACGGTCTCACCAGCACACATTGAATAGGGCAGCCACATCAGACGAATGTTGGCAAGAAGCTAGAAGGCGTAATTGTAGTCGGCGCCACGTATACCGTACGCGTACGTACTACGAAGATCAGCAAATATACATGACTTCACCATCGATTTTGAGGCTCGTTGCATCCGTCAGCATCATTTCAACCGCCCTCCCCCACACACCCATTTGTGCCAATGGCGATGCAGTCGTTCATATTTTCCAGAGCGGTGAACATAAGCTACTAGGGTGCTTGTTGTTGGAGTGGGTCGATTGATAGCTTGTTGTCCGGGATGTAGCAATTCAGGTGGCCCGTGTTGCAAGCGATAACAATGCACACACCTGAACTCAGCAGTATGTACCCTGAATTCACCATCGATATTCGACCACCGAAAAGTATCCAAGTTGAAGTGCGAAGTTGAAGTGCTTAGAAATGACTTAGAAATGCTTGACACGTTCACGACCCTCGGCATAAGAAAACATACGATAAGGGGGACAACAACGATAATTAGCCGTACTGTTTGTCACCTCTTGGTCATCCTTGATGTGGCGACCGACGGGACATAATGGTGTGGGATGCCGACTTGTTGACCACCACACTGCACTGCGCGCCTGCTAGCGGTAACTCTCTTTTCTCTCTAGCTGTGTGCCTAGCATCGACGCGACATCGTGCGCCTTTACGATGCTCGCAGGCACCAAAGATGACAGCATCCTCGGTTCGCCGCATGGCACACTCTAGCCCAGAGTCTGGATGCGAAAAACTGTCGGACGCCAAAACATCAATACCGTCACTGTAACGACCACCCGGTGACCGGCTGCTGCTCCACTTGGCAGTCATGCCTCTCTGCCCGCCTCCATATGCGGTTGCCTATTCACTCACACCGTTTAAAGATTATACTAAGACGTTGCCTTGGCAACTTGCCATGCTCAACTCGTGCCGTACCAACATCGCTACAGCTACAGCTCACCCTGCTCAAGTGGTGTAGAGAACAAGACCCAGCAAGGTAAGCGGGCTCATTTCCAGTTCATTTCCCAATTTCGGCCCTCTCACCCAAGTTGAACCAGCTCAAGCAAGCTATTCCCAACAACAAGAACTAGTATCCGACATGATGCTCAGCAAGACGATCATTTCTCTGTGTATGGCGGCGGTGGTACTTTCAAGTGGTGCAGTGGAAGCATCGACTGAGTCTGCACAGGCAGCGGAGACGTTCGGGTGGTTGCTACCGAAGAGCCACGACACGTATGGCGGCTATGGAGGTGCAGCTACGGGTACCAGTGGCTATGGTGGCGCGAACGCGGTTGCAAATGGATATGGCGGTCTGGGTGCCGGCGTGTCGGCGTTTCTGAAGGCACTCGGCGGTCTCAACGCTGGCGGCAAGGGCTACGGCGGTGCAGGTGCCGGTCTCAGCGCGAACGCGGGCCTCAACGCAAATGCTGGTCTCAATGCAAACGCAGGGCTAAACACTGGCGCCAAAAGCTACGGCAGTGCCAACGCTGGACTCAATGCAAACGCGGGTCTTTCTGCCAATGCCGGTCTCAATGCAAACGCCGGACTCAACGCGGGTGCCAAGGGCTACACGGGAGCAAACGCAGGGTTGAATGCTGGAGCGGGTCTCAATGCCAATGCGGGGTTAAACGCAGGTGCAGGAGTTGACGGCAAGGCCGGAGCGGGTCTCAATGCTGGTGCTAGTCTCAATGCTGGTGCTGGACTAAATGCTGGTGCTGGACTAAATGCAGGTGCTGGTCTCACTGCTGGTGCTGGTCTTAATGCTGGTGCTGGTCTCAATGCTGGTGCCGGGTTGAATGCTGGTGCTGGTCTCAGCACTGGTGTGAACGGTGGAGCCAAGACTAACACTGTCAGCAATACCGACAGCTACTCGAAGGGCACCACTACTGCATATGTTCCACAGAAGACCGCCTACCAAGCATCGAAGACGGCCGCGCAGACATCCACCAAGACCGGCGGCTACCGTCACCTGCGCGCGTAATTTGAATCATCAATGCCTGTTGTCAGTAGTGGCCTTCCGCGGTCCTGTACTCGCACCTCTCTCGGCCAATACGTCGATATCCTATCCATTTGCCATTGGATACACCCATTTTTCCTGTTGTATTCAGTGTACGCTAGCTAAATTCTTGGAAGTACAGTGCAGCTTTGAGTTACTGGTCTTCGGTTTATATACATGTACATGTAGACGTTGCTTTTTGTTGCTGTGCATGTAGCTTTCTACACATTGCTTCCTGTGATGTATGTATTTAGTACAACTCGCTCGAAAGCTGTGCTTTATCCGACTGTTTTTTTTTTCTAAAAGTAGTTTCTAAAATGTATCCATCTTGGTCTCTCGTTTATGTCGCGACGCGTCAAGCCAATCATGTTGAATGAAATCGGCTGGAGGTATGCGTCACCAGCTCAAATGAGGCGGGCCATTATCGATGGTCCTTGCTCTTTGCCTCGCGTTCTGGTGTCGTGGTTGTCCACGTGAAAGTGCATCACGACTTTCCGGTTCGAAGGAGAACGATCTCGGTTTACGAGCCGGAATGAGCTCTCAAAGTCGACGCAGCTCTGACGCAGGGCGAAACTTCAACGTCTTCAACATGCTCCAATTGCCACCTCCTCAGCCAAGACCGTTTGTGCCTCTGCAGTCTTGAAATGTCCAGTAAGGACTGTGAAAACGTCACCGTTTGTGCATTCGAGGTGACGCTCATCCCCCGATGCTTTTAGTCTCCGTTTTCGAGGCAAATGGTGGCCAGTGGATGCTTGCGCAGCAACCGCCAAGGCATCCAAGCGCACCCGTCTGTTTCGGTAGCCCTTGCAGTCTTGTCCCTGGTCCGTCTTTAATCTCACTCTTCAATTTACAACCTAGGGCACATTGGCACGATGTTTCGGTTTGACTCTCCAAGAACCGCGTGCACTGCGTTGCTGGCCCTTGCGCTGCTGACTGCAGTGTCGGCGCAAAGCAATGGCTCAGGGTCGAGTGCCTCGTGTTTGATCTCACAGTACCAGGACTCTGTCACGGGCGAGTGTGTTGACTACAAGAACCAAGGAATGAAAGCCGGTGAAGACTACGACCAGGCCATCGACTCAGGCAATACAGCGTGGATGATGACAGCCAGCGCGTTGGTGATGATCATGACGCCCGGCGTTGCTTTCTTTTACGCCGGTTTAGCTGGCGAAGAGATGGCATCCAACACGATCATGATGTCGTTCGTGAGTATGGCAATGGTGACGATCCAGTTCTGGGCGTTTGGCTACTCTGCTGCTTTCGGAACCGACGGTATCTTCGGCTGGGCGGGGTACAACCACGTGGGCAGGACGCCGAGTGGCACCTACGGAACGGGCATCCCGCACATCGTCTACGCCTTCTTTCAGACGCAATTCGCTGCCATCACCCCAGCCGAACTGAGCGGTGGCATCGTCGGTCGAATGAAGTTCGGCACGTACCTCATTTTTATCTTCCTATGGACGTCCATCGTCTACGAACCGCTGGTGTACTGGATCTGGTCGCAGAAGCTCGATGACACGTGGAACATTACCCCCAGGGGCTGGGAAGGCAGCATGGGAGCTCTGGATTTCGGTGGTGGCACCGTTATCCACGTTTCTGGTGGGTTTGGAGCACTCGCGGCTGCTCTGATGGTTGGAAAGAGATACAACCACGGCGAACCTGTTAAGCCGCACAACGTTCCGTTGGTCATGATTGGTTGCACGTTCCTTTGGTTCGGCTGGTTCGGCTTCAACGGCGGATCGGGAGGTGCCGCCGACGGAATCGGTGCAACCGCTGCTATCAACACGCACTTGGCTGCTTCGGCGGGCTTCATGACCTGGGTGTTGCTCGAGTACAGCATTTCGCGCAACCTCGACCCGTGTGGAGCTGCTAGTGGCGCTGTGGCTGGAATGGCGACGATCACCCCCGGATCCGGATACGTGTATCCGTGGGCAGCAATGATCTTCGGGGTTGTCGGCGCTATTACCGGCTTCTTCGCAGTGAAACTCAAAAACCACCTGCGCTACGACGACACATTGGATGTATTTGCGATCCACGGTTGCGGAGGCTTCATGGGCGGTTTGTTGACCGGTCTCTTCGCCACTTCTGAGGTGAACCCGACGATCAAGGGCGGCGCATTCTACGGACATGGAATGCAGTTTGTGTACCAATTGGTGGCCAACTGCGTGACTGCTGCGTACGTGTTCAGTGCTACTCTGTTGATCCTCGTTGTGCTCAAGTACACGATGGGCCTTCGCATCAACGAGGACAAGGAAGTCAACGGTATTGACATTTCTTACCACGGGGGCCTGGCCTACGACTACAGCCATCATGGCGAGAGCGAGCACGGACCAAAAACTGTGCAGTTTAAACCTCCCGAGACGTCGTTCGAGGCGGCATTCATGAAGGCGGACCTGGATGAGCAGGTCTGAAGACAGCAAGTAGCTGTCATGTATAATTTTCAACACACTATGTAATGTGATTAACCACAAAAGTTTTGAGCATGCACATTTTTCGCCGTGAGTAGTGCCATCGAGTCAATGGTATCGACAGCTTCGACGGAGCCGGCAACTGAACGAAACCGGCACCACATTCAGCCATGTATTGACGTCGCGCGACGTGTCTGCTGCTGAGCGGGAAGTCCAATGTCGGCTGGAACCACAAAGTTCCTACACAACGTAGTTTGCTTACTCGAATGCTACAAAGGAATCCACAACACCTCAAGTAGACGGTAAACGCAAATGCTTTCATTTCGAGCACAAACTAACCGTCGGGAACACTACAAAAAACTAACAAAAACGAAAAATAACTTACATGACAGCCCTGCGTCCAGGCAGCCACACTGTAACGAATTACTTCTATCGGTTGTCATATCCACTCGTTGGCGTAACCGCGTCGAGCATATTGCGGACACACATAGTCCCACATCTCGAAGTCGCTGTCTCGGCCGTCTCCGCTTGAACTGTTGGCCTGACCACCAGAGCGACCGCCGGTCCTCCCGCTGTTGGTGGCTTCGCTGGTTGATTCTGCGTTTGGCTGCGAACTTTCGTCATTCAAAGGCTCCTCAACTTTCTGTGCGAGGCCAATCACTTCCTTCGGGTAGTGAGGGTGGGGCGATGTGAAGTAGTCGCAGCAGTTCGGCACTACGCAGTGTGCTGGAGTGGTTAGTTGAAGTCTTGGGAGTGTTTCGGTGGTCGATGATGTCGGTGGGGACTCTGTCGAGCTCTCGGACAGCTGGGACTGCTCTTCGATTTGGTTCCCCACCGAGGCGGTAGACTCGAGATTTGACGAACAGTTATCGCACTCCGAGTCACTCGAGCGTTCCTGGTTGATCTCCGCCTCCAGCTGTGTCGACATGGCGCCGGAATCTGAAGACTCGAGCGTGTTTTCCTGATACTCGTCGCTTTCTTCCTCCAGTAGCCTCGTCAACCTGGTCGATGAATACGTCGAGCCGTACTCGGAAACTGTAGGCGCGTCCGACATCCGCCACCTATCAAGTCGCGCTTCCTCCTGTTGCTGTGGGCCCTCGAGTCCTTTTGCAGATTGACTGCGTTCAACGTCGAGCATTGTAGACGACCACCTGGAGCTCCGTTCCGATTCTGTTCGACAATAGGACGAAGTCGATAGTTCAGCTGCCATGTCGGACTGCTCGCCGCGATCGTGTCCGTCCTGGTTAACAGGAGGCTTTCGCACGCCAGTCGCTTCAGTCTTGGCCGCTTTCGTGCCATCGCTCTTGTGGTCGCAGCCAGCCGTATATCGCTGTATTTGTGGATCATCTGGTCAACAAAGCGCTTGGTCTTCCTCTCCGAGAGGATCCGCTGCAGACTGCGCATTAAACGCGACGCGACATATACGCTTCAACGTGACACAGCTATTCGGTCTCTCCTGTCAGGAGTTCTGAGCCTCTAGGTGCTTAGTGGCGTCGGAGAGCTTTCAAAAGTGACTTGCCAACCCAAATGAACCGGCGACCGACAGGCCCATTACTAAGTTAGTACTAACAGCCATCTTTTTCTTCCAGGAAAACGCCTGATAGACCGCTGAACTTGGCCAGCGTGGCATGCAAAGTACTAGACCCTCTGGTAATAGTCTCACGAAATCCTGGCGCCAGGCAGCAACAGCGTCGATGCGATGCAGCGAGATACCTTCGACGGCGATATGGTTGGTCGACAACCAGCGACAAGCGGCGTGGAGGTTATGAATCACCGACTGTTCGCGGCAAAGGAAGAAGCTCCGAACGACCGATACCGGACGCAGACTGTCCTGGCGCTTTCTCAAGCGAGACAACGAAGAGGTCGAGACCACAATGCCATCGTAGTACAATTTGTACAGCTCTGATTGGAATGGTGTAGTGAATTGCAGGTTTACACCTCGGTTTCACTTGCAGTTCGAGCCGGAGCTGGGGGTGTCTACCCAGATGCGTCTACATCCAAGTGGTTGGAGGACAATGGGTGGAAGTTTAGTGGTGTGTCTGACGCCTGACGGCTGACGACATCACAGACACTCGGACAGCCAGTGTCCGTGTGAGCTGTACTAGGATTTAGTAGGGCCTGCTGCATGTTTCCTTTTGTGTGAATGTGTGTCCATTTTCTACTGCTGCCTGTCGCTCTGATCAAGTGGCAGCAGCACTGAGAAGGAACGGGCTGGCTAGCGCCAGACCCACGATCCTGCTCACTCTTCAATTTGCTAGGGACTAGTCAAATACATTCGGCCTCTACTTCCGTGCGGGTTGGCCCCCGCATCGCTGTGTGTTCGACCCTCCCTACTTCGCTTCAAAATCCCGGGCGATACTACAAAGAATTCTTTAGTGGAATTACCACTGTTCGTGCGCTACCAATCGACGTACGCTCAGTGACGTTGAAACAATCAATTGCTGTTCGTCTACGACAGTTCGTCTACGACAGCAAGTACAACTTTTAAGCAGCGCGACCATCTGAAGATGCAACGTGCTGACCCCCAAACCGGTACAGTACCGGTGTTTCTGCCGGTGTTGCCACCCAAGATCAAGTCTATCTCTCACGAGGCGCTCGTGCGTTGGAAGAAGGAGCGTCGAGACTATGAGACCAAGCTCCGTAACCGATGCAGAGTGACTGGAGAAGACTACCACGCGGTGGTTGAACAGATCCAAGACTCGTTCGACGCAGACCTCCTCGACGTTTTCTGTGAGTTCCAGTTGAATGTGGAAACTAGGGACGTGACGGAGGGGATGCTGATCGCGGCGATCGAGCACATCTTAGGGAGCGTCAAGAACAAGGCGCTACCTGACATCAAAGAACTCTTCAAGAAGGAACTCAAGATGAACTTGGCGGAGAGCGACGTGACAGCTCGCGTCATGGACTACTTCGCAAGTGCTTTCAGACTATCGTCGCCGACAATGGCTTGGCAGACTGTTTCAATCTCGAACGCGGAACTCGAGAGAAGTGCAAGAGGTTAATTTCTGGGCTGAAGCTGCCGATGCTGAAGGAAGAAGTGAAGCAAGCTATTCGCTACACCCACGCTGCAGCTGAAAAAGACCCAAAAGAACTGTTCCGCCTCATCATCGAGAAAGCGACGGAACTCGAGAAGCAGTACCTCCGTTTGAAGGCGCAAAATGTGATGTTTCGAGACAAGAGGAGAAGCCGAAGACAAAACACGCTTCTAAGTCTAAAGACAAACAGAGCTAACCTGCGGTCCAGGCCAAGACCAAACAGGACCAGAAGAGCAATTCTACCTCGGACTCGAAGTTGAAGACTTCAAAGACGCCTCGTCCGCCACCAGGACCGTGTCCCAAGTGCAACGCAATGCATTGGTTACGTGAATGTCCAGAGGCAACTGAGAATGAAAAGACTGAGTTGCTCAAGCGCTTCCGTAGCGCGTAAAGCTAAGAAAGCAAAGACGAAGCGACTGGGTGAACTTCTACCAACTGCAGACCGTACAGTCCTATTAAATGGAGTGTTGGAGCTTCCCTATTGTCCAGATAGTGGTTCGGACCATACAATTATTGGCCGATCACACTGGAAGCAATTATTGGCACTGGATCCTGAAGTCCAAGTCGAACAACTTGAAGTTCCTGTGCAGAACCAAACCTTCGGAGCTAAGAAAGTGATGGCGCTACAGAAGGCGAAGCTTCACGTAAGGATCCACACGGCAGTTGGGCCAGTGGTGCCGATGAATCTGGTCAACGTTCTCGTTGTTGACTGTGACGACGACGAGTTCATCGTTGGAAACGACCTCCTTACGCTGCTAGGGATTAACGTCGACCGCCAACTTGAACAATTAGCTAGCCGTGGTGATGATGAGTTGGCTGGCGATCCAATCCCCCTCGAAGCTGATGAAATGCCAGTGCAAGTGGATGGATCTCTTCCAAGTGATGATGTGGACATTTTTGCCGCTGTGGAGAAGTTGGTTGACAGAGCGGTGGATTGTGGTTTTCCGTTGGAGCACGTGGAGCAATTGCGCACAATTGTGCACGCATATGACGTTTGGCGTCTGGAATTACGCGCGGATTCTCCGGCAAATGTACCGCCGTTGGAAGTACAGTTGCAGGATGGGGCTCGACCCACAAAATGTAAGCCCCGCAAATATCCTCCTCACATTCGCAAGTTCCTCCAAGAGTTTAACGACCGTCTTGTTGAACTAGGACTGGTTTATGAGAACCCGAAGAGCCGCTGGTCGAGCCCTGTGCTCCCAGTGAAGAAGTCTTCGGACCTCCTGGATCTACGACAGACAGTTGACTACAGACTCACGAACGCCCAGACCAACATCATGGCAGCTGTCATGCCTATTCTTTCGTTAGTGGTGGAACATGCAAGTGGAATGAAACACTTTGGATTATTTGATTTTCTTAAGGGGTTCTGGCAATTGCCTTTAGCTACGCTGTGTCAGGAGTGGTTCTCGTATATGACAGACGCGAAGATTTTCACACCCAGGCGAGTTCCCCAAGGATGTAGCGATGCCGCCATCCATTTCCAGAAGACGATGGAAGAATGTTTCAGCAGCCTCCTCTACAAGCACCTATTAATCTGGATTGACGACCTCCTACTGTATGCAGATAACATTGAGACCTACTTGGAGAAACTCGCTGAGTTTTTCTCTCTCCTAAACGAGTTCGGGCTCAAGTTGAGTGCTAAGAAGACAAGCTTGTACCAGACGGAGGTCAAGTGGTGCGGGAAACTCATCAATGGCGACGGCGTCCGCCATGATCCCGAGAGAATCGAGACGCTCCGTTCAATGCCGTATCCCACCACGGCTGGTAAACTCCAGCAGTTCGTCTGTGCAATAAACTGGATGCGTGAAAGTATCGTGGATTTCGCTCGTGAGGTCAAGCCGCTCCAGAGTCGACTGGACGTTGCACTCGCCGATACAAAGCGTACGAGACGAGCTGCAGCTGGAATCAACGTAGAGCTTACCCCTGAAGAGCGCCTAGCTTTCGATCGAGTCAAGGATATGCTGGCTGACGCAGCAACCTTGGCGTTCACGGACGATAACGCTACAACCTGCCTGTTCACAGACGCGAGTGACATCGGTTGGGCAGTGATTGTAACGCAGGTAGAAAACTTTGACTCAAAGACACCTGTGACGGAGCAGCAACACAAGTTGTTAACTTGTATGAGCGGGACTTTCACCGGTAGCCAGCTTAACTGGACCGTCATTGAAAAGGAGGCTCTCCCGATAGTCCTAGCTTGTGAAAAGCTGGACTACCTCCTTCTACGACCCAAGCCTTTCAGGATGTTCTGCGATCACCGGAATTTGGTGCACGTATTTGCACCTGATGAAAGTCTCAAAAAACACGTGAAGGGAAAGTTACTGCGTTGGGCTATGAAACTCATGGGATTCCAGTATATCGTGGAGCACGTACCTGGGCCCGACAACGTATGGGCCGACATGGCCTCTCGGTGGGCTGGCAACCACACTCATACAGCCACTTTGAAGAGGCTGAAGTCGTTCCGACGTCGCCAAACTCGCCGTCGCACTGAGCTCCGACCACTTGACCACGACAATTTCGTGTGGCCTTCTTTCGCTGAGATCGTGGAGACACAGTCGAAGTTTGAACCTCCCGTCGGTGTCGTACGCTCAGAGGAAGGTGTTCTCATGTTGAATGATTGTATTTGGATTCCTGCCGAAGCTGTTGATCTCATTCGAAGGCTGTGCATTGTGGCACATTGTGGCAGCCAAGGGCACCGTGGCCAGCAAGCGATGGCATCGCATCTCCAACGCCTATTCTCGATCGATAACTTACGGAGAACTGTGGCAACATTTGTGAATGATTGTTTGCTCTGTCTGCATTCCCGAGGGGGAAAAATCATTCCAAGACCGTGGGGAGAACTGATAGATTGCAGTGAGCGAAACAAAGTCCTTCATTTTGATTTCCTTTACCTGGGACCAAGCTATGGATCGAGTTGCTACATCCTGGCACTCAAGGACCATGCCACTCACTACTGTGAGCTCGTGGTGGCGGACTCAGCTGAAAGTACAGTGGTGGTAGAAGCTCTACTAGCCTGGCATTCTCGTTATGGAGTACCGCCGTCCTGGGTATCGGATCAAGGGACACACTTCAAGAACGAAGTCGTCGCTGAGTTAAGCCGCAGACTCCGCACGCAGCAGACGTTTACGCCGGCATACAGTCCTTGGGTGAACGGCTCGATTGAGCGAATCAACCGAGATATTCTCCAGGTCATCCGTGCCATGACGCTGGAGTACCGGATCAGCCACAAAGACTGGGTGTACCTCGTGCCTTTAGTGCAGTCAAATTTGAATCACACCGTGGTGCCCTCACTAGGCAACCATTCGCCATTGGAATTGTTCACGGGACTGGAGAACCCGACGCCATTGAACGAGTTCTATCTGTCGGACGAACGTCATCTGCTAACTATCCCTGCCAGTGCTGAGATTGATGACTACTTAAAAAACCTACGAGAGAGTATACGATCAATGCATTGCGCGATGGAGGACAAACGTGAGAAACAGAAACTTCTGAACAAGAAACGTGAACGTGGTGAGAATGTGGTTAATTTTACTGTTGGCGATTACGTTCTACGGTCCAGAGTGGACGAGAAGCACGGCAACAAGTTGCAGGTAATGTGGATCGGCCCGTACAGAGTGACGAGAGCCGACGCACTAACGCGGTAATCATGACACTTCAACCACGTCATCCAGAGCGGTACAAACTGCAGCAACGTGCAGGCAGGTTCAACCTCGTGCTGCACGTACCGCTAACTGGTGATGAACAAGACGTCCACGCTTCAAGACTGAAGTTCTACTCTGATGATAGCCTAGCTGTGACGGACGAGCTTCTAGAACACGTATCCTCGCAAGGTATCGTGTTGGCGGTGGACAAGCTAAAGGATCACAGGTGGAAAGGTGACATTAAGGACTTCGAGATCCTGGTCGGTTGGAAAGGATTACAAGCAATTGAGGATTCGTTCGAACCTATGGGTGATCTAGCCAAGGAGATTCGAGTGCTAGTAGGGAACTACGTGACAAGTACGGATGATCAACGGCTCCAGAAGCGCTGGCAAGAACTTCAAGGTGGACGCAGGGACAATGTGCTGCACCAACTACATCAGCATGTTCAAGAAACACGAACAACCGATGCACTACCGTCGACTAGTGATAAGCGTGGACCCCAGGGTGACGCTCGGCAGGCACGGCCTCGTCTTACTGGACGGAAACGACGACGCAGAACCGCTAGTAGGAGGGTGCAGAGTAATGACCGAACGATTGAGGGAGCCCCTCAAGCCGACTCGGGACCAACATTGGGGCAGACTGTGGACGAAGATGGTGAGCCGCACCAGGGTGCCGAGGTCCAAGAGCCTCCACCTCTTCGAGGTCGCCAAGTACGAGCTGAAACGCGAGTTGGGACGCCTTCACGAATTCAGCTCCGCCGTTCAAGTCGCCGTAAGGACCGAGGCCAGGGCAGTTAGTTGCTTGGTGAGCACTACTGCGGCGGAGACCGGTACGACGAGGACAGGTGAAACCGAGCTTCGGGGGCTGTGTAGTGAATTGCAGGTTTACACCTCGGTTTCACTTGCAGTTCGAGCCGGAGCTGGGGGTGTCTACCCAGATGCGTCTACATCCAAGTGGTTGGAGGACAATGGGTGGAAGTTTAGTGGTGTGTCTGACGCCTGACGGCTGACGACATCACAGACACTCGGACAGCCAGTGTCCGTGTGAGCTGTACTAGGATTTAGTAGGGCCTGCTGCATGTTTCCTTTTGTGTGAATGTGTGTCCATTTTCTACTGCTGCCTGTCGCTCTGATCAAGTGGCAGCAGCACTGGAGAAGGAAACGACTGGCTAGCGCCAGACCCACGATCCTGCTCACTCTTCAATTTGCTAGGGACTAGTCAAATACATTCGGCCTCTACTTCCGTGCGGGTTGGCCCCCGCATCGCTGTGTGTTCGACCCTCCCTACTTCGCTTCAAAATCCCGGGCGATACTACAAATGGCGAAGGCACGACGTGGCATGACGCAGTGAAGTTCCGTCGTGGCCGAATTGGATCCGTCGCACGTTGTTTTCAGAGCGACACGCATATCGTGAATAGCTGCCATGTTGGTGGCACCTTGGATAGTGTCGTCTGGACTTCGCCTCGTCTTCAGCAACGCTGTGGACTCGCTCCGGATACATCCTTGGACTTGGGTGGAAGCGATGTCTTTGCCAGAGAAGGATCACTGAACGCTGTTGTTTTAGTAGAAATTCAATAGTGAGCTAGCAACAGAGACTGCCAGCCATTTGTCTGCTGGTTGAAGTGGTGTATCCATCCCGATCGGATAAGATGATGAGTTTTATTTTAGCGTCGTCTCCTAGAATTACGAAGGGGAAAACACATCAAAAGGACGACAGCTTTGCTGGGCCTGGAATAGTCTGCTGCATGATCGCATCACAGGTAGATGTGGGATGTGAGTAGAGCCTGTTGTTATTTTTATTTCTAATTCTACTGGTAAGTCGAAACCAAGAAAGGCTGAGCAAGGCTCCAATTAGCCTTTCACTTCATAACTCTGCTCCTGGCAGCTCTCAGACGCCAGCTCTTCCCTCTACAAACAAGCAGCAAGGTAGATAACCTATGACTACCTCTTAAAGTACAATTTCTCATTCCGTTTTGTTCAGATGCCCACTGCTATGGAAGACGCGAGTAACAAGGCGCGTAGGTGCATCAGCAACCCCAAAATGCTGATCACGTACATGTGGTTCAGCACGATGCTCTTCGGCTTTATGTACGCCATCGCTGCCATTGTAGCGGCTATCAATAACAACGGCGAAGGCGAAAGTGACTCCAAATCACTGGGATTCGTCGGTGTTTGGGCCATGATCCTCATCATTGCACTGTCCGTTGGGGGCACATTGGTCATGCGCAAGCACCAGACGCCGCTGGCTGTGGGCTTCTTGATCGGCGTCGTGCTCATGATGTCACTGCAGATGTTCTCATTGGCAATCATCTTCGCTGGTGCAGCGTATCTGGCCCGCATTGAGCGTGCAAAGGGCGATGAGCATACCAATGTACACTCGAACGAGGCTGCCTCCGTCTTCTCCTTCTTTATGTTCGCCTGCTACGTAAGTGTATTTTGTATTTTGTGTGTGTTAGTGATCTATATATTAACTCCTGAAGTGTTTGTAGATGGCTTTCACCATTGTGCTGGTGCGTCACCGCAACATCGTCATCAAGGAAGGGGTAGCTCTAGACCCCAATGCCATCAACAACGACATCGAGAAGAACCCTGCCGGCACTAAGGGCAACACCAACGCACAGATAGCAACAGCCACGGCCCCACGTGTCATCCGAACGGATGTGGACGTCCCTCAGCAACTTGCCGCACCTGTCAGCGTCTAAATGCGCTTATCTATCCTTCACGACCAGCAACAAAAGAGAACCATAACTTACAACCATAATAAGACTTGAGGTTGAAGCCATATCAGATGATGCATCTTCGATTGGACGAAATCAGAGGACGTCGGACTTACTTATGGGTTACTTTAATCATTCATGTGGTCCACGCGAAATAATCGATCTCCCCCTATTACCACACTCTCGCATTGGACACCAGACAACAAGAGACTCAACGACACCATGGGCTTCCAGATCGACACCATCAAGGCTGGGTAAGGCTCAAAGCACACTGTTACTTAAGTAAACAAAAAAACATTGCATTCTAATTGACCACCCCTTTTTAACAGCGACGGCACCAACTTCCCCAAGCCGGGACAGACCGTCTCTGTGCACTACGTTGGCACCCTCACGGATGGCTCCAAATTCGACTCGAGTCGCGACCGCGGTCGCCCGTTCCAGTTCCAGTTGGGTGCCGGTCAGGTGATCCGCGGATGGGACGAGGGCGTCGCTAAGATGAGCAAGGGCCAAGTCGCCAAGCTCACCCTGCCCCACGAGTACGCGTACGGAGAGCGCGGCTACCCGCCTGTGATCCCGCCTAGCGCCACTCTCATCTTCGAGGTGGAGCTGCTGTCCTTCAACTAGACGGTTCAAGCTCCCTTCGGGCATGAGCCCCCCCCCCCCCCCCCCTCCTAGAGAACTGTAGGTTGTAGCTGAAGACAAAGTGTCATTTTACAAAATACTACAGTTTTTGGAGAGACAGAAATTGTTTTAGGATTTTTGCTGCTTTTTCGAAGGAGATTGACGCTGCTGACGGATCTGCTGGAGAAGTTCTCGACCGGCGTTTCGTTTGGGGCTGGAGGTATTTGTTTGAGCGTTTAGAGAAGGCTCAGAGAAGGAAACGTGAAGTTTGGTAGGAGTTCCCGACTCGGTCCACATGGAGTTAAAATATTTCTTGTCGGGACGCTGGATGGGTTTATACGTGGCATCAGCAGCCATTTTCACGCGTCGAGAGTGCTCCTGTTTTCAAGATTTCAAGGCTCAATGAGCTCAAATTAACAAAATGCTTGAAAGGTAGCAAGTTACTTACAAAAGCTCGAATTTCGGGTGTTGTAGGAGAGTTGGTGGTCCCAGCGGGTGCAAACGGATCGTCAAGTAAAAGAGCGCGGGAGTGAGGAACTCCTGTAATACTACGGTGTGACGCTGTGTGGGTGTTGCTGGACAGGATGGTGCTGGTGAACGGTCTGCCGCCGACCCATTTCTCTGGGCTGTGATCACGCCATTTGGGATGAGATACGTACTCTGCTGTCGTCGGAGGCTCTGGTGTTGCTGTCCCGCCTAAAACGGTAGCTCTGGAGCCATGGGCGTTCCAGTAGAGACGGTCGTATACAGCGCTCTTCCGTCTTCTTCGCTCTGATCCGTCTATATCGTCGCTGTCGTCGTCCTCCTCAACTTGGTTGACTTTTTCTGGTGAAGGCGGGCAGTCTGCAGTGCAACTTGTTCTTCCTTTAACGTTTCTCTGATGCTTCTGCTCGTTTCGGGTATTGTTATCAGTGCAGATTATATCCTCAACGAAGTACTTGGCACACGATAGGGGCTTATTTTTCAGGAACGCCATGGGAGGATGAAGCTCTTTGTGCTTCACACGAGCCTTTTCGAAATTGACTATCCGCTGGACGTATTTCTCGCGAGGCATTTCAACCGTATCGTGTAAAGAGTCGAGACGCCGTACATACTTGCCACCTCCTTTATAGATCGCTCGAGGCGAATATGATCTGCTCGAATGAAGTGAGCAACAATTACCAATCTGCAGTAAATCAAACATACCCATTCTTCACGACACCACCATGCTCCAGTTCCTTCTTTCTTTCTCGAGGTCTGGTATTGTATCACACGTTTAAAGTCAGTCAGCTATGAGCCAGACAACTATATCAATCTATTAATAGTACGAACTCACACGTATATTTTTGAGTAGTCGTCTTTAGCGTAGTCTTTGCCCCATTCCTGTGCGGGTGCGTCCTTGACCCAGGCGTTCACCCGGTCCACATACGCGTTGTGCATCTCCTTTCTAGCACCAGCAACCACAGTAAAGTTTAAATTATCTTGTGTCAAAGAAATTCGAGACTCACGTTGATTTTCCGTAGAGGTGTCTGGCCTGCCGCGCTTGAGAAGCTCGTGACGGTGGAATTCCATTCTTTTCTGCATTTTTTAACCTCATCGCTTCCTGCTCAGATCGGCCTTTCCTCCACCGCACAACATCGAGCGAAAACATTGCAGAATCAACTCACCCAGGCATCAACTGCTCTTCGCAGAACCAGAGTCCTTGTTGTATTTTTAGTGCCTCTACACTACATGTAGTTAATGTTTTAACCCACCCGATGTAGCATAATGCTACATAGTCAAATCTCTTAAGCTGATATATTCAGCTTAAACTAAATCATTTATTACTACCTCTGTGCGGAAAATAATGAGCATTTTAAAAAAAATTGCGCAGCGCTCCGCCTCGTTTCTTTGGGGAGTTATTAGATTTGCAGAGGAGCTATGCGTTTGTGTTGAGCTGCTGACAAAACCAATTTGTGAGCGTACGTGCTCCGCCACATTAGAAGTACTTCTAGTAGTAAAACGGATCAAACTCAGACGTCGTTGACGTCTCACGAGCAGTTAATGCGTCTGGAACATCAACAGGAGTTGTCAATACAGAAAAGGAGAGTGCCATAGCCGCCTGCTGTGCTATGGCAAGCGCTGCCCAACCTTCTTTACGTAAAACCACTTTTCGTCGATGTGGACCACGTCGTGCATTGCGTCGAACTTGTAGGTTCCATCAAGCTGAGGGGTTCATGCAGAACTGGGGCCTCTTGAGGCGATGCAAAGGGGTGAGCAGTGGACGAGTTTGTCTTAGCGCACGGCGTAGGAAGCCCTCCTTCACGAGTTGTTGCACGAGATATGAGCTCACGCCAGAGCCCTGATGTATAGCACGCTGGTGCTCACGGTCATTTACAGGCACTTCGGCGAGGCACTTGCACAACTCCACGCGGTTCTTCGTCTTTGCCCTCGGGAGTGTTTTCTTGACTTGACTACCGCTCCTACCCGGTCTCCCATTGACCGGATACCCTGCTCCCAAATGCGAGAAACAGCGCAGCGGTTTAGATCAAAGTAGGCAGCTCTCCGCCCGATATCGCCGTGCCTGAGCACCCCTCCGTTGCTGTGAAGAAGCAGCATCTCCCACACTGCTTGGCGCTCTTCGTCAGACGCCCCCGATCTGCTCATCGCCGCTCCGGTTTGAAAGTGATGGGGGGAGGTCCAGCGGGAAGATTGGGCGGGAGATTCGAAATTCAAAATATGATCAGATTTGCAAGGTATAGATTCTGAACAGGATGTAATACAATTGGAAATGCTCATTATTTTCCGCACGGAGGTAGTATAACCTGATGGACTTCCGCCAACTGCTACGAGAGGAGCGTCGCCGTGCACGTGAGGCAAGTCAACCGAATACAGAGCCAACGACTAAGGAGATTCAAAGCGCGAAGGGGGAAGAGAAGCTATTGCAATGGCAGAACGCAACGCTTAAAACCTGGGCTAAAAGGTCGAAGATTGACTTGGAGGAATTCCGCAGAGGCCCCATTCCTGGTGTCTACTATATCTCCAATTGGATCACGCAGGAAGAAGAGGATGCGATTCTCGAGCGGGTCTATGCTGTTCCAGATGACAACGAACTTTGGGTCAGGTTGAAACACCGTCGGTTGCAAATGTGGGGAGGGGAAGTCAAATACCCGTTCGAACCCAAGCCACTGCCCGAGTGGTTAAAGCAAATTAGTCAGACGCTGGTAGATACAGGAGTTTTCAGTGAAGAGAAGAAGCCCAACCACGCACTGATCAACGGTGAGACTCCATTTGTTGAAGAAAATGAGATTATGGTGACGAATTACACATACTTATTGATTGATACAGAATATGGCGTCGGAGACTGCATTTTACCACATGAAGATGGTCCTGCGTACTTCCCTTTCGTGTCCATCATCAGTACTGGAGCTGAATGCCGCGTCAGATTTGAGCCTCATCGAGCTTTGGCATCGAGTGGGAATCAGACTGATCCAGACTCAAGCGATATCGTGCAGCACTTTGACTTTCAACTGGAACGACGCAGTCTATTGCTGTTTACTGGAAAAGCCTACACACGCTATCTACACAGCATCGACAACGTCCAAGTGGGCACACGCATTTCGCTAACAGTGCGGCACGTTAATCTCAAGTAGGTTTTGCTTTGCTTGCGGCAGTTGAGTGCAACGAAATACTTCCTTCCTACTGGAGCTTGATCGCCGTTAAAACTTGCTGGACGAGGACTATCAGTAGGTTACGCCGACGCAGCTCGACCGCATCGTCAAGGCGAAGCACCTACGGTCTTCGCATAATAATGAGATTTGGCGAGCTGCCCCAGTCTTCCGGGCGTGAAAAATGAATTCGTCAGTCACTACCTTGGACAGTTTCTACTCTGAACTTGGTGCTAACCGAATTGATCTGCTTGCTCCACCGTTCGTTGGAGAATGACAACTAGCTTTTTGCTGCAGCGGTAGTATTAATACAGTCACAGTCATGCTTCTAAAAGTCTTTATCCGCCCGGAACGAGCTGTTGCTAGAAATCCTATCTGGCCTCGCTCCTCTCATGCACCAAACCCAAAAGATGAAGCAAACCAGAGTTGACACCCGCAGGCAACTTTTTCTCTTCGCTGTGCCAGCCCAACATCGACTTGATAAACTCCATGGTTCACTTCACTCTGTAGGCCGATTGGCTCATCTATTGGAACAAGGATTTCCCGAGGAAGACTAAGACCTTACTCGCCATTCTATTGTCAACAGACCCCATCGAATGGGCGATCATGGTTTCCAACACCCCGGCAATCGGTCGGTGCTCTCTGGGACCTTTAAATTTGTCTGCACTGATCACCAGTGCAACCGAGCTTTCGAACTGTTCAGTACACGTAGCGCTACTCTCGCTGGGGCATCTCAGTCGTGTTTCAGACGCGCGTCGGGGACAACAGATTGAAGCTAAACCAATCCAACCCCGTTATGACGTTGATGAACATGGCAGAATCGACCGTCAGGATGATCAAGTTGATAGCCATGATCGCCGAATAGGTTTCGAACTCCGCTCTCCATTCGATGGAGTAGGAGAGAGTCTGCTGGCAAAAGCCATCTACGTAGAGTGAGTAGAATGGCGAGTAGTCTTCCTCTGGAAATCCTTGCTGGGGGAGCTAATAAAAAAAACTTTGCACAAATAATGTCACTTTCCAAAGTCCTCCGTCAAATTGCTGTGTGAGTTAGTGCAGGACAGAATGTCCTGAATTTTCCAAACCGCAACGTAATAAACCGACGAGAAATCTTCGTTTCGGAAAATGCTCCAAGAATCTGTCAGGCCGTTTCGAATATGCGATGAACGTTGAGTGCGTTGACTCGACACTTAAGACTGCTGGCAGCTTTGGTGAGTCGAAACCTCCTTTGGTGGGGTTTCCCGGTTATTTCTCCTTCTGCTCATTGTTTCAACTGCGTGACAAACCGCAAAGAAGATCGCCAAGCTAAGATACCCCGATGCAGTCTTTTTCTCCATCGCAATGGGCCCACCGAGAGATTCCAGCACGAGGATCTACGTCCAACAACACGAATCGAACAGCTCTTCCTCGACGAGAGAGGGATGGAAAAGGCAGTAGTGGTGGCACTCTCCAGGTGCTTAACCCTCAAGCTCGCGCCACGGTGACTACTATTTCAAACAACGAAGCGAGTCTCTACATGGACGACTTCAGTCTTGACACTCCGTCCTTTGTGACGCTGGCCAGTGCGATGAAGATGCGAATGTGTGAAGTGCTTTGGTACGTCAAAAGATACTTTTTCTTTCGGATATGTTCAACCTCTGACAGTATCCACTTGTGTGCCTTAGGCGGCGAGTGCAAGTACAGCTCATTTGTTCGACTGAACTTTCATCAGAGCACTTCAAGCAATACTCAGCTATGCTGTGTATTCGTCGGCGTCATCATTATGGATGTCGTGGTAGCTCTGCACTTTCGATCTCGCTTGATCGACGAATGCACCCGGTCCGAATGTTATCAACGAAAGCCAAAGACTCGCGCAAGTTTAAGATCGGGATCGAATATGGCTGGCGAGCGAGGCGCGTGTGGTTCCGAGCACCCAATAGATCAGTCTACGAGCAGTGGAACGATGTCATCCGAGCTGCAGTACAGGGAACTCATGGTGGAGGCTTCCAAGAGGATTCACTCGCGAGATGGGTCGAACGCAGCGGCATTTCCATGATGGAGACGGCGACAACAAGCGGTGCCGGCAGTATGGATCGCTTCAGCACGGATTCCTACGTCAGAGGCTGCTCGAAAAGCTACCGATCCGACATACCCGATGACGAATGGTCTGCAGAAGATCCCGCTTATCAACTTCGAGGCAATGACCGTGGCGAACGAAGCCACGGCGTCAACAACTTGACTTTAATCTGCGCACGGTACAGAAATACTAGCCGCGAGCGCACGGACACGGCAATCTGGATGGGACGTCCTGCGTTTTCCTCCACGGAAGTTGATAGTTGAAGATCTTCTTCTTGATAAGCCCTTGTCCTTGTCTTTACTAATGTCGTTAGCTTACCGGACACAGCAGCGTTGGATAAACGGATCACTGGAAATCTGAAGTCGTAATGATGAATTCGCGCTTAGTGCTTAATGCTCACTAGAAACTGTCGCACTCTTGCAGCGGTTTACATGATCGGCAGATACAGAGGCTCCTCCTGCACAAAAGGCAGCGCGGCGATCTTCTGGCACATGGATCGCACCTTGGACAACAGCGATGTCTCGGTGGTGACAACGAACTGCACGTTAGCGCGGTCGATAATAGGCGCCTGCAGGATCGAGTAGATGGAAACACCGCTCTCTTCAGCGAGCTGGCCGACGTGGCGGATGACACCCAGACCATCGGTGATCGTGATACGCACGTAGAAGTGGGCCTCGTAGTCCGGCTGCAGCGTAAGAGGGGTCGAAGCCTTGAACGGGTCCAGCGGGGCGTCGCCGCGTGCCAGCTGAATGATATCGTTCATCACCGAGTTGGCCGTGGGGAAGCGACCAGCACCTGGGCCCACGTACGCGCTGCTGTCCAGGTTGTGCGAACGCACGTTCACCAGGTTCGTAGCTCCGCTGATGCTGGCAATGACGTTGCTGTGCTTCACCACCACCGGCGACACGTAGACCGTGACTTCCTGAGGCTTTCCAGTCTTCTCGTCCGCAGGCTTGAGCAGCTTCGCCACACCCAGTAGCTTGATAGTGCTGTCCATCATCTTGGCATACTCAAAGTCAGCGGATGAAACCCTAGAGATACCCACCGTCGGGATTTCCGACGGCTTGACAATTCCTCCGAAGCCCAACTTGGTCAGGATGGAAATCTTGCTCTGGACGTCGAATCCGTCCACATCTGCGCTGGGGTTCGCTTCCGCGTATCCCAGATCTTGCGCCTCCTTCAGCACAGCGTCATAGGCCACACCTTCAGCCTCCATCTTGGACAGCATGTAGTTGGTCGTACCATTCATGATACCAGCGATCTCCGTGATGTTGTCGCTGTTATAGGCGTTCTGCAGAGTGTGGATGATGGGGATGCCGCCAGCCACTGCCGCTTCGTAGCCGAAACGCACGTCCGGGTGCTGCTCCAGCAGCTGCACGATCTCCGGCATGAAGTTGGCCACCAGCGCCTTATTAGCCGTGATGACGTGCTTGCCGGCCTTAATCGCACCGAAAACCACGTCCTTGGCATCATCCACGCCGCCCATGAGCTCCACGACGCAGTTGATGTTCTTGTCCTCAAGGATATCGGCGTAACTGCTGGTGAACTGTGTCTCCGAGGGCGTCAGATGCTGCAGACCGCGGTCCTTGCTCAGGTTCTGGACGCAGATCTTGGACACGAGCGCGTTCACGCCCATGGCGGCCAGTTTCTGGCGACGCACGGGGCTGTGCAGCAGGTCGAAGACGCCGCCGCCGACGGTGCCGCAGCCCATGAGGCCGATGTTAAGCGAGACACGAGACATAATAGTAAGAGTGATGGTCGTTCAAGAGAGAGTGATGGTCGTTCTGTTGCTGTTAAGACGGATTCGAGACTGATGTGGTGAAGATGGTGGCGGTAAAAAGATACCCTAGACCACAAGAACCTTGCTGGCAACAGATGGTGGTTAAAGTTGCGCTTATATTGCGCAAGCAGTGAAATCAGCAACTTATTTTTAGATTAAGTTGCACAAAAGGAGATGGGCTGCACGAAAAAGAAGAAAGATACAACATCGGGAGAAGAAAATGCGTTTTCTTCTCATTCATTCCCTTTACAGCCAAGCCATGCCTCTTCTTTGACATTGCACGGAGTCCCTACTCCACGCTTAATCTGCTCTTGTCGGACTTCGATGAACAGTTGATCGACGTTGCAGGCTACAACTTGCATGCGACTGCTGTAACACATTCCGATGGTCCCATTGTCAGATGTCACTCCGGGGATATCGCACCGTCGATACATGACGCCATCACAGGAAGCAATTCGCTCTGGGGTGGGGAAATCTGATAACCCTTCAAGTGAGAATGGAATTGTTGACTTCTGGCAAATTGCAAAGGAAAACCCATTGAGGATTTCTTTTGTTGCAGCATTGGCGTGGCGAGGATCATCCGGATCTAGACACGTTGCACTTGGTACTTTGAACGCCTCGTCCTCTACGCAGAAGGAGTCGGTAAGGTCGCAGACCCCCATGAATCCGTTGCAGCACATGTGGTTGGGTCGGAATATCGCCAGTCGAGAGAGACTAATGAGAGGAGCCATGTCGGGGACAGCGGGAACTTGCTGGATATGGGCGAGGGCCAAAGTCTCCAAGCTCGGGAGGTTGTCGAAAGGTGGGAGTTCTGTGAGTGATAGCAGCACAGCTAGCACCATACTGCGTAGATTCGGAGCGCCGCTAAAAGCAGGGAGAGCAACGAGATTGTGGTGGTTTCCGAGGTGCAGGAAGGTGAATTCAGGGAGGTCACTGAAGAGATCAGGAGGGAGAGTGACAAGGTTGCGACTACCATACTTCCCTTCCAAGTGCCTGGAAACGAAGTTAGAAAAGAATTGATAAAAAAAATGTGCTAGAACAGACGTACAAATGCTGGAGCTGCTTGAACTCCGAGGTCCAACTGGGGATTTCCTCTAAGCTGGTGTAGATCAACGAGCTGTATGTACAACAACAGTTAGTAGTTACCATCAACGAATTAAAATCTGCTTCAACGCACATTGTCCTCATGCTCGTACAGCGGCGCAACTCGTCCGGCCAGCGCTTCAACTGGCGATTGATTAGCTGCAACGTGTGCAATCGACCAGCATCCGCAAGTGCGCGAACTTTGTCTTCGACGTCCTCCGGGTAGTTCCATTCGTAGGCTGTTCGCGGTGCTCGATCACCGTCAATCATAATAATACAAGGACATTGGTTTCCAGTGTTCCAATCGTGAGCATAAGCCACACATTCCGGATATTCCTCACAAGCTGCGCGCGCACTTATCACTGCCGAGTGAGTGAAAACCACAGCGCAAATACTTGCAGTGACGAAAATGAGAGCAACCGCAGGTGGTACGGATCTCTGTCGTTGTACAATCACCAGATTTTGGGGCGACGTACGCCGTGAACGAAGGCGACATCTCTTGGAAAGAATCACAGCGATCACTCGGGTGAACCGGTAGCAGAATGAAAGATTCAATCCGATGCTCAGCATGAAATCGAGAATGCTACTGATCCTCAACGAGTTAAAATTGATGAGGAAGAGCGCGACTTCAGCTGGATCCGCCTGCATTCGCGCATATCGCTCGAAGTTCCCATCAGGAAGAATTTCAGCATTTACCAAATAAACTTCACGGTCGAAGCTGAAATTGTAGTAGCAATAGCTCAAAACGGCGATCGGATAGAGGACAGCGGCTGCAAGGTCGAACCTAACGCAAATAGTTATGAGAAGAAACATTTCCGTCAACGTTGATTTTCTGCGTACGTACATCGAATCCATCAGAACCTCTGCAAAAGCTGTATGGTTGTGGAGTGTGATGCTCACAGCCATCGCAAGCCCATTCAGAGCGATGAATGAGGCGTATCCGTACGCGATAGTATCGGGGAGTCCCTGGCTCAACACTCGACGTAGAACAAGTCCTTGGACAACCAAGTCGCAGGCTTTCTGAAATGTATTCTTCACACAAACATGTCATAAATCATAGGCAATTGGTCGTGGAAACAGGAATACTTACAAAGAATTTACGGTTTACACCGTCAAAGCCTGTGAGGTTTGAGTAGAAGAGGCGAATATTTTGCAGTCTCCTTCTTGAATCGGACGTACATCGCAGCAGCCAGCATGCGGATAATGCGTTCCACAGTCGTTGAGCTACTGAACTCTTTGATTGACAGATCCCAGCGGCTGTGTGTCGAAAGCAAAGAATTCGACTAAGCACAAGGATGTAACACATATTTACTACCAAGAATCCAACAGTGCTGGTCCACTTCACGACTGGGGTTCGTTCCACAATAAGCCAGAAATTCCCGTTATCGTAGTCTCTAGTTGCCATGAGTAGATTAGCAGCTTCGTTCGGCGCTACAGTGAGGAAAATGAGCCACGAGGTCCAAGCGATACACAAAATGACAACAGCCAACAAGGGGATCCCCAGTGCACCAAATGCTTGTCGAAAAGTGAGGCCAGGGGAAAATTGAAATGTGCCATTAGATCGTCGTCGCTCTCTGTTACCTTGTAAGCTTGGCGATGAAGTTAATACGGCTGGTCGAGCAACAATGAGTGTTCGTTCCAAAACTAAGACTGAAGTTGGAGCCACCTTTGTTGTCTGGAAAAATCTGGGGAAAACTGATACCGGTCGTTCTTCATATTGACGATGAGTATCTGCAAGCGAAGTCCTTTGAGTACTGCTGGATGGAGCCTTTGGCAACCAGAGCTTGCGGTCTCCGCCAGGCAAACCACTCATCGTTCGCAATATTCTGCGAATGTGCAAAATAAGCCACAAATATCTTCGACAACTAACAGCGTTTGTGTTCGTGATTCATTCATTGTACCGTACAAGAAGCTACGTTAAATGTTCACTTTTCGCTGGACACCCAAGCCAAGCTTCTTCCTTGGGATCACAGGGTAGGCCTACGTGTCGTTGTATCTGCACTCTTCGCACCTGGATGAAAGGTTGGTCTACATTGCATGCTATCACTTGCATTCGAGCGCTGTAACACATGCCCAACAACTTGTCCGTTGTCACACCAGGGATATGGCATTGTCGATAGAGCACACCTGCATACATTTCAATCCGATCTGGGGTTGGTTTGTCGGACAAAGCCTCAATTGCCAGAGGAAGTGGGGTCCGTTGACAAATAGTGTATGGAAAGCGCTTCAGAATCTGCAAAGTGGCTGCATTGGCACGTCTCGGATCGTTTCTATCAAGGCAAGAAGCCTTTGGTACGCCAAACACTGGGTCGTCCATACAGTAACTGTCTAAGAGGTTGCATTCGCCCATGAATCCATTGCAGCAGACGCGGTTCGGACGATAAAGCGTAAGTCGTGAAAGACTCGTAAGCGAATCCAAATCCAGCAGAGTAGGTACTTGCGGGACCTGCACAAGAGCGAGAGCTTCAAGTCGAGATAAATACTTTAATGGGGGCAATTCCGTGACCGACAGAAGGATGGCAAGAGTCACACTTCGCAAACTGGGGGTCCCGTTGAACGGAGGAATACCGGTAAGATGATAGTGGTTACCCAGATGTAGGAACGAGAGTCTTGGGAAACCACTGAAGAGATCGGAAGGTAATACTACGAGGTTCTGACTGCCATATTTCCCCTCAATGTGCCTAAAAAATGATCATGTCAGAGGTTGTTGGGCATTCGGTGAAAATAGTTCCTACTTACAAGAATTGGAGTTGCTTGAATTCTGTGATCCACTGTGGAAGCTCCTCCGTGCTAGTGTAAATTAGAGAACTACGGCAAATTATTAGTACATTTCGACATATCTTACAGACAGAAAACTTACATTGACTCGAGACCTGTACAACGTCGAAGCTGTTCCGGGAGAAGCTTTAGCTGACGATTAATAATCTGTAGACCCTGGAGAGTTCCAGCCACCGACAACGCGCGAACAACTTCGGTGGCATCAACTGGATAGTACCAGTCTGTTGTTGTTCGAGGGGCGCGTTCGGTATCAATCATCATCAAACACGAGCAGTTCACGCCATTATCCCAAATGCGCGAAAATGCCACACATTGAGGGTAACGATGACAAGCAGCGTGGGAGACCTCCATGCCCTGGTACGTATAAACCACTGCAAATATGCTGGCCAAGAGGAACGGAAGGGCAAACCAGCGTGATACCGGTTTCTGGTACGAACGTTCGGCTTCTTTTACTGCATCGATGGTTGGCCCCAATTTGGCCCCTCCCATTCGATAGCTCTGCGTTGCGAGGATCTCAATGACGCGACTGAAGCGATGGCAGAAGGAAAGGTTCATTCCGATACCCAATATGAAATCCATGAGGGTTTTAATACGCAGTGAATTGAAGTTGAGGAGGAAAAGCGCCACTTGAGCTGGGTCTGCTTGCATTCGAGCGAAGCGCTCGAAAGTCCCTTCGTCCAGCACGTCCACATTGACGAGGAACACGGCACGATCGAACTGGAAGTAGTAAGTACAGTAGGCCAGCACCAGCATCGGGAAGAGAACAGCAGCGCCAAGATCAAAACTTAAATGAGTTGATTAGTGGGGGGGATATCTGGTTGCAGAATGACATTTACGTACATGGAATCGATCAAAACTTCGGCAAATGCGGAATTCTTCGCAGACATAATGTTAAATACGCACGTGAGGCCGTTGAGGCTCACAAAGCATGCATATCCTATTGTCAGCATGTCAGGGAAACCCTGAGCCAACGTTCGGTGCAGTACTAAGCCTTGAAAGACCAGATCGCCAGCTTTGAGGAGTACGTTCTAGCATCCACAACAATTTGTAAGTGGTTTAACTCCATTCAATCGTCAAGCAAAACCCACGTACAAAATACTTTCGGTACGTGGAATTGTACCCCGTGAGATCCGCCCAGACCTTCACAACTTGTTGTAGCTTGCACCGTTGGGCCATGCTAACGTACCAACTCTTTGTGATTCTTCCGCTATTCACCCGTTTGACGATGCTTCGAAACATGAACATTTTCACGAGAACCGACATATACCCGACGTCAACGACTGCAAGGCCTAACGCGCTGGACCACTTGACGAACGGTTCACGCTCAACGATGAGCCAGAACTGGCCGTAGTCGTAGTCTCCTGTGTGCATGAGTCGGTTGGCCGCTTCATTCGGAGCTAAGGTCAGGAAAATGAGCCAGGATGTCCATAGGATACAGACGATCGCCACAACAAGAAGAGGAGGGCCCAGTGCTCCGTACGCTTGGCGGAAGGAAGTTTTGGATGCTCGAGATTTTCGGATGAATCGTCTGGAAGCAGTTTTCTTGGACACGGGAGTGATTTGCCGTTTCCATGTGAGTCGAGGAAGCGCAGAGGATTCGAGATGGTGAGTGTGGGGCCCATTGAGGGCATCCGGGACCAAAGCGGCAGTGTTGGAGGGAGGAAACTTGGCATCGTTGCTTGGCACCACACGCATTCTAGTCGAGTGTTTTGCTGTAAATAGCAGGAGGATAACGTAGATGAACCATTTGATGGAGGTTAAAGTGTTTGAAGGAGAGTCTCACTGCCAGCACCTGAATGGCTCAGGTGACAACAAAGTTGCTGGAAGGTGCACTGCAATGGAGATGCCGGCGGTGTTGAAGTTTGTTAGCTGTTGCTTCAAGGTGCTTGCGTGTCGTGCGATGACTGTCATTTCGAAGCACCAAAACGGTTAGCTCGGTACTAGTCTAGTATCCATGAACTTTACCACAACATCAATACACTGTACTTTGTACGTACAATATCAGCAGATCGACTACTGTACAAGACTAATAGTCAGGATTTAACAGCTCCAGACTCCTTACTACATTTACGACAGAACGCGGGTCACGATCTCGTCCTGGCTCCTGGCGCTTGAGGCTTCCTAGATCGGATCGTTGTGAACTTCATTTTCCTGTGCCGGGGTCCTGCCTGACCTGCGCTTCAAGCGTACGATTCTTCTGGTGGAAGACGCTTGTGTTAGATCGTGTTTGGATAGACTATCAGACGTCAGCATCAAAGGAGCCTGCAAAAATACGGTCGGATCTCTTTGATCTACCACCGGTATCCGATAGTACCGGTACTGTACTTTTGCAGGTCGTTTGTCGCTTTCCTCAATTTTTTTTTGATGTGAGGCAAACCCCAACAACGAATCTTCCCAGCGGTGCCTCGCAATCTTCACTGGGGCTTTCACAGCTTGTTTTCTTCTCGTCAATTATCGTCCTTTTCTCCAGAGAAAAAGCGTTTCGGAACGAGCTTGAAGTGTGCGGCCATGTTGAAGCGCTCCGCATTGAGGAGTCTTCAAAAGTTTCGGGCCAAATCACGCACAGCCTGAAGATATTATTCAGTGAAGGGCATATGATATCAATCGCGGGCTCCACGGCCGCAGAAGATCGCCTGCTGGCTGCTCTAAGCTCTGAGTTTGGTGCCTCTGCGACCACGTGGCGAGGCGCTCGCCGCTACAGTCCGTGCTGATCTGGGCACCTTTCCAGCGACAACGGCAGCCATTTGCCACCGTTACCTTTGCAGCGCGTGAGCAAGCAACGATTGCTGCTTGGTGAAGAAGCCTCCAGTCTTGGGTTCGCGCGCCAAACGGAAACGCAAGCTTGCAGCACACCGCGTTAAACCACCGGTACTGTACTGCACCATACCACCAATGCGACTCGTATAAGATCTCGTCGCCAAGTGTGCTGAAAAAAACTGAAGCTGTACATGTATTACAATCAACTAGGATACATGCCAAGTTGTTGATGCTTCGCGTTCGCTTGCATTCACACTCGAGCTGGCGCCATGCAATTCGAGCAGTCTTCTTCGTCGTAGAGTGCAACTTGCACTGTGCAAGCTTCTTCTGATATGGAGTCGCACTTAATCGAAATGTGACGGTACAACGTCAGCTTGCCCATCACGCTAATTGCACAGTCTGTTGCGGGACGAACGCCATGTCAGTTCGAGGTGTGCCGTGGGTCCATTGATGAACATGCACACCGTGAGAAACGGCGCAGCAGTACACGTAGATCCTAACATTTTAGGCTGTGCTGTTTGCCATGAGCTCAAAAGCCGGGGGTTTGCTGCTCTCTCCTTCCACACATCCAGAAAATGTTTTGAGAATGCTATAGTCGGACGGTGCGCGTAGTCGTGCCGAATCGATTTGCCGCAGCGGAACAAGACCTTGGAGGCCCATCGCGGCCATCATCTGCAATCGGGAAACGCGGCTCCGCTGCAGCCGCGTTCCGGATGCCTCACGCAGATGGGAGCAATACTTTTGTCTAAAGTCTTCGCTGTAAATGGCTGCGGGCTGCGTTTGCCAGCGAGCGGAGCAGCGAAAGCTGCAGCATTGGCAAATGCCATGGCCGATAGCAACGACTCACAGCAGGTGCCGTCGATCTCCGCGTAACTCACACAGCCTAAAAGATACTTCTGCGGACGAACTGTGAGAAAAAACCGCACGTTCAGTCGACAGGTCCAACAGCGGTCAGCGGTAGGCTGAATCGGTCTGCTGCAAACGCTGCATGGACGTCTCGCCAAGCAGGTCGCATCTCGCTGCTCGCTCGCCTTGCTTGCTTCCTTGCTTGCACCCCTCGACGCTAAAACTGGCGACGCAAATCTGCACCTCAAAGCTTTTGCTCGGTCGGTTTTCATCGACTTCTCTTTACGGGCGCATAGCCGGCACGTTGCGGCAAAAACCGTGGAGGATACGGTCTCGTCTGCTCTCAAGTGTTCTGATTGGTTGAAATACCCAAGCATACGGTTGCACATAGTGAAACCAAGTAAAGCATACTGAGCGCAAGTGATTCCACACTGGTACCGTGCACAGACGGGGCAGTTGGCGTAAGCGATGGGCGCACCAAGAGAGCGCCTTCGCTTCGCTGGCTGCCCTTCGTTTTCCGCCTAAGACGAGCTCCACCCGCTCCATTTGTCAAAAGTCCACGCCGTATCAACAAGTTCGCCAGGTCATCGCCATGAAGGACGGAGTCTGCACACTGAGCGCCACTGTGCTGGAGGCCCACGCGCTGGGAGGGACCAAGATGTTCGAGGTCAAAGTGGCCTGCAAGGGCAAGAGCACCAGCGTGTACAAGAGCAAGGAGGACTTTAAGAGTGTACTGGACATGTTCCGCCTCGTGGGCGCCATGTGCCGCGCCAAGAGCGACCGCTGCGAGGTGTGCGCTGCCTGCAGCACGATGAACCCCGTGCGCGTGTGTGATGAGGACTCGCTGGATGAATTCCTGGGTGACGTCTTGGCGAAGCTGCGCAAGGCGGAGCCGACTGCGATCGAGCAGTGCAGCACCCACCGCGGTATCGTGCAGATCCTCATGGACTTCCTCAACGTGCGCAATGGCAAGTACTTCTGCGAACTCACTCCCGAGATGGAGAAGCAACTGTCGCCCATGAGCAACAACAGTGAAGACCTGTTGCACGACGAGGTGGATCTAGATCACCCGATCTCGCGCTCGTCGCTCAACCGCACGCTGTCGGAGCAGTTTGCTGCTATGGACTCGGTGTGCTAGCGATATCAGCTAGCACACCACACGAAACACACGCGAGCTCCCGCATTCCCCCCTCCCACTATATAAACGCAAACGAGCAGAGAAGCCACCAGCGCTTCTCCACCCCCAAAAACCTCGCTTCCACCTCTACGAAGCAGGATTGTAGATTCCTCCCACCCACACCACCCACAAGACCTCTCTCCGCTGTGTAGCTTGTTTTCGTCTTGAGAGAAGTTGATGGCGCACGATGGCAGACCTGGTCAATCGACGAGTCCCATGCGTACAATAAATGAAACGATTAATATAAGAGCTCCTCCATGTGGCACAAAACAACCCTCCTGCATCTATTGAGGCCTTAGACTTCCATGGCAAATTCAAGGTCACGTCAATGGGGTTCAAAAAATTGACTGCGTCCCGCAATCCGACCTACGCGTTCGGCGTCATCGTTGCTGTCAGTAGTCAAGTGTATCGCAGGCGTCCGTGTGATGAAGCAGAAAGAGGATGGATCTTGGGGCAAGATTCTTGGCACACCAGAACTCGCTGCTCGACTTCAACTCAACCGACCAAAAGCCTGCGACAGAGCGATCGAGCCAGCGACTGTAATCGCCACCTGCTGCTTTCTCGCGTGCGAATGCTTTGCTGAATGCCTTGAAGTCGAGCTGCGAGCTGCACACGAAGCAGCAGCCACCCCTCACCTGCTCTGTAATTCCATCCGTACGAGGTCTAAAGAAGCCTCGTCTCGCCTACGTGTTAGAGATATGTACTGATCGAGCAGCGGTACAGTATCATACCACCAGGAAGATGTTGGCATTTCAAGAGTGAATGCTATGCTGTTGCAATCTGCTGCTGCTCTTCACCTGCAGCCACTGCCTCGTCATGAATGATCTTGAGCATTTCCTGGCTCTCCAACGCGTGAATTGTACCGATAGTATTGCGTCGACGAGGTTGCAATGCAGCGTCGCTGTTAGCGTGCGCTTCTTCCGCTTGGGCCTGTGTCATGGCCGCGCGGATGTGGTGCAGCAGTTCGGCCTCTGTGTTGGCACCTACGAGCTCCAGCACCTTCTTCTGTAGGAAGGCGCACCAGCTACTATGTCGCTGCATCGCCAATGCGTCTTCCACTAGTCCGTCCAGTGCTCGCTCGCGCTTGCGGTTCGATGGATGCGTCGACATCCAGTCGAAGTCCATGTCCAGATCGCCCTCACCTGCCTCCGGGTCTGCGTAGAAAGCCGTGAACGCCTTCCACAGTCGTGGGGCCTCGGATGGGTCGTAGCACGCGCTAGCGAGCAACATGATGCCGATGTGGTCTGCTTCGGCCTCTTGCGACCGACTGAAGGGCAAGTTGAAGGCTGCAGGTGCAACACAGAGTTGTTAGTTGGCTTCAACTATGAGATACAACCCGTTTGCAGGTGCAATACTGTACCGAATTGGAAGATGTACTTGAGCAATGGACTCTCCATCCCCAAGATGAACTGCAGATACAGCATTGGAAGCATACTCATGGATTCTGCCGTGTGTCTCGCAAGTGCGTGGCCGATTTCGTGCGCCATCACGACTGCAAGCGCATCGTGCTTGTTGTGGCAAATGCCCTTCTGTACCGCAAAATCAATGAGGTCTAAGATCCCCGTCTGAACGATGATCTTCCCCCCGGGGGCACAGCATGCATTAGCAGAGGACGGGTTGTCTACCAGCCAAACTCGCCAGTCGTATTCTCGAGGGAACAAATGCTCGGACACGGAGATCAGTCGACTGCAGAGAACAAAACAACAAACGTCAAAAGGTCTGCTAGCCGGAGGTGGAGACGGCGATGAACTTACGTTGCTACGTCAATACACAGTTGCAGTTGTGGTCCGTCGTCAATAGTTTTAGCTCCCGCCAGCTCCTCCATTGCAGTCTTGGTCCCAAGTTCCTGAAGTCAGAAAGCAAAAACTCGTGAGAAACCCCCATAATGAATGATGCAACAATGGGAAGAACCACACACGTACACACTCCTCTTCTCTTGAGAGAACTACGACCTGCGTACGTCCAGTGATGGGGACTGTGTGCAAGTTGGTGAGGAACTGGTACGTGGCCGACGTGATACCCAGAACTGCACTCCATCGCACCAACTGCAGCACAAGAATTAGAGACCCCCAGGCATATATTTATCATATTGAGGTTGTTACCTGTGTCTGGAATTTCGATGGACGCACATCTGCGTACAAAACGAGAAGAAAAAAAGGTTATCAAACTGTCCTTGAAAGCCTTTCGAGGGTAGTTTCGGCCGCACGGGTCTGCACCAGGTTCAGGTGGGGGAATTTTATCACACGCAACATCCCCACGGGCTGTACACTACGCATCTTCATCTTGGGCCCGAAGAACGACCAGCTGTGGTCGGGCACCGCCGCGCGCCCACGACGGAAGACATCCACCCAGCCCATCGAGTTCTATAGATTGGTTGGTTTTTTACTCGGAAAAAAATATCGGTTGAAAACCGGTTTAAAAACGGTCTTCTATCGGGCGACTGGTTCATTAACCGTTGAGACAAGAGCAAAGAAAGAGCAGCTGCTGAGTTAACCACGGAAAGCATTTGGACAGCAAGTAGTCTCCTGGAGGTGTGCAGTACCCTAATTCAAAGTTTTATGTTTGTGGGTATGTACCAGGTGGACGTGGGATACAACTTATAGTACTCCGTGTCGAGTGTCAGTGAGAAATGCGTCTTAAAGCGAAAGGCGTTGCTTGCAGAAGGACGTGTGTAAGCGTATGTCAAGAGGAGCCTCGCAAACTCTCAATTCCCATCAAGCGACAATCTACCTGGATGTTTGATCGCAAAGACTTTTCACCTGCGCGAACTACTTACTTGTACGGGCCGGCAACATGAGGCGTGAAGTGAAGCCAAATGCCTCCTGGTTTCCGTCCCATCCTGAAAAATGGAAAATGAACTTGTAGAGACGATGGTGGTGTCTCTAAACTTGCGAGCTTGGCTGCGGAATAGCAACGTTCAAACAGCTGAGCATCTTATCCGTATTGATCAATGGTTCCAGAGATTTAAGTGCACTGGATCCACACACGGAGGCTGCTCAGGACGCCAGCTGAATAAACAACCGAAAAAAAACCAAAAAAACCAGAATAACTAACTTGTTGGATTTAAAAAGGAAATAATTATAAAAAACCATTCCATATCGAGTTCAGTACAATTTGTACCCGAAGACATCTGATTCAAATGGAATCAGAAATTAAATATTGTGAACCCATTTTAGAGGTGGCTTCGTGTCCGAGCATGAGGCTCATATAATATGAGTCATATTGTATGTGGTAATGAACTTCATGAGAATAAATTCGGTATGGCTTTCACCCGTGATATCGACGGGTTTGGCTGTGCGAATTGACCAAGACTCGACATGTAGTGGAGGTGCCTCACCCAGAGGCAGGAGGGGTTAGAGCTTCGACACGGGGGGCCTTGCCTCCTTCATGTGGAGTACAACAGACAAAGGCGTTATTTTCTTTAAACCTTCGGCGGAATGACTGGAAGGTACTACTACAACCGACTCAAGCAGTAGCTTCTCACCCTATCCTGGGCACGAGAAGAAACAGTGTTCCAGCGTTTCAATTGCCACACACGACTCGAACGCACTGCTGAATCGTTGGGTTAAGTCTTTTCAGGAAATATAGCCGTGCCCAACAATAATATCCATAGAACAATCTATAATAGGACATCATGCATCACTGGAACCAGACATCTTCGCAATTGGGACAGTGCAGCATGAATGCGCATTGGAGGGCATCCGAGTTCACTCATACAAGTGGCAGTCACTATGGGTGCCATGGAGCAAAATTTTCACAGCAAACGACTTAAGTTGGCGATTGCTACTTTTCCCGCAGTCACGAGATGTCAATGCAGACTGGAAACAACACCACAAACTACTGTTGCTGTTGTGGAGAGTCCACATAGCAATCGTTTTCCATGCTACTTGCGGCTACGCAACAAGATTCACTTCAAGGAGACGGAAACAAAAAACTCAAAAGTGTGATTTAACGACATGACCAACATATCTATCTGCATTGTGAGGAACTGGAGCTGATTGGCGATGCAGTGGTTTCAGTTCTTCAGGTAATGGGTTTCGATCCTCCCAAACCAAGAAACTTGCCCGAATCCAGTGGACTCCCAGATATTACATCACTATAGCGAAACGATATGTCCACTAAGTAGTTAATCTTCTTCTTCTTCTTCGACATGTAGTGGGGGTGCTGAATTCACTGCGGTTGGTGATTAGTATAGCAATGAAAGGAGTGCAGCTTGTACAAGCATGAAGGAACGGCGTGTCGGGATCAAGAACGTCTACGAGTCCGAGCAAGAAAGTGACGAAGGAGAACTGAATGAGGCTGGTCTGTTGTTATCTCGAATCGTACCGATGAATGTCCAGGGCAGGTATTTCAACGAGTTTGTTGTCGCCCACCGACAAACGTCGCAGAGATTAACTCTACACTGGAATAAATACGTGTGGAAGGCATTGACGTGTGACAGACTGGCATCAAGAGGAATCCTGCATTTCGGGCCATGAAGTATATCGCTGCTGAAGCAAGTGGGAGCAGGATAACACGGACAATAAACACGGGTGACTAAGATGTGGTGCAGTCGATCACCGACAACTTGTCGCCGACAAGGCGACCGGTGCTGCAGATCACCACATTATTACCATCTTGTCTTCGGTGTCTTCGGTGCGATGAATAACAGATCGAGCGTAATATTGTTGGTGGCAATGATGATTCCCAGACTTTTTGACGAAAAAAAAATACTTTAGGATGTATCAAATACGTTCGTCGTGCATCTTGCTCACAGAGGAGCCAAAGTTGGCGCACCCATCAGTGCGAATTCGCTCGAGGCGCGTTTGTCCCCCTTCATCGTCAAGTCCTGAGTTCGGTAGTCGTATGCAAGGCCTCCGTGGTAGGTGATGTCGATCCCATTCACTTCCTTGTCTTCATCCACGCGGAGACCAATCGTGATCTTGAGCAGGTACAGGATAATCATCGTCACAACGAATGAGTACGCAGCAGCTACGCACTGGGATACCAATTGGTGGAGGAACTGGACGTGGTTACCGTAGAAGACACCGCCCTCAATGTTCGGATTCACATCGGAAGTCGCAAACAAACCCGTGAGCAGACCACCCATGACACCCACGCATCCGTGGATAGCGAACGAGTCCAGAGTGTCATCATAGCGGAGATAATTCTTCAATTGGATTGCCGAGAAGCCCGTAGCTGCACCGATCACACCAAAAACAACCGAAGCCCACGGATACACGTAACCGCACGCCGGGGTAATGGAGACAAGACCAGCAACAGCGCCACTAGCTGCTCCGCAAGGATCAAATTTCTTCCGTGAGGCGAACTCGAGTCCAACCCACGTCAGGAAACCTGCACTTGAAGCCAAGTGGGTGTTGACAGCAGCAGTAGCGGCGATACCGTCAGCTGCTCCTTGGGAACCAGCGTTGAAGCCGAACCAGCCGAACCACAGGAGAGTGACTCCGATCATCACAAGCGGAACGTTGTGCGGCTTCACAGGTTCAGTATGGTTGTAGCGCTTCCCCACCATCAAAGCAGCAGCAAGAGCCCCGAATCCACTGGAAATGTGGATAACGGTTCCACCGGCGAAGTCGAGTGACCCCATCTTGCCTTCCCAGCCCATAGCAGTGATTTCCCATGATCCATCCAGCTTCAAACTCCACATCCAGTGGGCCAACGGGTCGTACACCAATGACGTCCAGATGAAAATGAAGAGCAAGAAGGAGCTGTACTTCATTCGACCAACAATTCCACCGCTCAGTAGCGCAGGAGTGATCATGGCGAATTGAGTCTGGAAGAAGGCGAAGAGAATGTGAGGGATGTTGGTGCCGTATGTGCCACTTGCAGTTTGTCCCACATTGTTGTATCCCGTCCATGTGAACATGCCGTTGGATCCAAATGCCACAGAGTATCCGAAAGCCCAGAACTGGACCGACACAAGAGCCATGCTGACGAACGACATCATGATGGTGTTGGAGGCCATTTCTTCGCCTGCGAGTCCAGCGTAGAAGAAGGCGACGCCTGGGGTCATGATCATCACGAGTCCGCTGGCCATTATCATCCAGGCCGTGTTGCCTGAATCAAGTGCTTGGCCGTAGTCAGTCTCAGCCTTTTGACCTTGACCGTCATAGTCGACGCAATCCCCAGTTGCAGTGTCCAAATACTGCGACGTCGAGCACGAGACTGCTGAACCAGAACCACTTTGAGCCGAAGAGCAGGCTGCAAAAGCAGCAAGTAATGCTGTGAGCAGTACTGTGCGAGTTTGCCAGTTCATGAACGCAATTGTGATCTTGAACGCAAATTCCGGAATGAGCGGGACGCTCGTCCAGACGATAGTAATGGCGGTTTAACGACGTTGAAGACACATGTCTTCGAATGCCCAGCCAGCCTACAGGTTCTTCTTGGCTTCGCGAATGTAGCTTGATTATGGCGTTGATCAGTGTGATGGGGATGATCTCTTTCGCGGATCGGCCAAATTCCGGCGCCACGAATTCGCAAAGCGGCGGTGCTGACCAAACAATGTGATGCCGCTTGGTTGCTTACATGTAATACATGTCCTTGGAAGTAGAAATACAGCTGTGTGGTTGCACTCTTGACGGATCACGCGGCGTGTCGGCAAATGCCGTTGCCACCTCTACAGCAAAGCCTGCACTGTATCTGAGAACGGTCGAACCATGATCCGTTTCCTGACACTTGTACCCGATTAAAAAATTCCAACCACAAAAAAGTTAAAGCCCACCATGTTTTTCATATGCAGTTGAATAAATCTAACACGGTCTTACGTTCTTGTTGTCGTTCCAAGAGTTGGTCGGTGGGCGTCGTGATCGCTTAAACATTCATAATAGGCTCCTTCTGGCTCTCCTGTGTGATACTTGGTGTCATCATCGATGCAAAGTCGCTCGAGGGTGGGTTGGCAGCCTTCACCGCAGGGCCAGTGTGATCTTGAGCGCTGTAGTCGTAGGCGAGACCGCCGTGGTATGACACATCAATCCCGTTCACCTCCTTGTCCTCGTCCACACGAAGACCGATCGTGATCTTCAGCACGTACAGGATAATGATGGTCACCACAAACGAGTACGCCGCAGCCACACATTGCGACACCAACTGGTGCACAAACTGCATGCCGTGTCCGTAGAAGGCACCACCCTCGATGTTCGGGTTCACCTCGGACGTGGCAAATAGACCAGTCATAAGTCCACCCATGACACCTGCACAGCCATGGATGGCGAACGAATCCAGCGTATCATCGTATCGAAGGTGGTTCTTCATGTGCACAGCACTGAAACCTGTGATGGCACCAACGACACCGAAGATCACTGACGCCCACGGGTACACGTAACCACAGGCAGGAGTAATAGCAACAAGACCGGCCACAGCGCCACTAGCAGCCCCGCAAGGGTCAAATTTCTTGTACATAGCAAACTCGAGACCCACCCACGTTAAGAACCCGGCACTAGGGGCGAGGTGAGTGTTGATAGCAGCAACAGCAGCAATTCCATCAGCGGCACCCGCTGATCCAGCATTAAATCCGAACCAACCGAACCACAGCAACGTAGCGCCGATCATAACCAATGGCACATTGTGGGGCTTGACGGGGTCTCCGTGGTTGTAGCGCTTGCCCACCATCAAAGCAGCAGCAAGAGCTCCGAATCCACTGGAAATATGGATAACAGTTCCACCAGCAAAGTCAAGAGAGCCCATTTTGCCCTCCCAACCCATAGCAGTGATCTCCCAGGACTCGTCCAGCTTGAACGACCACATCCAATTGGCCAACGGGTCGTACACTAGTGACGTCCAGAGGAAAATGAAGAGCAAGTAGCTGCCGAACTTCATGCGACCAACAATACCACCACTCAGTAGTGCAGGGGTGAGCATAGCGAATTGAGTCTGGAAGAAGGCAAAGAGAATGTGAGGGATACCAGTGCCGTATGTAGCACTGGGCACCTCTCGAACGTTGTTGTATCCAGCCCATCCGAAAACCCCGTGTGAACCGAAAGCTGCAGAGTAGCCAAAGGCCCAGAACTGGATCGAGATAAGTGCCATACTAACGAACGACATCATCATCGTATTAGAGGCCATGTCTTCTCCAGCCAAGCCAGCATAGAAGAAAGCGACTCCAGGCGTCATGATCATCACCAGCGCACTGGCCGCCAGCATCCAGGCCGTGTTGCCTGAGTCTAAAGTGGCGTCGAAGTCCGTACTGGCCTTCACGCCCTGGTTCTCGTAGTCCACACACTCGTTCGTGCTTGTATCCAGGTATTGCGACACCAGACATGAAGCGGAGGAGCCTGAGCCGCTCTGAGCTGCTACGGAAGCGGCCAGGAGCGACAGCGCAGCGGTAAGCGCCAGTCGAGTCGTCCAGTTCATCTTGATACGCCTTTTGTCAATGTGCTTGAGGTCTTGAGAGCGAATTCCGAAGTGAACTCGAGACTTGGAAAGCTACGCACTCGTGGAGCCTAAAGCGACAGGGACGAGTGTAGGTTTGTGAAGGTAGTGGGACCTTGACAACTGGGATGGGTCAACTTGGAGGTTAGTCTAGTCTCTGATGGAAGACGGTGTGGGCGAAACACTACGCTGGGCCTTACGCATCGCGTGACTTGGTGGCGCAACGCGTTGATGGAGCTTGGCGCTTTGCTGGTGTAGATGCCGAGCGAGGCTTGGCGAAGGCAAAGCGCTGGGTTGGAGCATGTTGTCGCTGAGCGGAGCCTCCACGTTGAAGAGAGAAAGAGCAGTGGAACCCCAGAAAAGAGGCGGGGCGAGGATATGTCCATGTCGATAAATATCCAGCAGCAACTACACTGTAGAACACGACACGAGTGCCGATCCAGGAAGAGCACTATAGGCTGAATAGGAGGCCGATGCAGAGAATTTACGCAGGGCAGGACGGCAAAGCTGCGTGGCATTCTTGCCATTGTCAGCGACGATGCTCTCCGATCCGATCGCGTCTCCTCGCGGTGTAATGATCTTGAAGAGCATAGCAAGTACTGCAGCAATCGACGCGTTGCGCGTCAATCCGATAGTCTAGGCGCGTCACATGGATACACTTTCCCATGATTGGCTAGATGATTCATGTAATACTTTAACTAATTAAAGCGCCATTGAACAGATCCACTTCAACATGAGAACTCCAGCGTTACTTCTTGCAGCACCACACTACCGATCTCCACCTTCGTGAGCGACTCCATTTATCGGCAGAGTCAGACTGCGCCGGCGTCATCAAACTCCGCTCTGGTGGATTTGCCGCCTTGTATTTGGGCGGACTCGGGCCGAGCGAGACGTCGATGCCATTCACTTCCTTATCTTCCGACTCGCAGAGACCCACAGTGTATTGCAATACCAGCCTCAGGGACGTCACAGTCGCAGAGTGTCCAGCCATCACACGCTGGTAAATGAGCTGGTGGACGAACTGCATTCCGTTACCATGCAACGCGCCTCCGTCGATGGCAGAGTTGATGCCCGAATGTGGCAAAAATAGACTTGTGAGCGGGACACCCACAAAGCCACCACATCCGTGGGTACCGAACGAATTGAGGGTGTCATTGTAACGGAGGTGCTTTTGGAGACGCACAGCCCTGAAGCCTGGACGCCAGGTTAGCGACAGCACCATACCGAACGAATTTCCGGAACTCCAGCGACGCCTAAGCGAGATAATGGCGTTGTCCTAGCTGCCTGTGCGTCTCCAAAAGCACCTCCGTTACAATGACACCCTCAAATTCAGTGATCCATCGGCGGCAATCTCGAGCCAGCGTTGAAGCCGAACCAGAGTAGTGCTACACCGACCAGCGAAGTTGGGGGATACCATCTTGCCCTGTAGTCATCGGTTCCCAATTCGCGTCAAGTTTAGTGACATCTAGCGATCGAGCGAGGAAATCGTTCACCATGGAAACCTGGTGGACACGAACCGGCAATTTCACCGCTGCGTAAAGCAGCAGTGATCGTGCATTCCGCTGGTAAATCCCAGTGGGGCTAGCCCCCATGTTGTTGCTGTTTGCCCAACAGAGGAGCAGTTTTCCTGGTTATACTTGCCAAATGCCATGGGCAATGGGTGTTGTACCTACAGTATTCTACAGCAACACCAGTCTATATGCGTTTGTTAAAAGCCAGAGGTGGTTCCCATTTTCGCCGTCATTCGGCACCCTCCACGACGATGTAGCGGCGGTGCATTTACAGAGGGCGACAGCATCGAGGACGGTTTTTGGTATTACTTCGTCAATACTACGTCGATTTCTACAAAATTTGGAAGCTCCCAAGCTGTTGCAACTGACACTGTATGCGGTAAGCCAGCTGCTTTATCTCCTGAGACCTTGCATACTAGATGCGATGTTATTTTGTATCGCAACCCTAACGCCATTTTAGCCACTGACAACAGGATATTTGAACCGTGTGAATACATATATGTTGACATTATATACCATTCAATTTATTATGTTGTACAGGTGACTGTTTTATCCCCGCCGCAAATCGGAGTCAAAAATAGCAATACCACTGCAGAATTCACATTCAGAGATGGCGTCCAAGCGCCGCAGCAAGAAACCTCGTCGAGGCCAAGCTGACGCAGAGAGAGCGATCGAGTATGTGAAAGATAACCGCAGTGGGGCTCTTACCATAGGAGAAAAGCTCGACATACTCGCATTGCAGGCCAATTTCCACAGAGAAGTGCAGCCAAAAAACGAAGGAGTGACCAACAAAATCGCTCGATTACTCAACCGCTCAAACAAAACAGTCGGAGATGTTTGGTCTGCGTATTGTGCTGACGGATACGTTGTTGCGGCTGCCCTTCCGGCAAACCGAGAGGATAAAATGACACGACTTCCGCGATCGTTGGCAATGCAAGCATCTGTGCGTGACTTTATTCGTGGTCGCTGTGAGACCCGGACTAGAACGACAGCTAAAGATGTGATGCATTTGTTAGTTGAAATGGAGTATTTAGTGGTTGACATGAACGATGCAGACGCCTCAAAATCAGCTTTACGAACCGTGCAACGCTTTCTGAAGGGGCAAGGTTATGATAGAGGTGCTCATAAAGGAAAAGGATTGAAGCTGTCTGCTGCTAATAACTTGGCGAGGGCAGAATACATTCAGCAAATGACCAACAGTGAACGTTCATCGCGGCGTACTGTTTATCTTGATGAGAGTTACATACACCAGCACTATGCACGCCACAACGACTCGCTATTTGATCCGACGGATACAAGAAGTGTCAAAGCTAAGCACAAAGGCAGGAGGCTTTGCTTTATAGCTGCAATTTTGGACAAAGATCGCTCAGTAGATGATAACGATCGTACCTCCGAACAATCGGCTCAGCTGCTGTCAGATACGGTGGACATTTTTGAGGGAGGAAAACAGACAAAAGACTATCATGGAATGTTTTGTCACGATTATTTCGTCGAGTGGATGGAAAAATTGCTAAGTGTGTTAGATACTATGGGGCTCAAAAGCTGTGTTATCGTGATGGACAATGCCAAATACCACAAAGTGCTGCCTAAATCGACACCTAAGTCAGGCATTGCGCGGGGAAAAATGCTGGATTCAATGCGAGAATATGGTCTGGAAGTCCCTGAAAATGCAACAAAGCCAATTTTGTGGGAAATTCTGTCTAGCTACATCAAAGCACAAGTCGTTCCTGTGGTAGTTAGCATGGCACGAGCAAAGGTCATGATGTGATTTTCACTCCTCCATATCATTCAGATCTTCAGCCTATCGAAATTGTTTGGGCTATCGTAAAGGGAGAAGTCGGTCGCCAATACACCACCACCACAACGTTTGCTGACATTCGGCCACGCCTAGAGCGAGCCTTCGCCAACCTAGCACCTTCGACTGTGCAGGGTTGTATTGATAGTGCAAACAGGCAGTTGGTCAAGCTTAAGAATCATCTCGAGGCTATGGATGCCTGCGATGAACAAACGTCCGAAGATGATAGTGCATCTGACTAACAACATTTCTAGCAACGTGATTGGCTTACGTAAACCGAAATATTATATTTTTTACTGCTAATAAAGAGTAGTGATCTCTTATATAGGTGTCAACTTAACTCGAAGTTTCCTCGTGGACGCCTGGAAGATAGTTAACGAGAGTACCACCAATCGAATCAACACGCCACGAGAAATCGTTTGGTGCAATTTTTGTGGGGGGTCAAAAAACCGTCCTCGATGCTGTCGCCCTCTGTTAAAAAATGGCTACAAACGACGTTTCAGCATAACCAGGGCGGATGACGCGCCCACACGAGCCAATCGTGTTCACTTAGCCCCTGCATCGTCGGTGTGGGTCACGCTTTGCACCGGCGGCAAGTTGAAGCGATTGAAGCTGACCACCAGCGATTAAAATCGCTGCGAGGCCACTGCCAGTTGCAGCGATCGGGCGATACATGAAATACACTCAGCACCACCATGTCGAAAGGTGTCGATTATCACTGTGTACGAATATATCTGTACTGCCAGGGAACCTCATTATCAGCGGTAATAACGAAACTGTAGCTTTGTCCCTATTTGCTTCCACCGCAGCCTCCGCACTGACCCCATTAGCCTCACCCTGCCCGAAGGCTTGGGGCTCTGTAGTTTCACTCCACCATCTGCTGTTTCGCCTAACTCCTTGCTACGCAAATTGGGATAGTCCAGCTCACCCGTTTGGCAGTTTGCAATTTGCCTCGTCCTGCACAAGACTACAGTCAACTTCTCCTCAGAAAATGCTCAGCATTCGACTAGATAATCCTTCGCATTGGTTGGTCGTAGCAGTCCTCGCACTCGGTGCATTGGCCGTCTCGGCCCAAGACGCTTCAAGCACTTGTGACGTCTCTCAGTATCTCGATTCCACAACCAATGAGTGCGTTGACTACGCTTCCAGAGGCCAAAAAGCCGGCAGAGCGTTTGATACGACGATCGACTCGGGCAACACAGCGTGGATGCTCATGTCCAGTGCTTTGGTGATGCTTATGACCCCAGGTGTCGCCTTCTTCTACGCCGGTTTAGCAGGTGAAGACATGGCGTCCAACACGATGATGATGTCCTTTGTGAGTATTGCACTCGTGTCGATCCAGTTCTGGGCCTTCGGGTACTCTGCGTGCTTCAGTTCCGACGGTATTTTCACTTGGGCGGGGTACAACAACGTCGGGGCAATTGCCAGTGGAACGTACGGTGGAAGTATCCCCCACATCCTCTTCGCCTTCTTCCAGACGCAATTCGCTACGATCACTCCAGCACTCATCAGTGGAGGGATCGTCGGTCGAATGAAGTTCGGTAGTTATTTACTGTTTATTCTGCTTTGGACGTCCATTGTGTACGATCCACTCGCTCGTTGGATGTGGTCACTTAAGCTTGATGAAAACTGGGAACCGACAGCTATGGGCTGGGAGGGCAAGATGGGAGCTCTCGACTTCGCCGGTGGTACAGTGATCCACGTTTCCAGTGGCTTTGGCGCTCTAGTTGCTGCAATTGTAGTTGGCAAGCGATACAATCACAACGAACCTACAAAGCCACACAACGTGCCGTTGGTCATGATCGGTGCAACGCTCTTGTGGTTTGGTTGGTTCGGCTTCAACGCTGGTTCGCAAGGCGCTGCGGATGGAATCGCTGCAATTGCTGCTATCAACACTCACCTGTCTCCATGCGCTGGGTTCTTAACGTGGTCAGCTCTTGAGTTCGCAGTTCACAAGAAATTCGACCCATGCGGTGCTATCAGTGGAGCTGTTGCTGGACTGGTTGCTATCACTCCTGGCTGCTCTTTCGTGTATCCGTGGGCAGCAGTTATCTTCGGTATTGTAGGGGCTGCTACTGGTTTCGGGGCTGTGCACCTTAAGAATGTTCTGCGGTATGATGACACCCTCGACTCATTCGGCATCCACGGATGTGGCGGCTTTATGGGCGGTCTGCTTACAGGTCTATTTGCCACCTCGGACATCAACCCAGCGATTGAAGGGGGTGCCTTTTACGGCCATGGGATACAGTTCATTCACCAGCTCGTTTCCCAGTGTGTGGCGGCTGCTTACTCAGCAGTGGTGACGTTCCTCATTCTGATGGCGCTCAAGTACACAGTGGGTCTTCGTGTATCGGAAGAGAAGGAGGTGAATGGCATGGACGTGTCGTATCACGGAGGCCAGGCGTACGACTACAGTGCTCATGGTGGTTCTCATGGAGGGCTTGCCTCGCCTACAGTCAAGGCTGCAAATCCACCGACAGGAGACTTCATGAGCATGATGACTCCTGCCCAGACCAACGGAAACGAGAACCACACCGCCAGTGCAATCTAAACCGGTGTGCTGGCTCAAAAAGGTTGAGATCCAACTTGTAATGTTACGTGAAGTACAGTAAGGTAAATCATCAATTTAGGGCCATCAATCATTTTAAGGCCGTATTTTAACTGCCAATCACGTGAAGTTTTTCACAGAGCAAGTACTTTATTGGCTAAAACACACTAAATACTAATACCTTCAAAAATTAAATTTGTAAATTTGGCGCGAGGTGTCATGGCCCCAGGCGATGACAGATCAGTCGCCTACCTGGTTGGCGGCGAGCTTATTGAGGGCCCGTTATGGGAGCAGGGTTGTCGCGGGTTCAAGTCCCGTTAATTCTCCGCACTGATTTGGTAAGTAAAGCATCTATTCAACCTCACTGTGCAAGACACTCGACTAACATTTTGTTGTTTAGAATACAGCTAATATGCGCTACATGTACTCTTCTACACCTTTACCTGCAGTTTTAGTAACAGCTTTCTTAGACGCTTGGTTTTTTGCTGCCAGCCTCAGCAAGTTCCTTGAGCACTTCATGGGTAAACAGCCTCACCCCAACTGCGACTCGTTTACGCTTTGTCGGCTTCTTCGGCAGGGGCTGGCCAGCCACTTGTAGCGTTGGCAAAATGGCTGTAAATTACTGCCATTTATGGTTAAAACCATAAATGGCAAGTTTTCGGCAGGTTATAACCATTTCTGCCGAAAACTGCCGAAAACGAATTAGGCCGCTGCACCCAGCAAATTAGCGCGGGCTGGATACATGCAGGGAGCAGAGAGAGACCAAGAGTCTGGAAGGCAAGCAAGCGCCACGCCGGAAGACGAAGGCACACGACTCATATGGCTGGCAGCTACATGCGATACTAGGACGTGCATTACCTTCCTATGGCCATTCTTTATGTCGACGTCGGAGTTCTTGCACCTAACGTCAAGGTAAGCCTTGCCAGGACCGTTCGCTACGATGGTCTCGTAAAGTCTCCATACTGACTTTTGCGGTCGAGGCATGGTGTGGACTGGAACGAGTGCTCTTCTGAGAAATGGAAAGTGAGAGTCCGGGCCTCATCATTTCGCCCTAATGGGCCATCGTCGGCCATGGCTGAGGCCTCCTAAAAGATGGCCGCTGCGAGGTAAAGAATTAATAAAACATCGCTATCCTCCGAATTAGGCCGATTTGAGTTTTCGGCAGTTTTCGGCACGAATCCGGCTGGTTTTTTCCTGGTTTTTTCCTGGTTATAACCATTTATGGTTTTAACCAGCCATTTATTCTGCCCAACGCTAGCCACTTGACTGTTTGTCCTCCGTAAGTTAATTTCCGTCGAAAATTGATCACAAGTATAAATATAAAAGGTGAGGGTGGAATAACCCAAACCTCAAACGGTCACAAAAATGACACTCACTCAGCGCTTTCAATACTGAAAGCAAGACTAAATTCGGCCGTAAACTGATTAAGTCGATTTTTTTCTTCTCCACGGGCATGAGCTTAATTTCATTGGTCTGCTACTACAAAAAATCGAGAAAAAATCTCTGGTTTGCGAAGTTTCAGAAACTGTCTCACTTTTTGTCAACGCATAAGTAGATGCCGAGTAATTCGAGCATCTTTTATCTCGGCCCATATTTGATTTTTTACCTTATCAGAAACCAATATCCCTTGTTTACTAGAATGCAGACATGTATCCACGTCAAAGGGGCAAGTTACACGCACTTACACGAGCGGAGTCAACGTGTTGAATGGGTGTTCACCTGTTGCCAGAGTGAACGTCGCGCAGAGAGGGTTGGCAGTCGCCGTCGTGTTGTACACGTCGCAGTCCGTCTCGGGTTTAATTGCGATCACGTAGTCTGCGTCTTCAGCCACCTTCTTGAATCCGTGGCCGATCTGAGGGTAATACACCCCCCAGTCCTCCGTCGTCAGCGTGAACTTTACGGTTTGTGAAGCACCAGCGTCCAGACTGATCTTGGAGAATTTCTTGAGCAATTTTACTTCCGGCACATTGAACGAACGGAACGGCTGCGTCAGGAACAGCATCACAACTTCCTTGCCTGCAATTGAACCCGAATTGGTCACCGTCACGGACACGTCAATCGATTCCGAACTGGACGTCACGTTGGACGTGCTGAGAGTCAAGTCAGAGTAGTCGAATGTTGTGTAGCTGAGGCCGTGGCCAAAGTTCCACTGCATATCGCAGTCCTCGTAGTCACCGCATTGGGTCGTAACGCGGTGGTTGTACGGGATAGCGACGTTGGCTGCATCCTTGGGGTACGTGATCGGCAGACGCCCACTGGGATTCACTTGGCCGTAGATGATCTCGGCCATAGCCTTCCCACGCTAAAAGGCCATCGATGACAGCGTACACGTTCTCAGGCAGTTCACCAAGTAAACGCGGTCGACCTTCAAAGAGAACCAGGATGATCTTCGTGCCAGTTAACGCGATCTCCTTGACGTACTCAATTTGGCCCGCAGGTAAAGCCAAATCGTCCAGGTCTCCAGTCTTCTCGTGGTACGGTTCTTCTCCAATGACAGCTATGGTGAACTCCGACTTCGCCGCCAGTTCCTTAGCTTCGGCAAGGTCGGAATTTGAGTACGATCCGTTCCAGTGCAATCCGTTGAAGTACGTGATGGTGTCGTTACCAGCGATCGCTTCTAGACCGCCTTTGACTGAGATGCCGTGGGGGAAAGCGTCGTCCGAGACGTCATAAGTACTGGTTGTCTGCTTTCCAGATACTGACCATCCACCACACTGGTAGGCGATACGGTCCGCCGAATGGCCAGTCAAGAAGATCGACGCATTGGTAGATAGTGATAAGGTGCTGCCGTTGTTCTGCAGGAGAACGATTGATTCGCGAGCCAAGTCGAGCGCCGCAGCGACGTCGTCGTCGTTTCCAACCAGGCCGAGGTACTCTTCACCAGGTAGTGCGTTGTCGTACAGTCCAAGCTGGACTTTGAGCTTCACCACACGGCGTGCAGATGTCTTGATACGACTGAGAATGTCAGGGCTTCGTCGGAGAAGCAGCTTCGTCCCGTTGATAAAGCTGTCATCGCTCGCAATCATGCTCATGTCGAGTGTTGTTCGTTCGAGCGACTGTCTTGTGGCCTCATCCTCCGAACGGGCTGTCCGATGGAAGTCAGTGAGCTGGTTGATCTCTGCATAGTCGGAGACCGAAACACCGTCAAAGCCGAAGTCATTTCGCAGCAAATCCGTCATCAACTTCGAGTTGGCGATAGTAGGAACACCGTTCACCGAGATGTAATTTTCCATTGTGGTAAGTGCACCAGCTTCGAAGCCGGCCTTGAACTGTGGTGCGTAGTAGTTGAGTAGATCGAAATCTGTGAGGGTGACGCCGTCCTTGTCGTGGCCTAACAGGAAGCTAGGGTCAGTATATTGTCACTTAAAATCATTAAAGAAGGCTACATACCTGTGGGCGTCTTGGAGTACGCAATGAAATGCTTCAAGCACGCGGCAGTGCCGTTGATACTCTGCATACCGCGCACTACAGCATCTGCCATGACCGAGATAGTGTACGGGTCCTCTCCAAATGTCTCGTACGTTCGAGCCCACAATGGGTTGCTGGACTTGTCGAGAATTGGAGCGAAGGACCACGGAATCCCCGCTGCCAGAGTATCGCGGCTTGTGACTCTGCCCATTTCGTACACAAGGTCGGGGTTGAACGACGCAGCGCCGTTAATTTCTTGACCAAACTTGACCGCACCACTCACCAGCGCTGCGCCGTGTACCGAATCAAGACCGAAGATCATCGGATGGCCTCCATTTTCCTCCATGGTGATGTTCTGGATTGTTTCCACTGCATCGCGATACTCCTGCGCTGTCCACGCCCACCCCACGACGGCCGGATCGTACAATCCTCGCCACAATGGACCACCAAGGTACGACCCGACTTTGAGCTTGGCAAACGCGCGCACCTTGTCCTCCACAAGGTTTGCTTCCGAGTCGACAAGGCCGTAGATGGCGATTTGGGACATCTCGCCGATGGTCTCGTAGCTGGACATGATCTCGTCCACACGAGCATCCCATTCGTCAGCAGCGACTTGGCTTACAAACCCAAGGGTGGCCACTAGCGGAGCCAACCACGAGGTGAACATCTTCAATATTGACGGATTTGTGTCTTGAGCACAAGGAAAGAAATTGGAAAGTGGTTAAATTCATCATGAAGTCTCGTGTTTTTCTTGATGCAATGGTCCGCACTTACTGCTACAAAGGGTCTGTGCTTCGGACGGAAGGAACCTTGAAGCGGGTGGAATCGTGATAGCGCGCGCCTATCAACTTGTCATGCATCGTTCCTAAAGAGGATATCAATGCCATGAGCCAGGACCGGATTAACGATCTTTGAAGATCCCCAATCCTTGAAGATCTGCGATCTCCTGATAATTTGGGTGGACGCTTGTTCACCTTGACATCGATACTGCTAGCATTACATGTACTAGTATGATACATGTATTTTGATAGAACAGTTGAAGGCTTCGACTCGAAGCTTTACAGGTCGTCACTCTTGTAGAGAAGGACAGAATCAAAGGACCCACACGTAATCTGCATAGGTAGATTAGTGGGTTACAAGGTAGCGGGCGTCGTCAATGTAAGCCGACAGCGGTGATTGCATCTGATGGTGTGCATGCACCACGTTGTCATTCACGGTGGATTATTGAATCATCTGATGAGAAAACGCGCTACCTGCCCCCCAAATGGTGTGCAGTGAAACAACATCTCAATGCTTCGTTACTGTATTGAAAACTCAAAAACATTCAAAGATAATCATGAAACGCTCGCACCACGTACAAGCAGATCTCGGCGCATTGTCCGAGTGGGGACGATCAGTTGTTGGTCACCTCCAAAAGATCAATCTTGAGATCATCTTGTCGACCAGATAATGTCCGTCCTGAAACTTACGCGCGCAAGTGACGGTAGTTGTTGGACTGCGCGGCAGTCTGCGACGTCTGGTCAGCATCCGCAGTCTCAGTGTATCCTCCGTTGGTCTTTCCAGCTGCATTTCCACCCACACCAGCATTTGCACCCGCGTTTAGACCACCTTTGCCATTGACACCAGCACCAGCACCCGCGTTGGCGTTGCCGTAGCCCGCAGCACCCACGCCAGCACCGGCATTCAGGCCCGCACCAGCACCAAGACCGGCGCCGCCGTGTAGACCGACTCCAACACCAGCTCCACCATACCCCCTCGCTCCGAGACCAGCACCACCGTGTAGACCAGCACCAACACCAGCACTTCCGTACCCTCTTGCTCCAAGACCAGCGCCACCGTGTAGACCGGCTCCAACACCAGCTCCGCCATATCCTCTCACGCCTAGACCCGCACCAGCGTGTAGACCGGCATCAGCACCGAGACCTGCACCGATGCCGCCGTATCTGTTGGCACCGATGCCTCCATATCGACCATGCTTGTCATCGCTATCTTGTTTGTCATCGCTATCTTGATAGCCGTAGTTCACTTGTTTGCCGTAGGTGTCCTGCTTGCCGTAGTTGTCTTGTTTGCCGTAGGTGTCCTGCTTGCCGTAGTTGACTTGCTTGCCGTAGTTGACTTGCTTACCGTAGTTGACTTGTTTGCCGTAGCCGTCGTGGTTTTGGTGCAGATGTCCATACGTTTGCGCTGCCGCCGTTGACGCTTCTGTCCAGCTACCCGAGAGCGCCACAACCGCCACACACAAGGCACAGATCGTCTTGCTGATCATCATTTGAATTGACTGGAGTGGAGCTGGTACAGTAGTTTGCTTGGTGTGTTGAGATCGACGCTTGGTGAGGACGTCGACAATTGAAGAATGAACTTACTGAGCTCTTGCTTGGACGATTTGGTACATTCAGCATCCTGTTGGGGCGATGGCCTCTCTCTCTCGAGGCGGCGGTTGTTCGTCGGACACTTGGTCTGACCAAGTTGGTCATACTTTGTAAGCATTTCGTGCGGTATGATAGGAAGGCAAGACGCAAACAACCGTAGAGAGAGCCACAGAGGGTGAATATGCCACCCGATGGTAAGACCACAACCGCAGCTGGTGCGTCTACATTTGACACCGACTGCTGGTCCAGCACACCAGCAATCTACTGGGAAAATCTATGGAGCTCGAGGTTACGGAGCTCGAGGTACCAAAAAATCATATGTGTTGACCAAAATAAAAATAGTCGACTCAAATGTTTATTTTATTGCAAATGAATTAAATCCGACAGTTATTGTCAAAGGGTTAATACGATATTTAATTCGGAGAATTGGGCAAACCAGAGGAAGCTTAGTATGTCGCTGTTGTACGTGAACTCCATTAAAACGTATAATACTGTAGCGCGAAGAAGTATATTTATCACAGTCAGTTTTGTAAACAACTCACAGGATCATTTCTCGGTTGCTTGCAAGGCTAATTAGGGCTGTTGACGATACTTTTGAATTATCGGATTGCTTTGGATAGGTGAGCACGGGGCCGAAGAACTGTGAACTGTGCATCAACATCACCGACTGTACTTATTTGAATATAATCCATTTTGTAGTGTGAGTTATTCGCTAAGCTTCGGCTATGTGCGCTATAAGGCTGGCTACCTGTAGTAGTTTTTTGCTTTTATTTGCAATAAAAACTAAACATTACCCACCTTGGTTCACGGAGATTAACTACAACTATTGGCAATCTGAAAGAAATGGCAAATAAACGAGAGGATACTACTGCATAAAAAGTGGAGACGTTGAACAAACAGTAGCGTAAGCACAAATAGACAATGCGATTCTTAGCTTTCCTTCAAACAAAAGAACAAATTCGTAATGCAATGTCATATATTTGCGAAACTTTACAGCAAAGTCTTTCTGTCTGTAAATTCTTCCGTAAGTCTTAGAAATGCCCACGGCTAGCGTACCCCCATGCCCGAGGTGGCAGGTAATCCGGAAAGTAAGACGTCTCTGATTCGTTGCCTTCATCGCTTTGGCCTTGGTTTAAAGCAACTCTCAATGGCGGAAGTTGAGTGACTGGTTCAGTGGCATTTTCAAAGAAGGAGTTAGTAGACGTGAGTAGCTCCGTAAATGTTGGCTGTGTAGTTGGTGGGGTCGCTGGATGATTAAGCTCGCTGAAAGTTGCATCTCTGGCCGTGCCTGAACTGCCGTGATTTTTCTTGTGCGATTTTGTCTTACGTTTCTTGAACTTCTTGGATTGTAGTGGGGCTGGTTCTAACACTCTTGCTCTCGGGTCCTCTGCGATGCCACGACGAGTCAGCCAGTGAGCATGGAAGTCTTGAACCTGTAGCTTCTTTTGTCGATTAGATTTCACAATCTCGATGATCTCATGTACACAGGGTCTTCCATTTGTGCGGCGGAAAGTACCAGTACAGGGTGCGATCGATGTTTTCTTGGTAACAATTTCCACAGCCTGTTTCCACAAATTTGCGGTTTCGTTCAAAGCGTATCTGCTGATGAACATTACTACCGCCGAGTACCGCTCGTCTTGTAAGATGTGCGAAATTTTCCCAAGATTCATACAAGCTTGGTCGCGATCGGTGAGAATAATTGATGGCTTCGAAATATTGTATGATTCAAGCATCTCTTTCAACTGTTGTAAAGCCCAGAGGAAATCTTCTTCTTTTTCACCGGATAAAAAACATTGGGCAATCGGCAACACAGTGTTCATGTTGGTCATAGCAATGATGTTCAGTAGTGGTAGATCGGAATTATTAGTCTTGTATGTGCAATCCATAACCATGACGTCAGAATTCCAAGCGTAAAATTCCTTGATTCCCGGGTGTGACCAAAATAAAGCCCGGAGTCTAGAGGTTGCTTTGTCTACATCAACCTTGAAAAAAAAGTTGTGCTCTTCCAATAGCAGCAACTCAGTCGGTGTGTCGTCAGCCAGTGCCTCCCGACGACTTGAATTTTTCTACATCTTTCGCGATAATTGCTGTATCCGGATCAGCACTTCTAATTGTAGCAACAACCACTTGAGGTGACACACCGACAGCTGTCTGCGCAGCAACTAAGTCTGTGTGAGACAAGTCCGACGACGTCAAACGTTCCATGTCACGACGGCGATGGCCGGGGTGAAAGCTCGGGTCACGAGAGGCGGGGTGGTTGTGGATGTTGGATCCATTAAGATGGACTATTTTCCAGCTTCCGGTCACATTGTTCGCATCGACCGCTTCAATACGAATCTTCATCTTGCACCCAATTTTGCTTGTTCCCCGTTGTGTACGAACTCGATCTTCCTCTCGGATGTGACGTGTGTTCTTGGTTTTTCCGTAGTGGTCGCATTGGAAATCACGTTGTCGAATTTCTTTTGCCTTGTTTTTCTTGTTATGGGCCTTTGTCACGTCAATAACTTGGCGCCGATTCCACTCGTGAAGGGCAGTCTCTTCTTCATAAAAGTCAAATGCTTGTTCCGGAGGTGGCGGAATGATGTAGCTCGAGGTTGTTGGTGGAGGTGGTGCCGATGTTGGTGTTGAAGCCATAATCAAATAATGAATGCACTTGAAAAGAGCAAAACTCAAAGGCAAATGTAGGTTTCACGCCTTGTTTTACAGGCCACGTGAGTTTCATAACCAAATATTGAAAAGGAGGCCATGTGGGTTTCGTAACCGAATACTGAAAAGTAGCAAAACATCTCATGAGTATGCGATGCAGCCTACATTTAACTAATGGATCCATAATAAACACCAAAGTACTCTTAGAATAACCACTACTCATTGAATAACCGCTATGAGGTAATTAATTCGTTTGCAATTAAAATAAACATTTGTGTTGACTATTTTTATTTTGGTCAACACATATGATTTTTTTGGTACCTCGAGCTCCGTAACCTCGAGCTCCATAGATTTTACCCAATCTACTGTCCGCAGCATGTACTGTACCCGATACAACGTCGTAGTTTGAGAAAGAAAGAGATGATTTAGTCCTTTTGCTGTTCGCACGGGTCGTTGTAGGCTACACACTGCGGAGGCCATAAAAAAGTGCTTCATTCCCTACGAAAGTGAACAGAGAGCACAGTCTGGTAAACTTGCTTTTGAAAGTTGGTCAACATTGGCGACCCATCGGAGCAGGCATTGAATAAGATCCAACTGGCATGTGAGGGTTTGCTGTCAGTGGCACGACTAGATGTATCGTAGATATCGGATACACATCTGTGTCCGCTGTTTACAGAGCTCACAAAAGTTGTGAGTCACAACCAGGGTGCTATGTTAGTACTTGTTGGTTAGTAGTACTATTAAAATGCAGGTAGAGTGATATTTGAGATAGTAATGATGAAAATTCCATGATAGTAGTTCTAAAGGGATAGCTATCAAAAAGCAGTGCTATAGCAGCAGCCTTTAAAACTCACCTCACCTGTCTAGTACGCTCATACCTCCTTAGTATATGCGACAGCGAGACTTAGCTTGACGTGCCGCTTCGCTTCATCTCCATTATCTGAAATTGTATGGGAAAGATGCTGCTCGAATAAATCCTGTTCATTGGACGATAAACACCGCCGACAGCGCTCTTTATCGAAGTGATAATTGTAGCCGAGCAATATAACCGGCAGTCGATGCCGCTGTTGATTTGGTGTGCAAAAGAGAAGATTGCCGCAGGTCTTCTCAGTTACCAGATAGCTAGGATTGTAAATGACTACACTGACTAAATAGTCAAAAACTAATTAGTGAACACTAATTAGTCCAAGGTCCACAAAGTAGGATTTCCGTAGCAATGATGTGCTGCACTGTCTGTAATCCGTTCCTAACTGTATTTCATCGAAGACCTCAGTCATTAGAAGAAAAACACTATTTGCACTACTCCTCCACCACCCTCCCTCCACCCCGACTCGAACTGCTCGAAATGCCGCCAAAAGGAAAGCCGACGTCTCCAATTTTTTGGGACCTCTTCAAGTTCGTGATACCGAAAGGCGATGGAAAGAAGTATCCGGACGTATCTTGTCCACATTGCAACAAGCTATTTCGCAGTGCTCAAGTCGGCAAACAAAGGACACGCACGCTCTTGTTGCTTTCCCGCCGACATTAAGCAGAGGTATGCTCTCTCCTCACCACCGTCGACGCCCAAAAGGACGAAAAGGCGACGACCACTTGGGTCGCTACGCTCACCATCTACAGCTCGGAAGGCCCCGCCCTAAACTCAACGCCTGCACGAGCACGGCCAAGCTGAGCTTAAGCTCGACTTGGCGATGGCATTTTACGCGACAAGGATATCCTTTCGTGTGCTTGAAGATCCTAAAATGAAGTTGCTTTTTAAGCACCTTCGACCCGACTTCAAGTTACCTTCTCGATACAAGCTCGCGGGGCCCCTTCTTGATGTCACTTACAAACGGGAAAAGAAGAACGTGATCGATGCAATTAAAAATGAACTGTATGTGACTGTTGTTTCCGATGGTTGGGCCAATCCAAATAAGCAAAGTATAGTGAACTTTGTGATCACATCTCCGCGGATGAGCCCAGTGTTTTGGTCCTCTGTAGCAACTGGTGACAGTCAACACACAGAGAATTATATTGCCGGTCGAATTAAGGAGGCTATTGCTGAGATTGAGGCGATCATGAGGCCCGGCGCAGTCTGTGGTGTCGTGACGGACAATGCGAAAAATATGAAGAAAGTATAGGAAGTGTTGAAGGATAACCGGCCAAATCTGACCTGCAAAGGGTGTGGAGCCCACATGATAAATCTTATTATGAAAGACGTGCTCGCGTTGGAGCCTGTGAAATATGTTCTCGTTAGTACAACGTGGTTGTCAAAGTTTTTTTTTGTAGGTATATATTACTTGACCACTCCGAGAAAACCCAGAAGGGATTGAGCTTTGAATCACGCCGCTGACTGTGTGTTGCCAGTTGTATACATCCGAAGCTTGCATGAAGAGTGCCCAGCGAAATAAGCACGTTATCCAAGCGGTTCTAGAAGACAGATCATTGGACTCTATTTATAAACAGAAGAAAACACACGAAAAAGCTTACTAAGGCAAGGGCTTTGGTGAGCGATGCTAAAATCTGGTCAAAACTCGATGCTGCGCTATTGCTACTTCATCCTATCCACGCATCCCTGGCGGATTTTGAGAGCGATGGTAGTTTTGTTTCTGCGGTCTTCACGCAGTTCAGACAACTATCGCGAAACAAGGTTTACCACGAAGAATTGGACAACAGCGTCCACCAGCTCCGATTTCTACAAGGCGAAATCCGCAATTTTATAACGGCGAGAGAAGGATTTCATTACGCCTTTTATGAAAATTGGTTACCTGTTCGATCAACGACTAGATACGAGTTGTTTTTTTAGATGACGAACTTGATTTCCGACGCCGCTGCAATGATTTCATCTGATCCGGAAGAAAAACAAAAGGTTTCGGCTCAGATAATGCAATTTGTGACCGACAAATTGGCTTGGAGCGAAGACAAGAAGAAAAGATTCCAGTCTTATACACCATTGAATTGGTGGACAACGCATCAAACTAAATACCAACTCATGCGCCCACTAGCGATGCGATTGTTTGCATCCCCACGTCGTCTGCGGCAAGCGAACGTTCGTGGTCTATCCACGGCTTTATTCACTCCAAGCGAAGAAATCGTTTGACAGCAAACCGCGTGGAAAAGCTCATCTTTATCTACACGAATCACAGCGGAGAAAACCTCGTCACGTTTGATTCATTTCCAGATGCACCTGGGAATGAAGATTCTCCAGAGTAAATCGGTACTGAGTGCTGTCTAGGTGGTTTGGTATTATCAAGATACTAGATAGATGTATGTAGTATTTGCTTCATCAATAAAGAGAACACCTCTAGTTAATACAATCTCGTCCATTTTTCTGACTTCTTATGGTCGCCATCCTTCTTTATCTTCTTCTCGAAGGGGCCGATGATCTTCTTGAATAGGGCATCATTAAGCTTCTCGAAACAGACGCAGTCCAGATACACCAAGGCTCAATCTCAAGACGCGTCTGGACCTGAACCAGAAGGGAACGCTTGACACGCTCTGCGTCATCACGGAGATCCTGCAGGGCACGCTTGTCCAACGCGACGTCGAGCTTCTTGTCCATCTTTCACGCCTTGATGAACTACTGCATGAAACGCTGGTCGAATCCCTCACCTGACACTATTGGTGAGTCACCATTGGTAACTAGGACCTCGAACAACCCGCCATCAATGACAAGCAGCTTCCCACCGAAAGTACCGCCGCTCAAGTCGAAGGCCAGCACGTTCTTCTCTCTCTTTGCCTTCTTGTCAATACCGTAGGCAATGACAGCAGCCGTAGGCTCGTTATTGATACGCCGTACAATGAGACTGGTAAGGATACCGGCATCCTTGGTAGCCTGACGGTTAGCATCGTTGAGGTAGGCAAGCACCATCACGACGGCGTCAAACACCTCTCGGCCAATGTAGCCCTCCAAAATCTGGTCCATATTGGTCAGCACCATAGCTAACACCTCCTCGGAGACGAACTGACGCTTCTCACCCTTAACCTCCACCTCAATGAACGGCTTGCCTAGCCTCCACCGACTTGTCATTGTATTTGCGGTCAATGAGTCGCTCAACATCGAACAGCATTTTCTTCGGGTTGATCGTAGCGTGGTTCCCAGCACCGTCACCAATCCAATGCTCGTCGTTCGAGTCTTAGGCGACTTGGCGCCTTAATCCCCCAGAGAGATTGACACGTTCTTCTCAATCAGACCCTAACGCTGCATCCCTTTTTTTCGAGTCTACATCCATGCGCGCACCTTCAGGTCCGGTAGGAAGTGATAGCGTCCTCGAGGATTAAGGCGGTCCTCAAGCTTCATCTTGACGTCATTAAGCTGCAGGCAAAATATGTATCGATGACATAAATTTTTGTGTCCCATATATAATTGACGAAAAAAGAAACTAGGCACTAATAGAATGCCTAAAACGCGTTAGGACTAATTAGTGTACCTACTTTCCAACCCTATAGATAGCGCTCCAGAAATATTATCTACTGCGATACTATCTTCCGAAACAGTAGTAGATTCTGTGTCCTGGCCACTACTATTCCAAATAGCATTTCAATCACATTTGCTACTATTTATAACTACAACCACACCCTGACTTGAGTGCTCCGATGGGTCGCCAATGTCAAAAGCAAGTTTACCAGACTGTGCTCTCTGTTCACTTTCGTAGGGAATGAAGCACTTTACTGCTTGTTTTTAGTACGGAGAGGGCTTCACCTCAACGACGCTTGGGGGTTTATCACGCACTGGAAGAGCAATTCCTTTCTCAAAGTAAGCCTTTTCGTAAGTGGAGACGAGATAGGCATGGTGAAACGCTTTAAAGCAACGTTCCTCCTGTCAGAAAGTTCCTGCCCCGGTCACGCAATGCGACAAAGATATGTGCTAGACTCGGTGAAGTCGTGGTAACTTGGTATCGTAAAGTCTTCGTGATGGGGATATGAGTGTACGTGTCCAAGGCAAGGAGGTTGTGATGGAGTAGGCTTGCTGTCGTACACGTTCTCTGTTCTCTACCGTAGCTGATAGTTTGATGCAGGCGTGACAACAGTTGTCAGGTACTGCTTTTGGGACGGGTACTGGTGTGGTGTATCGCGGAAACGAGAAACACACAAGATTGGGGAACTGGCGGAGCTCCCAGGAAGGTTGCCTTGGTGTATTGCAAGTAAATAGCAAAGTGACAGGAATACTCTACTTCCTACAGTATTCTACGAGTGCGCCCTTGGTCCATTTGGTTGGACACGACGCGTGTCAACACGAATGTCGTTATGCAATCACCATTGTCGAAATGCTAATCGATGTCAACACTATTCGCGTTATCATCTTCCTGCAAGTGTAGCTGGTGCTGGCTGTATGGATGCATGCATGCCTTGGCTGCACTACACTGCCCCTCCAAGCCTAGTCCAGTTATACTTGAGGTAAAGCACAACTACTGAAATTGTTGGATTTATGTACCCGGTTGTAGTGAGTGATGATCATATGTATCCATGTGCCCTACTATGTAACAAGTGTTACAGGTGCAACGTGTTGAAGTTGATTATACCGAATTGTTTTGGCTTCAATATGGCATGGATTGATCTCTAACTTTGGACATTATATTAAATCAATGTCTACTACATGGTAGTATGTGCGCTTTGGGCAATTAGAGAAAAAGTTGAATTTTGAAAAAACTACTGAAGCTTTTTTATTGTTTTTTTTTTTTCACTGGAGGTCCTTCCAGTACTTGCGCAGCTTAGCATCTTGCTTAGCAACGTATCGCCATAGTAGAACACCGACTTCTTTAGCTAGAGAAGTCAGAGGTTCCCATGAATCTTCTACAGACTCTAGGCCTTTCCAGCCAACTAGAACTTCGTAGTCTTTGATTGAGACGTTCCATCGATTCTGTTTGAGCTCATCGATCGCCAATATGATCCCTTGGGAAGCCACATGCTCTAGGATTTCCTCAGTAACATCTAGCTGACTGTCAGCATAGAACTTTAAACGTGATCCATGTACGTCAAACTCGTCTCCTGTCACTAAGTGACGGATTCTAAAGGAGTGAGAGTCTGCCCTGACCACTTTGTAGGGACCTTGCAATGTGACGAGGAGCTTGTTGCCCTTTTTTTCATCTACACGTGAGCGTAGGACGTAGTCACCTACGTCAAAGTTAACTACGTTCTCCCCCCGTTCCTTTTTTTTTTTGTTAAGGAGGCGTTGCTTCACACGTTGGTCCGCCATAGGCATGTGCATTGCACACAAACTCCTACGCAACTCAGCTAGGTGCTTGTCAATCGCTGCCGAGTTGGTCGGCAGCGTGACAAGTTTTTTGGTGTCGGGGTGGTAGAACTCTGCTAGAGGTGACGGACATGGTAGCCCCGTAAATAGTTCCACCGGTGCTCGGTTGCCGAGCGAGGGTAGCGCCGTGTGGTTCAAACTCGCTTGAACCAAAGGCACGAGGTAGCTCCAGTCTTTAGTAGACAGCTTGTACTCCAGTGTCATAACCCGCAACACTTGAAGGATGTCGCGGTTAACCCGTTCCACAGACCCGTTGATCCATGGGCTGTAGGCTAGCGTGAAGTTTTGCTGGCTCTTGAGTCTTTTTGAGAGCTCTGAGACGACCTCTTTCTTAAAATGGCTGTCATTGTCACTTACCCACACTGGTGGGGCTCCAAATCGGCTGTGCCAGTCGAGTATGGCTGCGGTAGCAACGGCACTGTCCGCTGCGTCGCACACTACGAGCTCGCAGAAATGAGTTGCATGGTCTTTCAGCACCAGTAGGTACTTACTTTCACCAAAGGTCTCGCCTAGCGAAAGAAAATCCCAGTTTAGGGCCCCATTTCTCTCATTGCACTCAATTGTTTCGCTCCACGGCCGGCGGATCATCCTGCCACCTTTCACGTGAGGGCACAGCAGACAGGATGACACGAATGAATGGACGACGCCCCGGAGTTCGGGGATGTGGAAAACCCGCCGTAGGTGATTCACCATGGCCTGCTCGCCGCGGTGGCCTTGGGCCCCGCAATGGGCGATGATACAGAGCCTCTGGATCAGCGCTGCGCACGCACGGGGAATCCAGATGCGTTTGGCCACACGTAGTACGCCGTCGGAACCTTTGGTCGCTGTTTGTGGGGCGGTGAGATGTTGCTGCGCCGTAGCTATCTCCTCCAACGACGGCCAAAGAAAACCGTCTTCGTCTAAGGGTCGCAAAACTTTCTTCGGAGTGGCCTTGGTCGCAGTGGCTTTTTTCTTCCGTCGCTATTGAGTAAATCGCTTCAACTTGACCGTAGTAACAGGCTGGCCAGCCCACCGCGACAGCATGTCTGCCCACACGTTGGATTCGCCGTCCACATGTTCGATCATGTATCGGTAGCTCATCAGTTTTAGGGCCCAGCGTAGAAGTTTCCCCCGGATATGCTTCTTGATGGACACATCGGGCGCGAAGACGTGGATGAGATTCCTGTGATCACAGAATAGCCTGAAAGGACGTGCACGTAGCAACAGGTAATCCAGCTTTTCACAGGCCACCACGATGGGATAAGCCTCTTTCTCGATCACTGTCCAGTTCAGTTGAGCTCCACGGAATGTCCCGCTTACACAGGTCAACAACTTGTGCTGCTGCCTTGTAATAGGCGTTTTCGAGTCATAGTTTGTTACCTGGGTAACGATCACTGCAAACCCAGTGTCGGATGCATCCGAGAAAACACACGTGAGGGCTGCATCGTCTGGAAGCGCTAGGGTGGCTGTAGTTGCTAGTAGGTTCTTGATGCCGTCGTAAACAGTCTTCTCTGTCTCGTTCAAGTCAATCGTAATGCCTGCTGCCACGCGCTTTGTGCGCTTGCTATTAGCGAGGGCAGTATCTAGTCGCTGCTGCAGTGCGTCTACAGCACGCGCGTAGTCCGGTATAGATTCGCGCATCCAATTCGCAGCACAAAGGAACTGCTGCAGTTCCCCAGCCGTCGTTGGATATGGCATTGACCGTAAGACATCGATTCTGTCAGGGTCATGCGAAATTCCTTCACTGCTGATGATTCGGCCACACCATTTTACCGTTTGTTGGTAAAGACTGCTTTTTTTCGCACTCAATTTGAGCCCTGAGGCTGCCACTAGGTCGAAGAACTCCTATAGTTTGGCTAGATAGGTCTGTATATCATCTGCAAATAAGAGGATGTCATCGATCCAAATGACAATGAAACGGTACAAAAGCGAATCAAAGCATTTCTCCATCGTCTGCTGGAAGTGCACGGCAGCGTCACAGCATCCTTGCGGAACACGACGAGGAGTGTAGATTTTAGCGTCCGTGATGTAGGACATTAGCTCCTGACTTAGCTCATCTAATGGCAATTACCAGAAACCTTTGAGCAAGTCAAACAGCCCATAGTGCTGCTTGCCTCGCGTATACTCAAGCAGAGACACCATGTGTGGCATCGTACTGATGAGGGCTTCAATTAGGTCGTTGACGAGACGATAGTCGCAAGTCTGCCTGTACTCATCGTCCGTCGTGCCATGCTTGCGCACCGGCAGTACGGGGCTTGCCCAACGGCTATTCGGGTTCTCAAACACCCAGCCGAGTCCAACAAGCTTGGAGTTGAACTCATGCAGAAAACTGCACACGGCTGGTGGATAGCGCCGGGGCTTGCTCTTCACAGCACTAGCACCGTCCTTGAGGCGAATTTTTAAAGGAGGAACGTTCGCTGGAGGGTCATCGCCAAGGTTCAATCTCCAGATGTCGTGTTTGAACACGACGCCGCGGAGTTGAGACTCTAATTCGCGAGGGAACCCGTGTTTGATCGCCGTGACTACCAATTTGTCGAGGGCTGACTTGAGCTCATCGCTAGTCGCTGGTATAGCAGGTCCAAATAGTTCGTCATCTGCATCCTCAAATTCGCCCTCAAACTCTTCAGTACGCGCTGCTAGCTGTTCCAGCTGCCGGTCGATGTTAATTCCGAGGGTGTTTAGAACATCCTGCCCCAGAATGAGATCTGGTTCATTGTTTTCCATCACTAGGCACTCGACAGGATCATGGATAGTCACTGGACCCGCTGCGGCATTTAGCATCAACTTTAATTGCACAGAATCCGAGCAGGTGATTTTGTGCTCTCCAACGGCTTCGTTTACGACAGGGACCGCTAAAGTTGACACCACGACCGAACTATCAAACTTCTTCAGCTCTTCGACGTGATGCCTACTCAGAATGGTCCTATCGGCACCGGTATCAGCACAATAGGACACTGTCAACGCACCATTCAAAACAACAGTCTTGTCTTCGGCAGGCATACACTCACGCAGACGTTTGAGCCGCGCAGCTTGCTTTTTGCCTCCGTCGTTCCGTTGCGCACGCAGCTTTCGGCGAATGTCCGCCTTTTGCTCATCTGTTGCCTTCCCGCACTCGGAAAACCAATGCATGCCCTCACAGTGGGGGCATGGTGATGGAGGAACCTTGGGCCGCTCTAAGGTAGCTTTCGTAGCGGGTTTTGGGACGGCCTTAGTAACTTCACTGACAACGCGCTGTTTCTTAGGCGCTGCAGGGTTAACCCCACGTCCAGGTTGACGCCCCGTATCGCCACCTCGGTCACGCTTAGACCTCTTCAGGCTTTGAAAAGCTTTCTCTTGATCTAGAGCCTTTTGTAGGATCATATCATGGAGAACAACCTCGTCTTCCTTTGCTTTGCGCAATTGGAAGCGGATTGTTCTCTCTACTTCATCGCGGAGCGCTTGAGGCTCCAAAGATGCGATCAAGATGCGGCACAACTGTTGTCGCCCATCTGAACCAGTGAAGAATTGGTGCCATCCATGTTCCTCAATGATGTCATGGCACTTCTTGAAGTACTGGATAACTCGTTCATTAACGTCAGTTTCTGACAAGTCCATGTGAAGTTGCTCCCGCATCTCCACATCGATGTCGGGGACGTCGTTGTTTTTCACGCTGGCAATGATTTTGTCAACTTCGGCCAAAATGTGGCTGTCAGTGACATCTTCAATGGACATTTTCCAGCGGAGCATGCACCACATGCGAAGAAGTCCTTGATCGAAAGTGCTTTTTACAGGCACAATCACATCGCCGGCGTTATCCTTGGCTCGGCTCCGTATAGTTTCTTCGTATTCACGACGATCACGACGCCACTTCACGAGCGCCGCATGCGAGGTGCTGGTCAGGCGAGGCGCGAGCGTCGGAGTGAAAATTGGGGTTGAAACGCGTTCATCATCGGCTTCTGGCGCGGATGTGTTGCTTGCTCGGGTCTTGGTCATGTTCGTGTCTCGGCGGTTAGACCGCTAAAGAATTCTTTGTGGTGTATCGCGGAAACGAGAAACACACAAGATGGGGGAGCTGGCGGAGCTTCCAGGAAGGTTGCCTTGGTGTATTGCAAGTAAATAGCAAAGTGACAGGAATACTCTACTTCCTACAGTATTCTACGAGTGCGCCCTTGGTCCATTTGGTTGGACACGACGCGTGTCAACACGAATGTCGTTATGCTAATCGATGTCAACACTATTCGCGTTATCATCTTCCTGCAAGTGTAGCTGGTGCTGGCTGTATGGATGCATGCATGCCTTGGCTGCACTACAACTGGTTTCGGAACGGTCTGTCTATATGGTACTGGTTTTGAGAATACTCGTGGCCTCCGCAGTGTGTAGCCTACAACGACCCGTGCGAACAGCAAAAGGACTAAATCATCTCTTTCTTTCTCAAACTACGACGTTGTATCGGGTACAGTACATGCTGCGGACAGTAGATTGCTGGTGTGCTGGACCAGCAGTCGGTGTCAAATGGAGACGCGCCAGCTGCGGTTGTGGTCATACCATCGGGTGGCATATTCACCCTCTGTGGCTCTCTCTACGGTTGTTTGCGTCTTGCCTGGGGAAATGTCAACAAACGTATAATTCGGCCGGTAAAGGCAAAAGACGTAGTTTTTGCGTCAGTAGGCGTATACGGTACACAGCTGCAAGAAAGTTGAGCAGAAGGCGTATTAATTGTAGCCGATAATGCCAAGAAACGTACTCAAAGGCGGTCGTGCTGATTCCAACGCTAACAGATCAAGCGCTGGTAGCTTCGTCGGAGCTGATAGTTCAGGAGACGAATCACCCGGCAATCGATGAAACCACGAAGACGGAGGCAGCTCTAAACTATTTTCAGACAACCGCAACGGTCGCAGACAGAGTTACTATATTCGACAAAACGACATATTCCCTTGGGGAGCATCCAAACTGTTGTGGAAGTTGTACTAGTACTGGAGACGTTCGAAATAGACATGAGGCGTATGTATGCACTGCTCTCTCGAAATGCCCGTTGGCCATGGATTTCGCCATTTGCTACCGCTTCAATTCGTCAAGGCGATGTGTAGTTGAATGCTGGATAAAGCCTACCAAAGACAGCAGAATGGAAGGCAAAAGATATGACTGTGACCCCCAAGTGCATGGATATTTACGAAGTGGAGTCGAAGGAAGCTGGACACTATCAAGTACAACATGCATCACACGATGTCAGCTACGTCGTTCGAGACACGAACAGACTCGCAATGCGCGTCAGGCATCGAGTCACACTGAGCGTTAAACACAATACTTGTGTCAGTACAAAGTCCCATGCCGACACTTGATTGCAACGCTTAATAGCCGCGGTAAACTCGATGCAGTGTTCGACTATTTCGACAGCGTGTACACTATTGCAAGTTACGTGAAGGCATTTGCGAACAAGGTGGTGAACATCCAAGATCTGATAAAAGATAACTCACGTTACCACCACGGCTTGCACCAAGACGGGGTCGACCAACGACCAAAGTAACGGCGAGGTTGGCAACGGGGGAACTGGTTATCGCTGTGGTAATTGCAGTCAAGTTGGCCACAACAAGAAGACATGCAAACGACGCAAACTCAGCTAACACATTTGTCACGTTGTGCCAATAAACGTATACGGTATTACCGCCTGAAAGAATTCGATCGGTAAGGGGCAGGGCGTACGTATTTTGACGAAAAAGCATACGTTTATACGTTTGTTGACATTTCCCCGTCTTGCCTTCCTATCATACCGCACGAAATGTGTGAACAACGGCAGTTGGCGTCTGTCGTGTTCCAAGTTTCTCTTCGCAGTTGAAGTGGTGATTTCGGACTTGTTAATGCTGAGTCTCGTCGCAGAGTATATTTACGTTTAGTATTGTATACTGTAGCTGATAACAGAGACTGCGCTCAGTCGTAGTTCTCTCGCAATCCCAATTGTGCTGAGTGGGCGAGCAGTTGTTTGTGTCTTCTGTGCCTAAAGCTAACAGGTACTGAGCCCAAGCGTTCGAAGACCGTGAGAACTAACACTCTCAGGCTTCAGTGTTGCCTTCTCTATGGCGACACCACAGACAAGTACTGCTGCCTCGTCAGCAAGTAGCACCTCGATGGTGGGGACAACGGCAGCCGGAAGCGTCGGACCAAATGTATCGAGTTCGGCTAGTGTTGTAATACCCACAGCAACTACATCGGTAGCTTCTACTGGAGTGTTGGGTACTACTGGGAGCAACATGTCCGGTGGATTTACGTTTTCAAGTGTGATGACTGGTAGACAAGCAACAATGCCAATGGGGTCTCAATCTTCTGTGGCTAGTGTTGGGGCCACGGGCATACCGTCCTTTACGACGTTGCCTGGTACTGGAATGGCACACAGTTATGGATTTCCTACTGGTATGTATGGCTCAGGAGCAATTGGTACTCATATTAGTCGCCCCGTTGGAAGTGGTGGAGGTGGAATTAAGGACATCTCAAACAAACCTCCTGTAATGAAGAGCAGTTTTGACCTTTACGCGGTGCAGCTGAAGACGTATTTGACTCGCTTAGGTTTGTGGAGTTTAATTGACGGTACGGAGATACGTCCACTCTACGATGTAAACCTGCAAGCTGATTTTGACGCACGGGATAATGCTGCTCGAGAGGCGATTTTACGTGGTATCCCTGAGGTAGACGCGGAGTTAATATGCCACGAGGTTTCTGCGAAGGATATGTGGATTCGCTTTGAGAACAAGCAGACCAAGCGAGAGTATGCAAACTACATTTTTGCTCGTGAACAGCTATACTCGAGTAAGTACAATCGTGATTTGGAAATGACTGATTGGCTTCGAGATATCCAGTTGAAGCGTAGAGAACTTTCACATTATGGCATAGTGATAAGTGACGAAGAGTTTGCTGAAATTCTTCTGGCCAATGTGACTCGGACACACCGAGACGTTGTGCGTCAGTTCTCACGCCACTATGCTGCACTTGCCTTACCTGGAACTCAACTGATGCCACCCACATCCGCGCAAGTGATGAATGCTCTCCTTGCGGAGGAGGCTCTGGACGAGAATGTCGCGGATGCTCCTAGGGCGATTGGATCTACTAGTAAGCAAAAGACGAATTCTGGAGCTGATAGTGGAGGAAATAGCAAGAAGAAGCGTCGAGGGCGATACAAGGCAAAGCAGAAGAACAAAGATGGGAATTCTGGTAAAACCAAGAAAGTTGTTTGCTGGAAGTGCGGTGAGCAGGGCCACATTAGGCCTAACTGCCCTAATGAGAAATCGGATGATAATTCTCAAAACCAGAAACAATCTGCGGGTATGGAAGCCAAGCGTTGGCAGAATAAGCAAGGAGGTGAAGATAAAGGTGGAAAGAAGAGTATTGATGCATTGACAGTGCGCAAGATTGGTGCGACTGCAGTTGGCACTCGTTCTCGGAAGTCTGGAATGACAGAGTGGGTTCTGGATACAGCAACTGACGTACATGTCTGTACTGACATGAGCTTGTTGGACAACCCACAGCGAGATAATGAACACCTTTTTATCGACTTCGATGGTCAACCGAAAGGAGAACGGCTGGTTGGTGATGTGCGAGTCATTGTGACCAATCTAAACGGAAACCAAGAGGAAGTTTTGACTCTGATTGGTACTGTTCATACGCCTACTGGACCGGATAACCTGTTGAGTTCTCACTTACTTGAAGAACATGGGTGGAAAATGGCTTTCGAACGGGAGAATGGAATAGCCTGCTGCTACCTGATGAAAAATGAAGTGAAGCTCAGACTGGAGAAGAAACGAGGTCGTTATCGACTACAAGCGAGATCCTCTGGAGATCGTGAAGTACATATTATCTCACAAGCAGCTAAACGGGATACAAGCGCTCTTGAGAGATGGCACCTACGGTATGCTCATCTGAATTATCCAGCATTGCGACAAATGATTTCGCATGAGACGGCTACTGGGTTTGAGGGCTTGGATAGTGATAACACTGCAGAACCAACTGACAAATGCTGGACATGTCGGGCATCGAAACTTAAGCGTATGTCGTATAAGAAGACAATAACAAGACGAACTACCGAATGTTACCAGAAACTGATGTCGGATATGTGCTATGTAGGGGTGGAAACTCACCTCGGCTACAAGCATTTCCAGCTGATACAAGATGAAGCAACACGATACGTGTGGGGTTTCTTGATGAAAGCAAAGGAAGAAGACACTACTGTTGCGATGAGCCACGTGAAGTGGTTGCTGGCCCAAGGGCACAGAGTCGAAGTATTCTCGTGTGACTGAGGAAAGGAGCTGGTAAATAAACGGATGAAAGCATTTCTCAGGGCGGAAGGAGTAGAGTTCTTGTGGACAAATGCTTACAGTCTTGAGGAAAATGGTCTTGTCGAAAAGATGAACGGCGTCTTGTTGTCACGCGTACGTAGTTTACTGACAACTGCGAACATGCCGGATCTGTTGTGGGGTGAAGCTTTTACGTTTGCGGTGGAAGTAGTGAATGTAAGTCCATCTCGAGGCCTAGATGGTGACACACCTTACGCGCGACGATTTGGTGAGAAGCCATACGTTGGAATCATGCGTGTGTGGGGATGTGTTGTGCACGAGTTCACGCCCAAGGTGCTACGCACTAACAAGCTGGAGAATCCTGGTAAATTGGGTCTTTTCCTTGGATTCGCGAAGAACTCAGAAGGGTTTCGCATTTTGAATCTACGAAATGGAGACATTAATGAGAGACGTTCGGTGGAGTTTGATGAGAGCTGGACCGTGTAGTGTTCATATGTGGAGCATTTATTGGCAAATCGATACCAGCGTGGACATTACAGTCTTCCGGATGTGATTCCGTTGGTTCGACTTCCTGTTATGGCAGCAGTGACTCGTAATGAGTTGGCTGCACCCCCTGCAAAACGTCAACGTCTTGCAAATGCACACGGTAGTGGACAACCTAGTGGTGTGGTAGAGCAGTCTCCGGTTAGTGCGGGGAATCCTGTGACTGAACCGTCGAGCTTGTCTCCAGCGAGAGTGCCTTTGGCTGATGCTCGGCTGTCACCGTTAGATGTACCGCAACGCCAGGTTGAGTACTTTGAGTACGACCAGCTACATAATGGAGGCAGCGATCTCGAGGAAGATTTGGGTGAGCCTAACAGCCTCTCAATGCCTCAACGAGAGCTGCGAGACTCTGTTGAAGTGCAGAATGCTGATGATGAAGATGTGGAGGAGGAAGTTGAAGGTGTTATAGCTTCGGGTGAACCAAGGGAAAGATATCAAAGCTCAGTGGGAGATAATGAGTCTGGAAGTGAACATGGGAGTGACTCAGATTATCGTGACGTCTTTGAAGAAGAGAGTGATGAAGAGTTTGGTGCTGGAGAATCGTTTCGGCGCTCATCACGAATTCGCAGACCCAACGTCCGCATGAAAGACTATGAGTTAGAGTTGCCAGAGAGTCTGGTGATCCAGGCCATGCATGCAGTGATGGATCCAGTCTCAGTGCAAGCAGCTTTGGATGCGCCGGATGCAGAACAGTGGATTGAAGCTCTGAACAAAGAGTACAGTGAAATGTTGAGAAATAAAACATGGGAACTAGTGGAGAAACCAGAGGGCGTGAAGGTGTTGACCAGTAGATGGGTGTTTGTTCGTAAGCGCAATGCTCAAGGCCAAGTTGAGAGACATCGAGCCCGGATAACTATTAGGGGCTGTCAACAAAAGTACGGCTTGGACTTCTGGGAGACTTACGCTCCGGTGGTGTGTATGGAAGCAGTAAGATTGATTCTTCTGCTGACTCTACACTACAGCTTAGAGTGCCGTCACATTGACTTTGTGACAGCTTTTCTCAACGGGCCCATTGATGCAGAGATTTACATGAAGCAACCAGAATTCTTTGACGATGGAACTGGGCGAGTGTGTAAGTTGCTTCGGAGCCTGTACGGTTTGAAACAGGCACCGCGGATGTGGTACCAGACACTTGACAATTATTTGAAGGAGTGTGGCTGTAAGAGATCAAAGATGGATGGAGGCATTTACTATCGCTGGGTTGAAAGTAGTCCTATCTTTCTGACTCTCTACGTGGATGACATTGTGATTGCTGCGTCTGCGGAGAACACCAAGCTGGTGTTGACTGAACTGGTCAATACGTTTCAAGTGAAGGACCTAGGAAATGTGAATCACTTACTATCGATGGAAATTTAGTACATCCCAGGGGTATCGCTGACGATTTCTCAGCGAGGATACATTGGAAGAATTCTTGAACGGTTCAAGATGGACAAATGCAAGTCCATGCCAACGCCACAGGCCAAGGGCAATCTTCCTCTTCCTGGTGACCCTGACAGAGAAGTGGTATGCGTGAATAGCAATCCGGACATGGACTATCACTGCATTGTAGGTTCGTTGCAATATCTGGTGAGTTGTTCTCGGCCAGATATCGCCAATGCAGTGCGAACACTTGGCAAATTCCTTACCTGTTTCACGAAGGAGCATGAAGTGATGGCAAAACGTGTTCTGCGGTATCTGCAAGGTACACGCGACTATGGTTTGGTATGGATCAAGCCAATACCGAGAGGAATACGGTTGGTGGCCTATGCTGATGCTGACTTAGGAAACGAGAAGGATGATCGTAAGTCTATCACTGGCTACGTTCTTCAGCTCAATGGCTGCACTTTCGCCTACAAGAGTAAGAAGCAGTCGATCATGACGGATGATACTTGCAGTGCTGAATTTGTGGCTGCTAGTGAGTGTTCAACTATGATCATGTGGACGCACAATTTGTGCAAAGAGCTGAAGCTCCGACGGACAGAGCAAACCGTCCTGTACGAGGACAACCAAGCTACTATCAAAGTGATGGAAGAAATAAGCAGCGGATACAAAGTTCGAAGTGTGGATTTGAAATTTCACAAGGTTCGGGACTTTGTGGAACGCAAGGTGTTCCGTGTGGAGTACTGCCCAAGTGAGGATAACTTGGCAGACTTTTTTACTAAGCCGCTCGGCCCACAGCAGTTCTGTAAACTGCGTCAAGCTCTCAATGTGGTGCCAGTGCCGACTCAGGAGTCGTTGCACACGGCTAGCGATGTGGAAACTGTGGATGAGACACTGTAACACGAAGTGGGAGTGTGAACAACGGCAGTTGGCGTCTGTCGTGTTCCAAGTTTCTCTTCGCAGTTGAAGTGGTGATTTCGGACTTGTTAATGCTGAGTCTCGTCGCAGAGTATATTTACGTTTAGTATTGTATACTGTAGCCTACTGATAACAGAGACTGCGCTCAGTCGTAGTTCTCTCGCAATCCCAATTGTGCTGAGTGGGCGAGCAGTTGTTTGTGTCTTCTGTGCCTAAAGCTAACAAAATGCTTACAAAGTATGACCAAGTGTCCGACGAACAACCGCCGCCTCGAGAGAGAGAGGCCATCGCCCCAACAGGATGCTGAATGCACCAAACCGTCCAAGCAAGAGCTCAGTAAGTTCATTCTTCAATTGTCGACGTCCTCACCAAGCGTCGATCTCAACACACCAAGCAAACTACTGTACCAGCTCCACTCCAGTCAATTCAAATGATGATCAGCAAGACGATCTGTGCCTTGTGTGTGGCGGTTGTGGCGCTCTCGGGTAGCTGGACAGAAGCGTCAACGGCGGCAGCGCAAACGTATGGACATCTGCACCAAAACCACGACGGCTACGGCAAACAAGTCAACTACGGTAAGCAAATCAACTACGGCAAGCAAGTCAACTACGGCAAGCAGGACACCTACGGCAAACAAGACAACTACGGCAAGCAGGACACCTACGGCAAACAAGTGAACTACGGCTATCAAGATAGCGATGACAAACAAGATAGCGATGACAAGCATGGTCGATATGGAGGCATCGGTGCCAACAGATACGGCGGCATCGGTGCAGGTCTCGGTGCTGATGCCGGTCTACACGCTGGTGCGGGTCTAGGCGTGAGAGGATATGGCGGAGCTGGTGTTGGAGCCGGTCTACACGGTGGCGCTGGTCTTGGAGCAATAGGGTACGGAAGTGCTGGTGTTGGTGCTGGTCTACACGGTGGTGCTGGTCTCGGAGCGAGGGGGTATGGTGGAGCTGGTGTTGGAGTCGGTCTACACGGCGGCGCCGGTCTTGGTGCTGGTGCGGGCCTGAATGCCGGTGCTGGCGTGGGTGCTGCGGGCTACGGCAACGCCAACGCGGGTGCTGGTGTCGGTGGCACTGCTGGATTAAACGCAGGAACTGGTCTTAACGCGGGTGCAGGTTTGAGCGCTGGTGCGGGGATCAATGCCGGTGCGGGACTAAGTGCTGGTGCTGGTGCTGGTGTCAATGGCAAAGGTGGTCTAAACGCGGGTGCAAATGCTGGTGTGGGTGGAAATGCAGCTGGAAAGACCAACGGAGGATACACTGAGACTGCGGATGCTGACCAGACGTCGCAGACTGCCGCGCAGTCCAACAACTACCGTCACTTGCGCGCGTAAGTTTCAGGACGGACATTGTCTGGTCGACAAGATGATCTCAAGATTGAGCTTTTGGAGGTGACCAACAACTGATCGTCCCCACTCGGACAATTCGCCGAGACTGCATTTTGTGTACTAGTAGTAGTAGTTGGTTGTACTAATGTGTAAGTTTTTGAAGCTGAATTTTTTTTTTTGTCGTCCTCTATTTTCATTCTGCCAATCATTTCTGATGGATCGACTCTCCTCTTGTGTCGACGCTGCTGCCGTATCTACAGAGCTGCGAGCTGTTCTATCTGATGTGGCAGGTGTCCAAGACCACCAGGAAGCTTTGGACGAAGTGGTGGCGTTCCTGGTAGCAGAGGAGGAGCGCTGGACGACTGTGTTGCAGACGCTTATTTCGGACTTAAGCGGAGTAAACTCAATTCGCGAGGTGGAATTGGAGCTGTTGGATGCCCTATTGGTTTGGATAATACACGAGACAGCGGAAAAGAATGCCAAGGTTTTTGAGCCCTTACTACAGTATTTCCAGTTCTCTGTGACGAAACTGGAAGTTTCTGGAGACAGCAAAAGGTGGATCAAATGGGGGGATCAGGTACTGGATGTGGTGTACCAGGATGCAGTGTTGATGGAGAAGCAGAAGGATTCGAGCGGTGAAGAGGATTCAAACGTAATTTCAGATGAATTTAAAGATTTTGTGGTGAAGATTGCAACGTTATTGCTGCAGCTTCGAAACAAATTGGAGGGAGACGAAGCCCCAACTGACTTGAAGACTGTGACGTTTGTCTGGAAGGTTGGCACCATTACTTTTTTCAATTATTTACGAGTGCGCAAGCTGATGTGGATGTGATGATGTGTTTCTAGAACTTGGCGAAGCTGGCGACAGCTTTTGGTCCAGTACTGGCGAGTGCGTGTACAACCGAAGTCAATGACGGTGGAAAGGGCCAATTTGCTGTCAATGATCTCTTGGCTGCTTCTGTTGCATCTGTAGAGCGCAGTATTGGGCTTCTGCTGCTGGTTTTGGATGAAGACACCGATGGAACTCTAGATCTTACTGTACTGAAGTTCTTAAAGTTGTACTGGCGGGCATTTCAACGGTTAATTACTGCATTCGCAGATTGTTTGGAGTCTGAGGTGGAGGAATGTGTGCTGTGTATTGTAAATGTGACTGGAAGTTTGCTGTATGCTGTGCGCCATCGCAAAATTCCCGTAACGTCGAAGCCCGGGCAAGAGTTGCGTGATATGCTTGATCAGACTCTGGAAATGACTGAGGAAATGGCAGGAAAGACTGAAGGGGGGATCAGTGACCAAGCAAAAGAGAGTATTCGCACATTACTCTGGTTTCCAGCCACTGACATGATTCGAGCTGTGGGGCAACGCCAACCACAGGAGATCACGAGTGTCGACGTGGAAAATTCGACCCAATGGGCTCATTTACTGGTACTTACAGCGTTTGCAGGCTTGAGTGGAGAGAGGTCTTCCGACTCGGATGTACCGTACGATGATTCCAACAGAGCTGTGGAGGTCTCGCAGTTATTTACACGCTACAGGGAATGCGCTCTCAACGAAACAATCTCACGCTCTGTAGACACGAGTAAGTTGTTCACGGATGTGATGCTTGGGTATCTCTTAAGTTTTGAAAATGTCGTGGAACTGCAGTTGACTCTGTTGAAACAAACGCTGCATCCTGACTGGACGCAGCGCGTGTTGTGTTGGGAAATCTGGAGAGAGCTTGTGTGTTTCAGCTGGGACGAACCACTGGCTTTACAAACGCTAGAGATGCTTCTTGGTGCTACTCAATGGGACGATACTTCAGATCCTTCTTTCGTGCTTGCAAGTGGAGTGGAAGACGAAATCCTGCAACTGATTGCGTATGTATACGTGGATCTACCTCTATCGCTCAAGGACTTTTGTATGGACCAAGTCACTGCCGTTATTGACACGATCAGCAACGAAGGTCCTGGCCATGGATTCAATTTGCGTGTATCTTCTCAATTAAATTTACTGGAGACATTAGCTGGCGTCCAATTCCTGAAACAGTACAATGGACCGATGAAAGATGAGTGGATCGCTAAGTACCTCCCTATGTGCTTCGAGTGCTGCGGCACAATCATAGAACTATTATCATCTAAAGCAAAAGCTCCAACGACCGAGTGGGAGAGCGTTCTCGGGATGATCCGCGTGCTTGACATGTCGTTTCTGGTGTTGAGGGGTGTATTCGACGATAATGAGCCGAAACAAGATGACATTGCAGAGTTATCGAGTATTCTAGTTCGGATGTCTGCTGAAGCGTTATCTCAGCTGGCAAAGCTCAGTAAAAACGCCAAACCACTGGCAAATGGCGTCAACTTGGAGAAAAAGAGACCAAGTCGGGATATAAAGTTGGAGAAGGCTGGTTTCCACTGTATCGGACGAGCTATTGAGACTTGTTTGTATCTGCTTTCGAAGCTTGGACCGGTCCTCAAAGCGAACAAGAACAATCAGTGCGTACAAGTGATAAAAGATCTGGTCGTGATCTTAGACAACATGACACAATCGGAAGGCGTCTGGATCGTTACAGCACGATTCGTCAGGGCAACGCTGTTTGACATACAGGTTGATCGTGGCGATATGAACGTGGTGTGGCAACTCTTGTTCACTTTGTTTCAGAAGCTATTCACTGCTGGACACATAGAGGAAACGTTGCTTTCAGAGAGTCTTGACGCTTTGTACGAGGTGGTCGCTCATTCGAACATTTTTGAATTGTCGGGTGCACGGTTGAGTGTACTTTTAACTGGAGAAACGAAGCAGGCTTTTATGCAAAAAGTCTCAATGCGGAAGCTTTCGTCTGAAGATGCGTGTAAGGCGTTGGAGAAGGCTCAACTGAATACACTTCAGGCTCTAAAGAGGAGCCAGACATCTCGGCACAATATCTTTCGAGACCGATTTCCAGATGAATCTGCAAATCTGTACACCGAACCTGATCATGATCCTCAAGGCACTTCTGCTGGATCGAATAAACGAGCAGCAGGCAATTCAGGGACGTTGCCGCAGAAGCGCTACAAGCTTACACACTTTGTGTCTTTGTGTCGAGAGATTGAGTCCTCGCTGTCGTCGATTGATAGCGACGAGACTGCTGCGAGCCTCCTGTCTGGTGAGGAGTTGGAGGACGCCACTGCTGTTCTGCACAAGCTTCTGGCCAAGACAATGGCGCTCTGTCCATGAGTTTGTACGAAATCGCTATAAAAGGTAAGAGTTTGAGGCTAAAGTTCATCTACTTGCTCAATTCTGTCTTCACTCGCGCTGCCTACGAGGAGACGGATCCGTCAACGATAAGACCGACCGAATCTTTGAAAGAAACTGGGCTCGAACTTGCCGCGTGCTCGATCGTCGTTGATCCTCTCACGCTCTGCTGCTTGTTTAGCCTGCTGCACACGGGTAACACGGACATCCATTTCCATCTGCGCTCGTCGCTGTTGAGCCAGAAGTTCCTCCTGCGCTAGTGTCCGTTGCAGTTCTCGCTGGTTTCGAGCATCTTCTTCCGCCTGCTCACGCTCCTGTTGTCTAAGACGAGCTTTCTCACCAAAAATTTCGTCGTTCCGCCGGAGATAGTACTTGGTTTGCTCTCCTGAGAACCCTTTCCAGTGGTCTACACGGACGCGATGGTCAAATGACTTCCCAGGAAGAGCTGCCTGCAGTGGATTTTCACTCACGAGATTACTCTCCAGTGTGCGTTGAATCTCCCGAGCGTCCTCCTCCTGTTCAAGTCTGCGACGGTCGTTCTCTCCTTGGCGCTGTTGGGCAAAAAGACGCTGGTTGAAGCGACTAATTTCAGCGGATGCCGCTGCTCGTTCTCGCTCGTTACCTTGGTGCAGGTCCTCCATCAGCCGCTCAATCTCGAAGAGTTCTGCCATGTATGTGGCCTGTGCTGCATTCTCATCAGCGTTGCGCTGGGCTTCCTCGGCCATTTTCTGGATCGACCACTGCTTCATCTGCATGGCCTGTAACCGGATCCGTTCAAGTCGAGCGACGTCTTCACCGTGGAACTTCTGTGCAGCTCCTGTCGCACAGCTGTCTGGATCAATGCTCAAGGCGCGGGTATCTGCTTCACGAGCTCGATTCTGACGACCTTCGGCACTTTGGAGGTCCCAGTCGTTGCGAAGTGTCAGAAGCTCTCGCCGCTTTGCGAGTGCGTCTTCCGACTCGACCTGTAACAAGTATCGACGGATGGCAGCATCCTCCTCTTCACTTACGCGTTTGGCTTCCCGATCTGCTGCATCTTGAAGCTGCCGTTCCTCGATCTGGTTCTTCACACCTGCGATGTCCGCCTGCCAAAGGAAAATGGGATGAGTGGAGCTTTAAATGCGGAAGTCAAGATAGCAACAAGCTTGTACCCCAATGCATCGAAGACGACCAGGTCCGAGCTTCTTCGTACGTTCGATTTCGCGTTGACGTCGAGCATCGATCCGAAGCTCTTCTTTATTCTCGGGTGCCGCAGGTGGCGGCATGGTCCCGACCACCATAATTGACGCTTCCTTTGTCTTGTATAACTCTGTGTGAGGTTTCACGTTTCCGCTTTCCACTTGGTGTATGCGATGGAGACAAGTACTATTCCTGACAACCGTTTTAGCTGCCACGCCCCCCATCATTGCTAAAGGTAGTTCGCTTGGGCGACTCCTTTTATTTTGTTTGGTTTCGTTTTTCATTCCTCGCTGTTGTTTTGGCGGTAGCCTAATTTGTGATAAAATACCTTTCATAAAGCACAGAGATGACCACTGCTGCTTGAACACCACCTTCGGCCAGTGGCACGTGAAGGAGCGGTGGGGCGGGTTTCCTGGAGTGGAGACGGCTTAGACAGCCTCTTCCCGTTTGTCCCCGTCTTCCTCAAGGTTTTTGAGGTATTCATCGAGAGTCATGTCACCGCGAATCAGAACAGGTCGCTTGCGACCCAGGATTGCCTCTTCATCCACATACACGGCACGCACGTCGTTCATGTCGGGCAAATCAAACATGGTCTCCATGAGTGCCCGTTCAAAAATGGAGCGAAGTCCTCGTGCGCCTGTGTTCTTGCGCAGCGCAGACTCAGCAACAGCTTCAAGCGCACCCTCGGTAGCGTGGAATTCCACGTCGCTAAGAGCGAACAACGCCTTGTACTGCCGAACCAGACTATTCTTGGGTTCTGTGAGAACCTGTACCAGCTCGTCCTTTGAAAGCCCCGTCGTGCTGACAAGCATTGGGAAACGTCCAATGAACTCAGGGATCAGTCCATAAGATACGAGATCTTCCGGCTCTGCTTGAGAGAGTAGCTGGCCAACCTGATCACTGTCCTTCAACCGCATGTTAGGCATCTGGGCCCCAAAACCGATAGAAGACCGAGATGTACGACTTGAAACCTGCTTCTCCAATCCAGCGAACGCACCACCACAAATAAACAGGATGTTCGTCGTGTCGATGGTGATGTACTCGCCGCGCGGGTTCTTACGCCCGCCCTTCTCGGGCACGTTCACCATACTCCCTTCGAGGATCTTCAGCAGCGCTTGCTGAACTCCTTCACCTGACACGTCACGCGTTATACTCACGTTTTCACTCTTCCGCGTAATTTTGTCGATCTCGTCAATGTACACAATGCCACGTTGGGTGGCCTCCAGGTTGTAGTTAGCCGCCTGGTACAACTTAAACAGAACGGACTCGACATCTTCGCCCACGTATCCTGCTTGGGTAAGGCACGTAGCGTCCGCGATCACAATCGGCACCTTAGCGAGGCGCGCTAGCGTCTTGGCCAGCAGCGTCTTGCCAGAACCAGTAGGTCCTACCAGCATAACATTGGTCTTGTCCAGCTCCACGCCTTCTAGATACTGCAGTTTGTCTCCCAATGTGTGGTGCTGCAATCTAGTAGCATGCGGGTGCGTAGCTGTCGCCGTCTCCGGCACTTCAGCAGTCTCCTCTTCAGCATGTTGTTTTGACTCCTGAGGCAATCCAGCATCCTTCTTCTCTGATCCAGGGTAAATTTCCTCCAGCAATAGACGACGACCAATACTCGACAACCTCGAGTCCTCGAGATCTACATGCTGACGTGTCACTCCTCCAGCACGCGGGTGATGCTGAGCAGCTGCACTCTGCTTTGCAACAGCAGCCTCAGCGTCCTTCCTGGCCTGTAGCAACTCCAATGCATGCAATCTCTTGTAGTGGTTATGAACACCCACAGCTAGTGTCTTCTTGACCTTGTCCTGGCCAATAACGTACTCATTCAGTCCTTCATAGATCTCTCGAGGTGTCAACACACGGTCCTTCGTCACTGTCGTGTCAGCTGCCCCTGTAGCAGCTCCAAAAAGCGCCTCATTGGCCAATTTCTCGTACTCTCCGTCTGCATTCATGCGGCCGCGGGTGGGCGACGGGAAGTTGCCGCTGTACGTGGGTCCACCCAGACTGGACCCACGCGTGGTCTGCATACTCGGAGATAGCGAAGAGCTTAAAGAGCTCAAAGCCGCCGCCGCCGCCGCATTCCGGAACGTGGGGCTGGGCTGGACAGGAGTTTGCGCCTTAAGTGCGAAGTGCAAGTTGCAGCTGACGCACTTGACCACGTCGCCCTTCTTGAACTCCGTCGAGGACGTTGAAGTGGCTGTGGATGACGTATTCGAAGCTGCTGACCCCGATGCGGAAGGTGATGACGTAGACTTTTCCGCACCAAGAGGCTCTGCGAGCACGAGGGCGGCCCCGCACTGTGGGCAGCAGAGCTGATCCCCTGCCGCTTTCTTCTTGTGGCTGTCGCTTGGAGGCCCCGTAATGATCCCACGAGAACACACAAGCACGCGCTTGTCGACTGGTAGACGCTGGATGCGGTGGGGACAAGCAGAAAGATGCGAGAGGGCGCGGGATTGTGCTGGAGCCGCCCATACACGCGTGGCCTGCAGCAAATGCGAGACACTAGCGAGGGCGGAGACGTCGGGACGCAAATGACGGAGCATCGTGGATAGTATCGATAGCGAATGGAAGGAGGAGGAGGGAGTAGCAGCTCGAACCACGAGGGAAGAAGCGGCCTCTTTCCAAATGCAGAGCTTGAAGCGAAGAAACGGAAAAGCATTCAGAGACACGCTTTTTTGTCCAATGAAAAATCGAGACGATAGTGGGGTGGTTTACCGGTAAAGATCCGACACTTGGAGAGCAGTCTCACCTAACAAATCTGCAGATATATCAAAAGGGTTAACCCTAATAAGATACACTACGCACTATCAAGTCGAATCGATGCAGCTGTCGGTCTGACCGGTTTGATTTCCTGCCCCCTGACAGCAGCTTGCAGCACGTGAACGTCTCGGTTGTCAATGCTCAGTAAGAGCGTAAATGGGATCCGCTCTTAAAAGAGCAGACGGTTTTTAAGAGTGGTGCTCTTAAAACGTCTTTCCGGTGCGATTGGCCAAAACGTAGAAACATCAGATGAAACGCAGCAACTTCAACCAGGTACAAGCTCTTCTGGGGCGCAGCATCGAGGTTGGCAACTTCTCTTGGTGAAGATCATCGAGTAGAGCACTACAAGAGATTACATGGAGACAGTATATATATATATGGATATATACATACGCAAACCTACAGTACACTGATGAGCAACCGTTCTGTGAGGTTCATCTGCGGACACCATGGGCCAGTAGGTAAGGAAGGATCTACTTCCTGGGTGACATTCTGGAAAGGCAATAATGTGAATGGATGCGACTAGGACCATTAGCGCCGATCACCTCAGGGATTCTGATCAGCAGCATGCTACTGCTAACGCATTGTATTTACTCAGAAGTTTCGTGTGGAATGCTCTCTGGGGCTGGCTTGCCATCTCGAGCGGCACGAAACTCAAGAATGGAGCGTTTACTGCCACAGCACTATTCGAATAGGGAGCTATTACGCTAACGACAATGGTGAATGGTTGCAATATCATTTAGCAGTAGCGGCAACAATGAGTAAGAGTCGTTGCCAATGACATTCCCTCAAGAGAATTGCGGCGTCTTCTGTAAACGCAAATTTGTTTGAAACATAATGTTGTCGTTGTCGGGAGCAGCTCAGTTGTAGCTAAGGCTTTCATTTGAAGCAATAGTTTGACTTGTGCAATACATGCACGAACTAACTCCTTTATGAGACCCGTGGTCTGCGGTCTCTTGTTCTCCCCTCAGCGAAAGAACAGATCGGTGGTCGTATACTGTAATGTCCATATTGCTGACACCGACATTTTAGCAGTTGGAGGAGCTAACTTGTTCTGTAGCCATCCTTCGACGCTTCTGATTGGCTGCTGTAATTGAAGTGACAAATCAACTGCCTCTCCCTGCCATCGCACACAAGAAGCACCAATGCTGCCATTGTTCACACAGTCGTGCTGCATGACACCGGTACTGTGGCGGCAGTGCCTTCACGAAGCTGTACATGTAATAGCCAACGCTGTGCTTGTCTCTCGCGCAGTCGGCGCGATTGGCGACCTTGGACCGGATGTCGGTCACTTTGGTGTTGGTAATGGTCTTGCACCACACAGCCGGGCGAGACTTCACTTTCGGTTCGAGTTGGTCGTCTGGCTTGCATCGCCCGATTCAAGGTGGCGCCGTTCGCGTCGACTTTGATTGTCAGCCGGCCTGTATGCTACAGTCGAATTGCTGTCATCGGTTAGCCAAATTTCGTTCGGGGAGGGACCTTGTCAAGATCTGATAACGAAGCCATCGCCAGTCGCTCGTGAAGTTGGTCAGCCACTTGAAACAAGTCTTGGTCCGCCCAACCAGCAGCAGTTCGATCGTGCAGACACAACAGAGACCTGTCTCCAGGGGGAGATCCATGCACGCGCACGTACATCGAGCATAGCCAAAGCTTTTGCGTCCATAGCCAAAGAAGTCATGCAACGAGCAATACTAAAACCCTCAACCATTGGCAACTTTGCCATTCGACGCCTTCCCATTCCAACTCTGGCGAGTAGCGTAAGTAGTGTAGACAGAAGAGATGTTTGTTGTACTCAGTGAAAGGCGAAGTGGTAGATTTAGCAGTTAGAGTTCCTCGTGTGTGCACCGGCAGAACTGTTGGTTCTGGCATATCTGTACTAGTAGATACTATAACTATAGTGGAATCCATAGTTATCTACTTACAGAGGGTGGATCGTAATATTGTATGACAAAGAGCATACTGCAACAGCCTCCGTGCATCTTTGCATATTATGTGATAAATCACAACACAGAGGTATATCAAGACTGTACAGGTGACTGTTCACACAAAGTTTTGGAGTGAGGAAACGGAGGTTCGCTGATCGAACTTCGCCCCGACAGCTAGCTGTTCAGGGGAAGGGAGACACCTTCGTACGCCATGCTCCGAAATTGCAAGACTGTCAAGGGCAGTGGAGGAGGCAAGCCGTCTCTCTCCGGGAAAAGGAAGCCTCCTTCCACTGCAGGGCCAAGAAGGCAAGGAGGAAAGCGCGGGCAGCTCGGACGGCAGGAGCAGCTGAGATCGACGCAGCAGCTGCGCTCCTTAGCGTCTCTGAAGGAGGGTCGAGAGGCGTAGCCGGGGGAACCGAGCGTCGAGAAGATGTTGCCGCTCCATGGGCTGATCGAGAGCGCGCACCGGAGCCAGTAATGAGTGATGTCACTAACACGAGGGAATATAGTGACAATTCTTGTGCCACCAATGTTACTAGTGCTGTCACAGAAACCGCCACCAATCGCACACCTAATGTCACAGTGCAGTTTGTGGCCGCCAGCCATGAGGCTCCTGCAACCGACCAGGAGGCTGGAGCTACAGACCAAGACACTGCTGTGTTGTCTGAGCTAAACTACTGGTACATTTATGACCAGAATTATGGTCGCGAGCGGCTCACGGTCAAGTCTGACTATGTATCGACTAAGCAAACGTGGAATATTGCTAGGATTATCCAGCGAAAACCCTGTCGATCTGGCTTCATGTACCGAGTTCTGTGGTGTCTCAAGAAGAGTGTGGGTGGGCGATACTATCAACGGACATGGGAGCCTGGACGAGTGCTTTTAGAAGGAATTGGTAGGGATTTCCGCGGGTTTGCCTTATCAATAAAGAACTTTCCCAGCAGTTAATTTCTTTGTGCATGGTTTCAATAACTTCATGTGCCTTTGTAATTCGGTTCGAGACCAGGGAAACCTCAACGAGGGAAAACCTTTTGCGAACAACAATAAAACCCAGTGGGGAAAAAATAAAGAACGCAGTCAAAAGTTAGGCACGCTTCATGCATTAGTGTTATACTCGTACACTTAAACGGTAAGACAGTTGTGCCTCGGAGATGGAAACTTCAACAGCCTCCCGCATCGAGGAGCGCGACGTCTGGCGCATTGAGGTGCCGATAAATTCACTGCCGTGACGGGAATATTCGTCGTCACTATAGTACAGATCTTCATGGATAGTTCATCATGATTTAGGCGATTCAATAGTACTATTACTACTACTGAGTAGTATTTTGTGGCGTTGGTTAGTCAGGAAACCTTCGAAAAGGGAAAATCTGTTCACCAGGCCAGTAGCAGTGATCAACTTTATAATATTGTCTTCGCAGGAATGCACTCTGTGGATTCATTGTGGCTAATCAGGAAAACCATAATGGAGAAAACCTGTTCACCGATCAATTCCTCGCAGTCAATTATGCGGCTTTAGATATTAGATGCAATTGCTTCATTGCATGGTTGGCTATTCAGGAAAAACCATATTATGAAGGAAAAAATCCTGTTCACCAATTTGTGAATCGTCTCAAAATTAAAGTCTCCGTAAGAGCACTGTTCTTCGTCATGAGCGCTAAAGAGGTTAAAGCTTCTCTATTTGTGAGGACATTCTTCTTCTCACCGACACAGCATCAGACATCTCGTGTAGAGGGAACTGTGTTGCCTGTAACTTAAAGTCACTTCATATCTCTATTAATGTACTTCATGTAGTTAGCTTTAATGGGATTTCTTCCATATTGCCGCGGATCAGCGGGCTTAACAGCAATTACTGAGGCAGATAAATATCATTGCTACTAGTAATGCTGAAGCTTTAGATGTAGTACTAGAAGATGCACATGTTCATTGCCATAAACGGCAGATAAGTACTTGACATTTATGCTCATGGGATAAACTAGGTGAAATGATAGAAAGAAGCGATAAAGTCATGCTATCTATCCTAATGATATCATAGAACACAGAGGCGATGTATTCGTGCATGTTGTTCATGGGTAGGAGACATAAGAGGTTCATTTCGAAGACAGAGGCATAGCGTTTGCTTGTCAATTTGGCCAATATGCGTTTAATTGTCGTGCATTTCAATGACAATGTGTAAACCTTACATGTCAAACTGTTATTGTTGTGCATTAGCGAAACTCGTGCTTGCATTATTATTTTATGGCGTTTGTATTTTACGTGCCATGCATTTCCATAAGCGATCATATTCGTGCTTGTAAGAGTGCTAAACAGAGGCGTAGTTCGTGCATGTTGCTTGTAATGACAGATGCGTAAATCGTGCATGTCAATAGGCCAGTACATAACGAAACTTGTTCAAGGAAAACTCGCTTAGGAGAAAAACCTGAGTTACGTTCTTCATGTTTGTTCATGGTTACCAGTTTCTGGTAGTGTATTGTTGACTCAACTTGCATACCCTACGGGGTAGTCTTACAGTGTGTTGTACATGTACACATGCGAGCATCCAGGGCTTTGCTTCCTGAGATCAACTGCATCGTCTCGCAGGTGCCGACAATATGTCATGGCATTTAGTAGGGCTCCTAGCACGGGGTAGCATCCGGCTTTGTGAGGGAGTAGCTAAGGATTTCATCTAGCGTTGTCATTGTCACAGGACGGCATTCAGCCAGCGTAGCTTTGGCTAAGGCAACTTGTTCCGATTGTCCGCGCAGGCATCATGGCCTCTAGATGCGTTCAACGTGCAGTCCAGACCTTCATGCAAATTTGGACTCGTTACCTATGGTTGTAGAGGTCTCAGGCGTGCCTTTGGCCAAGGTGTAGCGCTCTTGAGCTTGGAGATCGCGAACCTTGCCTTCAATGCTCTGTTTAAGGTCTTCATACGGGATGTACTTCCGCTGACCCTTCCAGATGCGGAGGTCATCCTTCCACGACTTGGGCATCGAGTGAAACAGGTAGATAGACTTCTGTCCCTCGGTCATCACCGATTCGGTGGCTTCTGATGCGGCTTTCATCGCATTCTCAAGTTTTAGAAAGAATTCGGTCAAGTCTGAGCCTTCCTCATACTTGATCTCCATCAAGTAGTGTTGGATGAAGTACGGGTCACCATGAAAGGCCGCTCCCTCGTACTTCTGGCAGATGTAGTTGAATATCTCGTAGGAAGTCGTGAGATTCTTGACCAGACGCACGTGCATGTAGTCCATCGTTTTCATCAAGAAAGCCTTGGTATTGGCTTCTTGGCGACGGCGCTCACGCTGGCTAAGAGGCTGAGGCTTCTCTTTCTTCAGGTGCTTACGTGCTCGGCGTGAACGGTCGGACGACTGGAAGATCCTTGCGCTTGATCGATCCATTTGAGCTGGCTCCCGAGTCATCATCAGCGTCCGAGGGCGGCTTTAGCTCGTCATCGCTCTCCTCGTAGTCCACAGCGTCAAAGTCGACTTCAGCATCCTTGGTGGCCTTGGCAGGAGGATCATCATCGTCGGACATGTCACTAGCGCTCTCTTCACTCTCTTCTTCTGACACACCATCGTAGTCGAGCTGCTTCACGTAGCCGAGCAGGTGCTTGCCATCGAGTGCTGCGCACACGCGCGTCTTCCACACGTCAAAGTTTTCGGCGCCGATAAGTCGTGGGAAGTCGTCGCTTGAGGCTTGTCTTGGGCTCATAACCTCTGGCGAGTAGCGTAAGTAGTGTAGACAGAAGAGATGTTTGTTGTACTCAGTGAAAGGCGAAGTGGTAGATTTAGCAGTTAGAGTTCCTCGTGTGTGCACCGGCAGAACTGTTGGTTCTGGCATATCTGTACTAGTAGATACTATAACTATAGTGGAATCCATAGTTATCTACTTACAGAGGGTGGATCGTAATATTGTATGACAAAGAGCATACTGCAACACCAACCATTGGCAGCCTCAAAAGAGCAAGGGTGGACGATGTTGCCTGCCACATCAAAAACACTTGACTCGTCCCCACTATACTCCATCTTTTCAGCCAATCGCCATTGATGAACCCCGTTAATGTGCAGCTGTCGCCTGCTCGTGATGTCGCCGCTCCTACCCGCGGAATGCGTCGCACTCCCGCAGTGGCAGCGTCAGCGCGAGACCTTCACTCCTCACGTGTATGACGCGGCTGGAGCAGCCGCATGCGCCGACGGACGCCGACAACATGCAGGACTATCTCATCAACTGGAACGCAGGCCCGCTAGGCGTCGTGCTGCGGTCCGACCTGGGCGCTGACATGCCGCCGGTCGTGGCGCAGCTACTGCCGCAGCCGTCCGTGCTGAAGATGGCCGGCGTGCGCGAAGGAGACCTGCTTATCAGCGTCAACGGCAAGAAGACGACGCGTCTGGGCTACGAGAAGGTGGTGCGACTGCTGTTTAAGGAGCGACTGCCCATGGTGCTGCACTTCCGCTCGCCTCTGCAGGTACAAGAGATGCAGCGCGGAGTGTCCGGCGCCATCGTTGAAGAACCGCCGTCTGCGCGCGGTAGGAGCCGTTCACGTACCAGTAGCTCTACTCGACCTCCTCAGACGCAGACTCAGACTCGTGGGCGTGGACGCTCCGATGTGGATGCGCACGCTCTGATCGAGCAGAAGCGCAATCCGAACGCGCAGAACTTCAGCATTGACAGTGATATTTCGACCAAGTCGGAGAAGAAGAAGAAAAAGAAGAGCAAGCATAAACACAAGCATGGTGATAAAGCTGAGGCTGAGGAGAGGAGATTGAGGAAGCAGTACAGTGTCGTCTGGGAACGAGGATCGCTCGGTATCTCGTTCCGAGCGTACAATTCCAAGGTGAACGTCCCGTGCGTGGACTTTATCAGTGCTGGAAGAGGACAGGGTCGAGGAATGGAGAGAGTGTGCGTGAATGACGTGCTCATTGCTATCAACGGGGAGAAGACCAAGGCTCTCGGTGTGGAAAAGGTGCTCAGATGGCTTCACGTAATTGAGAAGCCTGTGGTGCTGAGGTTCCACGCGTCCTCAAACCGAATTTTGAATCCCGCGGGAGGGCTGCTACCACATCTCGCAGATGATGAGGGTGACACGTCAGCGCGTCCGAGGCGACCGACCGCGCCGCTGCCTCAGACTCAGGCTCAGCCGGAGTATGAGCCGGCACCACGTCCGCCCCGACGCAATAATAGCGTGGACCAGCCCGTGCCGCAACAGAGGACTGAGAGGGGATTTTCGGATGACAGGGAGTACGAGCTGCAGCCAGCTGTGGCGCAGAGTGAAGCGCGACGTTACTCGCGAGACAGCGGGACGTATTTCGAGAAGCAGCCGATTGATGACTATGAACCACAGTATCAGTTCTCCACGTCGAAAATTGAAGTGAAAGAACGGCGGTACTCGAACAATTCGATGAGTGCATACGCGCAAGGTCGTGATGAGGATGGAGTGGCTGGAGACTTCCGTCGTGAGCCTATGGACGCTGATGCTCCTCAGTTTGATCTTAGAATCGATGCTCACATTATCCCGCACCGTCGCCAAAAACAGCTAACCGAGGACCGCTTCGGCCAGCCACAACCTTTACTGTTGCCTCCATCGAGATCGCGGACGAGTTCTGCTTCGCGGGAGGACATCCGGCGCCAGCAACAGCTCGAGAATAAATCAGTGGCACCTCCAGTTGTGATTCTCCCTCCGGCAGCAGCTCGACCTCGATTGGCTTCTCGCGATAGCCAAGTCAGCAACTCTTCGCACATGAGTTTCGATGAGGCTGCAGGAATTGTCGCTCGAGCTACAGGAAAACCCGTGGACGAATGTGAGTTTGGAGGAGTGCCACTCATGGATATTAAGGATGGAACAGTGCAGTCCAAGCTTATGTTTATTTACGCCAAGGCTTGTCTGGCCAAGGAAGGCAGCTCTGATGACGAACCTGCTTCTAAAGACCCACAACCACCTCGTACACCCGGTAACCCGTTGGGGCGCAAGGGCCACTCAAAGTATTTGTCGTACACGATCCTCCAGGACGATGCCGTGGCTTCAAACCACATTTCGAGCAAGGAAGATAGCAGCGCCAGCCCCGGAATCCAGGATGATGGTGGGGGCCTCAAGATGGAAAATGTCAACGGTGCTAACAACAGTTTCGAGTACAAGCGAAGCGGAGTTTTTTCTGACAACTTGGGTGAGAGCTTCGCGAAGATGCAAAAGGACATTTCTATTCAGCAACCGCCACCACCAGTGGTAACCCCGCCTCTGTCTTCAGTGGGTCCTTCCTCGTCAGTTAGTAGTGATGCTACTCCATCGGTGTCCAACCCTATAACGCCTGCGGAGGATTTCATTTCGCTGAAAGATTTTATGGCCAAGGGCGACGTTAGTTTGAGCGCGTTGAGCCTCAATAGCACAGAGTCGCCGGTGCGTTCAACGGATGGAGTTGAGACTGATAAAACGGATGAGCAGCAGGAGCAAAAAGAAGTTATCCAGACTGATGTGGAGGCTGTTATTGAGGAGAAGGAGATCAAGCCAATGGAGATTAAGAAAACGTCTGATGTCGTGGAGGAGGCCAAGCCGATGGAGACGAAGGAAACACCTGGTGAAGTTACTGAACAAGTCGCGCCCGCTGTCGAGGAGATTAAGGAGGTTGGAGAATCAACGGAGGAACGTGCCAAGATTATTGAGCTGGTTGAAGAACACGTTGACGAGCATTCTACTGTCCACGAAGAAGTCCATGTCGACGATGATGACGATGCTGCCAGCATTGACAGTTCCAATGAACGAGATCTAGCGGCAAGTGTGGCTTCGCTTGATGACCTCCTTGACCTCCCACTTAAGGACGGCAACCACGACGACGAAGAGCACGAAGAGTTCGTCGATGACGATGACGATGACGATGACGATGAAGAGGAGGAGGAAGAGAAGGAGATCAAGAAGGACCACGCGGACGAAAAGGAGTCTATGAATACGTCCCTGGGTATGAAGCTGGATCAGGTGCAGGAAGAGGAGGCTGGTGACACAGAAGAGCAGCAAGGTCACGGAAAGCACGAGAAGGAAGAGGATCACGACGAAGAGGAAGAATATGAGGATGGAGCTCTATCCAATCCCATCGTGAACGAACTGTTCCGTAACGTTGCTGACGTTCGCGAAGTCATCAAGGACAAACCCGCTCTTGTGGTGCTTGTGAAGAAGAGCATGATCGACGAGATCCAGGAGATCCTCCAGAGCTTGCAAATGGAGCTGCAGTTTGAACGCCACTCCACTATGGCTGTCGGTTCCACTGCCAGTCCGCTTCCACAACAAGGCCGTAGTACTGAAGGCGAGCACTGTTACCGATGCGGCGCCACTGGGGAGCTCGCAGAGTTGGATGTTGCGGGTGGACAGCGTGAGCTCTACTGCCAAGAATGCTGGGAGATGTTCTTCTTTAACGATGATCGTCAGTCACCGGTGACAAGAACGAGCAAGACTCTGGCACCGTTAGAGGCCGGCCGTCTCACCGCTGACGAGGATGCTCTGGACGAAGCGCTGAAGTACAGTTTCCATGACAGCTCTGTCACTCGTGAGGATATGATTCACCCATGGCGCTACCTGCAGGGCAGCGACTCCATTTCATCCTCAATCCGCGACTCGAACGCTTCGAGTATCACTGACCGCGCTGACGAAGTGTGGCTGTAAGTAACGCCGATGGTGTTTTGAGACGATTGAGGTCGTCAACCTTCATCCAAAGTTGCTGCAATGGTACAGTAGATATCATGCTAGCATCACTTGGTATGTGGACAGGAAAAAAAGTGAGAGAAATTCAACGTAGCGTTTTGGTAGTATGTGAGTGCAGCAATTGCAACCTTTTTTTGATGAACGATTCCAGCTTTTCAGTGTAAGTTTCATGCAAAATGCAGGACGATCGCAAATTTTGAGAAGTATCATACCAAGAGCGTTCGTCCTCTCCATGGCAGCGACGACAAAAGGAAAAGCATTAGATACTTTACCAGCGCTTCCTTTCAAACGCTACGCTGACACGTCGGAATCGTGGAAGTAGCTTGCCCAGTTCACACAACCGCCCAGCTGGCCCATTCATTTCACTTGGAGCACGAGGGATTTGTCACTGCGGCTGCCCTGAAGCTGCGACGCGGCCGCGCAGAAGGAGGTTTCCAGTCAAGAACAATTGAAAATCCGCTTTGAGCTTGTGCGTGTGCTCGATCCGTTCCTTCACATTCGAAAGCAGAACGAAAAACACACTTTACTGTGTTGGATGGTTCTCCCGGCTGCCACTTTAGCTCTACAACGGGTGGTGGACACTGTCACGACGATGCCGTGGAGTGTGCTCAAGCACATGGAGCAAACGCTACTGTGGAGTGTTCCACCCGAACCGAAAGGCCCCACGTGGGCTGATGACGTCTTCACAGCGTCCAAAACGATATCGACTGCATTGAGCTGCATTGAGGACGAATTGACCGACAGTTGCAGCTCTGGGGTGTTCTCCAGCGACGAAGACGCAGACTGGAGTGATGACGACGTCAGTGTGGACGGTTATTCGGACGAGGAAGATGGAGACGAAGTGTTTGCGTACCAGAGTGAACGATGGTACTGGACGCCACCCAGTTCGACCAACAGCGTCCAAAGCTTTGAGGAAAAGTACGAGACTGCGAGCCAGAGAAGTGCCGACCTGGATGAATTCGGCTTGGAACATGGCGACGAGCACTACCGACGTCCGACAATGTACGCGATGCCCTCGATCGACTTTAGTGCTGATGGCGTTGTGGATTCCTGGGTCGACCGATTCGGGGCTAACAAAGCGGACTTTACGTACGTCGCGACTGTGCCCGACTGCTCTTCAAACGATGAGCAGGAAGTATTGCCGCCTCCCCGAGCTGGGTTCTACATCCCTGTACTATAAAGCAATCTGTTGGCGAAGTTTTGATCGCTGTCAACAAAGGCTGCCTATCATGACGAACGACCGTCGAAGTGTACTATAAGCCACCGGAATATTCATCTAAAGTCCATCGGCAGAGAGTGGAGGCTGTGGTGTCCAATAGAGGAAGGAGCTCTCAATGAAAAATTGCGACGAAAAAGTAATAGAGACTGTAGCCAAGTTGAAGTGGTTACCGGTTTGGCAGAGGAACGATGTCCCGCTATTTCTTCAGAGATCCCGACGAGGAAGAAGACTTCATAAAGTGGCGGCACTTCAGAATTTACGAAGACCCACCTTCAAAAACGAACCAACTACAGAGAACGAGTGAAAACACGCACGTGGCGATGGCGCTCCTCGCGAGTACCTTCCATGTGGTCGTAGGGCTCCCATGGAGCACTTTCGAGCTTCTGGACTGGGCACTGCAGTGGAGCGCCGTGCCAGTGGCTGAGGAGGAGCCGATGTCCGAGATGTGGGCGGAAGATCTGTTTTCGCCCTGTTCTTCCAAGTGTTTGGCGAAATACGATGAGGACGTCACAGACAGCTCTGGATCGGAGATGTATGACGATGAAGTGGAAGAAGAAGACGATTCGGACTGGAGTTGTAGTGAGGATGAAGAAGAACTGGAAGGTTTCAGCTTCGACTATGATGGCGATGTCGACTTTTGGGGCGATCGCTGGTTCTGGTCGTTAGATGATGACAAACTCGTAGCTGACGCAGAGACGTCGAGCTACGTCGTGGAAAGATTCGTCAACTACGTTATGCCGTCGATGGACTTTAACATTGAAGCAGTCGATGTCTGGATCGAGAAATACGGATCTAGTAGGTCCCAAGTTCAATTTGTGACGCTACCGTTGAGTGTTGACTCCTCGGCTGCATTAGATCTCCCGACTACATGTACTTCCATTGGACTTTTCGTCGCTGTCTTGTAGACGATTACACAGATCGGTACAGCAGTTAGCTTCCAAAAACTTGCACAATATATTCATGAGGATTCCTCAGACTTTGATGAATATCTTCCGCAGATCCATCCACTGTGCTACAACAACCCACCTGCGAAAGACCAGTCAGCAACGCCTCAGTAAGGTAAGCAGTAAGTCTACGTACGTGAGCACTCCTACAAGATTGTAAAGCAACAGCTCGAACTGTGATACTTCTTCCCCAGCCTTCACAGGTTTTGCAGCAAATGGAGCAACATGTTGGCAGACTTCATGCTGAACATCGCTTGAGTTAGTAAACTCTACTTACAATAATGAAGATCAGACTTACCATAACGTAAACTGCGATCGAGTTCTTGCCAACAGAAATACAAGGGGCACCAGACCAACTCACACGCGTTCCACCGTCAATAATTTTCACCATAAACGCTAGTAACCACGCTGCGAACCCGGAACTCAACAGTACATACGAAAAGGACCAGAGGTTCTTGTTCAATGGAATCCACGGACCATTCGGAAACACCCAGAGACCTCCGCACATGATGCTTAGTACAACCAACCCACTCCCACTGATCATAAGGTGCCGCAATTGGCGACTCTGTACGTCTTGCATCAACGTTTGAGGTTGATCCAGAGCTGCTACGAACACTGCAGCCTGTAGATACCCGAAATACGCCGTCGTTGCCACCATCAGCCAATTCAAAAGTCCCTCAGGATCGTAAGGACCTGTTTGATAATGTTTCTGGCACGATGGAGTCTGGAAAAGATGCGGAAGGCCAAAAACTAGTGAATCCACGTATATATGCGCTCCACCCGTGCAGTTCCGATATGCTCCTTGGTCTGCTGTTCCACCTGGACCAATATACCCAGTCGGACAGTTTGGTACGTGCAGTGTGAACGTCAAGAGAAGATTGACGAGTATCAAAGGCAAAATACCGAACACCAAGTGTCTTGCAGTGGATACTAATAGCCGACTTTGGCGGTGCAATGGATGCCACCAGTCTGTAAAAGCGACCACAATGTACGAGGCAGCTAGAGCTTGTAGTACGCCCGGAATTCTCCACTCGCTCCAACTATCTCCATTGTTAATGAAAAGACCAAGTGCGAAGAGTTTCACGGATCTCCCGACAATTCGCCCAAGCGCTTGTATCTTTGATGAGCTTTCATCATTCGAAGATGACAAGAAAACACTGAATCCGAGGATCCACGCGAACCTGAATCAACTGAACCTTTAGACGCTCAATATTAACTTCGACAAGACAGAGTAGAGTACTCACCAGGGGAACACCAAGTCAGCTATGGTCAGTCCGTCCCATGTACTGTGTACGAAGAGAGCAAAACCTCCACCTACCAAAGTAACACAACGTGAACGATTAAGCTCTTCACGTCCAGTGCTGTAACAGTCTACTTACCCCCGTAGTTGACAAATACCATCAGAATCAATGTGAGACCTCGAAAAGCGTCCAAAACTCGACACCGCCCAAGTTTTCGTCTCTTTTTGTGTCGATCCAGAAGTTCATACAGCCCAGAGTCGGATTTCAGCCGTGGAGGTACCAGTGGCTCCGTTAAACTGGAAGATCTTCTGTAAATCCGATCGAACTCGTTGGCAAGGTGAATACTCTGACGCAGTAGAGAAACCAGTGCAATACCCAGCACCACAACGACTATTACGTGGCTTAAATGAAAAGAAGAAGACGTGTCGGCGTACGGAAGAGCCTCCATTTCCAAGATCATGGTTAGACGTTGCGATGTGTCATATGTGATAAGTACGAATTTAAAGGTTGAAGCACACCCTTACCTCAATGACGCCGCAAACGACTACGAGAGCGCCCATAATACAATTTCTACTTGGTTCAGTTCTTGGGCTTTACCAGACGTGTAACAGAGTTGGAGCCGGAGCGTGGTAACCAGATTTTGATGGAGCTATCAGCTGAAGCCGATGCCAGAATGGGCTCCGTTGGGTGGAAGTCCACGCAGTACACACGATCATTGTGGGCGTCGATCTTCTGCACAAGGGTTTGAGCGTGATTACCTGCGCCGTTTGTCTTGTTTCCTCCAGTGCTGTCTGCGTGTTTGGATGGTGTCACCTCATGCAAGTAAATGTGGCGATCAGCACTGCCAGTAGCGAGTAGTAGCGTTTCACGCGAGGAATCCATGGGCCCACGCTCTCCACTTGGGTCGGTAAAATCCTCGCCGTCTCCGTCCGTGAGCTTGCGACGAGATCCAGACGTAGAATTGCCGCCCAGACCTCCACCAAGTCGACTTCGCGGTGGCAATACCAATTTGTACTTGTAGCCGTCCCCACGGAAGAATGAGCTTTTAATCGGCCAGTTCTTGTTCTTATGGCCCGATACAGAGCACACGAGTTGTAGTTGGTCGCTGTCACGGCTGTCACTGCTGCCTCCAGTACCACCACCACGTCTTGTGCTACGAGAGCTGATAAGCTTGGAGCGTCGGTCGTACACTCGGAGGACGTTGTCGTAGCTGTTAACAGCCAGGAAGCGCCCGTCATCACTGCCGTCGCTAGCAGGTGACGCGTGCACGTGTGAAATAGCGTGTCTAGCTGGGTCGTTCAGCACCGATAACTCCTCCAGACACGTTTCCATACGAACATCCCAGGTTTTCAGCATACCCTGTATAACAAAGAAATCAACGTAAGTCATTTGCCATATCTACAGCACAATAGCTTCCGTGAAACAGCACAAACCTTGCTGTCGCCTGTGGTAACTGTTAGGCCGTCATGAGCAACGTGAAGCGCATTTACCATCGCATCATTGGCCCACGTGCGGCAGACCTCTGAGCGCGCATCCGCCATGTGAAAGCAGCACTTGCTGGAGCCCAAGAAGTACTGATTATTATCTGTACATGAGCCACCACATCATCAGCAACGTATCTCCATCAAAACCAGTCAAATCTGCACCATTACCGGCCATATTGAAGGTCACACACTGCACCAGTCCATCCACCTCCTTGCTTGTAATGAGTTGACTCTTCTCCACGTCCCAGAGCTTCACTGTGTGGTCGTAGCTGCCGGAAACAAGTGTAGCGCTGTCCTCTGCCCAGCTCACGTCGATCACGAGCTGCGCGTGTCTCGACAGTGCCGCCAGTTGCGGCTGATTGAACTTGGTCGTCACATCCCACAACATCACTTTACAGTCGAAGCCGCCAGACGCTAAGAGCCGCCCGCATGGGGAGAACTTGGCCGTGTACACGGCGCCACTGTGTGCGCGCAAAGTGGATTTGTGTAGAAGTACACGGGCGTCTCCGTCCCCTTCACCATCGTAGAGGTCTCCTTTGGCACCCAGCAAAGCTCCAGAGCTGCCATGAGCACGGCGGAAGGACGACTCGGTAGCAGCTTCTGTACTGGGGGCAGGGGCAGCTAACAGATCAGCAATAGCGAAGGGCTCAGCGGCGGCTGCACGTGTGGCGGAGGACGGCATGTGAACGGAGTCCAATCTGAAAGTGAATACAGAGTGATGGTCAGTAAATTGTACTTCAATTTGTATAGGTAAAAGGGAGACGTACTTGAGGGTGAGCTCATATACCGAACGCTTGAGGTCGTGGTTCTCGCGGTCCAATTTCTCTACACTCGTCTTGAGCAGCTTGTTCTCCTTCATCATCAGCTGCATCAAAGGGTTAATTAGGAGGTCATAGAGGAGCTACAGAGACGAAGACGTACCTCATACTGCGCGCGGAGATGCGCTTCCGATGCCATTTTAGTTCGTGAAAGGTGACGTGAAAAAGTGTTGATATGTAGCCATATTATATTAGAAAGGTATACCTTTAAAAAATGATGGTCGGATTTAACAGGTGAATAGTGGGCCATCAAATGGGCCAGTGTACCTCATAAAAGGTACAATACCAACTCATCCCATCAAAGCATATCAAAAGGCAACTTGCCATCAAGAGCAGAAGCGAAAAATGACAGAGACTACCAAGACGCTTACCGTGGGTGTGCTGGCGCTGCAAGGTGCTTTCGAGGAGCACATGGCCATGCTGGAAGGTCTCACTGCCACCACTTCAACGGGTCAAGTCGTGTCGGTGACTTCCGTGGCCATCCGTCTGCCAGAGCAGCTCCAGAACGTCGATGCGCTCGTGTTGCCTGGAGGAGAGAGCACTACGATTGGCAAAGTGGCTGTGCGGTGGGGACTGGTGGAGCCGCTGAAGAAATGGGTGGCGGATGGCCGTCCTATCTGGGGAACGTGTGCCGGAATGATCATGCTGAGCCAGCAGGCCAAGCACGCAGAGGAGGGAGGGCAGACACTCATCGGCGGCCTGGACGTCGAGGTCTCTCGTAATTTCTTCGGCGCGCAAGTGCGCAGCTTCGAAATGCTCGTGGCTGGTCCCCCAGGATTCGACTCAGAGCCCTACAACGCCGTGTTTATCCGTGCGCCGGCCATCATTTCGGTTGGTGAAGAGATTGAGGTGCTCTCGCGAGTGCTCAATGCGAAGCCCGCAGACGGATCTGACCCTGTGGATGTCATTATTGCTGCCCGAAAGGATAACATCCTGGTCACTGCCTTCCACCCGGAGATCACGACTGACAAACGCTGGCACCAGTACTTCGTCGAGACAGTCGTCCTGCCGAGAGTATAGATAAACTTGGTTCATTTGCTGTGCTAGACGATATGATAATTTCAGTCGAAGTAATAGCCCACGCAAACCAGCCTTCGTTTACATTGTCTGTGGGGTTGGTGCTTAATATGCCTGCCTGCTGCCTCGCTGCCAAGCGCCCAACAGCCTAAACTCTAGAGCAAGAACATGAATAGCAGAAAAAAGGAGTCCCAAATAAGGGAGCGTTGAGCGACACCGCTCATGAAGGGGCCCAACGCACGACTTGAAGCCAGAAACGAATTGAAAGAAGGGACGTTCACCGCGAATCCTCACGAAAGAGCGTGTTCCTACACTTGTCTAGCCCTGGACCGCATCCAGCGCAATACTCGAGTAATACTTGACGTCCATGTCCGAATCGTTCACCATCTCCGTCAGGCAGGGTCTGTACACATTAACAATCCTCTTAGTTCCCATGCAAACACACAACCAGGTAACAAGCCCTGAACCAAACGTACCGGACTTGAGCCGCGACCACGGAAGCATCGGCGAATTTACACAGCTGCTCTAAGGTCATGGACGCCACGAATCTAACGTTGGGGATTTTGTCGTGAGCGCCACGAATCGCCAGCGTCATCATGAGCGTCAACAGGTCGCTCGACACCTTCTCCACAGCCATCTGCTTCAGAGCGTGCAGCACGTTGACACGCTCCTGGTAGATGACGGACTTGTCAAAGATCTGGTTCAAGCGCGGCATAACGTTCTGAAGGACATAGTCGCTGCCCAGAGACTCTAATAGTTGCGGCAGGATTTTCGTGGCACTCAGACGGACTTCTCCCACCATGTCAGTGAAAGCGCTAACGTAGATCTCCAGCAAGTGCTCCTGGAAGTACTGTCCACCCAGACTGCCGGCAAGAGCAGGGATGGACAGGATCACGGCCTCACGCACGCGCCATTGCAGGTCGCGCGCCAGGTCGGCAATGGCGGGAAGTAGCACCGATTCAAAGGATGACATCCACTGGGCAAGAAGTTCCATACGCTTGAGAATGTTCAGTCGCACGTCCACCACCTCATCGCGCAGGAAGAGCAACAACAGAGGAGCCAGTGTTGACTTGGACGTAGCCTCACCCAGTTTGGGCGCCAGCTCCATACATGCGATAGAAACAGCAGCTGCAATTAAACCAAGCAATACAAAACAGCGTTAAAATTTACATCGAACAGCAATGCGGAGCGAATCGCAGTACGTACTGCGAACGTTGGGGGCCGTGTCCTGCGAAAGAGCTGATAGCAGCGGCAAGATCTCGCTTGAGAACAGCTCACTCTTGATAATCGAAATATATCCTGACAGGTTCTTGGCAGCGGCAGCACGCACTTCAGCCTCAGCGTCCTATAAAAATGACAATAGCAGGACACTCCATAAGCCCCTCCATCCTGTTGCCCAGTATCACGTCGCTTCCGTACCTGCAGGAGGTTGCTGAAACAGCCAAGCAGCTCCGACTCCGTAATCTGCGTTCCCATAGCACGCGAGAGCGGGAAAAAGTCCTTGGCGATGCTGAAACGCACGCGCCACGAGCGATCCTCCACAGACGAGCGCACGACAGGCAGCACATGCATTGAGTTCTCGTCCTGCGAGAGCAATTCGGCAATGGCAGCCGAGTTCTCGATAGCCAATAGACGAACGCTGTCCTGGTCGTCGGCCGTTAGCGCACGGAAGAGCGGCAGGATCATGCTGGCAATGTGCTCCTTCTCCATTGCCCCAGCGATCTTACCAATGTTCGCAGCAGCAGCGCGGCGCACCATGGGCGTGTCGTCGTTACACATCATCTGGTACAAGCTGCAAATACAATAGCCAGAGCCACCAATTAGCTCCTACACTCGGGCATCTCCAGTCCTCATTCCTAGAACGTACTCGCGCAGCTCCTTCTTGCGTCCAGCATCTGCCACCTTATCGTAAATGACCGCAAAGAGCGAACACACTGACACGCGAGACGTAAACCAGTCTCCCTCGGCCAGGCGCTTGGCCAGCGGCACCATGACGTCGCCCACGTTGGGCACAACGCCCACTACCTTCTGCAGAGAGTCGACGGCACGGTCGCGCACCACAGTCTCCTCCACGCCAGCAAGCACCTCGAGAGGCTCCACCAGAGCGGCAGCATGTTCAGCACCGCCCACGAGGTCCACAAAGCCACCTAGCTCCTCCGCTAGCGCCACAAGTACTTCATCCTCATCCTCAGTGGCCTCTGTGTCACAGGTTATTACTTAACTGCGATAAAAACAGATATCTAACGTTATTTACACGCACCGCGCAGAAACGGCAGCAGGTCGGAGCGCGTGCGCTCTGGGCCTAGCGCCTGTGCCACCGTTCGCAGGCGACGCATGGCTTTGATGCGCGTCTCCACCTCGTCGCTCTTAAGCTCCTCGGTCAGCAGCGTCATGGGGTACACTTCGTCCTCTATTTAACACATAACGTTAAGATTAAGGTTAAAAACACGATTCCGCACTCAAGTGTCAAATAGGGGGAAGACGACCTTCCCCCTAATTAAGTCTCGTGGAAAGCTCTCGTTTTAAAAAGCTACACCTCACCCATTGTGTCTTGAGAAGGTGTAGGAAGAGGGGGGAGCGGTCTCTCTGTCTCTGTCTGTTGTGCGTCGGGCTCTTGTCGCCTTGCTGTGCCCCAGTCGGTCGTCGCTTGGCTGCGGCTGGTTCTTCCTGCTCGCTATACAGTCACGCTTTTCAGCTCCCCCCTTATTCTCGATTAAGTACGAAACCTATCATAACCGCTACAATTCAATCTTACTATTTTTGAAGGGTATGAATTCGTGCCAGTTTCACGGTACATATCGAATAATTACATGTACTGTATTTTTACTGTCGTGCCACACCAACTTTACAGAAATTATCCAACCAAGCACCACGAAACGACCAGGAAACGATGGCGCCGCTCATGTGCGTCGAGTGCGAGGACACGGCGGCTGCCGTGCGCTGTGAGGACTGTGAGGATGTCTACTGTCCGCTGTGCTTCGTGGCGCAGCACCATGCTGGATCTCGCTTGCGCCATACCAAAACAGACCTGCCAGGAGCCAATGTTAGCGATGTATCATCCAGCCCCATTGCCACTCCTCCACCTCCGCAGGGGCCTGCGCCTCCTCTAGAGGAGGAAGAAATCCCTCCGCCTCCTTCAATGCCTCCTCCGTCACCTATGAAACCCTCATCAGCCAATGAGGCGCCAATTACAAGTGAATCAGAGGAAAATGACAGTCAGGAGGAAAGTGAAAGCTCAAGCGACGACGAGCTGATGAACGAGATTGAGAGTGCCCCATCGGCTCTCATGAAGGAGGCAGCATATATTCCTTTGAGACTGAACGAGGAGGAGCGTGCACTGTTCAATTTACTGGACGCAGCGCTCAATGTCAGCGAGTACACGGACAAAGTGGACGTTCTATCCTACCGTTCGCCTGTTAAACGTGTACTTCATGAACTGAACGAGTCCTTTGGCGTGCTCTCGGGCTTGATGATCGCCAACGACTTCCGTCAGGGAAGGAGGCTCGTGCAGGACAAGCAGTTCAAGGACAACGAGGATTTTTTTCGCCAGGTCTTTGAAATCGGCCGTCGCTATAAGATCATGAATCCGGAGCGAATGCGTAACAACTACGGCAAGATGATTTACCTGCTTCAGGATGCCAACTTGAGAGAGATTAGAAACTATTTGGGTTTTTCCTGTGTGGCGCCAATCAAGACGGTGGCCTCACTGCTAAAGGAACGCCATGCGCTAGATATGCTGCGTGATACCCGTTGCGAAGCAGCAACTGCTGTCGCTGCAGTTGAGCCGGATCTGCTCGCCGACCCAGAAGCTCTACAACGCTTCAGTCGTGACAAGCAACAGGCGATTGACGAGCTGATCCGTGACTATTCGTCGGCTTCGCTATCGGAGGAAGAAATTCGTTTGTGTCTGGCGTCCATTTCCGACAGCCAAAGCTACTTGGCATCCAACCGGTCTCCAATCACGCGAATGATCGACTACTTGGAGAAATATTTCAAGCCAGAGAAGGCGGAACCAGGCCTCAGCCTCGAAATCCGGGCTGGCAAGAATGGTGCCCGTCTCAGTCACAGTCACGGCAGTCAGTATGAGTATGTGCTGCAGTCACTACTGCTGTGGAAGAACATGACAACGTCAATGTTGCGTCTGTGGTGGGTCGTAGAAGAGGATCTGCTTGGTGGCAACGTGTACCGCCTCCGTGACACCGGCCAAGGTCTTAACCGCATGCAGCATGCTCCCGAGACGTCTCACCTGGTGCATTCGATCCTGCACAGCACACAGAAGCTGCGCGCGCGCTGGGTGGGTTCCTCTGTGGTTCATCTCGGTGACCACAATGTGCCGAACGCACTCATGTTTATCGACAAGTACACGCAGATTTCGCGTATTCTGAGTCCGATTGCGAACACGGTGCACGACATCCCGGCGCTCGCAGTGCAGGCCAACACGCGCGCGTACATCGAAGAGAGTTTTGGCGGTGCCGAGGCGTTGCAGAAGCGGATTCTGTGTGACTTTTTCAAGCACGGCTTTGACGGCAGCGGTGCGGACAATTTCTTCGACGCAGGTTCGTGTATCGACGGCCGTTTGACAAGTGCCTGGAACTGGTGCTCTCGGATAGAGAAGAAACCTTTCTTCCACGTGTTCCTTATGGCCGGTTTCGTCGGCTTTGACGGACACTTTGAGAAGTAGACCACGATCAGATGGAAATACAGATCCAACTTCGCCAACTGCTTTCACGCGTTCGTCGTGATCGACATGTGCCTGGTTTGTGCAAGCAATATGGGTTCACTTGTGACAGTATCTCTCCGTGAAAACTGCCTCGCCACCTCCGTACGTCCGAGCGCCACAAACCGGTACTGGTACGTGTCGACTTGGGGAATTCACTCACTTGATTACTACAGTACTAACTATTAACTAATTCAGCTTCACTACTTGCCGCATATTCACTGATTTCCATCTCGAGCACCTTATATTGTCAATTCCGGGCAAATTTGCCGAATTAGCTCGGTTAAACCGAGTCGTTTTGACAATATCCAGGTCTAGATACCTGGGTGGAGACTTTCTCATCTCCACGATTCTATCTACCTACGTCCGCACGAAGGGCTCTATCCGTCCAGCAAACCTTCAGCACTTCGGCTCAGTTGCGGGGGAGCACCACTCCTTTGCATTTTCGTCGCTTGAGCAGCTTCATGTGTACGGCCTACCCGATGGGCGAAAGAGACTGGTGGTAACTTCGAGCAGAGCTTGCTCGTCCTGGACTCCGTCCATGGAGACACACCTTTACGCGCTTGCGCAGCTCCTTCGAACCATTAACAGGGCTCGGCGCGTGGCCCTTGATGCGATCGAAGCTTGGGTCCTCTTCGGCGGACAGCAGGTAGAGGGTCTGGTCAGGCGGGCGGAACTCCGTGCTTGAATGGGCTGTTTCCATCGTGGCAGATTGCGGAGTGTAAGGACGGCATCAAGGCGCCAAGGCCTCTCAAGACTGTGCCTGCAGTGCTCGGAATCGAAGCCTTCGATATTACATCCAGCTGCGATCAGCGGCTGATTTAGCCAGCCAAGTTGGTACGTGCTGGTCTAGCGCCATCAAGAATGTACCCCAACCACTCTTCGCAAAATCACCTAGCGCATCGACTACGAGTCGTACGACGGAGCAGACTTGCGTGTACAGTGGTTCTTCAGCAAAAGATCTCGCATGGTCGACGACACGGGCATGAAGCTAAGCTTCGCTCGCGTGTAGTTCGTCCTGACGTCGATCTCGATGAGAGGCGTGAACGAAGTCGGGTGAGGCCGCCTCACCCAAAAACACTGAGGAGCGAGCTGTGCCCAACCATCTATCAGCATAAATAATGCCAAAACAGAGTTTGCGCGATTGCTTGTCGCACGGAAATTTTGAGTAGAAAGTTAGCTAAGAGTGGGTATTATATTATTGAGTTAGGTTTGGCACCTTATAAATGGTGGGGGTAGTTGTGGTGTTGGTGACCAGCCTGTGATGGAGAGTAATGCATTGCCATTGATGTAGCTGGTGCACTGTACTGCTGCTGATGGCTATACGTGGGGTCTTGCTGGTGTTGATTCCACGAGAGCTCCATACTCTTGTGCTCTGAAGCCATGTCTGCGTGATGCGTGAAGTACACAGCCTGCTCGTTGCCATAGTCAGTCGTTGCCACCGGTCGTGTAGCTTCCTCGATGTTGTGGTCGTGTGAGCCGTTCGTGAAGTGTGCGACGTGTTCCAACACTGGTTCAATGTCAGACAGCAAGTGCTCGAGATAGTGATCATCGTGAGTGTCGTGCACCTGTTCGTGTCCATCATATTGCTGCACCTCAGTCTTGAATTCCGGTTTGATGTCCATTGGCTCGCAGTCGTCATCCTCCATACTTTTCTTCTCGTCCTCCTCTTCGATATGGTCCATGATACTCAACTTGGCAATCTCACCGTATTCCGTCGGGGACGTTGGTGGTGACTGGGATCCGTTACTACCAGCATACGCTTCAACAGGAGTCGTCACAGTCGCCGATGCACTTGAATTGGAGCCAGTACTGCAAGCGGAACTAACCGAGTCACTGCGAACGCGGCGTTTCCAACGACTGAGCTTCTGACGCAGCTTCTGCGCGTGGGTCATAGCTTGACGCGTAGACTTGGAGCCCACGTAGGCAGCAATGGCCGTCCATGGACCTTGCGGGAAGCGCTGAATGGCTTCCCAGAAGCGACGCTGTTCAGCTGGTGACCACGCGTGTTCACCCGGTTTAGGCACGGTGAATTGTGTCGGGACGAGTTTGGCCTGGTGCAACTCGCTCATGACTTTGGGCGAGATCATCCTCAAGTGTCCACTTCGTGATTGACAAGACTAGTGAAATAAATGCCTGTTGTGCTGGAGAGCTAATCGTGCAATGGAGTTGCTAAACGCTTTGGTTCCGACACACATGGCTTAACGCTGCACCTCGTCAGCGTACGTACAGTATCTATCTATGGGCCATCGACTGGAAGCCGCACAAGCAAGCATTGCCCCAAGAGACGGAGCGCTCATCTCGCTGGGGCTTTTGACAGGCATGCAAAGTTTCGCAAATTTCGCGCGAAAAAAGGCCCCTTACTGCGATCAAGAGCAACGGAAGGAAAAGAAAGCACCATTTGAAATCCAAATTTTGGATTGCCGCGATACGACGATCTAGAAACCGGCAATATATTGTGGGAGAAAATCCAAAATCGATTAAAGCGAGCACAATCAAGACCGACATTGGTCTGCCGAATGCAGCGCACTGGCACTGGCAACCAAATTTTGAAGATCACTCGGATCGTCCGGCTTTAGGGCATCCCCGCAACGTCGGACATACTTTCTCTATATATTTTAGACCCTACCAGCAATTTAGAGCAAGCGCAGCAGGCCACCACGCCACGATCGGCAGCGGTGAACTTGCATTGCTGCAATTGGAACTGCATCGCGAGTCGAAGCAAGCTGGATGTCTCCGGCCCGCTTGTCCCGGTCCTGTATATTCCCTAGTCGTATCGATCGGGCGAGAATGCTGGCCTGACCTCCTCGGCACGCCCCCACGCGGGCCAACGGTGTATCAAGTCGATACTATGTACTAGTACATGTATCAACGCCTCGCTGCGGCCGGGTCTCAACGAGAATTGCTGTAGGATCTGAACCGAGATTTGCCACGACGTACGTGGTGCGCCAAAGTCCTGATGTCTGTAAAAAAAATTGGGACTTTTTGCTGAATTGAGCGGTAGGAATCTCGTCCAAACCGACTCGACACCTGACACTCTCGACGCCACTTCATTCAGGTGCATCGATACACGAGAAAGCCGGCTGTGCTTCGCGTCGGCGGTCCAAGGACAGCGGGCCACGTAGCGTTATCCGCACAACCAAACACGTCAGACCATCCACAGAGACAGACCTCCTGTGCTTCCAAACATCCCACACCATCAAATTATGAACCAGCGAGCTTTGGCTGGCTGGGACGAGCCTGCAAAGCATGTACTAGTACGTTTACAGTAATCAGATCGGCCGCTCTCTCGCGGCGACTTGACACTCCACCACCAGCACGCACTCGCGACAAGTATTGAGAGATATACGGCCCAAACCGTCTTTTTGCTTGGCAGATCTCGCTTGCTGGTTTTTGGTTCGGGGCGTTATGCTTGTGCTCGAGTGTTTTCACGCAAGTTACAGCAGTAAATGCACTTTGGCGAAGGTATCTTCAATTTATTTGGAACAAAACGTTCATCGAAAGTATCCACTGAAGTTTTGGCGGAATAAGCTGAGTCAGCACGAGTCGCGCTTGAAAAGTATCCATCTTCAGATGGGGCTGCCTCCGCGACATTGCATGGTACTGTAATACACTCGCGCGGATACTGTACATACACATGTACAGTATCCGCGCGAGTTGTTTACCTCTGCGGGTCCGATTGTGCTTTAAACCATGGGTCAATCGAGTGCAAGGGTCAACAAACTGAGCGCAACATATTTGCAGCACCACATCCCAACAGTGCGTGGGCGTCAACCCAAATCTGGAATCTTAATTCACAAAGCCGTCAGCGTTAAACGCAAAGCAAAGCAACGCAGTGCAGTGCTTGCACCTCGCTTCGTTCGGAACTACGTTGACAAACCAAGAACGGCAGACCGATTTTATTTTTGAGATCACAGTCTTTCTTTTAAAAAATCCATGACCAAATAATGCGTTTTGTGAGAAGCAACAAGCAAAGCTGCACACACCATTTCCCCCCACTTTCGCGCTGGTGTATGTATGGCATTCATCGGCTTCTGCACCGTATCCTTGGCCAGTCCATTCTCAAGAACCAGCCGACGCTTCAGTACAAATTTGAGCAAATCCTCGGCGCTGACGGAGATGGCTGCATTGTTGTGGCGCGCGCTGCCGGACGAGGTGCTGGTCGCCATTGCTCGCTTGCTTCTCGGCTTCGAGGTGCTGCGACTTTCGCACGTCGAGCGCCACCTGTTCCGTGTTCTTTCACGCGCAGAGCTGTTCGCGTCTCGACTGTCACATGTTCGTTACCAACGGGGATCGATCGATGCACGCGACTCCGACTTGGAGTTGATACACTCAAGCACCGACAGCAAACGACAGTACGCACTCGAGAGTTCGCTCCGATTTCGTGGACAGCCTACTGATCTGTGGGCCAAGAGACTTCCGCAGAGTTATGCACCAGTGTTCTTGTCCACAGATATGCTCTTCGGTCTGTACGAACAGGAAGAGGCTGATTCTTCGCTGAGTTTCACGATGGACGCGTGGTTCAGCTTGCTACCACATGAGCTAGGCGCTCGGCAAGGCGGTGTCTTGCTAGGGTTGCAGAATGAAAAGTGTAAGGGCGAAGGAAGTCAAGAACCAACTTTCCATTGCCAGATCCTGCATGTCGATGCCGAGAGGAACTTATACTGCACCGTAACGAGGGAGAAACCTCGTGTTGCAGTAGAACTAGAGTCCAAGCGCTGGTATCACGTGGCGCTTGTATTTGAGCAACGATCTCAGAAGGTTTATCTCGACGGCGAATTGGTGGATTCGCAGTACGATCAGGAGCAGCAACTCAAGAGTTTTCCGTACTACTACGCACAGATCGGGACAGGATTCGTCAATGATGACTTCTACAGTGGTTGGAACACTTTTCACGGAGTCGTAGATGATCTACGCATTTGGCACGAGGCGATGTCTCCAGATCAAGTTGCTGAGCTCAGTCGTGGTGGTGCCGCGGTACTGCGGCGGCCCATATTCTCGCTGAAACGCGACGTGCCGGCCTGGCTGGCGCATGGAGTGGAGAAGGTGCGTTGCTCTCGGCCTCTCGAGCGCTGGTGTCAGATCGTTTCTACATGTAAACGCACCGAAGACATCGATCTCGAGGCATGGGTGTGATAAAGTGAAGTGGCTTCGTCGTCGACACGGCATCGCGGTAATCCGTTATCAACCGTGATCCGTGGCGCACAAAGGCGATGGGCACCCAGGTCTGCTTTGTGCACATCGGAGTTCAACGACACAGCATCGTGAAACCACGCAGAAATCAATCAAAGTGAGGCAGGAGCCACATGAGAACGCAAAACTTACAAAGTTGACCAGCGCAGATCGCACGGAAGAACGAACAAAACGCGATCCGTATTTTGCTTGGTAGACGTTCATGCAGAAACTCTAGAAGTACGAACGCGCGAGGCCAGTAATGCTTCGGCTACAGCCATTTTGCTTAGCACTGTCGCTCTCGGCTCCTACCCTTTTCTCCTGCATTGGCAAACCGTCACGATAGACAGCAAGTTGTATTTGCTTACGCAATGAAAACAACTTGGACGGCGTTGTCGTTGAACTTGGAATGGACTTAAAAGATGCCCGAATGTACGAACGTTGATATTTTCTCGCGGTAGCTGGACTGCTACTCCTAACATAAGCCTGGCAGTCCTAATATGTGCCTTTCTACAGTGGATGCCATTTTTTCCAGTAATGCATTCGTATTCTCACTGAGGATTCCCCAGTAATGCTAACGGCTTGCACCAACCGCCTATGGGTCGGATTGTGCAGACACAACCATCCCAATTACTTTGAAGTCGTTTCCCTTTAAATTGCCGTTGATGCTGCCGCATTGAATGCGTCGTCGTGCTGGTTTTACGAGAACATCAGCAAGATAGGTTACCACAACGTAAATTTATTTACTCTCGACTGCAAACTCTCGGTGTAAATGCTAGGCATCGACGTGGAAGTATATATGCTCTTCCTGGAACTATCCCAGTCAATTGAGACTGCAGCCACATACCCAAGCGTATTGCCCTTCAAAGAACACCAAGCACGGGGTGTGAAGTCTTCAATCAAATGCCAGAATGAGATTCTCACCTCTCCCATTCAACAGCAGCCCATCTGTCTGCGTCTAAACATTGTTCCGGCGTCATCATGACTACGTGACGCACACGTACGTGGCCGTCCAACTTGAAGTGGTCTCACTTCTCTTCTCGTTCGCGGAGGCGAACGAACATGCATTTTTGTTGGGGTTTATCGCTTTTTCGATACGAGTCTGTGTGTACGAGCTCAACTACTAACTTCGTGGCAATAGTAATATACATGTAGGATACTCACTACGAGTACATGTACGCCGTCGAGGGTGAAATCCCCGGCGCAAGACGTTACCGCAGCTCGAAGCCATCGAACTGGAAGCTTTCTAGGCCCTCAAAGGCTGAATCCGCCTCAAGCAATGGCTCAAGGCTCATTTGTTCATGAACATATTCGTCCAGAATCTGCTCGGGTAGTGGCAGTGGCCTTGCAAACGCATACGCCTCAGCTTCAGCGTAGCTAGCGTTAAAAGCCTCAGCCAATGCAGTGCCGAACTCCTCAGAGGACGCATCTGCACGGTTCATGATGACCCAGTGATGTACGTCCTGCTGCGTTGTTGTCGTTGGGAGTCCGGAGTCGCTGGTTACGGATGCCGGTGGCGCTGGGACGCCCACTTCGTGGTCACCGAGAGAAAAGCTGGCCATATCTGGGTTCATCGCTGCCGTGGCATTGGGCACTACCAGTGGTGAGTCACTCAATGGCGCTGCATGAACAGCATCAAGCTGGAGCTCTTCGGCGAGGTCCAGACTCGAGACAAACGCTGCAAAGTCCTGATCGGACAGTACCGTTACACTCGAGGTAACAGCCTCCTCTTGCAGTTCGTCGTGGTTGTCATTCACGTCCACGGCTGCGAACTGCAGATCCCTCACAATCTTTTTGAGTCCGCGACGGCGGCGTGCGATCTTCTGTCGGTACTTCTGGCCGTGGGTCATGGCTTGACGCGCCGTCTTGTTGCCCACGTATTTGGCGATGCATTTCCATGGACCGGACGGGAACTTGTCCAGCGCTTCGAGGAAGCGCAGATGTTCTTCAGGCGTCCAGAGACCACGACCCGACCCGGGCGAGCGAGGCACCAGACCGCCGCGAGTGGCGCCACCGCGGGTTGTCGGGATGCGGATCGCTTTGGCGTCAGCCGCACTGGTGTCGTTGGGCGATGCGGCCGTGTGGAAGAGTTGACTGCGGACTTGGTCAGAGATAGCCATCGTGGGCAGTTGGGCTTGGAGACGTGTCCGGCGTGGTGTCAAATTGCAGAGTGAGCAGACACGACCGTCGCGCGGCGGACGAAGGGCAGGCGCAGAGGGATATGCGCACTTTATAGTACGGGCTCAGGAGGTGCCGCTGTGAAGAAAATGTTCCGACGGTGTCACTGTCGGCAATGGTCGCGCAAGTCGCTTGCTCACTTGTTTTGATGTAACTTAAGCGAAAATTCACAGTAACGTTTTGACTTCGTGGAAGTCAGAAATAACTCTCTATAACGTACCTAAGAGGAATATTGAAGGCTATGAAGTCAAAAACGCTTGGTATCCTTCTTCGTTTAGGTTTCGTGCAAAGTGGGTAGAGGATGTTGAAGACGCAGGGCAAATCGCGCTTGAGGCTGAGATTTTTTAAGGCATGTCAAAAGGTTTTATCCATCCAACCTGCAGCGTCGAGCCTCAAGGAGAGTCGGAGTTCGACTTCACCTGTACGTTGGTAGGTGCGCTGCAAGTCAAAAGCATACATGCACGAAGTGTCCTACATACATCCAGGAGCGGTGCGGCCGCCCGCAGAGACATTTCGTGGCGCGAGTGTGTTCTCCCTCAATAAGTTCTGCTGCAGCGTGCAACTTTCTGCTACGTTTAGCTTCAGTGCTCGCATCCCCGGGACGATCTCGGTAACCACGTGGAAAAAGTGAACGGCTTTTGCGGTGCCAATGCCGCTTCGTAACCAAGTTGGCTGTCGAGCCTCGAGAGGAGACCATGAATGGCTTCTCAGTTAGATAATACCCCAGACAAGCCCCAGACTAGAGAAAATAGTCTGAGGACATGACGGCAACGAACAGCGCAATCAACATATATTGCTGGATTATCTCTGTTGTCGTTGCCTTTTGTCATCTCGGTGGGGACCGCCCATCTCGTTGCCGTTTTAGTCGGCACTGACGTTCACTCATCTTAGCGTCTCATCGCTTGAAGGTCTAAACGCTTAGCTTTTGCTACAACCGATACGTGGCGACGTGCTCTCAATGTATTGGAGGACTTTACAGCAGCAATTGAACCTATTGGCATGCTGTAAGCGAATGAATCACAGAGGTGTACAGCGCAAGACATTGGACGCATCGCTTCAATATCTCTCTTTGACTTCATGTGAAGTCGTTCTTGCACAACGCATTCTTCCAAGTCAGAATTCTTACGGAGGAATCAACGACGGAATCAAGCGCGTACATCCACTTCCTGCTGCACTGTATTACATTGTATACAGCTTCGTTTTCCCACCGCAAACGTACTAGCAGCCGCCAAATTCAACAACAACAACAGCAGCAGCAGCAGCAGCAATCTCTTGGCTGCGGGCAGCAAGCATGGCGCAGCGGATACTGACTTCAACTCCCCGAGATTCAGTTGCGAATCTACAGATGGCTAGACAATATATTTTTTTGAGGGCAAAAAAATAAGCGTACCCATTCGTACTTAACATTTAAATCAACATCACACCACCCACACACCATTCCCCACAACCGTTTGTCCCCCAAGGTTGCAGCCATGCTCAAGAAGAAGGAGAAGCTGGAGCAAATGCGCGAGCTCGGGCGCGGGGGCCTGTCCAAGGGGCTGCACTTCCTGCGTACTGCAGCCGCCAACTCGTCTATTGAGAATGGGGAGGCCACAACTGCCGCCCCTTCCTCTGAGGCCCAGCAACAACAGGGGGGTACAAATAAGATGACGTACGAGGAGTTACTTGCGTTGAGTATGAAACTCACACGGCAGAACAAGCTAATGAAGAATCAGTATCAGAAGAACCAGAGCAAACTGGCAGCTGCAGCCACAAGCGATGCAGATGCACAGGCGCTACGGAGCTTCCTGGAGAAAGAGGTGGGGCTGGATGTGGCCGCTTGCGTCAAGGCTGAAGAAAATAGTAGCCCCGGAGGGTCTATTGATGTTGAAGCCCTTACAGAGAAATACCGCATCCTATCTGAACTAAAAGACAAGAAATCCCAGGAAACGAAGCCACAGGTAGCTGTGGAGAGCGTCAACCTGCTGGATCTTTCGCCTGTATCCACAGTTCAAAAGCCTAAAGGATATGAGGATATCGACCTTTTAGGGGATAATAAGATGCCAGTGGAAGACTCACAGGTAGACGAAGCTTTGAAGCAGGTAGAGAGGATGAGAGAGCAGCTGAGACAGGGAGCAGAACAGACTCAGGAGCTCGAGAAGAAGCTTCAAGAGCGAGAAGACCAGCATGAACAGGCCAGGAGAGTTTTACTGCAGGAGAAGCAGGAGGTGGAGCAACAATGGCAGCAAAAATGGGATGAGCAGAGCCAGATCGTGGAGCAATTGAAACAGCGCGGGCAGGAAAATGACCAAGAGGAGGAGATGCTGCATCTTGCAGAGATGAAGAGAGCACTGGAGGCGAGGATACGGGAGATGTCAGAAGAACTTGACGCAGCCGCGAAACAGAGAGAAATGAAGCAGAAGGAGGCGGCGGACGCTCTGGAGAAGTTTGTGCAGGAGAAGAAGGAGCTGGCGGACAAGCTGCAAGAAGCTGAAGCAGCTTCGTCTACTTCGACGGCTCTGGAGAAAGACCTGAAGGAGAAAATGGAGACGGCACTGGAGGCTCAGCGAGCTGAGTTAGAAACGGCAAAGGCTGACAGCGCACGTCTTCAGGAACAACTAGAAGCACTGCAGGCTGCACCCTCTGGAGTATCTGAGGATGATGTAAAGGAAAGGATTGCGACCGCTTTGGAAGAGCTCCAAACAGAGTTCGAGACAACGAAGGGCGAAAATGTGCGTCTTCATGAACAAGTTCAAATGTTGAAGGAAGCTTCTTCCTCTTCACCTAATATTGCAGAGGAGGAAGTAACGAAGGCAGTGGATACAGCACTGGAAGCAAAGCAGTTGGAATTGGAAGGCTTCAAGACTGAGAACACGCGTCTTCAGGAGCAGCTCGAAGAGTTGCAATCTTCTTCGACTGGTATTTCCGAGGAAGTTGTGAAGGAGAAGGTGGAGGCTGCACTGGGAGAGCAGCAAGTAGTATTAGAAGCAGCAAAGGCTGAGAACTCGCGTCTCCAGGAACAAGTTGTAACGTTGCAAGCTGCGTCTACCCCATCTGGTGCATCGGAAGATGAGGTAAAGGAGAAGGTTGCAGCAGCCCAAGAAGCATTGCAGTCAGAGTTGGACACTGCAAAGGCTGAAAATGTTCGTCTACAGGAGCAAATTGAGACGCTGGAGCAGGCAATATCTTCTACGTCACAGACGGAAGATGCTGAGAAGGCAATTTCTTCGCTGCGTGCCGAAGTTGCTGGCTTGCAAGGTCGACTAGATATCAAGGAAAGTGAAAGTGACGCATTGCAACAAGAGATTACATCGCTGAAGGAGCAAGTACAAAAGGCTCTAGAGGAGGCCTCTCATATGAAAGCGGATACAGCAGCAGATGTTGCTTTGATGCAACAGCTTGAGCACGTTAAGCTAGAGTCGGCAGAGCGTGCGCACGAAATTCAGTCGCTGCAGAAGAAGCTTGATGCTGCTGAAGAGAGGCTATCCAAGATAAATGGCGAGAGTGAGGCGACGCAAGCGCTAGTCGAGGCATTGAAGGAGGATACGAGTCGTTTGGCAGACCAAGTTGCACAGTTTGAGCAGATCCAGGCTGCTTCAGAAAAGGAGATCAATGCACTGACTGAAGCAAAGAAGGAGCTTGAAGAACAACAAGAGCAGGCGCGTGAAGCGAAGGCAACACTGGAGAAGCAGCTGGAAGAGGAACGTGCGTACTGGACCTCCAAGCTCGAGAACCTTATTACCGACAGTGATGCAGCCAATTCTAAGGTTGAAACGTTGGAAGCAGAGTTGCGTGGAAAAGAGAAGCAAGTGACGAAGATGTCGGCGTCTCAGACTTCCATGACGTCCGAACTCATGGAGTTGCAGAAGCAGGTGAGTAGCATGCGTGAAGATTTGGCTATGGCTGCTGAGGGTCTCGAAGCGCATGCCACGAAGGCAGAGGAGAACGAGCGTCGATACATTCAGAGTGAGAAGGAGGCGACGAATCTGAAGAAGGAGCTCGACGAGCTCCGGGAGAAGCACCACGAAAGCTTTGAGATGTTGCGGAAGGAAAAGGAGGCTGAGCTGGAGCGCGTTCACACTGAGCGACGAACGCTGATGGCTGAGAAGAAGGACCTCTCGCGCGAAAAGGACGAACTTCAGGGACGCTGCAAGACCTTGCAACGTGAGTTGGAAGCTGCTCGGAAACATGGAGAGGAGCTGGAGACGTCTCTGAGTGAACAAACGTCCCAAGTGGGCAATCTGAGTGTGGATCTGGCTGAAACTAAGAAGGCGCTTTCGGATCGCATGGCACTCGCCACAAGGTTGCAGACTGAGAATATGGGTATGGCTGGTAAACTGGCAGAGCAGGTGGCCCTCATTGAGGGTGCGCTGCGTGATGCTGCGAATAGTAAGTCTGCCCAGCAGGAAATGGAGGCACAGGTCCAGGCCGCCAAGGCTGATGTACAACGTATGAAGCAGAGCGAGATCCAAGCTAAACAGGATTTGGAGAACATGCAGCGGGAGATGGTGAAGCAAGAAGAAAAATTCCAACATGAGCGCGAGGATGCCAAACAGGCGCTGCGAACTGCTGTTGAAAACGAAAAGCACAACTTCAAGCGTGAACTGGATCGTCTCGAGGCCGAAAGTAAGCACAAGTCGAAGCTGGCACTGCAGGCGGTGCTAGAGAAGGAGAAGGAGATCGCGCGGTTGAGTGCGCGTCTGAATGAGCTGGAAGAAGATGTGCGCTCGGGTGGTGCAGACAACCGCAAAATCCTCGAGTTTGCCCAGTTGCAAGCAAAACGCGAGGCTGAACAGCGGGAACAGACATCACAGATGCAGGCGCTTCAACAACAGCTTGAGGAAGCCCAACGCGAAATCCAGGAGTTGAGGGAGGACAAGCGTAGTCACGCCGAGGAGTTAACGGCGATGCTGCAGAACCAGCGGCGTGATGGCGTCAACATGGAGTATCTGAAGAATGTAGTCGTTCAGTACATGTCCTTCCGCCCCGGGTCTTCACAGCAGGCGCGGTTGGTGCCAGTTCTCACGACGTTGCTTCAATTCACAGCTGCCGACATCAAGGAGATCAAGCTCGCAGCGCGTCGTGGCAACAGCTGGACTTCGTGGGGAAGCAGTGACTCCGGTCTTGACTACAAACCCATTGTTGTCGGTGCAGGTCATCGCCATCCAATGGCACCACCTTCTTCAGCACAAGACAATGGACGAAGGTCTCCGCTAAGTAGGCAGGGCTCCGCACCTGCTCCTCGAGTTTCTCCACCTCCCGAGACACATCCAGATTCTTCTCGAGCGTCCAGTTTCTTCTTGCCGAATGGTGGCAACGACGAACCTGCGGATCCGTCAGCTGAGAGTGCTGACTTTTAAGAAAGTAGAAAGAGAGACACCTTGCATCTGCTGATAGTTAGAAGGTCGTGGGGGGAAGCGCTGTAAATGAATGTGGTGCGCTTCAGGTTAAAGTGTGAAAAAGAAACAGATACTTGGAGAATTCGCGCTGAGCTTACATTCCCATCATGCTCTTGCGATTCATGATCAGCTCGGACGTTCGTCTGTAAAGCAAAAAGCACCATTAGTCAGATACCACAGAACAGAGAGAAATCAGGCCCAAACGTACTTTCGTGCAGCGTCCTGGCGTGTCATTCTCCGCGTGCGTTCCCCTCCGTGAGCTGAAGGAGCATTAGAACCCGAACTGGCGGCAGCGATAGCTGCAGACAAAGGTGCAGTAGCCAAGAAGCTTTGGTGGCGAGAAAGCGATGCGATGCGGTTCACACTACCCCAGTATCCCGTAGCTGCGTTCTTCTTGAGTTCTAACTTGCCGTTGCTACTACACAGCAACCGCATCCATTCCAAGCAGTGGTCTGGCAAAAAAAAACAAAGGTTAGACTCTTTCCGAGCGTTATTACTGCAAAGGGCTTACCGATGGAGTCGCATTTGACGATCATACGTTCAGGTACTTGAACCACGTCACCAGAACTGGTTTGCGGTCGTAGAGTAATGACACAAGCAGATTTACAGTTGCCGGTCTCCGCTTCCTCCTTCTCGTTGCAAGCACGAACTTCTACAATATCCTTGGTGGCAAATGACCCCAGGATATCAGGTTCTTCGTCGTACAAATGCAGCGCGAGAGACATCATGAGCACACGTGAGCTGGTCAGCACGAAATACTTGGGGATCCACTTGCGGCCGTCCCAGTCCTGAAGATTCGATGAGTAAATGACGGTCGATTCGATCTGCAGACGTAGTAGCTCTTCGTTGTCCTTGTGTGTCGAGAACGTGCTGCCCCGACTGATGAACACGCCCGTGCCGAATGTGTCTTCCTTGTTCTTGCCAGACTCCAACTGTCCGTAGGCGCGCTTCACATCCAACAGCGAGTTGCGCCACATAACAGCCTCCTGATCCGTGCGTGGGATAATGATCACGCTGGTCTCCGATCCAAGAATGAGTTCCACGGCATTTTCAGGCGAATTGATGTACGCAAACCGCACGTCTACAAGCGCGCGACAGTCAATAACACCGTATCGAATAGCGGTCGCCTCATCAGCCAGCACTTCATGTTTGTAAATCGACAGCTCGTAGCCCCATTGCATGAAGTACCGTAGTCGGATGCGCTCTTCGTTGGACGTGCGGTAGTACAGCCATCCACTAGAACTGAACTCACTCGTGGAAATTGCGGCGTCCGCAACAGGTCGCTTCGATGGAACTGTTGGTCCGATGGGCAAGCCACTCGTTTTGAAGAAACTATCGTCACTGTGATCGAAAGTTGAGGTCTTGAGCAGTTCCTTCGGAAGAATCTGAATGTCACCAAGAGGCGATAACGTTGCGTTGCCCTTCAACGACATTGAGTTCGTACAGCAGTCGTAGATAGCGCTAGCCCATTCATTTAGCTGCTCCTCCGTATCGAATGCCAACAGGAAAGCATAGAAGTCGCCAATTTGATCCGTGCGTGAGCTCTCCTCAGCCGCCGTGGGGACTGCGAAACTCACTTCCAACTGGTAGAAATCGGCCTCATCCTTGCTGCGTGTCCACACCTTCGACATTTGCAGGTGGAAAATGCAAGGTAGCGAGATCATCCCAAGCATTCGACCACCCTGCTCCGTGTAGAAAATGAGCTGGTGGTTGCGCAAGGAGAAGTAGCGACGGCGGAAAACCTGGTACAAGCGATCCAGCTTCCAGATCCAAGCTTCCTTAGGTTTTGTACTGGCCCAGTAGTCCGCATGCGGGGCTTTCTTGAGGATCAAATCGCCACAACAGCACATGACCAGCATCCAACGCTTGGCAAGTTTCGCGCTCTCCGCAACCAATCGCACCTCCTTTTCACCCTTCACTTTGACCACAAAGCTACCCAAGTCTAGACCGTCCGAGTGCACTTCCTCGATTTCTTTGAGGGAAATTGCGTCGATGGCATCGCCCCACTCGCTCTCGTAATCGCTCTGTGAATCGTAGTACCGGAATACTCCACTAGAGATTGCTGCAAACACTCTCCTGCCAGCAATTTGAATTTCTCCTCCAATACCAGTGAAGTCATCAGTCAGCATGGCACCAAGACCTGTGGTAGACAACCGCTCCTTGGCAATCCCAGCCGCCGCAAGACGGTCTGCCTCGTTCGGATCCACGTCTTGACTCGTTATGCTGTTCGATCCTTCAGACTCCGGAATAGTCAGCATTATCCCTGCAGTGTTCAAAGCAATTCGTTTGGCATCACTGATTGCAGGCGTGCTATCTTCTTCACTGTCTGTTGGTCGATAGTAGTAATCAGACAACCAGATCAGTGCCGATAGCCACGCTTCCTTTTGCGCGTAGCTCTCTGCAACTAACTACACGAGTAGAACGGCATTAACGGTTAAGCAATGAACATATTAGAACCATTGAGAAAGTAACAGGTCGTACCTGCCAGACGGTATCGTTCGTGGTGGTCAGCTGAATCGTAAAGTCGAGGTTCTCCTGGAATCCCGATTCGGCTTCCCTGACATCCTTAATATTGCGGAGATCCAGCATGCTAGCATACGAGTGCAAGCTTTCTTCCTCCAGTACCTCATACTTGAACAGCATGAGCTGGTTGTCAATGAGAACAAGGAAGCGTGGATGGTACGCAGTCAGACCCACACTCCGAGGCTTCTTGACGAAGAACCACCCACGTGTGGCCGATTTCAGCGTCACATCCTTGAGACTTCGATACAGTCGTGACGACTCCTCAATCTTTGAGTCGATGTACTTGGATGGGTTCGAAATCAAGCGTGAAATCGTCGGGCGTGTCATTGGAGTCTCCGAATGACGAGGGGCGTACGTTTGGCTGTTACTACGCGACGCACGTCGACTGATAGACGACAGGTCATACTCTTGACCGGTTAACCGCTTGGCCTCCTTGCCAATAGCAATTCCCCACTTCATCATGACCTCCTGCGCCGCAAAACACATGATAAAAGGACGACGGTACTTCTGTACGGAGCCTTGGACCAGAATCCCCAACTCGAGACGCCACGGCATCATTTCCTCCGTGAATCCACCAACAGACGACGAGGTTTCAGAGTTGCTGTCGTCATCAGACACAGTATCATCGGTAACTTGACTTGGCACAATGCTGACGATGTTGTCGCAGCGGATAATACCGATGGGACGGGTGCGAGTCGCAGCCGACTCCGAATTAACGTAGTACATCATCTTGCCATCTTCAAGCAGGAGGAAGTTGTGGCAAGAAAACGTCGGCAGTAAGTCTCCCAATTTACCTACATCGTCCTGGAGCACTACCTTTGGTTCCAAAATCGGATCGAACTCTACAACAGCCACTGGATGCACTGGGATGGACAGTCGTGTCGCCTTGGGTGAAAACAAGGGCGAATTCTTCAGTAAATCGACCCACTGTAACATATCATCACGGTTCTTCGTGTAAAAGGTGAAGATGCTCTGCGATCCTTCAAGAGTGACTCCCCACTGCTTCGGATGGCACTGAGTGAACGCTGTCACGACCTCCCGCGTGTCATTTGTAGGTCGAATGTCCGTCACCTGCTCCATACGGATCACCAAACACGGTTCGTCCACTCGTCCGCCCTGCATACTGGGTTTGTACAGCTTCAGCTTGTCGCCTTGTAGCTGCAACATACGAATGCGGTATCTGTGCGCTGACGGCTCCTTGGAAAGCACCCAACCTTCAGCAACGCGAGTAGTGTCAGTAGGTGGCGCTGTGTGGAAATCCACTCGAGAGAAGCGCAACGTTAGTGGGCGTCCGGCTGCACGAATCAGGTCTACAGCCTGCTGAAACTCGATATTGGTGAAGTAGTGATTGTTAATCGAGATGAGTAGATCTCCCACACGAATAACCCCCGAGGCCTCCGCAGGTCCGAGTTCACCTCCATGTCCAGCTCCATCCTGGAATCCACATACCATCACTTCATCATCTACAGTTCCTCTCAGAATGAGATTCAGCGGGCCAGGCTGGTCAAAAGTGACTGTGATAATCTTCTCCTTGAGATCGTCATCCCCCTGACTCTTTGAGTCTCCGTCTCCCAGCAATGTCCCTGTCATACGCATCCCATTGGCGTCTGTAAACCTCGAGGCTTGGGTCATGGCCGTCTTCCTGGCGACTGCACTGGGTCTTGGAATCACAGAACTGCCTCGAATGATCGCCGACTCGGGTCTCAGCATCAATTTAGGCTTATATTCTCCTCTCAGCACCAGCGTCAAGACTGTCGCCCACCGCACCATATCCTCTCGATCATTTCCCGCTACTGTATAAATCCGATCTGCACATACCTAAAGACAAAATAGAAATTAATCATAACAGTAATACAATACAAATACACAAACAATTACCAGATCTAGAGCGTGTTCCGGAGCGTCAGCTACACTGGACGGCAGTACTGCATTGACCGACGTCAAGTGGATCGCACCCAGCTCCTGCTCCTCCGTGCTGGTCTTAAAGTACCGCAATATCATTCCATCCAGTACGAACCAGCGTACTCGGTAGGTATTTCCTGGCAGATGAAGTCTCAGAAGTCTGGAACTATTAAGCTTTTTCCCTCCAGCCCCCACGTGCTGAGCCTTGCGCTTGAAGTCCGGCTTGAGCAAAAAACCCTTGGGGTTTTCCAACCAGTCCGTGTGGATGGCGCCCGTGATCTGCATCTGATGGACCTCCCTCGAGAGCTTCTCGTACGCATTCTCAGGGCCCCCGGAAGCCCCCACGGCCGATTCCCCAGCGCCTGCCGAGACGCCGCCGATCGCACTTGCACTCAGGTCCGTCGCCATCTTGCACTAAAACTAAGACGTACTTAAGTGTAAAAAACCCACCGTTTCCTCACGCGCGGTACCGTGAGCGACACGAGACTAAAGGAGTTAACCCAAAGGACGCTGCAGTTTGGTAGTACCGTGAGCGACATTGGGAAGGCTTACTTGTGACCTGTAGCAGGTGTTCTTAAAGAGGATATTCTGGCCGTGTGAGTCGTACAGGGCAGGTAACGCCTTGAGAACTCGTCACAAGCTGTACCTAATGGTTCTCTATGCTTGTACCAAGCTTCATCCCCGCAAGTGGTCTGTTTGGAGAGCTACGGCGCTTCCTCCCGTGCGGCAATTATCTGTACAGTGAGCGACAGAAATTAATGTGGATCCACACTAAAATATGTCGCTCACTGACTTCACTCAACCAAGTTAACAATAGCATTTCGCTAACGCGAGCATGACATACCTTCCTGATAAAATTAGCGTGATTCCGTGCGGCAGTTTTACTGCTTCCAAAGCGGCATAGTTGTCTCCTGCTCGTCTTGCAGGCCATCAAAGGTCGAAGCTGCAGCAGCAGCAGCTTCTCCAGCCAGCAGACGCCACGTCGGGTCGACAGGGAGGCCAATTGCTTGCGGGCGTGGCGGCGGCGGCCATGGCGTCGTCCCGAATGGGATCTGGCAATCCAAACCCGCCGCCTGCCAATCGCTCGCCTCGATTGGCTGCTGTGGTACGGGGCGTAGCTCCACGGAAGTCAGTGATTTCGAGACTCACACAGTTCTCCAGACCTCCCGTTTCGGTGGTTCCGTACGCCCCAGAACGACTGAGTATTACACAAACAGCAATGACACCTGAAATGATGAAGTCAATTGCGGATAAAGGGGTACGTTTACAAGAAAAATAGTCTATAGTATTTTTTTTTTCAGCTAACTTTTTATTTTATTTTATTAGGCTCAACGTGATCAGGCAATTAAATCACGGAAAGAAGATTCAGTGACGACGTTATTCGCTGCTCTCCGGATGCGACGTGTTCTACATCGAGTACAAGCTGAACAGGAACTATCTGGACCAAGAATTATAGTGGATGAGACCAAGGCGAATCTTGAGAGGCATCTCAAGGTGCTTTCTCGGTATAAAATCCGCCAAGTGGACACAGACGCAGACGAGAGACTGCAGTTGAGAAACCTCCCGCCGTTCATGGTGAATCCACACAGCACGTGGTATAAGGTGTGGCAGTTGGTGACGCTAGTGATCATCATCTACCAGAGTATTATGCTACCGTTCGCACTAGCCTTTGGCTCCAACGACACAACTGTAGTGGATATTCTTATGAGCAGTATTTTCGCTATGGACATTGCCGTGGCGTTCAACACACCCGTCGCTGAAGATTCGGACGAGACGGCGTATATTCTAAACCGATGGCATATTGCTTCCAACTATTTACGCGGGTGGTACGTTCTAACAGGAATTTTGGAATGGGTTTGATAAAAAAAAACTAATTTGTATACCTTGTTCTGGTTGACAGGTTCTTCTTCGACTTACTGGCATGCATGCCCTTTGACTATGTGCTGCTACTCGTCAACAACTCCAAGGGCAATCTTAGTGTGTTAGGCTTATTGAAAGCCTTGCGAGTACCTCGACTACTGCGCCTCGTACGGTTGCTACGGGTCGCTAAATTGTTCAAAATGCGGCCAGAATTACGTCGGTGGCTACAGTATTCACGGCATGCGAATCTACTGAGGCTGGTCAGTCTCGTCGTGTGTTTCTTGGTCATAAACCACTACGTTGCGTGCTTCTGGTTTGGTGTGGTCATGTCGGAACAGACCCGCGCTTTAGACCCAAGCGCGGATTCGGCCCACTTGTACGTTGTCGCGTTTTACCAGTCGTTGTTAGTCGTCATGGGCCAAAATATCACTGTGTACGAAGATACCGAATACATTTTCTGCGTACTCGCGATGGTCGTGGGGGCTGTGCTGATGGCCGTGGTCTTCGGAAATGTTGCCATTCTGATCGCCAACTATTACGAGTCGCAGAGCTCACACCAGAAGAAGATGGAGTGGCTATTTGCAAGTATGAACAGAATGAAGTTGCCGTATGATCTACAGAACCGAATCAACGCGTACTACCAGGCCATGTGGGAACGACACGGCACTTTGGACGGCGCAGTGACGGCTTTCATCCCCGAACTCTCTCGAAATCTAGGTTACGAAGTCGAATTGTTTCTTCGGATGGATATGATCAACCGAGCACCGATTTTTCAAAATTGTAGCGCCAAAGTTGTTCAAGAACTCGTCATGGAACTGGAACTACAGGTTTTTATGCCAGGTGATTACGTTGTCGTGAGGGGAGAAGTGGGTAACGACATGTATTTTGTTCAGAATGGAATCTGTGAAGTTACGAAGGAGGTTGACATCCCTCCAGTTCCAGTACCCCGGAATCCTTCGCGTCTGTCTCAGGCGTCCCAAGCAGCACAAGCAGCGCTCCACCGTAAGGGGTCGAGCTTTAACCGAGAAAGTATCTCTGCCCAGAACCCGCCTCCCCCACCAATCATGAAATCCAAGGAAGTGGTGCTCAAGGTGCTTGGTCAAGGCGATTACTTTGGGGAAATTGCGTTACTGATGAACTGCAAGCGCACAGCGAATGTCCGCGCTCAGGTCTTCTCCGAGCTCTGCACACTCACACGTGAAGCTTTTGAGAGTATCTCGCAACGGTATCTCGAGGATCGTAGTATTATCGAGAAGTTTATCATGGACAAATACGACCCCAGTATGCTGCAGGCTGCCATGAAGCAATCGCAGGAAGTCAGTATGCGTAGCTCAGGCCCGGCTGCAGCTGTAGCAGCTGCTGCCACAAGGACGGGAAATGGTTTGTTCAAGTCGAGTCAACCAGGTCCTTCGGGTTCCAGTCATGCGATGAGTTTTGGAGAGGCAACATCACGCGCGGAGACAGCGACAGCTAAGATCACTGGTTTACTGACCAAGGTACTGCAACGGATCGACCACCTCGAAGAGCAACTTGGCAAAGAAGCAGCAGCTCGACGAGAGAGCGAGACGAGATTGCGGCACACTCTGACCGAAGCTACTAAACGAATGTCTATCAACTCCCGCTCTCCTGCCTCCAGTCTTGTGGATCAGGTTCCAAAGCATCCAGGTGCACTTAAACGTTACTCTGCGAAAGCTGTAGCAGACGAACCGGAGCGTGTTTCACAGCGCAACTTACTCGCTGAGCAATTAGCAGAGCTTGAAGCCAAGGAAGCCAGAACTGCGTCAATTGACGAACCTACCGAACTTTCCGCAAAGGTTGCTCCAAGTGATTCTCCCGACGATTCCAAAGGGATTCGACGTCGTCCGTCACTTAAAGCGCTTAGGAGTTGGCGGAATTTAAGGAATGAAGGCTTGCTCGGAATGCGTCTACGTACCAGTGGCTCAAGAGGACCTCGCTTGAGTCAAGCAGGGTACACGCCTGGAATTGGCGCAGGCGTTGGAGCAGTAGGCGCAGGTGGGAGCTTTCGAAGGTCAAGTTCAAGGTCAAATTCCCGCCACTCAAGTGCTGCGCGAGCTAACGACTCATACATTGACCCGAAGCTGCTCAAGCCAGAGCCTGACGTCCGTTCTGATAGGGAAAGCGACGACGAGAATGCGGACCAATTCCCTTCCGATCTGCTGGACGATCTGGCCAGATCCCTCGATCCACAACAACCAAGTGGTAACACGTAAAACTAAGTCTGAGTGTCATCTCCTTCGAGATTGCCAACAACTCAGTTTCTGTCGCTCTAGCTGAGGAAAAGTTGACCGTTTTACGGTCTCTTTGGCGGAGTTGGTAGACAGTCGAGTTCTATGGGATCCCTCCAAGTGAACAAGACTTGACACGTGCTGGAGTATTTTTGCAGGGAGCAGATTTAGACTTCATCCAGCTGCTGCAATTAGACTTTTCAAGAACGGTGGACTTCGACCGGGTCTCACTCTCAATTTGGGCAGGACAACACCTCTCGATACAGTCATGATGCGAATGGGAGACCCGACGGTGCAGCCGACCCCACCTGCTCCTCCCGAAATCGAAGGCTTCCTCAAGAAACTCAAGCGGAAGACGAGAAGTCTGGCGGGCAATTGGAACAAACGCTGGTTCTTCGTGGACCCAAGACGACGGGAATTTGGCTACTCAGACAACAGAACCAGCGCACCTAGAAGTACGTCACTACACATCGGCTCATTACTACTCTTTCAGAATTTAACCCTTTGTGTTCTCGTATGTAGGCTCGATCTATCTCGATGATATCACTGCGGTCGTGCAGTTTGACGACACTCACTTCCAAGTTGAAAGTCGGACACGGAACTTCTTCCTCTGTGGAGAGAGCAAGGCGAGCACCGCTTGCTGGGTCTCTAGTCTGGAAGGCTACCGCAAGAAATTGATCGAGTACGAGAAGGAAAAAATCGCGTATGCTGCTTACGCCGCCTCGGCCGCTGCCAAAGCATCTGCTGCTACAGTAGAACGTGGTCTCGAGAACCCTCAACAGTCTCCTCCTGCCGCAGCGCGGCAAGTAGCTAACCGGAAGAAGAAAAGTCGAGATTGTTCGGACGATGACGATTGCCAGCCGACCCATCCCTCGTCTTCTTCATCCATGGGTTCCACGTCCTCTTCTTCCAGAACAAAGAGAGACAAAGCAACAGACCGACTTCCCCCCAAGAGCGAGCAGAGATCTGCCTCCCCGTTCCCCAAAGACAGAAATTCCAGTCGAAGCAAGAACGACCGCCACCGCGAGCGAGAACGTGGTCGTGATCGAGACCGCAAGTTTGAACGAGAACACAAACGTGAGCCTAGCAATGACCGAGACCGGACCAGCGAGCGAGAGAAATCGGACCGTGACCGAAGCAGCGAACGAGAAAAGCCCGGTCAAAGTGATCGCGATCGAAGCCGCGACAGAAATGCTCCGGCTCCGAGTGGCAGAGGATCAGTCATGCAGGCGTGGGTAGACGATTTTTAGCTGCTTTATTCTACGATCAATAGGTATTGTTCTCTTCTTTCTGAATACTGCAGTATTTTTTTGGTTGACGGGTAAAGTTTGTGAAGTATTTTCCTATTTCACAAACTTTTTTTTTTGGGATACTGTAAATACCATTTATTTCTTGTCAAACGTCGCAAGATATGGCATCCGATGGGCAGGATGAAAATGATGAAGCACTGGAGACGTACACGTTCATCCCTGAGCATTTACGGCATCACTTAAAGTACAATTCGCTGGAACCAATAGTTGGAAATGAAGATAATCAAGAAGAATGCGAACTCGTTCGTCGTGCTCGAAAAACTCGAAGCGCTCATTTAGTCGCCGAGTTATTCTCCCAATCGCCCCCAGCTCCAACACAAATACTTTACTCGAATGCAATTGAGCGAACGATCACTGCTCGAATGACGTTTTACCGAGCTCTTGAAGATTTAGAATCGTATTTTACCCAAGTGACTGCAACAGTGAAGCAGTTGGAAACTCTTTATCCTAATGGCATTTTCGCTAAAACAGAGGTGAAAATCCCTACACTGGTCCAAGTCCAACGTCATATCGTGAATACATGTCAAGGCTGTTTAAATGACTGCGATCTCTATCTTGGAATGTATGAAGCACTTCCAAGCCCCCCTACTGTATCTCCAACTCCTGTCATCCGGTTCGTTGCCTGTTCTACTAAGAGTTCAATGTTATCCAAGAGACTCGAATGTCCTCGACAAGCTCATGATCAGCCTCAAGAACCTGGTGATCAGCAGCAAATACCAAAATGTATCACAATACAAGCAATGACCGCGAAAGAAGCCATTCTGGTGGACGATATTGCAGATCTCGAGCCCAATGAAATCCATCGTTTTGCTTCTAATTCGTCGACTGGACCTTTCTCCTGTTTCCCTTTAGTCACTCCTGATTCTCGAACAATTGGAGTATTATCTGTGGATTCGTGTCGGAAGGCTCATCGTTTATTACCACAGTCTATGTCCGTCGAAGCTTTATCTGCTTTTCTGTTGCGAATGCAGTTACAAGACGCTGCTTTGGAGCTCAAGAAGATGAAAATGGATGGAGCTCACTTTTTAGCCCTCACTGAAGTGGAACTACGACATAAACCCACTTTCCAAAGGCTCAAAGTGACTACCAGGCAGAAACTACTAGAACTGGTACGTGCACTACAGAGAGGAAGTCGAATTCACCTTCCAGATGGGAATCGAGCGATTCCGTTCACGCAAGATGACATGGCGGTGGAGTTTCTAGATGGCGTTTCTAAGTTGGCTGGCCCATTTCTTACGAATTATCGTCGTGTCCATTGGATCCAAGAAATTGCCAACGTCACACGCAATGCCAAATGCACAGCTTACGACGTTTACGATGTGTTGATTCGCGCTGTCACACAGTCGATGGAGCCTTTGGAGCGTGTTTCAGTGTGGAAAATCACCAAAAAAGCAGGAACTCCAACGCAATGGGAGGTCGATGTTGTGGCTTCCACTTCTGTTCCGGATGATCGTCTTGTGCCTTTTCTAGATGGACAAGAAAGGAAAATGAAACGAATTTCTCTTTACAAGGAGAACGAAGAAGCTGTAAGATCATCTCTGGAGAGTGGAAGAAACACACCGTTGATTCGTGGAGGGATCGTCAACATCACTACAGAACCAGATAATTCAGCCACAGTTCCATTCTGTGAGAACGCTAAATACCAGATTTCGTGGGCTGATCGAACTCTACAGGCAGTTTCTTGGCCGCAGCTCCGTCAATTTCTTCCGATCAGGAATATGAATGCAAAACATTTCCAACTCCGTCAGCTCTGCAGCCAAATAGAAGCAAACGAGAAGGTCTTCAAGGTCACAAGTCCAAATGGAATCGTTCTCGTTCTCCGTGATTCGTCACGACCAGAACCCGTAAAATACGCACTACAAGTAGATTTTACAACTCAGTTTGAATCACCCCAGGAGCAGCAAAATTTCTTAGACCGGGCTGTATCTGCAGCAGAGCAAGCAATTGCGTGCGTTCGAGGTCGAGAAGCTCGACATGCATTACGGAAGCGTGTAGTTGCCAAGAACGCGCACAAGTTCCAATCGATTGGCCTCAATCCGTCGGGAGATGCCCTTCGTGCGCTTCACGATATTACCCACCAAGTTTTCCAAGATATCGTCGAGATTTTACCCGGTGTTCACGTTCAAATCGCAGAGCTTCAGGCTGATGGAGCGCAGTTAAAGTACACATTTGCTAGTAAAAATTCGACTGCTCTTGGTTGCTCGCTAAGCCGAGGCCAAGGTGTCTCCTTCGTGTGCTTAGAAACAAAAATTCCGATCATCGTCAACGCTACTTCCGAGTTTAAATCCCGTCTCCAGCGTATTGGAGCTTTTCGAAACCAGCCTCAATCTGTCGTTGCTGCATTCCCGTTTCTCTTCCTGCCTCTGTTCCACGAAGACTGTTGCGTTGGAGTGCTCAGTCTCGACTCGTTTCAGAGCGTGCCTAAGGGAAGAGAGGACGAGACCCACCCTGAAGCTGGAGTACTGGAATTCTTGATACCATTGGCAAAACTACTTGCGAGTGCAATCTATGCTAAACGCCGGTCTTTTGCGCTGTATGAACTGCTGCTGAACTGCCAGAAGCCGTTGCGTTCCCCGCAACAATTGCTCTTTTACGCTTGTCGAGCACTCAAAGATGTTGTCGTTGGAGCTTGGAAGGTGCGAGTGGTGGAGATTGACGGGTTTAAAGGCAAAACGACGCTCGTGTATGACTTCTCAGAGGCTGAGAGAGAATTAGCGCAGTCCTGGACGGTTTGCGTTGTTCGTCCGATGGCTTTTCACTGGAAGGAGTTGTGTACCGACACAATTATGACCCACTTACGTCAATTACAGCCTGGTGAAGAACCCTCTCCTGAGAGTGTTATTAAACTAATTGCTGCTATCAGAGAAGATGAAAAGGAACGTCAGCAGACAATGGAGAGGTTCCAGGAATTAATTGCTCAAGAGAAGAAGAAACCCGCAGTTGAAGCTGAAAAGACGAAACTTCTCGAGAAACAAATCGCTGATAACTATTTCTTCCTTTTACCTGACGAAGGGCAAGTGGTGAATGATCGAATCACGAGTGAAAAGTATATTACCCATGCCTTGAAGCAGTGCCTAGGGACAACCACGTGCTTGTACTCGGATATTCACGCGATGGCTCGACTGTCCTCAAAATTATTTCTTACAATTACTGCGTTACCTCCGTTTTACGCCAAATGCGATCAGATTTATCTCCAACGTGTGACGAGTATTACGTCCAAGTATTTCACAGCGCTGCAAGGTCGAGTTCGACGATCTTCCGATCGTGTAGCGGCTCTGATTGAATTCCGAGATTTGTGTCAAAAAGTTCTGATAAATGACGAAATATCTCCAATTGTCGCTGTTGGCGGCCGGTATCGGCATAAGTTACTTCCCTCCAAGGAAATCGAGAAGGAGTGTCTGTTGGAGCTTCAGAGGGATGCGATAGCGCTTATTGAGCGAGTTTTGAAGTTTCCGAATGTGTACTTTGGTATGTGGGAACCAGCGCTACGAATTCTCCGATATACAAGTGCATCAAAATACAGCAGGATGGCTGGTAAGAAACTGAAACACGGACATGGAGTTAGCTTTTCCTCCATGGAGAAGCAAGTCCCTATCGTTATTACCACTCGAGATGCTGCTGATGATGAAGTGGACTCCAGTTTCAGGAAACTCCGGTATTTTACGAACGAACCTCCTGTGGATCGAAAGTGGCCGTTTATTGTAGTTCCAGTTGGGAAAATCGGAGTGCTAGCGTTGGATAATATGCACACGTATGAAGAGGATTCACATGAGTTACAACCAGAGCTTGGAGTTGTGGATTTCTTACGGAAAATCGGCCAAAGTTTCGCACAAGTTATCACCGTCATTCGCGAACGAACGGCGCTACAACGTCAGCAATTACGGGAGGATGCAATCGTTCGAGTAATGTCTGCATGCGAAAACTTTAAACCTACATCTAACACACCTGGGACTGTGTCGATGTATCTTCCTCACCTGGTTCTTCAACAGGTGGAGAATGCTTTTAACGGGGTTGACGCTTATATTGGACTGGCGGATCCTCTGTGTGAACGTATTCGCTTCATCTGCGCGTCGTCGAGGAGTAAAATGGAGAAAAAGACAGTCAATACGACTCAAAGTCTGTCTTTCCGAGTATTTGCAAGCCAACGCACAATTGTGATCCCTCAGCTTTCACAATATTTTAAGGAACAAGAACTTTTGCAGCAGCGTGACAGTGAACATGGACAGAAACTCAAGTATTTCGGAGAGTTAAATCAGCCTCAAGGTCCGTTTGTGTGCGTTCCAATCCCGTTTGTTGGGATTTTATCTGTCGATACTTTTCCTGGAGCCGCAGGTGGAGTCTTCTCCTCTGGATTTCCAGAAGACGGGGTAGTGGCGTTTTTGGAGAAAGCTGCAAACTACCTAGGGGAGAATATCCGCACTCTGGCTGCTACTGATGCACGGAAACTACTACCTACGCTCTTTCGGGGCACTCGGACAAGTTTTCAGGTTTTATTTCACGAAATTTTACATATTATCTCTCGCAATTTACTGGCTACGATAGAGCTGCAAGCTCTTCGATATACGTGCAACAGCAGTGGAAAGTGGATAAAACAGGAGCCTTTAGCGTCCATGAAACGATCTACAAACAAAACGCAGCACGATGGCGACGAAGAGCAGTATTTGACACAATGCGTTGAGGAACAACCCGGCCGAAATATGGAGATTCCCAATAAGTTCTCGATTCAGCAGCTTGTGAAGTATCCGGAGATCCAAATTATCTATTGCTCTCCAACTCGTGATGTTGAAGATGACTCCGCAGCACTATTACCAACGATTCTTGTGCTACGTCGAGTAAAGGGGGCAGTGTGGGAATACGACAAAGAATTTCTGCTCTCGATTCTCCCCCTGATTAACTCCCTCATAGCTCTAGTGAACGTCCGGGTGCAAGGGATCGTGGGACGTCGACTAGCGATACGGAAGATTGACGAACTTTGTTCATCGTTGGGGAGTTATTCATCTTCAGATGCTCTTGAAATGATGTACTCTGAAATTTTACCTACTGCTATGGACACAATAGCACAAGCCATGAGTCTGGATAATTGCGACGCGTATCTCGGCCAAAGAGAACGAACTGATAAAGCTGTGAGCGTTCTGTCTCACCTGCAGCTTCGATTTGTTGCTGCTTCTAGTCAAAGTCTCATGAGCGGCGTCGCACTTGACCTGGATAATATCGAGAATTTCCAGCTACAAGTGGTTCAATGTCTTCAGAATCAACAGATTGTCACGGTGATATTATCCAGAGATAATTCTCTCGTTCGTGCACTTACGACCAAGCCTGCACAGCGAATCTTCCTGGCTGTTCCGATGGGTGACAACTACGTCTTGTGTGCCGACAGCTTAGGGCAAGAAGCTTTTATCCCTGGGAAAAACCAAATCGAACCGGATATTATCCTCTTCTTCAAAGCGGCAGCCTCGAAACTCCACGAAACAATTCTCTCCACTCGACATCGCTTCAGTTACGACCAGCTTATGAGTCTCTCACTGCGTTCTCATACTGACTTTCGACTCTTCCACTGGACCATTCTCGAAGGTTTACGTCGAGATCTGGTGAACATCTACTCACAGCAGATTCTTACGCTCGGAGCGGATTTCACCAGTGCTTTTCGACTGGAAGCATGGCAACGTTTCAGCACTCGACGGCCTTTAAAGACGCTCCCGGATCACTTCTGCTCTGTTACTGGGTGTGAACGAGAGAAAATTACACATGAAATCCATTCTGAAGATGAGATTTACCTGCCTATGACTAATTTACCTCGAACTTTAGATTTATGTCGATCTCGGATGCAGCCAATGGAAGGAACAGAGAAACACGGGAGCTTCACTTGCGCTTGTATGGCGACGATGTTGGATTCCTCAGTCAAAGACGCAAAGTTAGCGTTATGTGTCTTCAGTCACGATGCGAAAGCGAGAGATGCGAGGGAAATGTCAACATCGAGACAATCGATGATCCCTCGAGATTACGGAGACAGCACAGCTTTCTTCTCCAACTACCAACGTCAATATTTCTTCGCGTTCGCAGCTGTGGCGTCTACTGTATACACTCATGTTTTTCGAGCTTGTGCACTTGAAACTTTCGCTACCGAGTTGTTCGTGACACTGCAAGAGTATTTGGATGCCAAGGAAGGGCTGGTTGTCCGTTTTTCACCAAGCAGCACAGAATCGATGAGTTTGATGGAAGCAGCGATACTGTTCAGTCAGCAACCGGGTAAAAGCCCACCTGGACGCGCTGTGCAGGGGAAACTAGAGAAAAAAATACGGCAGTTTGAAGAATCTGAAGCGCCAGTAGCGATCTTCATGACAAAAAAGGCACTTGTAGCACCTCCTGCTGCTGATTTCAAGGTAAGATCAAAGGCTAAAGCAAGTGAGGAGAAACCTGCAAAGCGTAAAGAACGATTTTTCCAGTTTAAAGGGAAAAAGCTTTTTCGATTTGGGAAGAAGAAGAAACAAGACGAAGAGGAGAAGAAAGCAAGAGAGCAACAGCTACTATTGGAAGCTGTTCCAGAACTCCAAGCACTTTCACCTTCACGTGCTCAACAGTTACGGCATGAAAGAATTTCTCTCAATATTTTCGTTCGAGGTCTCGATTTCCAAGATCGCCACGATATGATCTACTTCACAGTCGAGAAACAATCACTAGCCGCTGCTACGTCTGTCGAGAAGCTCATACATCAAGTGAAAGCTCGCGCAGAAGCTCTCGCGACTGAAATTCAATCCAAAACTCCTCAAGGAAACGAAGAAATCAACGCGAAAAGGTTTTGCTCACAGTCGAAACGAGGTGGGGGTGGATTCCTCGTGATTTCACTGCTGGAAAAAGCTCGTGAGGGTTTCCAGCTTGTCGAAGGGGCTCTTGGCGGAGCTATGCGTCAATTTCTAACTGGAGCGCAGTCCACAGCTCGTGACAATAAATCTGAGAACTTGAGTTCACTATTTAGTGAAGACTCGACCCTGACACCTACAATAGCTCTGTTACGAGTGACTTTGGTAGCTTGTGCAGTCAAGAGAGAAACTGTTCTCGCTTTAAGTCAAGGCGATTTATTCAAAGAATATTTACGCCTACAAGCTGGACGTAAACTGCTGCAACTCGAACCAACCGACAAAAAGACTTGGGGAGCTATTGGTAGAGCTCGTTCGTTGCTCAGAAACTTTAACGAAGCAATTCACACGTTAGACTCACGTCTTGAAGAGGGAAATGAGCCGATTGGAGTGAAAGCTGAAGCGAATCAAGCTCTTTATGCGCTTCTCGACCTCTTACTTACTCAATCAGCTGTGGTACGATATCTGAATCAACTCGAAGCGGAGATTTCACGCGAGCGAAAACGATTTTATGATGATCCAGCGATTGTTTTACAGTGTTTTGTACGTCAAACTCAAGCACGAATGGAGCTGAAGAAGCGACGCGCTGAATTCCACGCAGCATTGGCCATTCAGTGCGCATTCCGGCAGCATTTGGCTCACCGTCGACTGTTGTTTATGAAATGGAATCAAGCAGCAATCACAGTGCAACGAGCGTATCGTCGCAAGCGTCAGAGAGCCAAAGGAACCAAGCCACGACGATTTACAGTTCAATTACTATCTGCTTCACAGAGTATTAGTAAATCTTCGCCTGTAGTGGGGACTGACAGTTTGAATGGTGCTTGGAAAACAGATATGGCTGCTTTTGGGACTTTCCAGGAGTATTTGGGCAGTAAAATGGGTCGAGAGCAGCTCAAGAAGGAGGAGGAATTAATGTGGAAACACCGACAGGAACTGGAGAAAGAACGAGCGAAATTACCTCGTGCCGAAGCTTTACGGGAAGATGTCGGCGATTTATTCGAGCTTTTGGATGATTCTGGAAGTGGAGAATTATCCAGAGAACGAACGGCAAATCTAATAACGAGATTGCACGTCCCGTTGAACGACGAGGAAGTAGCGGATGTCGTGGCGATGATGGACAATGACGGGTCGGGGGCCATTTCCATGGACGAATTCATGCGCTGGTTTGTACACGAATTCCCAGTGCTGCAGAAACGAGCACCAAAAGTCTGTGGTGTGGTAACCAGGAAGGATTGGCAATGGGTTATTCAGCAATCCGCACGTTCTGCCATCTTTAAGAGATGGAGAGCACTACGAGCAGGAAATATTGCTACAGCACCAGGAGGGGCTTCAATTGCCACGAAAGTCCATGATTCCATCATTTTAGAGGAAGACCATGAAAGTGAAGAGAATGAGGAAAAATAATAAACCTGGTGGCCATTATTTTTTGTACGACTGAATTTTTATTTCATAGGGTGCATTTCGACGAAAGCGACCAACGCAAATTAGGGTGAAAACCCGAAGAAGAGCTCACAGGAGGAAGTGAACAGAAAGGATAATGGTGGAGAAAGCAGTAACGACTTTACAACGTAAGTAGCGACCATATCATGGACATCACCATGGAGGCGATGACGGAGGACACGATGGAGGACGGAGGCGATGGAAGGCGGTGACTGTGGAGGAGATTAACTTCCCTCCTTCTTGAAGGGTTAATTGAAACGGATGGCGGGACCCCGGTGCTCTCATCAAGTACCAGTAGTAAACTGGAAAACAAAATGTACAGTAAGGATGACGACATTTCTTTTGTAATGGGTTTAGTCTCACTGCCCACCAGCGGGTCGAATAGCTGGTGCTGTGCCGGGTGGAATATCCAAGAATCGGGTGCTAAAGAGCACACTTTAACGTCAATTACTCCCGTTGGCTCGGTTCACCGCGCCGGTTTGTCCTCCGTTCGTCAACGAGGAACTCACCTATTTATATTAGTGAATCAATATACACTACGTTCGTCTTTCGTCTTTCGTTCGTTCGTCGTTTATGAGTAAGCCTCTAGACTTGACTCGTTGTTGTCTCAACCTTCAGCAGCTCTGGCCACTGGTTCCTCTCGTCGTTTAGAGCGAACCCAAGGATTCACTCGTGGTTGTCTCCACGTCTCTCGTTGTTTAGAGTGGTCTCGTTGGCGCCACTCGTGGTTGTCTCCACGTCTCTCTCTCTCTCGTTTCGGCTTTCGGCACAGTCAACCGGGAGTACGCTTCCAGCCGTCAGGATGCGAAGTGCTCTCCTCTCGTCGTATTTCGAAGTGAGCTCTACTCGGCAAATTCGGGAGTTCGTCGTGACTTCTGTCTATCTTCCATAGTGTACGTCTATCGAAGATCTCACTTCCATCGGGGCTCTCCTATTGGTGCTCTTCTTGTAGTTCCGTAGATACCTTCAAGCACGCTTGTGTGTCTAACCCAGCTACAGGTTGAAGATCCCTTCTTCTCACTTCCAGCAGTCGCTGCGCCGTCCGTTCACCATGTTGACCCGTCTCCAAGGCCAACCTATTACACGCCTCCATCCATCTTAAGGTCTTCCACGACCTTACCGCTGTCAAAGAGTTGGTCGTACTCTGCAATGGATACCCATCGTTCCCTTTGTTCGTCAGTTCCGTCGTCATTAGGGGTAGCGACAATTCTTCCGTGGTACTCGCTGGCTGGTCCTAGTAGGTATTCCAGTACATATTGTCCAAATTTGTTTCTTCGCCGTCTCCTTCTAAGCTCCACCATGAGACCGTTCGTGACGTCGCTCGTTCCTTTACTTCCCACTGCTTCTGGAGGTCTCTTTTCGCCGCGTCCAGCAACGGCTGTATTGACAGGAGCTGTCGTTGCTCTCGTAGTCGCTCCTGCCTCCTCGTCATCTTCTTCTTCGGACCGTGCATCTTCATGCTCGAGTTGTTCCGCTAAATCTCGCGCTGCTGCATCTAACAGGACCGTTGGGTACCGATAGGTCACCAAGAAAGACGTGTGAGCTATAAATTGCTCGTGCTCATTCCCGTCGTCCTCACGCTCCACTAAAAAGTTGTCATATCCAGCAGGTTCCACGACTCGCATCGGACCGATCCACTGATGCACGAACTTCGAGGCTTTCGGCCCACGTGGAGGTCGAAACATCCATACTCGATCTCCAGGCTCAAAATCCGTTTTCTTTCTCGTCTTCCGGTCATAATATCGCGCTTGTCGTTGTTGTTCTCGTTCTCTAGCTCGTTCTGCACATTCGTGCGCATCCTCCAGACTTTTCAACAAACTCGCATGGTGTTTCACCAAGTCACCAGCCTCTGTCACCCGCGTCGCGCGTAATAACTCGTTGGGTGCTCTCAATCGTCGTCCCATCATCAACTCATTTGGTGATAGCATCACTGTCGAATGGCGTCCAGAATTATACGAGTACACTGCGTAGTCCACCCAGGTATCCCAGTCTCGTTGCTTCTCGTCACTCATGAACGTCGCCACGCAATCTTTCCAAGTTCTATGGAATCGCTCCACTAAACCAATCATTTGGGGCCGATAGGGGACTGGATTGATCTGTTGCGCTTGCAATAGCACCACTAGTTCCTCGATCATTTTGCCAACAAGTTCGGGTGCCCCATCCGTCAGGATCTCTCGAAATGGTCCAAATCGCAGCACCACTTGCTTCATTAGAAACTCTGCAATGTTTTCAGCGGTATGATCCTTCACCGCTACGGCCACCGCATACCTCGTAACGTATTCCACAGCCGCCACAACATATCTTTTGCCTCCGTCAGTAGCTGGCAAGGGACCCGCCACATCGAGTGCCCACCTATCACCGACATCTCCTCCTCGCAAGCTGCGTAGTGGTGGTATCACTTCTCGTGGACGTGCTTTACGGCTGCCGCACTCCTGACACCCGAGTACCCACCGTCGTACCTCGTTTTGCAGCCCTGGCCACCAATACTGTTGTGCTATTCGTGCATACGTGTGTGTTGCTCGTAGGTGTCCGGCCCACACGCTGTCGTGACATTCTTTGAACACCGTAGCCCAAAGTGCGGGTGGAAGAACAATTCGTCGTCCGTTGGGTCGTTCCACGACTACCAGTCCAAATACCTTGCTGATAGCCTTGCCTTGGTGTCTTCCATTTCGCAACATCTTCTGCACCATCCGGCTCTTGGTCTGTTCCTCAATGATTTCCTCGTCCGCCAACTGTAGTGTTGGTTCTCGCCTCCTCCGCTGTCGGATACCTTCTAATTCACTGGGATTCGTCGCAGCAAGTTGGGTTTCAACCCGTCGTTCACCGTCTTCGTTCCCGTGAGTCTCCGCCAACGTCGCAGCCGTCGTTGTCATGTTCTCGCGCGTCAAGTGGTCGACGTTCTCAGGATTGCTATCGTTATGCACCGCCGTTATTCTCTCTGGGCTCACGGCTGTGAGGTTTGCATCACGTTCCACTGCGTCTTCCGTTTTGCTGCCGTTCTTGCCGTCTGCCCACGTGACCATCTTCCGTCGTTCGGCTTCCTTTTCGCCATTGTCCGCCGTACGTTTCCGCCTTTTCCTTCGTCCCGTAGTTATTGCATTCTTTGTCGACTTAGGGGCCGTTTGTTGTCCATCCGCCGATGTTGCTTCACCTGCTGTTCGCTCCTCCAGTCTACGTTTTTCGGCTCTCGTTACTGGACGTTCCGTCACCGCTGGGGTCACACGTTTCCGCGACCGCACCGTTCTTCGTTTCCTGGTACGTTCCCGGGACTTCATACCTGGCCCTTCTGCTTGCACGTTCATGCTTTCTCGGTCTACCGCGTCTACCAGTTCGTTGACGACGCCCAATACTTCGTCGTTGGCTCCCACAGTTATTACCTCGTCCTCGTTTCTCTCTAGGCCACCTCTGTCAGTGTTGGCACTGATCGTCGTCAACTTCCCCGTTTCGGTTGCTTCTGTGCCGTTCTTCGAGACGTCTGCCTGTGCAGTTTGCCGTCGCTTCGTTTTTCTCCGCCGCCCTATTGCCGCGCACACCTTCGTTGCCACTGGTGCTCTGGATAAGGCGTCAGCCACCACATTCGTGTTTCCTGGTCTATATTGTACGTCGAAATCAAACTCCTGTAGCGTGAGAGCCCACCGATGCAGTTTTCCAGTCAAATTTGGACTCGTCATGAGCCACTTTAAGGCGGCATGATCCGTTATGATCTCGAATCGCCGTCCATATAGGTAGGGTCTGAACAACTTGATCGCCCACACTACCGCGAAGCATTCCAACTCGGTAATCCCGTACTTGCTCTCCGTTTCGCTGTTTACTTTACTTGCGAAAGCTACAGGTTGCCACCCGTCGCCTTTATCCTGCATTAGGCACGCTCCTAGCCCAACTTTGCTTGCATCAGTCACCACTCGAAAAGGAAGCTTGAAATCCGGGTAGATCAACAGTGGCTTTGCAGTTAAGATGATCTTCACTTTCTCGAAAGCTTCGATTTGTGCACTACCCCATTCCCATGCTACACCTTTCCTCAGCAATTTCGTCACCGGTGCCATAAGTGAACCAAAGCCGTCAACGAATCGTCGGTAGTAGCCCGCTAGATGAACAAATCTCTTTGCCTCTACAGCATCGTTTGGTGTGGGAAACTCCCGTACTGCACTCACCAGTCGATCCAAAGGTCGCACACCGTCGCTACTAAGTTCATGTCCTAAGTACTCCATCGTCTGCGTCGCAAACTTGCATTTTCTGAGTTTGAGGGTCAGTCCTGCACGCTCCAAACGCTCGAGCACCGCCGCTAATTCAACAATGTGTCGCTCAATTCCTCCGCGCGTAAATATCACTATGTCATCCAGGTACACCAAGCATGTAGTCCAAGTGAGTCCTCTCAGTACTCCGTTCATCAATCTCTGAAATGTAGAAGGAGCATTAGTGAGTCCGAAGGGCATCCTCACAAATCGATACAACCCCTTCTTCGTCGTGAACGCCGTTTTGTCGCGATCTTCTGGCGCTACAAGAATTTGCCAATACCCAGCACGCAGATCTAACGTAGTAAACAATAAAGCACCTCCCAAGGCTTCCAACGTTTCATCTATTCGAGGTAGAGGGTAAACGTCCTTCTTCGTAACCTTGTTGAGCGCCCTATAATCCACACAAAATCGTACTTCGCCATCTTTCTTGCGTACCAGGACAACAGGAAATCCCCATCCACCGTTGCCTTCTTCGATGACGCCTGACTTCAACATCTTCTCGACATTGCTCTCGATGATACTGTCGTCCGTCTGAGCTTGACGCCGTCGTTTCAGCATTATTGGAGAGGCTTCGCCGGTATCGATATGGTGAGTCACGTTCAACGTCGTCGCCGGAGGACATTCGCCAGTGCTCGCTGTCAGCGAACGATACACTCGCAATAATTTCAACACTAGTTCACGAGTTTCCGGTTCGTTACTTCCAATGTCTACTTCCGACTCATCAGGTAGGGGCGTCTTGCTGTCTCCTAACTCGTCCACCCAGTTTTTCACTCGCTCCGTATCCAGCTTACCGCTCATGGTCAGAACCTCCATATCGTCGTCCAAGGGTATCCATGTTCCGAGCTCCTTTTTGTTCGGGATCTTCGCAGCCTTCACATTGGGGTTGATAGCAGGGACCCACGCTCGTCCGTCTCGTGCCGTCGTTACTGTCGCTGCCAACAATACGGATCCCGTCTTTCGGGTGGGTATGAACAGTCCCCGTTCTCCATCATTTGCTGCCACTGAAACCTGCACTGGCGTCACTGCATTACCACTCAGCTCTGTGGTCACTACCATGCGTACCGCGGCGATCTTGGCTCCAGCTTCCTTATCATACGTCCTGAAAGGTATCACCACTGCGCGTCCGGATTCACTATAGCGAACCTCTTGCTTCTCGAAGTCCATTGCAGCACCCTTCTTTCGCATAAAGTCGACTCCCAGTAAGAACTCGTCGTCACATCCAGATACTATGCACGCGTCAACCGTCAAAGTTTCCCCGAACACCGTCTTGAAAGTAAAGCGCCACACTCCCACCACGTCAAGTAAAAAGCCACCTATGCCTTCCACGAAATCAACCGGAGCATTCATTGGTACTCGGTCACCATGCGCCATCCAATCCGTCCCCGCTATGGTATAACGTGCGCCACTATCCAGCTTTACGCGTCTCTTTTCACCGTTAACGTCCATGAAAGCGGTCGGTAGGCCGTCGTCTGCTCCAACATACTCCACAGTAACTCCGTCATTCTTCGCTGTCGAGGTGGTTGCTGATCGCTGTTTCTTCACCAGGCTCACTCGTCCGACTTCTGCATCTGGCTGTACTCGTACCCCGTCCGTCTCGTTCAAGTGTCGTCGTTGCTTGCGTCGCTGTAGTTCATTCCAGGCATCGTTAGCTTCACCACGTCGCTTCAATTGTAGGGTAGCAGCCGTAGCTTCTCGTTCAGCAGCCGTCACTCGTACATTTTGCCGTTTCCGAGCCAAACACGCCTTAGCCCTCAGCCGTTTGGCTGCTTTCCGAGCCCTTCGTCTGGCACATCGTTGGGTTGTGATACCGCCATCGTCGCTGCGGTCTTTCGGTGCTGTTTCATTATCTACTGTGGGGTTCTCTGGTTCCTCGTCGCGTACGCCGTTTGGCGCAACCTCCATCGGTATCACCGTGTCGTCCTGCGTCGCAACTTCCTCCACCTCAGCCAACGTATTCGGAACCTCCTTTTCCTGTGTCATTGACGTCACCGCCCGCTCCACTTCGTTCGAGTTGCAGCCTCCATCGTTGCTTATTGCTTCACGGTTGAGGACGTCACCATTTCGCACTTCATCCGTCGAGGTTCCCCTCGCGCCCCCTCCAGCTTCGTCCTTCTTTCCACAGTAACGACGCGGATAACCCGAAGCTCTCGCTCTTCATCTTCTCGTCGCGCGGTTGCAAAGCGTACTGAAGCCACCGTCGGTCGAACAGTCGCTACGCTTCTTATCGCACGCCCGATGTCTTCCTCTGCCGCGTCCCTCAGTAGTACTCGCATCGCTTGTCGTAACTCATCGCTTCTCCCGTCAATCGCAGTTTCGCCATCGGGGTTCCTTTCATTACGTTCATCATTCTCGTCACTCCTCATCTTCTCAACTCGATTCGCATTCTCGTGTAGTCCGGCTGCAGCACTCACGGTTGCGGGTACGTCTCGTTCCTTAGCCGCATTAGCTACTCGTCGGGGATACTGGACACTTCGTGGACACCATACTCCCCCTATGGCGTCCGACCCCCGTTTTCCGGACTCTTACGTTCTTCCTTGCGCTTGGCTAAGTACTTGTCGTTCTTGGATTTGGCTGCTGGGTCCGTACAATCCCGGGCAAAATGGCCAAGCTTGTTACACGCGAAACATTTGGGTCCATTGGTACAGTACTGCGCCCAGTGACCATCCTGGCCGCATATAAAACACCGGTTGTCCGTAGCACCCCTCGCACTGCCTGGCCGTTTTTGACTTTCTTCGGCCAACACCTGCCGCACTGCTGCCTTCAGTTTCTTTTGGGGTTTCACGTCTCGTTCGTCTTCACTGGATTCAGCTGTGCGCTTGGGCTTCATCTTTTTGCGCGGCTTGGGCTCTTCTTCGTCATCCTCGTCGGTAGACTCCTCCTGCCGTCGGGCTTTCTTCTTCTTGGCATTTCGTTTGGATTCCGCTTTCTTCGCTTTCACCCTCTTCTGGGTGGGTTCCGCCCAGTACCTAGAGTTCCAGGTGCGTCCGGCTGGCAGTTCGTATTTCCCCGTGATAATGTTCCACGCTCCCTTCGGATTAGTATATAGAACGAGGCCGTCTGGGTCCACCGCAGCGTAATTCTTGAGTCCTTCCGTCGCTCCTGTTACCGGAACATACACGCTTCCAACGCCAGGTAGAGTCACCGTTCGGGCTGTTATTTCATCTGTCGGGTTCGTACCAGCCGCCGCTGTCGTTCCCAGAGCTTTCTCGACTGCCGACGCCATCGGTGCCAAGCTTTCCATAGGATCATCTATCTCAGTGGCCTTAATCACTGCCTCCTCCAAATTTTCAGGTTCCTGCTGCTTGACCAACTGCCGTGTGGTTTTGTCCATTCCACGGTAAAATTGCGCCATCAACACACGTTCGCTGACCCGACTTCGTCCAGCTGCCTTTCGGAGCGCTGCTGCATAATCTGCATGGGACTCTTTCACTCCACGAGACCGGGTGTTCACTCGGTATTCCGCCAACGAGATGTCTTCCTTGGGCCCGTATCGTCGCAGTAGGGCTTGCTTCAGATGCGTCCACGTCCGTTCGGGGTCACTCAGCCGTCTGTTGAAATCCACCCACCAACTAGCCGCTTCCGCCATCAACTTGTTCCCCAAAATGAAGTAGAGAGCATGGTCGCTCCACTCTCCGCGTCCCGATTCACGAGCTCCTTGAAGTGCCAAGTCAATCCTATCCGTCCACGTCGATACCGAAGCTCCACTCGTCGGCGTAAACGTCGGTAGTTCCAAGTCTTTTACATTACCTCGACGGTTAGATTCACGACGTCGATCCCGGCGTCTATTTCGTCGTCCCGGCGATCCTCGCTGTTCTTGATGCCGGTGCCTTCCCCGTACTTCTCGACGCTCTCGTCGTGGTTGCCGGTGTCGTGCCGGTTCTCGTCTGTCCGAATCACTGCTCGAGCTTTCGGAACTGCTGCTTCGCCCGTGTGGTTGTCCGTGTCCTCGAGGTCCTGGATCGTCGGAGTCGTCGCTACTGCTGGAAGAAGATGATGGGTCACCTCCTCCAGGTGGATCATGGCGTCTACGTTCGGCACGGCGTCTAGGTGGTGTTTCTGGTCGACCTGGAGACCCTCTTCGTCGTTCGCGGTCTGGTGATCGTCGTCGTCCAGCACGGGGTCCTCGTTCATCTTCTGCTCTTCGTAATTCTTGTTGATGTCGACCTCGCGGTTCCCCAACTGCACGGCCGTCGTTCTGCTCAGCTCGTTGCGGTCTTCGTGGTATCTCTTCATCACGGCGTAGTCTCAGCTGTCGGACTTCTTCTCGAAGTTCCTGGAGCTCCGCTGCCATAGCATCCCTGACCGCAGGTACTCGTTGGACTGGTACATCCTCGCCCAAGTCTTGGTCGGGAAGCAGTTCAGCCTCTACAGCTCGCCCAGGTACTCCTCCAGCTCGTTCCAGTCCACTCGGATCTCCTTGTTGTGGGACCAAGTGCTGGTCTCGATTAGTGGAACGCGATTGCTGCTCGCTTCCTGGTGCTTCTTCTAGGCGCACGACCCGAACTTGACTGTCTTCGTTGGAGATCGCAACTTGTCCAAGAACAGCGTTTACTAAGTCCTCGCCGCTCCTGAATTCTGGCTCTTCCCCGTTGGCTGCTCTCGCTAAGTACCGCTCAGCTTCTTCCCATTCTCGACGTGCCTGGCTCCTTGTTACTACTTTGGGTTCACTAGCTTCTCGTGCCGGCAGAGCTCGTTTATCCTCATATTCTTCTGGGCTTATCGTGGTTTCATCACTGCTACTTCGAGCCATACTCACTCCTTCATCACTCGCTGCTTGACGACTCCGCGAGTTTCTTCTTCTGGTGCTTCTCGACCGTGTCGCTACTCGCTTCCCGGTGGACTTCTTCCGATCCGTGTTTCTGGCTTCACTCATTATCGCCCGCGTGGATTTCCGTAAGTGCCGTTGTTGTAGTGAGACAAGCCCCTGTATGACCACCATGTAATGGGTTTAGTCTCACTGCCCACCAGCGGGTCGAATAGCTGGTGCTGTGCCGGGTGGAATATCCAAGAATCGGGTGCTAAAGAGCACACTTTAACGTCAATTACTCCCGTTGGCTCGGTTCACCGCGCCGGTTTGTCCTCCGTTCGTCAACGAGGAACTCACCTATTTATATTAGTGAATCAATATACACTACGTTCGTCTTTCGTCTTTCGTTCGTTCGTCGTTTATGAGTAAGCCTCTAGACTTGACTCGTTGTTGTCTCAACCTTCAGCAGCTCTGGCCACTGGTTCCTCTCGTCGTTTAGAGCGAACCCAAGGATTCACTCGTGGTTGTCTCCACGTCTCTCGTTGTTTAGAGTGGTCTCGTTGGCGCCACTCGTGGTTGTCTCCACGTCTCTCTCTCTCTCGTTTCGGCTTTCGGCACAGTCAACCGGGAGTACGCTTCCAGCCGTCAGGATGCGAAGTGCTCTCCTCTCGTCGTATTTCGAAGTGAGCTCTACTCGGCAAATTCGGGAGTTCGTCGTGACTTCTGTCTATCTTCCATAGTGTACGTCTATCGAAGATCTCACTTCCATCGGGGCTCTCCTATTGGTGCTCTTCTTGTAGTTCCGTAGATACCTTCAAGCACGCTTGTGTGTCTAACCCAGCTACAGGTTGAAGATCCCTTCTTCTCACTTCCAGCAGTCGCTGCGCCGTCCGTTCACCATGTTGACCCGTCTCCAAGGCCAACCTATTACACTTTGGCAGACGAGTAGCAGACGACGAGCGGCATATGACGGACGAGCGGATGGCAGACTGAAGGCAAGCAGAAGAAGAAGACACGACGAGCGGGCCGGGTTGAAGAATGAGACCCGCTGACGAAGAATCCAGGTTCACGACTCTTCGGCCGAAGATCGTGGTACTTGAAGAGCCGCAGAGATTCGCTGGGTACACAGTGGACGGCTGGCAGGACGCCATGGTGGGTGCGAGGCGGTAGCAGTAGAGGTCAGTTTGAGATTTGCCGAGTAGCTGGCAGAGCTATCGGTCGAGCAGTGCTAAGTGCCGGTGTTGGTACTGGGCCGCGAATAAACTAAGTGAGGAAGGGGTGTATTGGCGGTTGGTTAGTGTTGTAGTTCAGGAGTTGCGTCGGGTGTGACAGGACACGGGTATCAGCAGCCCCGTAGGACCCTGGCTCGTGGTATCAGCAGCCCACATCGAGACAGAGGTATCAGCAGCCCTCTAGAGCCCGGGTTTGGCAAAGATCCTGACGTTTCTCTTCATTGCCGCACTCAGACGTGAGAATTATCTCCTGCAGGCTACTGTATATTCGATATTAAGTGCATTGTTAGGGGTCTGTTGGAGTTAAGCTCCTCGAGTGACACCTTTGATCGGGGTGAAGCTCGTGGTTGTGGGTGTGGTCGTGACGAACTACAGCGCTAGTAGAAGACAAAGCTTACTTGGTGGTCATACAGGGGCCTTCTAACACGGTTGGTTCCGGGCTTGCCAACGCAGTTGGTCTTGGTCAGGAATCTTCACGAGGCTTGGCCCTGAGGCACGAATCCTAGAAGCAGAAGAGAGACGGTGTTTGGCGGAAGAAGAGAGACGGTGTTTGGCAGAGGAAGAGGGACGGTGTTTGGCAGAGGAAAGAGACGGTAGTTGGCGGCAGCGGAAGCAGAACTAAAGCCGAAGCAACAGAACTAAAGCCGAAGCAACAGAACTAAAGCCGAAGCAGCAGAGCTAAAGCCGAAGTGACAGAACTAAGCAGAAGCAGAAGCAGCACAAAGCAGAAGCAGAAAAAAGAGATGGTTGGAACGCGATCTTCACCCGGTCGTAGTACGCCGAAACCGACAACGCCTAGAGCCAGAACGTCAACCCCAAAACGAGCGAGGCCGCCGAGAACACGTATGCAGATGGCAGCTAATGACGGAAGTTCGGATGATGATGGGGTGAGGGTGAGCAGTGGTGTCGTGGCAGCGGCACTGAGGCATGGGAATCCTGCTGGTGACAGTGACAGCGATGACCAAGCCCGGGCCGGAGGACGAGGAAGAGATGGTGGAGCTCAGCAGGCTCAGGACAACCAGCAGGCAGTAGGGCAACAACCTGCTCCGCAACAACCAGCTGGAGGTGGCGTACCACCGCGTCCTGGAAGACCTGTGTTAGCACCCGCGGCACCACAAGCGCCCGCACAAAATAATCAGATGCAGGACGATGGGTTGGAGTCTATGGATTGGTGGGATCACTTGACGCCTGGGCAGCAGAGGTCGATGATGAAGCGCTTCTTGATTCAACCGCCGGCAGCAGCTCCTGCGGCAGCACCGGCACCGGTCATTGTAAATGCGCCTGCGACCCCAGCGCCAAGGATGAAGATGAAGGCTTTGCACCTGGAAGACTTCCGTGGTACTGCGGACGAATCCGTGGAGGCATGGCTGGCGACGATTCCCCAAGAAGTAGAGAGGCAGGCTGGATTGGGCGGAGATACATGGACGGCTGAAGAGCTGTACTACGGCGTGACGGCACACTTGAAGGATCGGGCAAGCACTTGGCTCACGACGCTGACGTCGAACATGCGCAGAGAGGACAAGACACTGGACTTCCTGGTTCGGAAACTGCGAAAGAAGTACGGAAGGAGGGACAACGTCTTCAAAGTGCAGCAGCGACTAGCATCGAGAGTGCAGAAGCCAGGCGAGCGGTTGAGCGACTACGCTGGTGTTCTCACGGACATTGGTTTCGGTCATCAAGTTCCCGCAGAAGTGTACGTCGAAGCGTTCGTGAACGGCATCAACAATCAGACGGCTGCGATGCAAGTAAAGGGGCACGACCCAAAGACGCTAGAAGATGCAGTACAGTATGCTGAGGATACGTGCGGCGAATACGGCGAAGGTTTCCGTGTCACTGACTGGCGAGTTGCTAAACGACGATATCGGGATGAGCAAGGTCTGGTTGTCGGCGAGGAAGACGTCCAACCTCCCCGGAAGAAGTCAGCGGCGAACCCTGTTGATCAGTTGGACTGGAGTAAGATGGGACTTGGCTTTGGAGGTGATGAGTCCCCGCCGAAGTTCGATGTGAAGGGCAACGCTGTAAGCAGTTGGAGCAAGACGGCGAAGAAGGATCCTCTATCTATCGCAGCACTGCAGGCATTGATCATGACGGCTGGACTAGTCCGTAGTGATGCCCAAGAGACGAAGCAGGCAGCTAAAGCAACGAAGGCGAAGGTCCTTGAAGTTAAAGCCGAGGCGTATGACGAAATCAAACGAGCCGATGAGCAGCAGCAGCAAGCAGCCGCAGCACGAGAGCATGGATGGCAAGAGCAGAGTGGCGGAGGCGGATATAATGGCGGCCGAGGATATGGCGGAAGAGGAAGTGGCGGACGAGGATATCGAGGCGGACGTGGTTATGGAGGCGGTGGTCGAGGTGGACCTGGACATTACGGGCCTCCGGCTGACCGACCTTCCATAATGGAGCAGAAGGCGAATTCACGGTGCAGTTACTGCAACGAAGCTGGTCACTGGTGGCGAGAATGCAAAAGCCGAGCAGCAGCGTTTGACGGAGTACCCGACCCACGGCAACAGCAAGCACAGGCAGCTCGTACCCAGGCAGCCCCTGCGACAGCAGCAGGAGGAGCTTCTTCGAGCGGTGCTGGAACTGCAACGGCGGAGCAGGAAACGCCAAGCGACAGTAGAGGCGGGGGCTTTGCTGTCTGCCAGAATTGAGTACCCCAACGGTAGCGACAAGGAGAACGACGTAGAGCCGACCAGTGGAAACACCCGGGCTACCAAGCGACGACGAAAGAGAAGGAAGCGTCGTGATGGCTGGAAGGGTATCTGCGGCGATGCTGTCGGGACCGATGGACGCTCCAAGGGGAAGAGCGGCGGAACGGATAGCCAAAACTGGGGGAAGAGCAGCAAGCCCAGTGAAGTAACCGGTGAGGAAGCAGCAGGAGCAGTTGAGGAACGGGTGAGGAAGGAAGCAGAAGACAATGATGAAGCAGAAGTACTAGCAGCAGCGAATGTTCCGGAACGGGTGGTGAAGGAAGCAGTGCCATTAAGCAGCGGCAAGACAATCGCAGCAAGAAGAAGACGCCGACGTGCCGAGCAGGAAGTAGCAGCAGCTCGTGCCATTCTGACGGCTGAATTCCGTATAAAACGTGAAGACCGAGCAAAAGTCCTACGAGTAGCCGTACGGCAGAAGATCAATGAGCTCAGGGAAATTGATGACCTGCGAATCAGACGGCGGCAGCGACGAGAAGCGCAGAAAGCGGCAGCATTGTACGGAAGCAGGAGGTTGAAGCACAATTGGCAATCCATGGACGCGGCAGTAAACAAGTGGCTACAGCGGATGGAAATGCAGCGGGTACACAACCGAAGTCGCCGAAGCAAATAAGCGAAGACGAGTGGCTGAAGGAAGTGGCGCGGTATGAACGTGAAGCCCCTAGTAAGTTGACTGAAACCGGCTCATTAGCAGAAATACGAGCAGAGAGGCGGAAGGCAGTCCAGGCAGCTAAACAATTCCGAGCGGCGAAGCGTGTATGGCGGTTGCAGCAGAAGCAGGGTCAACAGCAAGCAGCAGTCAATGAGCAAGCGGCAGAACGACCAAAGAAGAGAACTCCACGGCGTAGGAAGGCCAAAACTTACCAATACGAGCAGCAAGGATGTTACGGAGACGTGGAATTGCGGAAAGATGATGGCGGACACCACCTTCGGGTAGCGCAACTACGAGCAGTTGGAAGTAGTGCCCCGAGCTGTTTACCGACCGCGTTACTCGCGTTGACGAAGAAGCATGTGCAAGAGGTTCGATTGGATAGCTGTGCCCAGTACAGTGTCGCTGGAGAAGAACTACGAAAGTATGGACGCTGCCTCACGCGTAATGCGCCAGTGGACCTAGTGGAAGGATTCGGCGGAGGAACTAGTCGAGTGCTAGGCGTATGGAGATTCTTGGGAACGACGCGATATCAGCAGCGCATTACGATCGACGCCTTGTTGGTGGAAGGTCAAGGCGATGAACTGTTGGTTGGCGAGGACTGGATGGTGAAGCACAAGATTAAGATGGATTTTGGCACTCGAGAGCTGAAGTACATTGATGTGCAAGGCCAGAAAGTTATCCTACCGTTCACGTGTCATGGTGTATCGACGTTGCCGCAGCTGGATCAACCAAGGAAGGCCGTGGTGCGTCTGGCGAAGACTCGGAAGCTGAGGACGAACACGTACAACATTGTGAAGCTGCAAGTTGATGCTGAAGATGGAACCACTGGAATCTTTATGCCGAAGCCGTGCTCAAAGCGACACCTGCTACTAGCACCGACAGTGGATATCGTACGAAATGGAACGGTGAGAGCGCAAGTGCTGAATGTGGAAGGCAGACGAGAGAAGTTACCTGCTCGAGAAGCGTTGGGCACATGGATACCCGTGAAAAAAGACATGGAGCTGCTGTCAGTGAATGGAGAACTGGAAAGAGAAAGAGTGGCGGCCTGGGTTAATAAGCTGGAGAAGGAAGATGCTGAGCCCTTGACGGACGAAGAGAAGCTTGACATTGGCGAGATGGAGCAGGAAGATCGAGACTTGGTGATCGCTTTGCTGAGGCAGTACTCTGGGATCGTCGAAAAGAAGACAGGATGCCCGCCGTTATCAAAAGTCAACGTAGAACACCACATCAATACTGGTGATGCTGCACCGATCATGCTACGACGACGACGGCATGCAGTCGCAGAGAACGCGCTCATCGACAAGGAAGTGGATGATATGCTGAAGCAGGGAGTGATTGAACCAGGGCAAGGTGCATGGGGTTTCCCGGTGGTGATTGTTCGCAAGAAGGACGGAAGTGTACGCTTCTGCATTGATTACCGAGCTTTGAACGCGGTGACTTTGAAGGACGTATACCCATTGCCTCGGGTGGATGAAACTCTTGAAGCTTTGCATGGATCGCAGCGGTTTTCGAGTCTTGACCTACATTCAGGATATTGGCAACTTGGCGTGGCTGCCGGTGATAAGCCGAAGACTGCGTTTACGACTCGAAGAGGCCTGTTCCAATTCACACGGATGCCGTTTGGGCTTTGCAACGCGCCTAGCACTTTTCAACGACTGATGGACTGCGTTCTACGTGGGTTGACTTGGGTCTGTTGTCTCGTGTACTTGGATGATGTAATTATCTTCACCAAGGGCAGTGTCGCTCAGCACGTGGTTGAGTTAGCTATTGTACTGGAACGGTTGTCGGAAGCTGGATTGAGCTTGAAGGCATCGAAGTGCTCATTTGCGACGACTCGCATGGAGTATCTCGGACATGACTTGACGCCGGAAGGGATTAAGCCCACTGAACGACTGGTACGGGCTATTGTCGACTTTCCTACACCTACGGATGACGCACAAGTGCGCAGATTTGTGGCCTTAGCGGGTTACTATCGCCGCTTTGTTCCTGAGTTCGGTACGCGGATGGCACCATTGACAAGCCTTCTGCGGAAGAGCACTAAGTGGGAATGGGGAGCTGCACAAGAGGAAGCTTTTGCTTGGGCGAAGGCATGGTTGAGCACGAAGCCGGTGTTAATCTACCCTGACTACCGTTTGCCATTTAAACTCACGACCGACGCATCGAAGACGGGACTGGGGGCAGTGCTATCGCAAGACCAAGGACGGGGAGATCAACCGGTGGCTTACGCGTCGAAGGTCAACAACCCGACGGTGGCCAAGTATAGTATTTCAGAGCTGGAGTGTTTGGCGGTGGTGTGGGCGGTTCGCTTATTTCGACCGCATCTGTATGGCAGGCACTTTACGATCATCACTGATCATGTAGCGCTCAAGTGGCTAATGACGGCCAAGGAACCGGCTGGACGACTACACCGGTGGGCTTTGACGCTGCAGGAATACGACTTTACTATCGAGTATCGACCAGGACGAGAGAATCACGTGGCAGATGCCTTATCGAGAGGACCAGCAGCAGCAGATGAAGAAGACGAAGAGGAGCGGATCTATGTCTTCGCAGCGCAAGGAAGAAGAGGAGCTGATAGTCTTGTCGCTCGACGTCCCCGGTTGCCGCAAATACCAGCTGAAGGAGCCGTGGTGGAACGTCGCCGACGAAAGTACCGGACGCGTACAGGGCGTTACGCGCTTGAATTTGAAGTTGAATGTTTGGGAGATCGACTTATCGCGAGGATGCCGAAGCGGATGTGGATCAACCAGCGAGACTTTGAACAACTCTGGAGTGACGGGCGGATGTGCACAGAACGCGAAGCAGACGCCGGCAGAACAGAACGGCGACCAGGAGATGAAGACGGCGACGCAACAGGAGAGCACGGCGAAGACGACAACTAAGACCCCGCAGTAATACGATAGCCGGACCGAGTCGCACGGATCGAGGACGATCCGATCGAAGGGGAAGAGAGTAAGGATGACGACATTTCTTTGGCAGACGAGTAGCAGACGACGAGCGGCATATGACGGACGAGCGGATGGCAGACTGAAGGCAAGCAGAAGAAGAAGACACGACGAGCGGGCCGGGTTGAAGAATGAGACCCGCTGACGAAGAATCCAGGTTCACGACTCTTCGGCCGAAGATCGTGGTACTTGAAGAGCCGCAGAGATTCGCTGGGTACACAGTGGACGGCTGGCAGGACGCCATGGTGGGTGCGAGGCGGTAGCAGTAGAGGTCAGTTTGAGATTTGCCGAGTAGCTGGCAGAGCTATCGGTCGAGCAGTGCTAAGTGCCGGTGTTGGTACTGGGCCGCGAATAAACTAAGTGAGGAAGGGGTGTATTGGCGGTTGGTTAGTGTTGTAGTTCAGGAGTTGCGTCGGGTGTGACAGGACACGGGTATCAGCAGCCCCGTAGGACCCTGGCTCGTGGTATCAGCAGCCCACATCGAGACAGAGGTATCAGCAGCCCTCTAGAGCCCGGGTTTGGCAAAGATCCTGACGTTTCTCTTCATTGCCGCACTCAGACGTGAGAATTATCTCCTGCAGGCTACTGTATATTCGATATTAAGTGCATTGTTAGGGGTCTGTTGGAGTTAAGCTCCTCGAGTGACACCTTTGATCGGGGTGAAGCTCGTGGTTGTGGGTGTGGTCGTGACGAACTACAGCGCTAGTAGAAGACAAAGCTTACTGTACTAATCTTGATGCTGTCTAAGATCGACAGATTGCCTACTTCTTGGAAAAGAACTGCAAGATCGGAGGCTGGTTTGCTTTCTGAGCGGTCTTCTTCTTGCTGGGGCGGCCAGGTTTCCGCTTTGGCGAGGTACTTGATGTTGTCGTACTTGCAGTAGCACTATCAGGAGTAGCTGCATTGACAATCGCCATAGGAACGTTGGGATAGTAAGCCAGATACTCTTTCGGAATAGAGAAGTACTTGGCTGACAGCGACTTTATCTTTTTAGCAGTGAGCTGCTTTACTGGATGTTGTAGAAGCTGAACACCGGAGATTGACGCTTCCCATATACACGTTATATCCGCCCGCTTGTATGCTGCCACATTCCTGTCGGACGCTTTTTTCGTTTCCGCCGTGGCCTCAGGCTCTGTGAGCCGCCTCCGTGGCGCCGTGTCATTGTACGCACGAAACAGAATGAATGCTAAGACACGTCGAAGGACTCGGATCGGGTTTGCACCTGCTCCGTGAAAAAAATAATTAATTCACCATTTTTTGGTGGGGCCTGCCAACTGTTTCAATTCTAGGACGAATCAATTTGTAGCTTGCAGATTTATTGTTTTGTCTAAGAAAGTCTAGGGGCTTGGCTTACGTCGACTTTGCAGAGTCGAACACTGCCTAGAATTTGCTCTGGTAGTTCATGATCTTCCTGACCTTCCAGCACATACCCAAAGTCCAGAATCATGTTGCAAGCGTGTGTGGAAACTCCCACAAGCCCCTTCCGTGCGATGTAGTTGAAGTCGTGTGCGTTCACATCCACTTCGAAGTAGCCTTCACCCTGGTAAAACCGATGCTGAGGTCGTGTGAGGATCGGTTGGCCGTTGTACGTCTCTAGTAAATGACGCTCGGCTCTCCCCAACGTCTGCTCCTGTGGATTCACCACAACTCCAATCGCTTTAAATCGTTCACTCTACAGTAGCAAAACTGTTAGCTTATACCTTTGGGTTAAAAGCTGCATGCACCACTTACCACCCAGCTTTGATGTTGCATGAAATCTTTGAGTAGCTGAAAATAAAAACAATGTTAGTACTCTACCCTTATCGTAAGTATTTGTATAAATATTTACCCACCCGAACAGCTTGCAGTGGTGGTTCTCCTGGCGCATCCAGCATTTCTCGGATAGAGGGAGGGATGGCGAAGTACGTGACGAAGTTAAATCCAGGTCCATCTCCTTGTTTTTCACCCCATAGTGGATTCGAAGGTTGATAGGAAGGAACTTGGCAATTCACGATAAAGAGATCCAGCTTTCCACTACACAATAAACGATAGAAGTTAGAAATTACATAACGCCCACTGCTTATATCACATTATCCCCACGTTTCAGGCTTCAGAGCACTCAAGTCCACAATACTGCCGATATTGTCTGCTTTCAAATCCGACTACGGAAACTGTCAGGATTTTAATTAGCAGTCACTTTAGCACGAGAGAATACGAACCTGGTAGACATCAACGGCGACCAGCTGTAGTAAACCTGGAGCTGAAGCAGCTTTGAGCTTCGTCTTGCGATAGTTTGGACCTAATTGAACAGTAAAGCTGAGACAAACAGTACAACAGCAAATCTACCCATGAAATCGAACCTTGTCGGACATTGAAACGAGTGGCATCGACGTGCGTCCAACTGCCAGGCACAACTTCCGTTGAGCACATCTTCAGCGAGGCACCAGCAGCAACTTGAACTCCATCAATAACTCCTGAAAACGCGGTTTTCTTCGGCGATGGCTCCTCAGTCGAACTGCTAGGTACTCGGTCGCGGGAAATGGTGGGCGTAGATTTGAACTTGGTGTTGGTTTTGTCTCGAGTGACCTCCGAGCCACTCACGGACTCTGGCGATGATGAGGTAGGAGTCGAATTGACATTCGTTGGTACTGCTAAACGTCGTGATGCGGCACTATGCGACGCTGATTTAGCCTGGGGCATAGGCTTTCGGAACCACAACAGCCACACACAAAGTGCGTTGGCCAGCAGAGCAACCAAAATCCACGTCGGTACATTCCCGAATCGCACAAGAACTGCCACAAAATCAGCTGCCACGTTTAAATACAAGAAACAATACACGAAGACTTACCAATTACTGGGTTCAACGCGGCCAAGAATATCTTGTTGCTGGCAACTATGACACACATCTGCCATAATTTCGCACAAATATCAGTACAACCTCAAAACCGTAAAAAAAAAAAAAATATTCTTCTCTCACCTGTTGCACAATTTCTCTCGGATCCTTCTCCTTCAGTTCTGTCCCCATCTCCACCTTCTCCTTCTTCTCCACAGGTCGTAACGGCGACGGCACTTCCACTGTCGAAGTAGTAGACACTGGACTTGGTACTTTCGAAGGCGAAACCTTCGCTCCTGCTCTTGACGGACTGATAATGGCCGAAATAGCAGTTGTCCACTGTCTAAACTCTGCATTTGTATCAGCACAGATCCTCAATTCTTTTTGTCCGTCAACCAAAACTGTGAAACAGAATGGGGTGGGCACTCCAGGCGGAAGATCTCCCTGTACGACCAGCGAGACGCCCGTCTGCTTGAGTAACACCACTCCATGAGCATCTTGTCGCAATGGTACAGCTTCCAGGGGCGATGCGTGTCGGAAATAACGGAGAACGCCATTGTCCCGATCCAGAACGAACCAGCGTTGGTTCCAGCGTTTACGCTTCCATTTGCCAGCACTTTGTTTTAGCAGATACGCAGATAGAAGCGCTGTAGGTTGGCCAGCAGGTCGGGAGCTTATACTAGGGAACGAGTGGAATCTCGAGCCTCCAGTGGGGGCCTGAGAGGACGACACCATGCCTTGACTCCGATTTGGCTCTGGTTTTAGTGTAAAGGTGGGGAATTAGTGGAACGAGACGAAAAAGTGACACAAAAAGGCCGAAAAGACACGGTGGTAATACGAAAACACTACAGTACTATAGTATTGCTATGTTCCTTCGTTCTCCATCCTTCCGTCTTATTTCGTAAGAAGTGCCGGTCAAGTGATGACTTGGTTGATTCAATGAATATGTACTCAATCTTGAAGACGAACCTTGACTATTCCATGGTACTACTTTGTAAGACACGAGAGTTTGTTGAGATCGACTGGCAGAACCACCAAGACGCCTGTAAAACAGAGACAAACGACCATGGCACTGCCATTCTACACAAGGCTCAACGTAGCTACCACGTACACTTCCAATTACAATCAACTCCTCTCGTCGAACTAGGATGGAGGCTATTCGATGTACCACAAAATACTCACCACCATCCTCTTCCACCAACTTCATGATGCCAAATGCCTTCAGAGCTTCACAATTGTAAAAGAGTTGGTGATTTTGCCAAGTGTATCCTCCCAACATTGTCATTTTGTTTCGGCTGCCCAGTATCGTATCCACCGAGCACGGAGCCGTCACAACTTTCCAAGAGCGATGGGTGCACAGCAGATAACCGAAGGCTAAACAGATTCGAATGAAAGAAATGAAGGCGATGAGACTGAGCACAAGAATGCCATGACCCACTAAGCTCCACACGTAGTACGAAACAGCAAGAGCCACTGGTTCGGACTTCTTCAAGTCGGACCGATTAATCCAGGTAAGATATTGACTCATGACCGCAGCACTGAGAAGTTCTCCCATTAGGCATGTTTCGTAGCTAAACAACAGCCTTTTCATTACCAGACGGGTCTTTTCAGATAGACATTTCATACTTTCCAACATCTCGAACACCATCGACATAACTCCAGACAAATTGTAACCCAATGAGATATACTGCGTCTTGGCGAAAAGTCCGTCTTGTGCAATGAGGAGGAATAAATCAGCCATCACGCCTTCAATCAGCATGTAGAGCACTGCGATACGGAAGTAATTTGTAGCATTGTGAGGCACAAACCGGACGCTTTCTTGCATGTAGACGGCTGCTGCCTTCCTGCTCAAAGTTTCCCCCAGCTTGTTATACTTCTGACCGTAACGTCTGCATAACACATAACTTCTCCGGAGTAGAGTGACGCGATAAACCATCCACATGAACCCAACCAACCCATACCATACCGAATAGCGGTACTCCTCAGCTCCTCTATCTTCTGCTAGTGCTAATCCATTGCTGTCAAACGTTCCAAGACCTCGCACTCGTACGTACGCAGTTTTGTCGATAGTGCAGTATGTACCAACTCCTTCTTCGTAAAAAGCGTAGTAACTGATGCTACCATGGTAGAAGTAATACTCAAAGGGAAAACTATCATCTGCACAGCTTGGAGGTGTTGTTGAAGAAGGCGTGACCCGCTTTTCTCCTAAAATATAGGAGCCGTGGATATTGTACTGAGGGATTACAAAATGACAGATATGATGCTGTTCCAGTGAAAAGTAGTGCGTGATCGCGATATTCCACCACGCTCCGGCGATAAATAGTCCCTCAACAGGGCATACTGTTTCGAGATCAATCGTTTCTTTCATCACATCCACAGGAGTCACCAGAGTCTCAGTCAGTTTGTGAGGCGAGACGAATTTCCAATAACTTTTAATCTGCAGAAGGAGAGGAAGCATCCCAACGCTTACCCAGACGAACAGTAAGGTTTGCCGAGTGTTTGATGGTTTTCGAAGCACAATCCGGGCAGTTGATGCTTTTGATATAACATGGACCTTTGGTTGATGTCGTGGCGAAAACACCGGCCCGTCTTGCTTACTGGTTGTCATTGTACTAAGTGGGTATGAACGAGTAGACCCAAGCTAAATGGAGATCGTTGAAACGGACGGCGATTTTCCTCCAAAATCTCCTGAAAACTATATAAAGCCAAAGAAGCCTATCGTGGTGGAAAAAATGCTCTTGCATTTCACTCTTTGACTAGCGTAAAACACGATAAGATCGGAGGTAATGGATACGAATCATATATGTAGGTGTTAGTCGAATGGGTAATCAGTATTAATAGACATGTAGTTAATTTTGAAGATCTTGAACTCGAACCAGCATCCAAAGGTAGCACTTTGAACTCAATTCTTTGGAAAATATGAATTATCTGTGGGTCACAGCCTTGGCAAAAAAGAAGGTCTTGTTTTGTGCTTTACTCGATCACCATTTGCTCTAGGCACGAAAGTATCGTGGCGATACTAAATCAAACAACACTGCCTTAAAAATTAAAAAAAATATTTTTTTGTACACAGGAACTACACACGTCACCGGATCCAGCTCAATGTGTCCATGTCTTCAACTGAAATTCGTTTGATTAAAACGTTGTCATGCGAGATCAAGCCTAAAGCAGCTACATTCGTAGCGGCATCAAAACCAGGAATGTACCCCACTACGTTCCAAACGGAAGAAGTGCAACTACAAAGCAACAGTCTGTGGTGTGTTTTCACCACCTTGACAGCGGTAGCCACGACGGGGGCAAACGTGATGTCCAGCGCAACTTTTTCGATCGCTGAGTGCGTTAATTGGTTCAGAATTAAATCGTTCATCAAACTAGAAATTATCCCGACACAGTGAGTTCCATCAGAAAACGTGATTTTCGTCATTTGTTGTGGTGATCTCGGTTTGGGTTCATCAAGAGATCGAAACTGCCACCTAGAAGGATCGTCATCACGTTCACGTAACTTTTAATGTCTCTTTTTCCAAGAAGGGCCAAGCATGTCCTTGCCAAATGGGTCGGGAATGGCTCAGCTTTGAAACAAGTTGCGTGAGCAAGTGGAGACAAACCCACGTCAGCATCGTCTTGTAATTTCTCAATCGGTTCAACTGAGATGGATGCAGATTCTTCACGATCTTCCGGATCGAATTGGCCCAAAAATCACTCTTTCGACCAACATTAATGCGCTCGATTGACTTGATGTCATATGCTTCCCCGCAAAAGTCTCCATTGTGTGCCTTTGCTTCGCAAAATGCCTCTTCATTCATCCCAGCTAAGACGAAAGCGTTAAGAAAGCCGCCACGACTGTTTTCCTCCACGAAAGCTGCTACTTTCAAACGCTCCAACAACTGTCTCTCCATGGAGGAGATGGGATCAAAGTCCTGAAGATACATGGAAGACTGACAATCTTCCTGAAGCTGTGAGAGATCACAACGGCCATGGGATATCCAACCTATTGGGTCAAACTTGGCAAGAGATTTCACCACAAGCGCTTTATTGGCAAATGGTACCCCAGCGTAATCCACCAATGTCGAGTTATTCACGCTGTGGTGCAGGTCGATGTAATCTTGTTGAAGGTCTGCATCGTTCGTGCTGATAGAACTAGGACTCCGGAAGTATCCCTCTGTGTCGTTTGTGCTCCGGCGACAAATAGTCCCTCAACAGGACAAACTGCTTCGAGATCGAGATCAATCGTTTCTTTCATCACATCCACAGGAGTCACCAGAGTCTCAGTCAGATTGTGGGGCGAGACGAATTTCCTTGTCACTTTCGACGAATCGACCTTCGACGACGCCATGTTGTTAATCTGCAGAAGGAGAGGAAGCATCCCAACGCTTACCCAGACGAACAGCAAGGTTTGCCGAGTGTTTGATCGTTTTCGAAGCACAATCCGGGCAGTTGACGATGCTTTTGATATAACATGGACCTTTGGTTGGTGTCGTGGCAAAAACACCGGTCCTTTTCGCTGACTGGTGGTCATAATAAGTAGGCATGAATAGGTCCTTTAAAATTTTGGGACATTGTTGTTGAAACGGTTCTCGCGAAATTAAGAGTGAAGTTACTACGAACATGAATCGCGAAATTAAGAGTGAAGTTAGTGCGAACATGAATCCTTCCTTCGTTTCAACACGAGACTGTTTTTACTCGAATTATAGACTCAACACTTGTTTTACTTTGCTTCTATTGACAATTTCGTAGCAACATTGCACGGTCACTTGGAATATGGTAGGGGCTGTTAATTGCTGCTCTTGTGCTGGTCATCTCCACTGTTACTACTTCGATCCGCTTCAACTTCGCTGCTGGTTTCCAGCTCGCTCTCCCTTTCCGTCACGCCGGTCGACTCGGGGACCGAGTTGAAGCGCTGTAAAAATGTCCCGAGCGCTCCAAAGAAGCCCTCGTGGTGGAAAAATTGCGCTTGCATCTCACCCTTGGACCAGAAGCTGATAGCGTAAGCCAATTGTCTGCATGCTAGCTCATTACGCCGCAAAAAGTTGCCTGAGAAGTATATCCGCTTAGTTTCCACGCGACGCGCGTTCAAAAACGCCAGCTGACCCAAGTTCTGCGTGATCATAAAGAGCAGCGAACGGGCAAGGTCAGCGTCCCGCGGGGGGTGAGGCAGACGGCGGGCACCAGCCTTGCCGAAGCTGCTAGCCACCGTGTCGGACTTTAGTTGGAACTGTTCATAGCCTGCATTGCCATAAATGTCGCCCACAGTCATGTCCACTTCGTTCGAGTCTCCCTCGACACTGGCATCCATGGCCTCGTCAAATGTGCGCAGTTTCGAGAGCGCACGGCACAAGCCCAGGAAGGTCCCGCCACCTAGACTCGTACCGGACACACGCTCGTATTGAGTTTCTCCAGTAATCTTGAGAATACTCACACCAGAGCCGATGTTCACAAGCAGGAACGGGTACAAGTCATGCTTGTCCGGCTTCGGCAGCAGTTTCTTAGTGGCAGTCCCGAGTCCATGAGTGTCTGGAATCACGTCCACAAATGTGTAGCATTCGTTGGGCACGTAACGTAGCACAAAGTTCAGTCCCTTGATAAGCGCATCCATCTCGTCAGCCTTCTGTAGCTCGATCCCTAAGCGAGACTCGAAGAGTGGAGAAAACTGCACAACACGAAATTAAAATACTAATTACCACTGAAGATAAACTGCAAGTACCACACCTTAAAGGCACCGCCGCCTGTACATGCGATCTTCTTGATGTATCGATGGAAGAAGCGACGGCGCACAAAGTCTGTGACCTCATCCATTTTGTCCGTGGGGAAGCTGTAAACAATGAGCAACGTCAGTAATAACCCCCACGTCATTTTAAGTCTCGAGTACGTACTTGATAAAGTGAATGGTGCCACCAAGTTCAGGCACGAACATCTGCAGTCGTTCCTCGCGTTGGGCCTCATCCGTTGCGTGCAGACTCATAATGTAGTCGTCAATCAGTGGTAGACTTCCTTCCACGCCCCGTCGCTCGCTGGCCGTCAACGGATCAGAGCGTTTAAGCTGTCGTTCCATTTGACGCCTCTGCACTGCAGCTGCTCCATCTGATGACTGGAAGTAGACCATTTTGGCTAATGTACCGCCAATATCAAGTCCAAAGAGACGGCCGCAGTCCGCCGACTTGGCGTTCAGGATATGCAGGTGGAAGCGGCGCAGCTTGCGACGACGTGCGATGATAAGACCAGCCACGCAGGACGCGCCGAAGAGGAACACGCGCGTCCAGAAGACTTCGCTGTGCCGTGTACGCGAAGTCGCGAGCATCACAATACAAATTCGATTTCGTACTTAATCAGTTTATTACAATTATTGTTGTGCTGTATCGAATGAATGAATATTGCAAAAAATAATTTTCCAGAACACGTTATGTTAGCGGATTAAGAGCGTACTGGTGAGGTATGTCGCTAAAGCCGAAGGTCTATACAGTGACAGTGGCAGATCGTCACTGTCAAGGAGACTAGTTACCGATATATTTCGGCGGTCGCCACAAGCGCACTGAACATGGGCTGTCAATCTAACCCAAATTATAACAAAATCAATACACAGCAACATCGAATGTTTTGGGAACTACGAGTCTCTTACATATTCTAATTATGTTTCCTTTATAACCGAATATCCTACAAAACTCAATTCATACTTCTCGTGACGTTAATTATGCAGAGTACGTTGCCAGCAAAGCTTCCAACATGGAACGCGGTAGTTCACCAAGTCCGCGTTCTTCCCAGTCGCTGTTATCATTAGCTCTAGAAGTTCCAGTGCTGACCCACCTCAACGTCAGTTCATCGTCGCTCTGCAATTACGCCCTATACACTTTCGCGAGCGTCGAAGCAAAAATATAGACGATTCTCCACACTGCCACGGACGAATTGTCGTACGAACCGGAGTAAGCTTTGTGGCGAATGTGCCGACCCTAGTTCGATCGTGTTCGTATCGAGACGTATTTTCTATCTGGTGCCGCCAACTCACGAGTAGCAACTTCTCTTTCGAGGGCACGGTACGCGGAACTCGCGGTGGAGACAGTCGACCGAGTTGAAAGACTGGCGTCAATGTTGTCTGGACCGCACACTTGCTTCTCGGTGTAGAACGAAATACTATCGCACCAACGCATCGAAGGAATAGCGATACAACTTCATTCTCAAATAGGTCGGGTACACCTCAGCTCACCATGCCTCGCTTCAATTGGTTCCGAAGTCTCCCCAGCGCTGAGATTGAAGCTGCCCATGCAGAAACGCAGAACTCGAGTATGAAGAGGAGCACAACCACATCCCACCGTTCCCTACGGTCTCGCTCGCTTGCGTCTGGTATGAATCGTGACACGAACGCAGACGATGAATTGGAATGTACAAGATGCAAGACTCGACGACGATTCACAGTCGAAGGTGTTTCTTATCGCCACAAGGATGGTGGTGATGGATGGAGCTGCAGCGGTGTTGTACCAACCCCTCCATTAGTGGCGAACAGCGTAGCATCGATAAACCTCACGCACTCAGGTCGTTTTGCCCTGGATTCGAATGCGATGACAACCTCATTCCAGCCAAACACTCAGCCATCTATCATTTTCATCGACTGCCCCCCATAACACCATCAAGACTCGATGTGTGGATACATTCTATGATAATGCGCTTTGTGTAAATAAAAAAATATTGTCTTGCCTGTTCTTAGAAAAATGACCACGAAAACAAAATAAAGTTGTCTGCATCGTAACGAGCACACAAACTACATGTACAAATATCATAAATCAAGCGACATAACTAGTCTATCCGAGCATGTATACGTACAATTGCCATCAGGCGTACATTAGCATTGACGTACGGCGGATGTCTGTTGCTCAATTGCAATGACTACCACTTGAAGTGCGTACAACGAAAACCCTGCCTGACCAAAGTCGTTGAAGTTAGTAAATTATCGCCAAACCATGGCAGCGCTCGTCGGGTAAACCCTCAGTCGATTGGCGAGCTCATTTGCCAGGTACAGTACAGTAGTTTTACCACGAACGTGCGTGTCTTTGAGGCGCAACCAGAAGCAACGCCGATAACCTGAACTAAACTTCCGTAATGGTGCCCACACACCGAGAACTAGACTTCAGGTCCGGAACGAGCTGGCCATGAGGGAGACCCATACGGTTTGCAACGCTGTGGCGACCCGTTATTTGATTTACTCGTGAGCCTTTTCTACTCCGAGGTGAGACTTGTTCAGCTCTCTCGTAACTTTTGAGGTCCTCAGTCTCCAACCTGCCTGGTCAGACATGCACTGGGATTCCGAAAGTACCGCTCGAGCAACCTCCACTGCAATGTTAAGGGCGTCAGACTCACCTTCGAACGCATCAACAGAAACGCGAAAGGCGAGACTGAGCGATCGAGAACTGCTTCACTGTGTGCAAAGAGTTTCCGTCCCAGATGAGCCCGTAGATCTACATGGAATTTCATCCCGGCACGGCTGGAAACACGTAAGAGTGGGCGTATCTGGTGATATGAAAATGTACTTCAAGGCACAGGCACAACACTGTCAAGTGCTCGTCGGGGGAGAGATCCAAGCGCAAGTATCCGAGTTGTTGTCGCTACTACGCGCTTCAACAGAGAGTGAAAGCAACGCTCTGATGCAGGGGTTATTCGGTTCACAATTTATATACAGCTCACTTGTGCACGCTGCGGCTTCTTCAGAACGTGGATCACTGGAGTCTACATTTTCACGAGGAAGCGCTGTTACCACAGGTTATATCAGCCAACAGCTCATGGTACGCACTGCTAGCTTTGCACGGTCGAAGGTAATTTGCCCGTTCATGTGTCGATCGTCCACCCCTATGAAGAACGACCAAATCTGCTACATTGAGCTATTGGCACCCACACAAGAAGGCTTTCGAATTATCTACTGCTCTCTGGACGAGGCCGATATCAAGACAGGGAAGGCGCCGTCTGATAACGTGGTATCACTTCACCCTTTGACTGGCTGGCTTACAGTTGAACCGACACGTAGCGATCCCGACAAACTTCGCTTTACTTTCCAAGCTGTATTTGATGGCACAAAGGTTGACGTTTGCGATCTTCTAGTAGCTCAAACTCGTCTCCGTTTTATCGGAAAAGGTATTTGCCGAATCGAAAAAGTGCTCCGCCGTCGACGACGCAAACGCTATCAACTATACGTCACACCTGGCTGGTTGTGGCTGGCTATCTTGAAACCATTTCGTGCTATAGGTGTTTTACGTGAGGAAAACACCCGCCAAAACTGGCATTGTATCGCTTGCACACGCTCTTTTTTCCCGACACTGAGTAAGCGATGGCGTCGCTGTGACTTGTGCAGCTACCGAATATGTGCAGACTCACTCTGCTGCTCCCATGAACGGGTCGCTATTTACAACCGATACGTCGTGAGTTTGTCGGTTTGCGCTCGTTGCCGCGAGTGCATTGACGAACGTGATAGCGATAGTCGTGGAAGTGTACACCGAGTCGGCGGTTTGCCAGGAGATCCTCGCTACACTGGACTAAGTTTACGAACCGATCCAATAAGTGAATTGGATCCTGAAGAAGACCCGTCAATTTTGAGTTATGATCGAGTGAGGATGGCAGAAGCCTTGAAAGCTGTTCGTCGTCAAAGGGGGCAACCACAAGTGAAAAGAAGAGCCCAATCTGACCCGTCACTCTAACATTACAGCCGACGTCAAACTCGGATGAAAAATACCTCAGAAGTATAATGTAAACGATTCTGGATGTAAGAAAATCAGGTTATACAAGCATTGTACGTACATGGTTTGCCATTCATACTCGATATTGTTTTAGTAGTGCTTGCCGCGGCTCAGTCTCGAGTTGACCAACTTTCCGATTCCTGCTTTGCCCACTTTGCAGGGCAGTGTTGTCATGGTTCGACATGAAGTCTTCAACTGTCTCTGGATCTTACATGTACACGGGAGAAAAGCGTATGTTGTAAAAAAAAACTGCTTCATAAGCTTGCAAACATTCAGGGAGGCAATAGCTGTCTGCAACGAGAACAACGGATATGTTAAGAAATCCCCGAAAACACTGAAGGCAACGAAGTTACCTGAGGAATCACTCAAGGATGAAATTGTGCGCGCTCGCGTCATGTACAAGATTGTGACGGAGTTTGTGGAGGCTGCTACGCAAGGCGCAGTGGCTATCGTTGAGGGAAACATCCCTCCTATTAACCCCATGGACGATACGAGTGCTCACGTCTACGTTTTTAACAACATCTTCTTCTCGGTGTCCATCGACGGCAATTCCACCAATCGAAGATACTCATGGGCGTCATCAAACGTCTGGGCATGTGATGGGACACTTCAACGTGTGATTAAGTTATCAGTCAGTTGTCCCAACAGCTCATGAAGGCTTTGCTCATTCTCCAATCTGCCTCGTTCCCCACAAGCGACCCCAAGTAAGCAACAACCAAGACCGACCATGGCTCCGAGTTCAACATCCACCAACATGACCCACCGCTTCCTCGGAAACTCTGGGCTTCTCGTTTCCAAACTCTCACTCGGGTCCTGGGTGGACTATAACGAGAAGTACACAGTGGAAGGCTGGTACGACATGATGAAGATCGCCTTCGAGCATGGCGTCAACTTCTACGACACCGCCGAGATGTACGGCAGCGGCCAGGCTGAGGAACTGCTTGGTGGGGCTCAAGAAAGGCATCGCTGAAGGGGTCTGGAGTCGTGAGGACCTCGTGATCTCCACGAAGCTCTTCACCGGCACCAAAGGCCTCATGAAAGGCGGGCCCAACGACGAAGGGGTTAGTCGAAAACACATTATTGAGGGCTTGAAGGCGTCATTACGCCGTCTGCAACTTGATTATGTCGATGTAGTGTTTTGCCACCGCTTTGACGCCTTTACCCCCATTGAAGAGACTGTCCGAGCCATGAACTTCGTGATCAACCAAGGCTGGGCCTACTACTGGGGAACCAGCGAGTGGCTCGCATCGGACATCCGTGAGGCGTGTGAAATCGCCGATCGTTTGGGCTTAATCCGCCCGATCGTGGAGCAGTCACAGTACAACATCTTCGAGCGCAACAAGGTGGAGTTTGAGTACCTCGATCTGTACAAGAAATACAAGCTGGGACTTACGACATGGTCGCCACTTGCTTACGGCACATTGACAGGGAAGTACAGTGGTGGGAAACCTGAAGGCTCTCGCTACACCACCGGAATGTTTGCCACTGGACCTTTCTCAGAGGGATTCGACGAACGAGTCGAACTGGCTGATCGGTTGATGCCAATTGCGAAAGAACTTGGCATCCCCCTCGCACAGATGGCTATCGCGTGGGCAGTGGCGAACGAGAACGTTTCCACTGTTCTGCTGGGGGCGAGCCGTCCATCCCAATTGGAGGAGAACTTGAAGGCGATCGATGCGGTGAGCAAGATTACACCAGAGGTGAAGGAGAAGATCAATGCGGCAGTCAAGTTCGTACCAACGGAACCCAAAGCAGACCAATTTGTCCTCAGTCGCGGCCGCTTCTTGTAAGCGAGATCAGCGGCTAATCTACTGTTTACCCATGCATATTTCATCTCCAGTATTGAACACGAATGTATCAACGAGCTCCAAGTGGATGCAACGAATAGTAATAGTTTTCGGAAGATCTTGTCAAACGGATAGCAAGTGCACTGAATTCCTTAGCCGGTCTCAGGTCATCCAAACCAACAACTTGTTGACCACCATTTTTGCCTGGATACGGTACTCTGAGCCTTGCGTTCTGGGATGGAGCATGTTACTTTACTACAGAAAGAAAGATACAATTGCCAATAGTTTCAGATAATATGCGTAGTGCTTCTTGTATATCGACGGTAAACATGCTGCTGAAGGAGCTGCTTCCATGACGGTACAGCCCTGTTTCAAGAAAAAGGCAAAAGTCCTAGAGCCTCATAGAGCTGCCCTGATCCGCATCCAGATCACTTTCGTCTTGCTATGAGTGGTCAAAACCCTTTGGCTTCAAAATTCTATCAGCCAATCCACATCCGACATCGCCATCTGGCTTTTTCACCTTCAGGTAACATTCCGAAAGCAGTTCCGCATTTCTCCGCCCCAATAGTAAAGTATGCGTCTGCTGCTACCGTTGGCGTCTTTGGCGCTCGCGACGGGCGGATCCTGGGCGGCCTCGTCCTCCTCCTCTTCCTCTGTGTCTTGGTGCACGAACTCCACAGCCAGTGCCGTGCTCACATACTGTGGAGATGTCTGTACGACCGGAGATCCGTGCGTACAGTACACTTCGTCGTCAAGCTGTAGCGAGGCTTCGCGTAATGACTGCGTTCGACACAGCTCCTCGTGCACGTACCAGTGTCTGAGTGCGTACAATTCAGTCACCAAGAAGTTCACCGTCTTCGTAAAGGATCCGTCGTCCTCCGATACGTGGACGTCCAGTGCCAGTGGCAGCTCTGCCGCCGCCTTCCCCAGTGCGGAGATTGACACAGTCAGCGGCGTGGAATACGCTGAAGCGACTAGAAATATGTGAGTGATTGTCATTGCGACATTTTCGAAGGACGTTTACTTGACATGACGGTTTTTTTCTTTTAACAGCCAGATCACAGGTTTCGACGATACAAATGTGCAGAAGGGATCACTCAAGTCTGTGACGTTCGATGAGGACACATTTGCTACGGCGACAGTATTGGAGCAGCTGTACGAGCTGAAGCATTTTATTTTGTGTGGGGGCTTAAGGCTTACGATGTTTCTTTATCCAGGATCTTGACCAATTTGGATCTGGGCTCACTGCCCACCGGCTTCTTGCCGACCACAGTCTCATTACTGTAAGATCTTGTGCTGGAGTTATGGCCAATTGTTGTAAGAGTATGGTGATGACTGATATTTTCTTCGTTGCTTTTGCAGCACAATGGAAAACTGCAATTTGGCCACTTTACCTACGCAGTTGGGCAACCTGGCGAACAAGAATCTGGTGACGCTGTAAGTGAAGTTTTAACCGATCGATTTGTAGTTTTGGTTGACTAACTTTCCTGTTAATTTTGATTGTCAGCAACCTTAACAAAAATACCATGACAAGCATCACAGATTCGGACACCTCAGTTACATCAGCTCTTCAGGGTCTGACTACTCTGTGAGTAAACCATTCTTGTTTGGCATACTGGATGGATTATCAGATCATACTTACATTTTGTGATCGTTCTTCAGGAATTTAACAGGCAACTCGATTTCCACTTTTGACGTAGCGCTACCGTCCGTCACAACATTGTACGTAGTATTGTTATACGCGTTTGTCTGCTTTTCGTTAGCCTTGCATTAATTAATGTATTCCTTCACAGAGACTTGTCTGACAACAAGCTGACCGAGTTCCCATCGGCTATATTCGACATGTCTAACCTCAACGTCCTGTAAGTAGCAAGAATTGTTTTGTTTTGTAAATGTGCCTGTCTGACAATCCGCTCTGAATATTGTAGAAAAATTAGCGGCAACAGCATCAGCAGTTTGACTGTGACGGCAACACAGTACAGTTTTCTGCGGAAACTCTCATCAGAGAGTACGTTGAGCATCACAACTGGGTCTTGCGCTAGTGGCACCGCGACCGATGTTCTGGACTCGGTAGTATGTGTATCTAATGATGCTTCATCTTCTTCCTCTTCGTCGGATGGATCAAGCAGTAAGAACTTATGGCCAATTTTGATTCACATCCTTTGATTACGTTTTGCTAACCTTTCTTGTACATTCGCAGGCTCATCTTCCAGTACTCTGATCATTGTCATCGTCGTTCTGGCTGTGGTGGTGGTGCTTGGTGTCGCAGGGTTTTTCCTTTACCGTCGCCGGATGAAAAACCGGGGCTTCTATCTATCGAACACACCAGATATGGTGGGCGTGGCCACTCCCCCGTCATCACACAACACTCCTGCACGCAACAGAGCAGGCAGTCGTGGACGCGCTTCATCCCAACAGCGGCCCCCTACAGCAGGCGGCCGCACTCCACGGAGTTCTATTCCGAATATTTTGCTAGCAGGGTTTTCAGATCATGGCAAGAAGATGTCGGACGCCCAGCCACGACGGAGCAGTGTCCAATCAACTCTTCCCGTAGGTGGCGATGCTCGTCGATCTCGAAGCTCTATTATCAGTGCCAGTGTGGTTCAAATCCCGAGTGATGAACTCAACTACACTCGGAAAATCGCTAAAGGTGCTTTCGGCGAAGTTTGGCTGGCATTGTATGGCAAGGACTTGGTTGCTGTGAAAAAACTGATCACCGTGGAAGGAACCAGCGTGCAGGACTTTGTCTCAGAGCTGAACCTACTCGCGTCACTGTCGCATCGGTGCATTCTATCGTTAATCGGTGCGTGTTGGGACAACGAACTGACAGATATCCAGATCGTCATGGAGTACATGGATTCGGGAGATTTACTCTCTGTTCTCCGCAAGAACCCGCCGTCCGTTTTGACATGGGACAATGGCAAGGCTACTTACTGTGTTCAGGTCTGCGAGGCGGTGTACTACTTGCACAGTTTGCAGCCTGCTCTGATTCACCGTGATATCAAGTCGCGAAACATCCTGGTGGATTCACAAAAGGGAGCAAAGTTATCCGACTTCGGTGAAAGCCGTGAGCGAACTGTGGCGCGGACTATGACAGCTGGCGTTGGTACGGCTCGCTGGGTGGCACCTGAAATTATCCTGGGCGAGGACTACAGCGAGCTCGCCGATATTTACTCGCTTGGCGTGTTGCTTACCGAGCTGGACACACACCAGATTCCGTATCAGACTCTTGGGCTCGAGGAGTCTATGATCGTACAGCAGGTGGCCGTAGGAAAGTTAAGGCCTAAGGTGTCCGACACGTGCCCGGAGATTATCCGCCGGCTGACTCACGAATGCCTTCAGTATGACCCGAGTCTGCGACCTTCAGCTGCTCGTGTACTCCAGACGCTCATGGCTTCACCGCTTGTTCGCAGGCCGTCGATTAGTCTTGCGAACGATTGAAGGTCGAGTCCATAGCAGTTTTCTGCCGCTAGAAGGCGACGGCAAGTTGTGTCATGTGACGCAACAGGCCGTACTGTATCCCGCCGATGTCAAGGTCCCGTGGATAAAATAATTTTCATGAATTTGTTTTTGCTGACCTCTTGTGTTTGGTCCCCAATTTAGCCGAGCTGTTTGCTTATTTTTCTGGTCTGCATTTTGTTTGTAGGAACTCCGGATCACAATGAATCGGCGATCCAGCTCTATCTCATCGCTGCAGCGTCCTCCTGATTTCACCAAGACCCCTCCATTTGTACCTCGAGAGGTGTTTCGTCTGGTACTTCGTCTAGAAGCTCAAAAAGCGCTGGATGTGAACGTAGCAGCTTTGGAACAACGCTTCCGTGTCCCACCAGGATACGCTGATGATGACTCGCTCAATGCTCGTGGAGAAGCAAAGCAACCGAAAAATGTAAGTCCAGCGCTGTGAGGTTGGAAAAGTAAGTCACTCACTCTGGTGTCATTTTTACAGTTCGTTCCTGGTCCTGGGACATACGAAGTTCCTGATCAATGGCCAGTTAGAGATGTTACTGCAACGCCAACGGCAGCATTTCTATCACGAACAACTCGTGAGCCGTTCTCACCTGCTCGCCGGGTATCTTCAGCTCCCCTTTTCTCTTCAACGAGGCAAGTTATGGCGGAAAAGCTTGCTGATAAAGTTGTTCGACCAGATACTGCGAACGCCGAGTTGGAAATTTCTAGAACTGCAAAATCTTCACGCACTCGCCTTCTACCAAGCTCATCGGATCGTCGGAAACCTGATATTGATATCTCTGAATCGCCACACGATCAACCTGAAGAGATACCCACAAGCAGCAGCTACTCGTCGTTAAACTCTCAGAACGTGTCAGTGTTTTCCAAAGTTGGGCGAGAACCAGAAGTTAATAAAGCTGCTGTGCCCCCAGTTGGTAGCTACGATATCAAGCGGCTATGGGATTCGAATGATCGTCGAGTGAATACAAGAGCACCGTCTCCTGCTGTATTTGGTGCATCGACAGCGAAACGGGTGGTTACGTGGCGTCCAGCATTAACTCCTGCATCGAACGCAGTGTCGACTTCCTGGGATTCCTCTCGCCACTATGCCAAGCAAAAGGATAAAGTCGCCCGTAATGCCGCCAAGCGAAAGCTTCGTGATGCGAAAGTGCTTTCTGAAACACTTTCTTCTCCAACGTTGAAATCTTCAACAACAAATGTTGACAATAACGATCCAGCGATTAATGTACCAACGGAAATGAGTGAAGGTAACGATGACCCCTTCAGCTGGTTACGACAACGACCGAACGGGGAAAACCGAGTGAATTTCTTAGCTGCGAAGCACGGAATACTCCAGCATATCAAATCACCCACTCGGCGAATAAGTGAATACCGGCGTTCAACCTTCAGCTATTGTGCTGACCAGTTTTCCCCTGGGAGCCCAAGTTCTCGATTGGTACACAACAATTTACAGGATGATGGGGATGCTATGCCAGAAACTCAATACAAGGCAAAAGCGAAGGACGTACGAATCAAAGTAAGTTGTCGGATGCCTGGAGGGATGCTGATTTCGGCGAATGTCTACTCCATGAAAAAGCTTGGTCACTTCAAGTCGGCAATTCTGGCCCGTCAACAACGTTTCCAAGGTGCAGAACAGTTCGATCTCTATCATATGAGCGGCAAGAAGCTGACTGGGCTTGACGATTCTCTAGCGGTATGCGGTGTTCGTGATCGCTGCACACTACAGATCGTTCCAGTTGTAGGCACAGGCTTGAGTCCGCAGGCAAATACTTCAGGGAATCACAGACTAAAACAGTAAAAAAAAATCAATTGAACATGTCATGAAGGTCTATGCCTACCGTGTGGGTGTTTGTGTCCAATACGTTGGAAAGTCGTTGACCTTATGTAAAGCAAGTCTAATCCACAGTCACAGCCTTGGCCAGGTTGCGCGGCACGTCTGGGTTGATGCCCTTGCGCACAGCAAGCTCGTAGGCAATCAGTTGCAGGGGGATTGTAGCGAGCAGCGCCGTCATGGGGCCGTTCGTCGGGATAGGGATGACCTCATCAGCGATATTCTCGCACATGGCCGGGTTGTCCGTAATGACAATAGTGTGAGCACCACGGGCACGCACAGATTCAGCAGCCGTCTTCATGAAGCTGGCGTGTTCGTCATCCAGCACAATCAAAACAATCGGAGTGGCGCCGAACTTGCCATTATTTTCACCTTCAATAAGAGCAAATGGCCCATGCTTGAGCGCACCTCCAGGGTAACCCTCGGCGTGTAGGTACGTGATCTCCTTAATCTTCAGAGCCCCTTCGTAGGCAATTGGCTCACCGTATCCCCTACCCAGCACAAACAGGTGCTCAGCAGACATAAGTTTGTCGGCAATCTTCGCGCATTGCTCTCGGGAGCGCAGTGCCATGCCAATTGCAATCGGAAGGCGGTGCATGCTCTGGATCAGCTCCGCCATCTTGGAACGGTTACCCTCGGGGCGGTTCTGAGCGAACCAGGAGGCAATAAGACCCATAACCGTAACTTGAGTCACAAACGCCTTGGTACTAGCCACAGCATTCTCCCGTCCAGCATTAAGGTACACGCCACACTTAGTCGTACGAGCAATCAGCGATCCCACTGAGTTCACAACCGAAAAAGTCGGCACTTCAAGTTGCAATTCCTCAGCGGTCTTCAACACGCGGTGGACGTCCTTGGTTTCGCCAGACTGCGACACCACAAGCAGCCCACCGTCCTTCTTCGAGAACCGGTCACTTGTGCACTCTGATGCGTCCTCTGTGGCCACACTGTCGAACGAGTTGAGCGAACGCATGAGCTTGGCGCCGTACTTGCTGGCATACAACGACGTGCCGCAAGCAGCGATCAGCAAGTGCTTGATTCGCAGCATCCGGTCCTTCTCTGAGTCAAGACCACCGAGGTACACATGATCATCCGACACACGACCACCGTAACCCAGAGCTGCAGCTACAGCCTTGGGTTGCTCCATAATCTCCCGCAGTGTCCAGTGCGGGTATGGTGCTGGCGACAATCGCACCTTCACATCAGGTGCGACTGCCAATCTGCTCGTAGGGAATCTCTGAAGGAATCCCTCCTCCTTTCCATCGTCATTTGGGTTAAGTTCCGCTGAGTCGCTCTTAATCACTGCCACTTCACCATCCTTCAGCGAGATAAACCTCTTGGCATAGCGACTGAAAGCTGTCGTTTCAGACGCCACGAACATCTCATTGGACCCGTAGCCAATGCACAAAGGTGAGCCATTGCGTGCAATGACAATTTTACCCGGGTCATCCCTGGCCATGACACAGAGGCCCCACGTTCCTTCCAGTTTCTTGAGAGCCAACCTAACAGCCGTCAAGAGATCAGCTCCTTCCCCCATCAAGTGACCGATCAGCTGTGCAGCCACCTCTGTATCCGTCTGTGAAGAGAAAACCACTCCCTCATCCAGCAACTCCTGCTTCACCTCGTAATAATTGGTAAAAGTGCCATTGTGTACCAATGACACCCGTCCGTGCATATCTGTGTGCGGGTGCGAGTTGCAGTCCGTCTTAGCACCATGAGTAGCCCACCGAGTGTGTGCAATACCCGTTGTATTGCCCTCATGTTTCTCCTTCGTCTCTCGAAGAAGGTGGATAGAATCTGCAGTTCCAACGACTGAAGCGAACTTGGTGGTCGTAATTGGTGCTGGGTCGCTCTCATTGACGTTCGACTGCGTTGACATACCCGCCGAGTCGTATCCTCGGTTCTGTAGGATGGTCAGGCCTTCAAGGAGGAAATCTGATGCGTTCTGAGTCTTACCAACGACTCCCACGATGCCGCAGCAGTCGGATTGGTTGTCATTAAGGAGAGATACACCTGCTACGCTTAATGCGCCTGCAGTGAGAGCCACCAGCCATGAAGAGCTGGAGTGTTGGTCACTGCCATTCGATGAAGAACTGAACAAAGCAGTGGAGCGGATGGAGCGACGCACAGACTCGGAGCGTGCGGTACGGAGCAAAGGAGATAGCGAGCGACGTAGCATGTTGCAGGCAGATACCCAAGTGTACAGCTTGTATGTACAGATGAGGGCGTGGTTAGTGAACGGGCATCAAATTATAACCCATCCAATGGCATCAGAATGTTATAGATGAGGTCGCATTCAGGACCACTGACATTGTTAGGTACCACTAAAGGGGTACGCTGGCGTTTGAATAACCCTCGGCGGGAAATTTGAAATTGGCCATGCGGAAGGAGGTTCAAGCACAGCGCATCCGCCTAACCAAGGCTCAGCAATGGTCAAGAACCACTATGGACCCTAAGGGAACTGGGGGAATGGGCATGGCAGCAGTTTGAATTACAGAAGGCCCCTGCCAAGTCGACGGTGCCTGCTGGAAGCACGCCGGACTGTACGTAGACCGAACCCAGATCAGTGACATTCTAGCCTCCGATTAGTGTCAATGAATATCTAAATACATTACGTTGACCACTCCTCCAGATTTTATGGCTCTCTGATAGGCTAATTCCACCTGAGACTTAGTACATATCAGGTGTTCACTAACCACGCCCTCATCTGTATGTAGCTCTTCAGTGCCAAGTTGGTCCAGGTGGAGAGATATGATTGGTGGAAAATGAAGATTTAGAAAACCTCGAAAAAGTGACATAAACTGGCCAATCAAAAGACAGGATGTAGACAGCTTCAACGTGGTGTTGACTGCGATATATTATTGGAGCGATGCGTTGTTAATGCAAGGTTTCCCAGTATGTTCATTTATCAATGCCACCATCGAGTTGCGTTGCCTGCCTGCTGCTACTATAATAGCACTGCTACTAGCAGTGCAAGCATTCTGCGTGGATAAAGTGGTACTACATCAACTACGGTAGATCGAAGCGACACTTTTTAATGCACCCTGTGTCAAAGCTTGAAGGAGTTCCATTGATGGCTGAGGAACTGAGCCAAACACGGAGAGGATTCGCGCCAAATACAAAGAGGGTTCGTGTCGTCACTAAGGCTGCCACTTCGCAATCTTCCCCGAAAGAGGCGAAATGGAGTCACACCGTTGTGCAGCTTGGCGCCTGTACGCCATAGTATTTTGCCTACTACTTACAGTTGCAATCTCGCAGGATGTTGGTAGGTAGTGAAGTATGTATTGCTAGTCAACCCCAGGATATGTATGCTAAGCAGAATTGTTCGTTAGGTGACGTATCCTCTGCTAGTTCGGACGAAGGAGCTAGTGACAATACGAGTGCACCACCAAGTACAATTGCACCAAGTACGACCAGGCCTGCCGCAACAGCCACCGTTACTACCATCCCTTCCACTACAGCCCCAACGCGTACTACCACACCAGCAACAGAAACACCAACACCAACTACGAGAACGCCTACACCAACTACTAGGACGCCAACACCAATCAACTCGCCATCCACGAGCACACCTGAGCCTGCAACCCCGACTCAAACCACGAAAGCTCCAACAGCTACGACGTCGCCACCAGTTACACAGACGACGGCACCAAGTGCAGCTGCATCTGGTAGTACAAATTCCGAGTCAAGCGATACAGAAACACCGTCGCCTACTTCAACTGCAGCACCAGTGGTGAAACACTACAATGCTTCAACACTTCCACCAGGTATCAGCTCCAGTGTGCTCAATGGTTCGGACCTCGTCAACGTCGAGGTTACTGAGACGACAATGGCAAACGGCACCACATCGTACGACTACGTCATCGTCACGGAATCAGGTGAGGCGGAGAAGATCGTGGTGGTGAGTCCAACTACAGATGAACCAAGCAAAAGTACTGATGGTGAAGGGAGCTCAACTCAATCCGACAGTTCTTCAGTTGGCAATGACTCCAAGTCTTCTGGTTCTTTGGGATTCGGGGCGATCTTCGCGATAACATTGGCAGCGTTACTTCTCATACTTGTGTTGCTGGGGTTCTTGGTTGTGCGTCACAGACACAACAAGAAGCAGTCAACTGGCTCGTCCTCCGATTCGACCTTCGTATCACCTGCCATTGGGAAGCAAGTGAGGTTGTTGGATCAAATCCAGTCGATGGCAGACACCGAGTACGAGGACACAACCAGAACGCTTCCGCTTTCTGGAGCGTCGATGCTGAGTAGTAGACGCTCGATGTGGGAACATCCAGTGATTGTTGCGTCACGAATTCCGATCGACAATGTCGAATTGGGAGAGATCATCAGCCGTGGAGCCTTTGGTGTAGTTTATCGCGGACGCTATCGTGATCAGGACGTGGCGATTAAAACGCTGCTACCCGAGAAGCGGAAGGATATGAACCATATTGAAGTGTTTTTGTCCGAGGTGAAACTCATGGCCACTATGGAACACCCGAATATCGTCCAGTTCATTGGCGTCGCTTGGGAAGCCTTGAGCGAACTCTTTTGTGTCACTGAGTTCATGAGTGGAGGCGACCTGCGCTCGGTGTTGAAGGATTACCTCGATAATGACGCACCACAAGGGATGGATATAACCAAGATGCAGATCGCGTACGATGTGGCGTACGCCTTAACGTACATGCACTCACTGGAGCCTCCAGTGCTGCATCGGGACCTCAAGTCACGAAACATCCTACTGACCCAGTCTTTAAGTGCAAAAGTCACGGACTTTGGGACTTCACGCATTCGGTCGGATGGGTCTATGACTTCCAATGTAGGTAGTTCGTTGTGGATGGCGCCGGAAGTCATGATGGGGAGGCGATACAATGAGAAGGCGGACGTGTTCTCTCTTGGTGTCGTCATGTCAGAGTTGGACACGCATGAACTACCGTACTCACATGCGAAGGAGAGCAATAACAAGAAGGGGCGTCCTCTTCCAGACACGGCTGTACTTCAGATGGTGTCGATGGGCAAACTCCGTGTTCAATTCTCTCCTTCCATGGACCGGGAGTTAGGCAACTTCATTGAACAATGTGTTGCTATTGACCCGCAAGAACGTCCTACTGCTGCAGAAGTGCTCTACGTCTTACAAGTGGCGATTAGAGCTGATCCCTTTGCCGACCTCAAGTGTTGACTCCACTGGACTGCCATGCTCTCTGAGTCAACTGATTTGAAGAACAAGGTGCAAAAATTGTCGGGGAAAGTCGGCATTTTGGGTGCAGCACTACTGTAACTTTACTACAAGTATCAACAGAAGCTGGTGTTCCTTGCATGCTTTGTGGAGAAGATCGAGATCATTATGCTGTGCACTACTGCAGTTCGTTCAGCGTTATGCTCTTGGCCTTGTGAATAATAATATTATGTAGTTAGGTGACATCTACCTAAGGATATAAAACAAGTGCAGCCATCTGCAGCTGTAGAAACCCACTGTAGCCATCGGGATGTATCCAGATCGCTTGAGGTTCGAGAAAAGAAGGAAGCATCAGTACAGTTAAAGCAAAGTATCTACCAGTCCGTGTTTTACCTCGTGGAGGCACACTCACTTGGCTTTTGGACGACGCTATGACGTATTCAACGCAGCAAGGGCTTCTCCGCCGAACGTGGTGGTGGAGTACAATAATTCTCTTCTTGTCCTTTGCCATCGTCATTGCCCAGGACAGCAGTAAGATTTTCAAAAAGTGTTAAGGATCTTTGCTTACATTTTGTGTTGTAGGTGGTAGTTCTTCTATTATCGTAGACCCCGAGACACCAGCCCCAACTCCAACACCAACACCTTCTCCAACTCCAACACCTACGCCGACTCCTACGCCGACTCCAACGCCAACTCCGACGCCATCTCCAACACCGACACCGACTCCGACTCCGGATACTCCAAACCCAACGACTGCAACTCCACAAACAACTTCCCCAGCAACCACAGAGCCAGCAACGACATCACCGACAACGACGTCCCCAGCGACGACACCCCCAGCATCAACAACTGAAGCTCCGAGCCCAACAACGGATGTACCAGTAGCAACAACTTCGTCCCCAACTCCTACAGCAACTGCAACAAGTGCACCAACATCGACTCCTGATCCTTCAACGAGTTCATCAGGAGGTAGTTCCGAGGCAAATACTGGCAATTCGTCGAGTTCATTGGGACTTGCAGCTATTGTCGGGATTGCTGTTGGTTGTATTGTGTTATTAGCTGTGGTAATAGCTTTCTTCATTGCTCAACGACGGAAGAATCGAGATAGTGAAGATGCCTCCGATGACATTCTCCAGTTGCCTACTGTTAATAAAAGAGTGCGGCTACTGGATCCAGCTGACGAGCACAGAAGCACGGACGACTCTCGATCGTACGGAGGCTCAGGACGAACAACTCTTTCGGGAGATCCAGTGATATTGGCGTCGAGAATCCCTATCGACGGCATTGAATTAGGAGCTGTGATCGGTCGAGGAGCCTTTGGTGAGGTCTATCGTGGTCGCTACCGAGGCCAGGAGGTGGCTGTCAAAGCGTTGATTCCTGAAAAGCGCAAGGATATGGACCACATTGAGGCTTTCCTCTCTGAAGTGAAGCTCATGGCAACGATGGAGCACCCTAATATCGTGCAGTTCATCGGTGTGGCTTGGGAATCTCTAAGTGACCTCTTCTGCGTGATTGAATTTATGACTGGGGGCGATCTCCGTACACTTCTCAAGGAATATCACGCCAGCGGTGTTCCCCAAGGAATGGATGCCAGTAAGATGCAGATTGCGTACGGGGTGGCACACGCTTTAACGTATTTGCACTCACTGGAACCAGTGGTTCTGCATCGTGATCTTAAGTCGCGGAATATTTTATTGACTGAGACGCTTACACCGAAGATCACAGACTTTGGAGCTTCACGAATTCGCTCCGACGCGACTATGACTTCGAACGTTGGGAGTTCGCTCTGGATGGCTCCGGAGGTTATGATGGGCGGTCATTACGACGAGAAAGCGGATATCTTCTCTCTCGGAGTGGTTATTTCAGAGCTGGACACACAAGAGCTGCCGTATTCTCACGCGAAAGAAGGAAACAGTAGGAGTGGTCATCCACTTTCGGATACTGCTGTGCTTCAGATGGTATCGATGGGCAAATTACGAGTCCACTTTTCTTCTGCGATGCACCCAGACATGGTCAGGTTTGTCGAGCGTTGCGTAAGTATGAATCCTCACGAACGTCCAACTGCAGCAGAGGTGCTTTACTACCTGCAGCTGGCGAGTCGAAACAAACGATACTGAGACTTCAAGGATAATTTCACCAAATTTGCCACATTACTACACTTATCAGCTAGAATTCTGTTTGGTTAGCATCCAGTACCACCAGCAATCCGCAGGCAGCTTGTTGAGTCAAAGAGACTGAGAATATTGGTCATGAGTGTCCATGCAAGCGAGAAAATGAGGTAACTCATTGTCAAGATCCCGAAGAACTTGCTCTTGTGATTTCGCTGCTGCATCTCGTGCACTTCGTCCTTCTGCCTTGGCAACCAGAAAACCGCAGCGATGGATAGCAGGTTGAACGCATACGCTATCAAGTACGTGTACGTGACTTGGGATCTCACGTGATGGTTGTCCTGTTCGATGAAAGTGCGCTCAATATCGAAATATCCGTCCACTGACTTGGTGATCACCGTCGCGAATGGAGTGCCAACAGACTCAGTCGTGACTCCAAGACCCAAGAGTGTAGCTTCAAAGCCCTTCTGGTTGCCGATTTCGAGGATCAAGAGCTGAGCCACATAGTCCGCAGCAGCAAAAGGAACCTCTCCGACAAGAGGTACTCCCAACCAGAACCACTGACTGCGGTAGACATCCCAGATTGTGAGCAACGTCGGAATGGCATCAATACACACGACGCACACTTCACAGACGATGATAATGTATCGCCAATTCCACTGCAACCCTCGATTCTTGATGAGATACGTGCCACTGATCGTCAGAAACGCTGTGAGCATGCTGGCAATGCCGGAGTTTAGCGGCTCCACCTTTGCCCAGTCGCTTTGAATTACACTTGACGCCGTTACTGTGATCTGAGAGAAAACGCTGAAGCAGAATCGGAAGGCCGAATAACGGTAGATAACTTCTTGCTGGAAGACGTCGTACAGGAAGGGGAGAATGGGCATCTGTGCACGCTCGTTCTTGACCTCTTGGATGCAATACCAAGAGAACGGAATGGTGAGGAATGAAGCTGCAGCACAAACCCACATGACCGCGTTGAAACCCATCGTCCATGAGAAGGTGCCACCGTAGTCTTCACCATTAAGACCGATACCCGTCATGAACGAAGACACAACCATGAACACGTAGTGGATCACAATGACATCACCGATGAGGGTGCCACGAGTATCTTCCGGTTCACGTTGCGATGCGTCCATCAATGCCCCATTGAATCCGCTATACGCCATGACGGAGCCGAAATTCGCGATCATCATGAGGATGATAAGCTTGACACCGCTGCTGGGGGCATTAGTATTGAGTGTTGCGAGTTGATCAGGGGTCATATCCACCAGAGCGATGTCAGACAGTGACGGATCTCCGTAGTACGGATCTCCGAGAGGCAGAGCAGCCATCAGCAGGCAAGAAATGAACGACAATGACCAACCGATGATCATGTACGGCCGGCGACGGTAGCCGAAAATCGGACAAGTGTCGGTCAGCATCCCCGTAAAAATACGAAGCGCTCGTGGGAACGTGACAAGTGCCGTTGCTGTTGCAACCAACGTCGTCGACATGTGCAGGCAATTGTTGAGCACCGAGTAGATGACGCCACTGACGGTGCCGTAGACCGTTCCGACAGCCGCGATATGCGTCAGCATACCTAAATTCTCCCAGCTATAAGCCGATACAGAGCCATTGGCCGGACGCAGACTACCGTCTTCTAGTTGCAGCGGGGACTTGAGTTCGACGTAATTTGTCGGGTGGCTCGAAGCATCTTCGGGTTTGAGTTTCGTGAGACTTTCGACGGAGACGCGGTCGACCAGGTGCTGCACCATCGTGTTGGCTCGATGGAAATTGAGGAGTGGCCCAGCCATCTCGACTAGAAGAGATCAGTCTGCACCGGAGCCTGTGGACGCGTGCGCAGCAAGGGATCCGAATCCCTTGCCATCCCGCAAATTGCGAAGCGATGACTACAAGACCACGCAGGAATAACCACTCATCCATGTTAGCTTATCGAACACTGAGGGTTCGTCAAGGAGTGTCAGCGTGTGCCCGTCATGAAAGGGCTGTCGTCACCCCAAGAGCAGGAGAGCTACCAATCCGACATGGCGATTACTGAGAGTCACTTTGTACCGCCAGAAGCATGCCGTGTTGCAGGCAGGACGCGATTTGCAGCGACTGTACGGTACACCACCGTGTGAGAGAGACTTTGATCGACAATCTACTAGATTCTACTAAAACTTAACCGCATAACTACAGCGAATTGCCGACCCAGCAGTTTGCTAGAGTCTGTGGGTCATGTGGTGCGAACTGAGGATTCCCTTACAATTGAATTACATTGCGAAGTTGCACGATTCCGGAAAAAAATGAGGTAATGTGTTTTACTTTCGACCACAGATGCAAACTGTTGCCAATAAAGCCGATGTGTCGGTAATACATATAAGGAAGAGAAGCTCGTGTGTGTGACCTTGTGGATGTTGAAGACATTCTTCATGATTATCTCGTTTGCCACTTCGCTTCAACACTCAACTGCAATCTTTCGCACAGTGAAAAATTGCAGTTGAGAGTGAAGTCCACAGTTTAGAAGTGCCAACTTGCAAACTGTACTTTAGATTGTTTCCTGGTCAACAATTACGCAAAGTCATCCTTCAATTCCGAGAGATCCGTCATATCGGCATATTAATTGGAGCTCTTTCACGGCTCCAATTCCTGAGCATTGCACGTTTGTGCGGTACTTGATCAATAGTGATCGCTTCCAGCTTTTGAAATGAAGTATCAATGCATCGATTAAATGGATGCTTAGGTGACAAATTGTTTCTGAATCCTGTAAAAATGCTTGGTGCCTGACAGAATTGCGTAGGATATTGTGTTTGCTAGTTAGATGACGAATGTTAACTACAACGCAAAATCTATACGAATACGAAAATGTACGAAATTGCTTGACGATAAACGAATGTGTCCCCGATCCTTACGCAACAAGTGCTGCATGAAGATGCTCAGATTTTAGTATCTGAGCTTTCAGATAAGTAATACATAGAAAATGAACAACCTCACCTGAAAAAGGTTGAGATAGACGACAGCGTAAAGAAAACATTTTTAACCCTTAACAAGTGAGCAGCGCCACGCTCTGCATTTCACAGATACCAAAAGCCAATAACGGAATGTCAACCATAAGGTATTTACAGCGCTACAATTTCTTTAGCAGCAGGGATTTTCACAATATATCTGCTGATCATTCACTGCACGCACATCTGATAGCTATGTACCATGGTTGCCATTACTGTTCGATTCGTGGTAGCGACTTTACCGTGCTGCACCATGTACAATACTTAAAGTAATTCGTTACCTTCCGCTGCACATTGCGTTGCTAGTCAATTCTGAACCAGCTCCATCCGATACCGACTATGTCAAGTCGACAGTCAGAAATTCTTGTTAAAAAGTCCCGCTATTGCAGCGTCAGCACCAGTTCCCCAGAGTAGTGTCTGGCATAACTCTTCCTATCGCTACGAGCTCACAATCCGCCTCGTGTCGAGTCGATTCCGCCGCTGTGCTGCAATTCACGTAAAGCAGGCACTTCAACTTGCGGTTTGACGGATGAGGAGACCTTTCTATGCATGGCTCGACCCACGGGTCTGCTGACCATACAAAAATCAAGTTCATATTCGGCCCGCAGTTGAACTTGACGGGACCTGGAGATCCGAGACCGCCATTTCCGATTTCTGTGGGCATCGTGCACGTCAGCAAAGTTCGCTCCGTCATGTTGGTCGCTAGACAGCTCCGTGTGCTGCGTCAGCCCCTCGTACGTGTCTGTCTATTCCTTGTAGCTGTACAGCTCGTGTCTAACGTTGATTGGTGCAATTTTCACAGCTCCAGACGCGATGGATGAGTGCATTGGTGGACGAAGCGACCTCTCCGATCCTCACGCCTGCTGCACGCAAGTTGGCCTTCAAGGACGAGCTGGAGCAGGCACGTCAACGCGCACTGGAGGGAGGAGGTGCTGACCGTGTAGCCAAACAGCATGAGAAAGGCAAGCTCACGGCCCGTGAACGCATTGAATTGTTGCTGGACAAGGGCTCTTTTCGTGAATACGACATGCTCAAGTCCCACCGCTGCTCGGACTTCGGCATGGAGAAGCAGCAATATCCTGGAGATGGTGTAGTCACTGGGCGAGGCCTTATCAACGGGCGTCTAACTTTTGTTTTCAGCCAGGACTTCACAGTTTTTGGTGGAAGTTTGTCCGAGACTTATGCTGAGAAGATCGTTAAGATCATGAACAAGGCTATGGAATTGGGAGCTCCAGTGATCGGACTTAATGACTCTGGTGGTGCACGTATCCAAGAGGGAGTGGCGTCGCTGGCTGGATACGCTGACATCTTCCAGCTCAATGTGCTGGCGTCCGGTGTCATCCCGCAACTAACGATGGTCATGGGACCATGCGCTGGCGGTGCCGTGTATTCACCTGCTATGACGGACTACATCTTTATGTGCCGTGACTCGTCGTACATGTTCGTGACTGGCCCTGATGTAGTGAAGACTGTGACCAACGAAGAGGTGACACAGGAGGAGCTGGGTGGCGCGGCAACGCACACGAAGACGTCTGGCGTGGCACACTGTGCGTTCGACAACGATGTCGAGGGTATTCGTGAGCTACGCCGCTTCTTCGACTTCTTACCGCTGAACAACAAGGAGAAGCCACCTGTGCGCAAGTCGGACGACGACCGCAACCGCCCCGTGCCCACACTCGAGAGCATCGTGCCGCCGGACCCGAACGTGCCGTACAACATGAAGGACATCATCCACCAGATTGTGGACTCGTTTGACTTTTTCGAGATCATGCCCGACTACGCCAAGAACATCATTGTTGGCTTCGGTCGAATGGAGGGCCGTGTGGTGGGAATTGTTGCCAACCAGCCGATGGAGCTTGCTGGTTGTCTGGATATTAACTCGTCCGTCAAGGGTGCGCGCTTCGTGCGCTTCTGCGATGCTTTCAACATCCCGATCGTGACAATGGTAGATGTCCCAGGTTTCCTGCCTGGTACGGACCAAGAATATGGCGGTATCATCCGCCACGGCGCAAAGCTGCTGTACGCGTACGCTGAGGCGACGGTGCCTAAGATCACGATCATCACGCGCAAGGCGTACGGTGGCGCCTACGACGTCATGAGCTCCAAGCACCTCCGCGGCGACATCAACTACGCGTAAGCGTCTTCATGTTCGGATGGATTGCTTGATAGTTTTACTAACATGAACGTTTCTTGCTCGTGGTGGCAATTGCAGGTGGCCGTCGGCTGAAATCGCCGTCATGGGAGCCAAGGGAGCAGTAGAAATCATTTTCCGTGGGCAGAACGTGGAGGAGAACACTGCTGACTACGAGAAAAAGTTCGCCAACCCCATGGTATGCTTTTTCCATTATGTGCGGTGATCCTGTTCAGCTTTTACTAATGTGATTTGTCAATTTCTGCTTGTAGGTCGCGGCCCAGCGTGGCTTCGTGGACGACATCATTGAGCCTGTGAACACTCGTCGCCACATTTGCGAGGACCTGGACGTGCTGGAGACCAAGAACGTCAAGAACCCGTGGAAAAAGCATGGCAACATCCCGCTGTAGACGTCGAGCACAATTGTGCAACACTCATCCGTCTACCGCTCCTCGCAAAACTTATAATCCTTTGCAAATTCAACTTACAATTTCTGTTAACCAAGTTCAAGCAACCTCTAGGAATAAATAGTGACCAAGCGGACACCGATCTTTTTTGATTTGGCATCACTTCCGCATTCGCTTCGGTGAGCTCAAGACCATCACTCTGTGATTCCGCACGCACTACCACCATGGCCAAGTTGACTCTGTCCTCACGCACGCCACAGACTGTAGGCGCGTTCCTGCAGTTCATTAACAAGAGCCCGAGCCCATTCCACGCCGTCTACGAGACTGTGCAGGCCCTCACGGCCGCTGGCTTCAAGCAACTACGCGAGGAGGACTCGTGGAAGGAATCTGTCCAGCCCAACGGTAAGTACTACGTCACGCGTAACCAGTCCGCCGTGGTGGCGTTCGCTGTAGGTGGCAAGTACCAGCGTGGCAACGGCTTCCACGTGATCGGTGCACACACGGACAGCCCGTGCCTCAAGGTCAAGCCCGTGTCCAACATCGAGTCCCAAGGCTGGCTGCAGGTGGGCGTCGAAACGTACGGCGGTGGTCTGTTCCACACGTGGTTTGACCGCGATCTGGGCCTCGCTGGCCGCGTCATTGTGCGTGAGAGTGACTCGAGCTTCCAGTCGAAGCTTCTGCTCGTGAACCGCCCCATCTTGCGAATCCCCACGCTCGCTATCCACTTAGACCGGAAGGTATCAGAAGGGTTCACGTTTAACAAGGAGACTCATCTGCGTCCTGTTATTGCTTCGGCCGCTCGGGCTGAGCTCGAAGCTACGACGGACGGCAAGGATCAACCAAAGTCAAAGCACGCGTCCGTGCTGTTGCAGCTCATCGCCAAGGAATTGAACATCAAGATTGACCAGATCTGCGACTTCGAACTGTGTCTGTTTGACACCCAGGGAGCAAATGTCGGTGGCGTGCTGGAGGAGTTCATCTTCTCGCCCAGACTGGACAATCTGTGCTGCTCGTGGCTCGCAACTCATGCACTGATCAAGTCCCTAGACAATCTAGCGGACGACGAGAACGTCCGTGTCGCGGCCTTGTTTGACAATGAAGAGGTTGGATCACAGTCGCTTATGGGTGCTGGGTCCAACTTTATGCAGTCTGTGGCGGAGCGTGTGGCGCAGCGTGTGGCGCAGGGTGAGCTGTGCGGTGCCGCGGCTAGAAAATCTTTCATGGTGTCAGCTGACATGGCACACGGCGTGCACCCTAATTACTCGGAGAAGCACGAGCAGAACCACCGCCCAGCTTTGCACGCTGGGCCTGTGATCAAGTACAATGCTAACGAGCGTTATGCTACGAGCGGCACGTCTGCTTTCCTGATGAAGGAGCTCGCTCGCCGTCACAATGTGGACATTCAGGAGTTTGTAGTGCGTCAAGACACTGGCTGTGGTTCGACTATTGGTCCTATTCTGTCGACCAACACGGGTATCCGCACGATTGACGTGGGTCTCGCTCAACTGAGTATGCACAGTATCCGTGAGATGTGTGGTACGGAGGATCTAGTCAAATCTCTGGACTGGTTTACGGCGTTCTACTCGGAGTTCTCGACTCTCGACAAGTGCCTCAAGACTGACTAAAGCCCGTGCTGGTTGAAGCCTGAAAGCATTAAGTGCGTGTGATTGCTTAACAGCAGGCTTCTGAGTGCGGGGAGTTGCTTGTATCAATTCCTTGTTCGTGTAGGAACGAAAAGGATTAAGAATTCATTCCTTTAGTAGTGAAGAACAAACCATTTGCAGGCACCGGTAGAATGTCTGATAAGTTAGGTATTTCTCACTAATTATGATCGATGCTCCCTCATGAGGAATGCAAGTGCATTAGTCCACAATTCACGTGTGGCTTCCGAGTCTGCTTCTAGGTCCAACCGTCGGTCCTCCGCTACAACAGAGAAACAGCGGCTGATTGCTTTATCTGTTGGAACCAATAAAACAAGAGTTAGCACTACGAACAGTAGTGTCACCACCAGCACACAATCGTACGTACCCTCAGATAAATGTTTCATGAACGCGTACCGAGTCCGGGTGGAATTTCCAGGCAGAATTGAGATCATGGAGGCAACGCTGATACTATCTTTCGCCAAATTGTTTTTCTTGTTCAGTGGCCTCCAGTAAAGCGCGTCAAACTCCTTCGAGCACCAGACAAAGCGCCGGTGAGGATTTCCCCATTGTCCATACTTCTTGAATACGCCACCTTTCAGCAAAATACTCTCGAAGAAAACTTTCTCGTCCTCTTGACGTAATGGTACTTTCACAAGCGGCGACGGCGGAGATGCTAATGAGGTACATGGAGTATTTGTTCGTAGCTGTAAGGTTGGGCTCCGTGGAGGGGACCCTGATCGTCTTGGCTCTGGAAAATCGGCTTGTCTTGTATCGATCGTAGGAACTTCGAGCGATAACCCGAAATTTTGTTTACTGCCCAGGTTTCCCTGCACATTTGCCGGTAGAGTATGGGGAATAGTAGCTGGTATTTCCTCCACGACACGTTCCTCTTGCTCTTTAATCTCCTCGGATATGATCAACTTATTGAGAGATGACTCAGTAGTTCTGTTGGGTAACTCGGTTATCTCATCGGAGACACCATTATCAGCGCCGTTTTCATCATTCGTGGCGATTGCATTACGAAGAAAAGCATTGCGCACAAGTCGGTCAAGTGCTTCACGTCCACGCCCGCTTCCATTTGGTACATTTTTGTCGTTAAACAGTGATGAGGATGAAAATGGTGGAGAGAAACCTCGACGAGATGTATTGCCGACGAATGGAGCCCCTGTGCTGCATACGATAGCTTCCGTGCCCGTTGACATCCCCCCAGCAACAGGTGCAGTAGACGACATCATTTTAGCGTCGGGGGAACCTGGGTAACCAGCTATCGTGTCGAGCGTCAAATAATCTGGTGAGCCTTCGTATCGCCACATATCGAGGAATTTGTTGTTGAAAGCCACACTGCCAGAGTAAAATTTTGTGGCATGTACAGCCGTAGAGCCGTGGTTCTTCAAAATCGCCAGCACTCGGGACCTTGTCAACCCTCGACTAAGGTGGTGGAATACTCCCTTAACACAGTGAATTGTCTTCAGTGTTCCTGTCTTCGTGAATGCTGTAAGGCCAGTACGCCCCAAAGCATCCAGGAATGCCGAAACTCCCATACACATGCGACCGACTTGGTTTTGTGGAAACGCATAGGCCACAACACCTTCAACGCTTTCAAGGATTCTCTGGATCGAGGCCATGCTATTACTACCACCAATCCCAGTTGATCCGACAACGCTTTCTCCGTTTTGTGAACTCGATTCGTTGTATTCTGCACTGTGCATTTTGGTGCTACCAGCCTCGAAAAGAGCCCCATGAAAGGGAGGACTTGAGCACGAAGCGAGGAAAACATGAGCTGCCTCGACACTTGACAATTGCAGATTCGCGAAACAGAAGTCATTGATGAATTTCTGATAGTCTGCGTATGACATGTAGAACTCCTTGACGCCTGAGGCGTTCAAAACGTAACTCTTGGCATAAAACATAAACATCTCGACGAGTGGTTCGAGGAATTTCGAGATGAAGGACACGATTTCTGGTCGGCGCAGGCGTTGCGTATGCTGTAGCCAAGTGTTTGTAGGCCACCGAGATGCTAATGGTAGAATATGCTCTACGACCAATTTCTGGAAAAGTTCATCTTCCTCCTCGTTATCGCACAAAAGCTTGCTGGAACTGCTGTTCGCTCTGTTTCCCTTTGTATGCGCTGCACGCGCAACTTTGACCAGAGCATTTAGGAACTCCTCGTAGCTCATTTTCCCGGTAGCTTGTGCTCTTCCCTTTGTTTCAGCTGTGTAGATAATGTCGACCATGGCAGGCGTTAAATACCCTCCGAAAACCCGCGAGTCGCGTAACAGCTTGTTAAACTGATGTGCTTTCAAACATTCCAGCTCCATACTGTCCCCATTGACGCAGTAGAATGTGAAAATTCGCCACAACTCTTCCACTGGATTCGTTATCGGGGTTGAAGGCGTCAGTTCCATAGAAGCCACGTCAGAGTCTGTGATTGACAAAGCTCTCCGAAGCGCAAATGATGAGGTTGATGAACCAGCTCTACCAAAGCCCGTGGGCTGGGGAAGCGACAACGAGAGAGCAGATGCTGAAATCGAACGCTTTGTGCCTGGTCGTTTGTCTTTACCGATTGTTGCAGCACTCATAGCATCTCTCAAACTGACGCTGTTTGGCGCTTTAGCTGCGATAGTGCCTCCTTTGTATTCGAGAATGATTCCTTTATCGTGGAGATCACCAATACTCATCAACGAAAGGATCTTGGCCTGCTCTGGCCACAAACAGCCTTCTGCATCTGCTAGTGCCACCTCGCCTGGAGGGATGCTCCAATATCGAGCTGCGTCGCGGCGTAGTTGTTGGAACGTGTAGTCTTCGGAAATCCATACGTGAAACTCCTCCCCTGACGCCGTACTCACGCATACTTTCTCCGAACTGGACGATGTGTTTGTGTTCGCAACAGAAGTGGCCGTACTGGAGCTTGCTCGTCGTGGCGACGATAACGGAGACGGTGCTGGCCCTCGACGTGCATGCAGCTCTCGAATATGTACCATCGGATAGAAGTAGGCGATTTTTTGAGTTCCTTCTTGTCGAGAACTCACGGGGGCTCCATCATCCAGAACAAACTGAAACTCAGCCGGTGCATCTTCCACATTCTCCCAGATAAGTGTGCGCGCCTCAAGAAGCGTCATCCCGTCGTGAACGTCGATAAACCCGATGACACCTTTCCGCTCTAGAGCTACTCGGACGATATCCGTAACGTGGCGTTTGTGCGTACGCCCGAACGCCTCGGGCGACATCATCCTGCTCGAGCAATTACGAGCTAAAATATGAGCAGAGATGTTCTCAGCTGATCATCAATAGAAGGCCCAAGCAGCAAACACTTCACCTGATGCTCTTGAGGATGAAGCAGACTTCTAAAATTAAGAGGAATGTGGCCTGCTCGATTCTTGAAAATAGACCCCATTCCTACAGGCAGCGGAACATCTTTTCATAGTGCATCAATAGACATATATGCTGTGTGTTAGTCAGTGAGAGAGAGCTGTTGAGTCTTTTTCCGTTCGTTGTTGAAGTTCCCTGCGCTTAGCTGAAGGTTAAGTGACGTTCTGAGCGATTTGGCTTACTCCTCCTTCTCCGTCACCGACGGGTACAGAATCAGCTCCTGGTCCTTGTCCAGCGGCTTGAAAAATGCCTCCACCTCCTTCGTCGTCACCTTGGTGATGTCACGCTTTGCCCACTTCGGGTTGCGGTCCTTGTCCACGACCACCGAGCGAACGCCCTCGAAGAAATCTGGGTTCTCCATCATTCGTGTCGCCATGCGGTACTCCATCTGGAAGCACTCAGCGCACGTCTTAACAGCACCCTGGCGCATCTGCTCCAGCGTAACCTTCAGGCTCAGCGGTGACATCTTCTTGAGCGTTGCGAGGGTCTCCTGAGACCACTCTGTGTTGAGTTTCTGCTCGTGGTGAAACGTACAACGTGAGTTAGATTCTATCCCCTCAATTGATGATTCAAGCCAAGAAATATGCTAAACCCACCTCAAGGCGCTCGAAGATGCCCTCCACTGTGTCGTTCTCATTAAGAGCACCAAATACGGACTCAACCGTCTCCAGATACTCTGCAAACCATTGTAACAATCAAGCAAGTTAGCTACAAGCATCTTCAACTTTCGTGCTGCAAATCTCAACTCACCAGGGTCAATTTCTTGGAAGGCCTCGTCCGTCTCGAGCTCCTCCAGAGCCTCGTGAATAATCTCATCGCGCTCCTCCTGGGGCACATTGTCCGCGAACTCCAGGCCAGTCAAGTGGTGCACCAGCGTCTCGTACTCGCTCGTAGGCAAGTAGTGCGTAGCAAGTCCCAGTCCAATGACTTCATGGCCCTTAAGACGTTCTCCTGTCAGCGCGAGGTACGTTCCCAGCTAAAATATCAACCATAAGAAATTATTAACATAGGCCACCTCACAAGATACTTTTCGGATCTTGTCACTTACACCTTGGCCCTTGAGCGCCTGCGACTTAGGAACATCCTGCACATAGTCCTCACCCTCAATAAGGCGGCGTCCAAGACGTGGCAGCAGGTAGGAAGCACCAACATCCGGGAAGAATCCAATAGCCGTCTCCGGCATAGCGAACACAGTCTTCTCCGTGGCCACCACGAACTTGCCGTGCATGGACAGACCCACGCCACCGCCCATGGTAACACCATTGAGGAAGGAAATGATGGGTTTCTCGGTGGTCGCAAGCAGGTAGTTAAGACGGTACTCATGACGGAAGAAGTCAAGCGACAAGTAGCGTGTGGCAGGGTCCTTGCCGTTGTCCGCCAACGCGCGGATATCTCCACCAGCACAGAAGGCCTTGCCACCGTTTCCAGAGAACACGACAGCGTTCACAGTCTTATTGGCCTCGATCTTGTGCAGCCGCTGGGTCAGATGCTGCGCCATAGGCAACGTGAGCGCATTGAGCTTCGCTGGACGGTTGAACTGCACAGTGCGCACACCCGTATCCTGGCCATAGACAATGTCCGTAAACTCCGGCGTCTTAGTGGAGAAGGCGGCCGAGCTGTTGCCGCTGGCTGCCACACGCACGGGGCGCTGGAGCAGCCGCAATCGCATCGCCATCACACGCTGCATGAGTGTCGACTCAACCAGAATCCAATCTTGACCTCAGCTCTTGTATGGAAGTGGGGGATACGACAAAATGTGTGGTGCCCATGACTTTCATAGATTTCATTGGTTGAAATGAAAATCTTCATTTTAACCAATAACTGAAAAAGGGAAATCTCCAGACCATCACTCTTTCGATTCCGCAATGGAAGCGACACGCGAGGTGGACGAGCTGGACCTGCCCTGGAAGGCGGCGCTGGACGTGGATGCCTTCGCCAAGCTCAGTGAGGCAGACTTGGGCTATGCCACACATGCTGCAGTGACTCCTATAGGTCTTGAAAGCAGCCAAAGACAGGAACAAACGCCCAGTCAACACCCGAGACCAGGAGCCACCCCTACGCAGCGGTTCAAGCGCAAAAACTTTAGTAAACTACTACAATTATTGTGTCTGCAACGTTACGCTCTATACGCACGAGACTATTGTCGTCTTCCAGATAAACAAGAAACACAACAGCTTCTGCAGCAGAGTTATCTGCAGTTTCTTAAAGAAGGCGGCGCGGCGGACGAACCCAGATTCACGTATGAAGAGTTCCTTAAACTGATACGGAATCGACGCAGAGAAATCAATGCAAGAGCTCAACGGCCACTCAAACAAGGCAAAGAGGATCAAGCGATGCCCAAAAAGACGACTCTTACGCCGGCGAAGAAGAAACTACACGAAGAGCATGCCAAGATCCGAGAATTTATTGAGATTATTGACAGGACGAGAGAGCAGGCGGGATTGATTCCAGACACTCAGCAGCAGAATCGATCACTTAAATCGTCGGCAGTCGAAATGGTGATGGTACCCTCGTCGCAAATGATGGTTGGTTTAACGTCGCTACAGCCAGAGCCGATGGAGCAAATGGAAGCTATTTTACAGATCCACCAGGAAACACGTGAGGTGCAGCGTGAAATTGCAGTAAGGTTGCGATCGATTAGCCGTGTCATCCGACAGCATGAAGGTCATGACGATTTGGAGGAACCGTCAAGTGCCAGTGTTTGAAGACTAAATGCGGTTTATTCCATCATGAAGACGTTAATTTATTGGTGTTAGGGCTTGGCCCAATCTATCAATACTATTATACTGGCTTTTGGGCGATGGTGGTGGGAAAGAGGGGCTAGAAGCCGACGAAGTACTCGTCGCCCTGTCCGTCGAACGAACGATCTTTGGCTCGGTTGCCAATCTCACCTTCAAACAGCGAGATATCATACTTGCCGTTGATAGGTGGCAAGTAGGGTGGCTCCAGCTTCATGCTGTACAACTTGTCCCACTCAATCTTACTGAACCACGGGTGTTGGCGCAATTCCTGGTCACCATTGATACCGACACCGATACGCTTGGTAGGGTCACCTTGCAACAGACGGCGGACCAGATCACAAGCATGGGGACAGTTTTCTTGGAGGTGGAACGGGAAGTCGACAGAGTTCGCGCCGGTTCGGATCATGGCAATATTGCGAAATAACTGCGTCGTGTCACCATCTCCAGTGCCGAACGGCGTATATCCGACGAGCATTTCATAAATCAAGATACCGAGTGCCCCTGCAAGTGAACACAACACGATGCTGGTGTCAGTACAGCGCGGATGGAGATCATGTCAGCCATACTTACAATAATCGACAGCGAGGTCGTGACCAGTGTTGAGAACAAATTCAGGTGCTAGGTACTCAAGCGTACCGCAGAGGGTGAATGTTCTCGAATGAAGCTCTTCAATACCATCACTGTTGACGACGGTAAACGGGATTTTCTTTGCGAAGCCGAAGTCGACGAACTTGAGATACCCTTCTCGACTGATCAACAAGTTTTCAGGCTTCAAGTCGCGGTATGCATAGTCAAAGCGGTGCATGTGCTGCAAGCCGAGGACTGCGTTTGCTGAGTAAAATCGGACAGAAGATTCATCGACGGTTTCAATGAATTCCTCATTGTGAAGCAGCGTGAAGAGTTCGCCGCCCTGCACCAGCTCCATCAGCATGTACAAATTGTTTCCATCCTGTTCGGAAGTGATCGAGTTAACCCCTCTAACCCGGTATTCTGTATCCTACAGAATAATATATTGTACAGGATTTAATATCCAGCAAACTCATCAGCGCTCCAAAACTCCGCATGAAGATTATTGTATGGTGTCTGGATCAGTCCACTTTCCTAACAGATCGGCGATGGGATGATAGACGGGTATTATTCAAGGAGGATAGAAAGACGCATATAAATCCCCAACAGGTTTGAAAATTCTGTCGAAAGCCCATCGGTTCACGTGTCAGAAGCTACCTCACATTGTCATTCGAAAAAATGAACGGCCCAGCAGAGATGCCGTTCAAGCAACTATGGCGCGAGATCTGCGAGGAAGGCTGGAAGGCTCGTAAGCCGACAGGGATGACCTAGAATCAACGCTACGTGAAGCCGGGGTGAAGGGCCGTCTCGACGAAGCCAGACGTGGCATAAACTTCTTTGAAGGTTGAGTGGACCTTATTTTGTGCCACCACAGTTGTCGACACAGAGGAGGTGGGCGCTACAGGTGAACTACCAGCAGCTATACCGGATGATACGGAGCAAGACGGCGCGACCAATGCCTTTTTCCGGATGATCCAGAATTCGATTCAAGTGAGTGCATGGCTGCTGATGAAGAAGCAAAGAGCGAGACCGATGAACCAAACGGAGCCGACGGCCTCATCGACTCGGACGTGTTTGGTAGCGACAATTTCATGGAGAGGCTCCGAAAGGAGCGACTGTTTGGCTCTACAGCTATCGATGACGTGAATCTCGTGGAGACCGCTGATGTCAGCGATTCCGATTCCAACGCCGACGAAGAAGACATTATGGCAGACAACGAGGTGGTCCACTTGAGGAAAGTGTAGAAGAAGATGTAGAAGACCTGGAAATAAATGACAACGTTCCGGAAACTAGTAACTTTGACTTGACAGGTGATCTCTGCGATATCCCAGAGTATGGATAGATCACATACAATGAGGAGCACAGCCGTAAGCCGGGATGCTACAGAATAACTCAAGTGGTGCTTTACTAGTTAGCACCACGTACTTTGCAGTAGGTCTTGCTGGAGCCTGCAGAGAAGTATTTGCCCAGTTCCTCCTCACTACTCCGTTAGTTAGGAACTGGGCAAATTCTTCCTCTTCGCGCGCTTTGCACTTCGCGCGCTTTTGGCGGATGGTTGGTTGGCGCCAAGAGTGCCGCACAGTACAGAGTCGTTTCAAATTTGACGGGGGTTGCCGAGTGAGAGGTTTTGAACATGTTTTGTCCGCCAGGGAGCCAATAGGAGATCGCCAGTTTCGCAGATGTTGGATACATTGTGCATGCTATAGCCGATGATGTACACTTTATGTACAGAATATGCCTCGCCGAGCACGAAAGGGCTTCCAACGGCATACTTTTCGCAGGTTATCGTTCATACTTTAATCAAGATAATTGCTTATTCTGTAGAATACAGAATAACGGCTCGGGTTAGAAGGGTTAATATGGACTAAGCGACAAGTGCAGAATGGCGCGGCACAACATACCTGATAGGTGGCATACAGGTCGACAATGAACGGGTGCTTTGGGAGTGTCATCAGAACTTGCTTCTCGCGCATAACTTGGACTTGTTGATCGGATTCAATGATGTGAGACTTGGCCATGATTTTTAGAGCCATCGGCTGCTCTTCATCGCCATCTACGAGCGCATGCACCATGACAACCTTTCCAAACGATCCTTCACCAAGCACACCAGCCTTCAACGTGGAGAATATGGGAGCAAATGTCAGCGGCCGGTTATGATTTATCACTCCAGAGTTAGCCTTACCACTTGGATATCATCCAGCGTGAGAGTGCAGCTCTTGATACGACCTCGCTCTCCTATGTTCACGCGCTGGAAGCAACAACAAACATTGTGGTTAGTTGCTGCATCCCACCCTCATGATTAGCGAATGACGTACCTGAGTGAATTGACGGGAACCTGAACGAGCAAGTGAAGATACTTTGAGGCGTTGGCATTGTGAGCGACCGGCAGATATGACTGTCGAGGCGTATTTGTCAGCTTGGTCAAACACTTCTTCTCCGAAGGTATCGTTCGCCTTGAGCAAGAATTCCTCCGTCACCATATTCGATCCATCCTGCCGCTTTTTGATAAGTTTGACACACCCGGACTTTACGATATAAAACGCGACGGCGGTATCACCTTGTCGGTAAATGCACTGAGAGTCCTGGAAGGCTTTAATTTCAAGCTGAGAGGTGGCATAGTCCAAGGCTTCCTGAGACTTGGTTGCAAACGCTGGGATCGTACGCAAAATGCGAATACGGCTGTTACGATCGAGCACGTCGGTAAGCGGACCAAGCATCGAGTCGAACTCCTGCCTTCCGAGACTAAGACATTTTACACTGCCTTTCGCGTAAATGCTGGCGTTACGTGGCATGTCACTGAGCAGGGCCATTTCTCCAAAATAATCACCAGGGCCAAGGATAGCGAGCTCCATTCCGTGCGTACCATCGGTATTCTTGAAGCCTCGAGGACCCTCTATCTGGCAGGATACGTTTCCTTCTTCGACAATGAAAAAAGTGTCTCCGACGTCACCTTGTTTGATAATCATCTCGCCATCGGAATATGTCAATGCGTTCAAGACACCAGCCAGCAGTGCAAGTTGTCTTTCGGAGAGACTAGCCAAGATCTCGACCTGGCGCAGCCATTTGGCACGTTTGACAAGTGAATCGCTGGAAGACCGAGCTTGCACCATACGAAACTCAGCACGATCCAGCGTCCACAATACTGAATTTGTTACAGCGCGTACTGTGGCAGCACGGGGGGCTTTGATTCGCGAGTGGAACAAACCGGATTAGTTCGAGTTCCTTCGGTTTCAAATGCAGCGTCAAAACTTACCGTCGTAGATGAGTGCCAGTTCGCCAAAATGATCGCCAGGTTTTAGATAGCCGAGGACTGCTGTGTTGACAATGACTTCGAGCGATCCTGCCTGCACGACGTAGAACTGATCACCGAGGTCGCCTTGCTTGATCACGTTTTGATCTGCTTCAACTTTGAGTCGCTTCATGAGGAAGAGAAGGCGATCCATCTCTTCGTCACTTGAGTCCGTGAAGAGTACACATTGCAGCGCATGTTTTAGCATGGCAGCACATTCGGCAGTTTTTGATTCGGACTGACGCTTTGGCATCACATCTTTGGTCACATCCTACAAGACAAAGGAAGCGTTAAACTTTGTTTGGATTGGAGAAATGTTGATACGACTCAATTCGTACCACACTTTTGGAGAACACGACCTCACGCTTCTTGCGGTGAGGGTCGGATGCCCGTCGAAAAAGTCCACGCCCGTTAGGAGCCGATCTGGGAGCGTTGGGGTCCCTAGGACCATACGCAGTTGTGCAAATCTGCTTCATGCGCTCGAAAATGACTTCGTTGCCAAGCTCTTCTGTGGACATTTGGTCATACTCTCGTTGGATTGCACTGAACAAGGCGATATCACCAGCAGAGCGTGGTGTAATTTCCCCATCATCAACTCGTGGCGATGTCGACGCTCCTGCACCCATCGTAGATTTTCAACCGCTTTAACAGCAAATTATCCTGATGGCACGCAAAGGATATCGCCAGATGTGCGGACTTCGAAATGAACAACAACTATGGAGTAGCGCACAGTTGGGGACTTGAAGGCGGATGGTTTTTATTTTGGTATGCAGGATCAGTATTTATAGTTGTCGTCCTGTGACTATGGTTGACGCAGCGAGCCGCTGTATTTTGGCACGTGTCTACGTTGCAGGAGGAGATAAGAGCCACCTGGATGAAGCGCAAGGAATACCAAAGCTGGGTTGTGCTAATATAGTGTTCACTCTCGTGTAGGGCGACATTTGTTTTTCGACGACACTTTCCACAAGTTTTTGTCTATTGTACATGTGCACGAGGGTAACAACGATGCTTGTCCTGGCTCAAGCACGTTAGCCACTACTTTCATTGTTTCACAGCACGTCTGCAGATACAATTGCTAAAGGAGCTTCGGCAGGAAATCTAGTAACAAGTCTCATATTAGTTTAGGAAAAGTTACGCAGACGCAGAAAGCAGCCTGTTCGGGCCGACTAGCTAAGGCGTGTAAAACGTGGTTGTGCTACAAACAAAGATCCCGAAAGCGCATACGTAAATGGCTCCACGATTCAATACACTGGCACGCATCGAAACCGGTCGCCGCCGAGAGCCTAGCAACCTGAAACAATGCGTCGATGGTGGTCCATTCCAAAATTGTGCTGATATCTGGCGGGCCTTGGGAAAATCATCTACGACAGCATACAATCGTCACGGTTTGTTTGTATGATCATGTAGTTGCGATCGAGACGATGATAACCGCGATATTAAGAATGGCATCGCCTAAATCCAGTCGCCTTCACTGTCATCACTATCGAACTCGTCATCACTGTCGAAAAATGTGGAGCCTGATGATGACTGCGTGTTCGTAGTACCATTCGTGTGCACTCTTGGTCTAGCCACAGGTGCAGAGGCATCCGGGAACGAGTTCGAGTGGTTGTACGAGTCCGACGAGAACTGCGACGACAAGTCGGACGAGCTGTACGACTCATTAAACGACGAAGATGATCGCTTCTCGTACACAGTACGTCGTTGTGGCATCTCTGGAGTTTCAATCACTGACCCTCTCGGGTTCGACGGAACGGACGCCAGCGAGTGTCGAGACGGAATTCCTGTGTTCCTCATATTGTACTGTTGGATCCGCTGCTGCTGCTTCATTCTAGTCGGGGATGGCCCTCCCAATGAAGATGCTCGGAACGAGCTGCGAGCTGCCAGACTCTGACGAACGTTGTTCGCTTCGTTGTTTGCGGCCTCGATAGCATCACTCAACTTGCAAAGCCAGATTTCCATATCTCCACTGTTTCTAGCCGATACTCTGAGTATTCGACCATTGTCAAACTTAATGTCCAGTCCGTTGGTCACTGTGCCATTCACCTCGACAGCCCGTACGTGGCCGTAGCCTTTCGCAGCAGCTCCAGTGTCTTCGGAATTGAAGTATGACAGCGCGTTTCCACGCAGCACGAAGTACCGTCGTTTCCAGCTCTTAACACGAGCTCCCTCCTTCTTAAGCCAACCTGAATGTGTCACTTGTTCCGTTCCGTCCTCACTTAGTGGCAGAGACTCCAGTCTGTCCAGTAACTCCATCTCGTCGTCCAAGTCCACACTTAGCGGTTTTGAAGTACCTGCAGAAAGAGTCGAGAATCGATCTGGAGGAGCTGCAAACTGCTGTGGAGCCGCCGTAGTAGCGTCCAGAATCATGTTGTACCAGGCGCTTGTGGCTTCCGCCGACGCTGTGTAAAGCTTGAGCACGCGACCTCCTCGGCCGTGCACCAATAGTCCATTCTGGATGTCCGTGCTCAGCTCCACTGTGATGACCTGGAAACTGCCTTTGGCTTTGGTTGTGGAGTTCACCTTGGCCGTATCGTAGTACGTGAGTTGTCGACCACGAAGAACCATGAAGCGCTTCTTCCAGTTCTTGACTAGCGAGCCCTGCTTATACACCCATCCGGCGTACTCGCCGTCGATACCGCTGAGTGCCATGATCGTCTATCTGTGTGGGGGTTTCTATTGATGGAATGGAGGCAGTGAAGCCGTTGTCTCCTGGGTTACGATCGCCTCGGAAAGGGGGGAACCAGAATGGCGTGAGTCGCTGCAGCTTGACTGTTGGCAAAGGTTCGCCCCTCCCACGGACTTTCTTTTTTTTCTGCCCACAAAATATTGAGAAAAATATCACCATAAGACGAGTACTGGGCAGGCAACGGATTGAAGATCAGAAATGGATCATGAAATGTATGCGGGAAATTAGTTATATCAGGTTTTCTAGATCGTTGGTTTTCAGAAAAATGATATCGATTACTACCGGGTATAACTTTACACGGTTTTTAAGCGTTTTGACGGTTGTGACATCTTTAGCCTAGGAAGCCATTTCATCTGACGTACCAAATGGGGGTGAGCTGAGCTCTGTGTGACCGCAGGACCTCAGTGTGGCGGTCAGTGCTCCAACGTTAACACCTATCCGTGGGTGACAGCGAAGTGGTCACACCATCGTGTGGTCACCGAAATCTCCATACAAACATCAAGTATACGTCTTGGCAGTTCCAGATTTGCATTGCGGGAGCAGAGGGGCCACACCAGAGCCTGCATACAAAAACCAAGTAGTTGTAAAGTGACCACTTGTGTGGTCACAGTAAATCAGGTCTCGACCCATTCTATAGTTAACTCAAGTAAAAAAAGAGTGACCGGAAACTTGTCTGACACGGATATCCAGCGCATGAAGCTGATCCTCCGGATTTTGGGGAAAATCCAGGTTCTCAATTTTTGCTTGCATACAAGAAGGAGGATAAAGTCGCGATGGGTTCAGCTGCGCTAACGCAAATATCAGAAGAAGATCCGCTTCAACGTGCACACTAAAAGTGACTTTAGCAGTACCAAAGGTATATACACTTTGCCATTCACCGCATCGCTACAACGCAACAGCACAAGAAAAACCTCGTTTTATATAAAATTCCATGCATCCGCGGGCTGCCCCGCATCATTTTCGAATCGTTCGTCAACGAATCCTTACATGACGACACAGCAGCAGGCTGCTTTTGGATCCTGAGCGTCCGACTTGCTGGGTGGACGCATGAGCACCGTGTTCTCCTTCATCATGGCCTCTCGACGCTCCTCTTCTAGCTCCTCTTGCAGCAGCTTTTCCGCCAGTCGCATGCGGCGGATCGTAGTAATGCCCGGCGCAGTGGGCGAGTACGGCTTTTCGTTGTTGTCCTCACTCTCGCGCTCCTCCGCGACCTCGATGAAGCTAGCCGTGTTGTCCGGCATAGTTTCAACCACAATATGACGTCGGAACGAGCTCGCAGCGTAGAGTTCGGGCGGGTTGCTCTCTTTAGACTCACCGTCTTCAGACTTTTCACCTTCCGTCTTCTTTTCCTCATTTTGGGTCGAAACACTGGAATACGGAGGTGGAGCATCGTCGACATCAATAGGAGCAGAACCAAACAATGAGTTGGCCTCTTCATCTGTAACTTCAGTGCTCGTTCCACTAGCAGCACTGGCATTAGCCTGTCGCTTAGCAAACTCCTTCTCTCTGGCGTTTCTGGGATCGTCATCGACTGAAGGACGTCCCTGTTGACTCTTTCTTTGCTCCTGCGCATACAGCAGTCCGCGTCGCAGTGCTTTATGCCAATCATCAATGTCAACCTCCGACTTTCCACCGACTCGCATCTCCCGTCCTCCTTCAAACGTGACGGCCAAAGTGAACGGTCTTGTGGGGTCCCTTCTCGCGCCAATGACCCTGCCTCCGCCCAATCGTTCAGCCCCCATCGTAGCCGAATATGTCAACTGCGTGCCACTTAGCACAAAGTAACGCTTCTTCCACGTCCGGAAGTGTTGGCCTTCCTTCTCAAGCCAACCTACGCGCTGCTGTGAATCGTCACTAGGGTTCTGCATCCTGCAATACTTGAGAATGGCCTCATAGCAGCGATCGCACTCCTGTTTCGTGTCTGTGAAGATCTTGAGCTGTCTTCCTTCGGTGCCTTGGATCAACAGGCCGTTCGTGATGTCCGGTAGACGCTCAATATGCGCGGCAGTCAGTGCGCCCAACAGCTGTGCATGGTTCTCCTCATCCGTATTCTTATAGTACGCCAGCTCCGCTCGCTTGCACACCAGGAAACGCTTCTTCCATGAGCGCACGAGACTTCCTTCCTTGAACACCCAGCCGGCGTACGTCACCGGATCGTCGCGCCCCATTCTCCTCGAGCGCAACAGGCAGTTGGATACTTCGGCTATGAGCTGCTCGAATGGATGTCTGTTTTGTGGGAAATCAGGTTTAACTACAAATCGTACCTAGTGCAAAAGTATAGTGGAACGAAGTGTGTCTGCGCCTAGAGAATTTATACGTACAGTACCTACAACCTAAATCAGAATTTTTCTAGTTTTAGAAACTGAGTCCGCTCACGGTGATGACACAGTACATGCTCCGGTTGTGATCTTTATGCTTGTCTCCTGGCCATTTCACGACGTGAGCGCCTGTGATAAATGACGATAGTGCAAAGGTGAGGAAAGACACCAAGATACATATAGGTTATGGTTATCTTTCACTTGCCGTCGGTGACGGTATCCCAATGGCAGGAAACCGAGGCATGTACACCTGCTCCGTTCTTCTGCATAATGAGGCAGCTCACTGGATGCACCGATCGTCAGTAATAACAACCAAACTATTGCGGGTAGATGATACTACGTACCAATGTACTTGAGGGGCTTGCGCAGCTCGCTGAGGCCCTTCATGATAGACTCGCAAATGTAGTCGATCCACTGCGAGACCTTCAGTTCGTCGTACACTTCGTCCTTCAAACAGCTTTCGATTGACGTGAGAATGATGCGATCAACTTCCTCAGCCACGAAGGCCAGCTCTTCCGACGACTGCAACTCATCCGCCATGGTTCTCGAAAGGAGAAAACAAGGTTGGCAATAGTCGCGACGGTTCAGTGTCTTTACTCGTTAAATCTACCCTACATTTTTCAGAGTCAACGCTTTGCATTACTCAGTTAACCATCTCGTTGTCTTCAATAGCTACCAATTCAATCTTCTACCTCCACCTTTGGCTGCGCTGGGTTATGATCAAGAAACCACTTCCCAAGCCACTTGACCGCTTCCAGACCGGGTGGTTTCTCCCTACAAAGCTCGGTGAGCCCCTTCACTACTAAGTTCACTAATAAGTTGTTCTCCTCCGGCACTCGACTGCCATTCCACGTACTGAGCCCCACTGGTGCTCGTGCAAAGTAAGTAAGAGCTGCTTGGTGAGATACGATCGGCGGCGGAAAGCTGATTCCAGGAAGAGTGGACGACAACTGATAAGCAGTTAAAACGTTTTGCTCAGCTTGAACCGCGTCGTTGCCGGTAAAGTAGGCGTCTTCAACGAGTTCGAGTGAGTCCACAAGCACCACGTGACCTTCCAAGGTTCTAGCAATCCCAGCGTTGTCCAGCTCAAAACGTGAAAAAACTCGCCAGAACTTGAGCGGTTGGCCGTTCTCCTGTGAGATCTGGAAGGCCACAGCTGCGACTCCAGCATCGTCCACCTCGAACAACCGGACTTCAAACTCTCCACCGAGGAACGTGCGACGCGCCTTGTAGCTGCAGGAATCGTATTTCTTGTCCATTGTCAAGCTAGAATGGCACAACTGGAGAGTGACTCTTCATCCACCGCCACCAAATTCTGGTAACTGATCAGAGCAATCTAAAATGCAGAATACAATGCAGAATACACTTCATTTTCTGTCTAAAGTATATCTTACATGACTAAGCAGCAAGGAGCACAACCAGTGATCGGTGGTTCCCCTTTACCAAGTTTCTCTTCGGATCGCTGTTGTAGGATCCGCTCATCTTCAGCTAGTAATTGGCGATAGTAATCGGCGCCAGTGGTGCTGATCCCCATGTCTTCCTTCTCTTCTTCTTCTTCTTCAAAAGTAAGTTCTCCTTTAAACGAGCGAGAAGTATGAGCGTTGCAAGATTCCAGCATTGTCCCTTTCCCTTCTTCCTCTCGAAGACGCATGATTGTATCGTTGCTGATTGGATCATTGAGATAATCGTTCGAGTTGAAGCGACTAATGCGTGCAGCGTGTTCTCGATCCTCCTCTTCTTCCTCGGAGTCCACCAGGTCATCGATCATATCTGAGATTCCAGCAGTTCTGCTGTTAAAAGATCGACCTCGTGACAAGACTTGAGCCCACGTATCCATCTCCACTTCACTCCCAACGGTAACGCGCATAGTTTTGCCACTACGGAATTCAATCACAAGAGATAGCGGCTTGGATTCATCCGGGTGAGCTCCTTTCACAATTCCATGACCACGTGCCACACCACCAATTTCACTGTAGTAAATCAAGGCGCTGTTCTTCAAAGTGAAGTAGCGCCTCTTCCACGTCTTAAAGCGCTGACCTTCCTTCTCCATCCAACCACTGTGACTCACAGAGGCCTTCAAGTCTTCGCTAGATCTGGTTTCTACGACCATATTCATCGTTGGTGCTTCCACCACTGCTGACTTTCGTTCGTTCTCATCAGAAACAGCTCCTCGAATCGCATGAAGCCATTTTTCATACTCCGGCTTTGATTCAGCTTGAATGATCAGTTTTCGACCCTTGACAGTAGACACTGTTAACCCCAAGGAGATCGACGGATGCGCCGTAATGTCAACGACATTAACTGAACGGAGGAGAGATCCCTTCTCGCTTTTGTAATAGCTCAACTTTGAGCCGTACAATGTGAAGTACCGTCGCTTCCAGTTCTTGACCTTCCCACCTTCCTTCTTCAGCCAGCCGACACATCCTTGGGACTCGTTTAGGGATAAAGAAGACACTTCACTCGCACGAGGAATAATTCCAGCCGAATTCCGTTCCATCCCGGCTACTTCTTCATCTGTCTCAGAAGTAGACGAGCTCAGTGAGTCGTATTCAGGTTTGTTCTGCATGGCTGCAATCCATAGAGAGGCCCCACCACGCAAAGTCACTTCGTACTCAGCAAGATCCCCCTCGGTAAAATCGACATCCACGTCATTCGCGTTCTCACCAGCGTCATTGTCGAATTCTTCATCAAAGACAATCACCCCCTTACTTTGAGACAAAAAGGACTCAGCCAGGTTGGAAGCTTTCCGGAGCACCTCAAACCACTTGGAAAAGGCTTCTTCCGTTGGGGCCACGACGTGGAGAAGCCGTCCATTTTGAAAGCGGATATTCAGGCAAAACGGTCGAAGATTTCCCACTTCCACTTCGAACACGACGCCAGAGCCCAGGGCTTCGCTACCGGTAGATGCACTGTAGGCCAAGCGGCTGCTTTCCAACACGAAATAGCGTCGTTTCCAAGTCTTGAAGTTTTGTCCTTTCTTCAAAAGCCACCCACAAAAGCCGTTCTCTTCATGCTGTTCCTCATCTTCTTGGTTAGAGAGTTCAGTGGACACTGACTCTCGTTCCACTGGGCTCTCTGCAGAACTCCACGACGCATTGCACAGTGCACCATACCATGCCTCAGTGTCATCTTTTGTTTCTCCATATACGTTTAGCTTAGTACCAGATTCAAATTGGACGCGTAAGGATCCGCTCGGCTCGTGACTACGGGTGACACTGGTTACGCTGCCAAGCATTTCTGCAGTTCCGTTAACGTGTTTGTAGTGGTGCAGAATATTCCCGTTTAAGGCGAAGTACCGCAATTTCCAAGACGACGTGCCATCATCTTGCTTGTATAACCACCCTCGTTTAACACGGCCAGTAGTTATCACTTGGTTGTCAGAGGAGTGGTCGGCGTTAGCAGGAGATGGATGGGCATTATTTGAAGACCTCTCGCTGACGTTTCTAGGGAATGGTGGTAGTTGTGGCTTGCTCTGTCGACCCTCGCTCGATTCATTGTTTGATGGAGACGAAATGGCATGTATTGGCTGCAGTCTTGGTTTCCCAAGTGCGTCACAAAGCGCAACCATCCACTTGTCCAAGTCTCGAATCGTTTTCGCGCGTACGCAGATGATATCACTGTCAGTGAAAGATTTGTCCGAGCCAAACTCGATTTCCAACGCGTCTGGATGTTCACTGCTGTATCGGACATCCGCCACGAAAAGTTCTGCTGATAGAGGCTCCATAGGCCCCTTGCGATACTCCAGCATCCCATTCGCCAGCGACATATACCTCTTTTTCCAGACCTTACTACGCTGTCCAAGCTTCTCCAGCCAACCTTCGCATGCAGCTGAGTATTTCTGTGCAACCAGTTCGGTATCACCTACAGTCTCTACTTGGTTTCCAACTTCCTTCTGCCTCTCTTTCACTTGACGTAGTGCCCATGGTTGGCCAATAGCAGCAGCAAGAACTCGATCCCAGTCTTCAATCTCTTCTCTCGTCTCTGCTGCAACGTGAGTCGCTCTTCCTCCTCTTGCAATAAGTTTTAATGACAACGGACTGATTTCGACTGCTTCCACTTTCATCAGTCTTTGTGAATCCTTCGGAGCTGCGTGTTGACCTAAAGAAAACTCAATTGTCCTACCACTCAGCGTGACATAACTCCGCATCCACGTCTGCAGTCCAGGATCCTCTTTCAACAGCCAGCCTTCTTTTGCAACAATGGGTTTCTTTGGTTGTTTTTGAGGTGGAGACATCCGGAAACTCTTCTCTTGCTCTCCAATAGCCTCTTTAATCTTGCGAAAGAGCACGCGACTCTCCTGTGCGCTAGCCGTCGTCATCCGTAGGTCTTTTCCCTCTCCATGGATGAACAATCCGTTCTTTCGGTCGGGAGAATAGTCCACATTGAGAACCCGAAGTCTTCCCTTTTCACCCAATCCTTCGCCACTGCCATCGCTCTTGGCTTTGGAGTAGTAGATCAACTCGCGCCCACGCAATACAAAGTAGCGGTTCTTCCAGTTGCGCACTTTGCTGCCCTGCTTGGCGCCCCAGCCGCAGTAGTCCGGTGCACTGTGCATGGTAATTGCGTCTATTGCTGCCAATTAGAAAATGAGGTTTCTGATTTGAATTCTGGTAATGCTGAAAAGTTTTGAAAATGCATACTGCAGCATAGCTGAAAAACGTTTGAACAGGTGTAACGAGGACATTAACCTGTGTATTTGAATATAGGTACATGACGATTGTACATGTATCCCCCCCTATTTGATCTGACTTGCGAGCTAGGGGGCAAAAGAAGTTATATTATCGATTAGACTTTCTCAACTGTAGTGTACCCCTTTTGTAACCCTGGTTACATCTGCATATCTGTGCCGAAGAGTAGCAGCATCTTTACTGGCGTGAGACTATTCTCTTCTATCTGCAAGTGCCCCACCTGATGCTTCTCGTAGGCTTATGTCTCTTCATGCATTGGCATGACTCGTAATGTATCTCTGTGTTTCTCGAAAGTTACCCTCGGTAACGACTTTGTGAACATATCTGCAACATTGTCTGCACTTGCAATTTTCTTCACTTCAATTTCGTGTTGCTCTTGCTTCTCACGAATAAAGTGGTGTCTGATATCTATATGCTTTGTTCGTGAATGAAATTCTGGGTTCTTTGCAATTTTCAATGCACTAGCATTGTCCACATAGACATCAGTCGTCTCTGGCTGCTTCTTCAGCAGTTCTCTGCTCATCATTCTCAAATGTATAATCTCTTGTACTAACATGCTCAATGAGATGTACTCTGCCTCAGTGGTGTGCAAAGCCACAGTCTTTTCTGCTTGACTGCACCACGACACTAAGCTTTCACCGAGCATCGTCACATACCCTGCAATCGAATGTCGATCGGGATGGCTAGCAAAATCTGCGTCACTAAACGCTATCATCTTTAGCTGCAAGGGGCTACCAATGTGTTTGGTTCCGCCAAGCACTAATCCATAGTCTTTTGTCTGTTTCAAATACCTCATGATAGTCTTTACTGCTCGCCACTGAGCGATTCCTGGGTTCGCTAAGAACTGACTGCATTCCCTTACTGCGAATGCTATATCTGGCCGTGTCCCGAGCATTAGATACATCAGGGAGCCTACGGCAGCTCTGTACGGCTTTAGTTTCATGAGTTCTACCTCATCTCGATCACTTGCGCACAACTCTTTTGTTAATAGTAGCTCTGGCTTACTAGGAATCCGTACCCCATTACACGTGCTCATGCCAAATTTTTCTAGCAACTTCTCCGTGTACTTCCTTTGTGAGATTCTAATCTCTCTTTTGCTTCTGTCTCTCTGAATTTCCCAGCCCAGAATATAGTGAACAGGACCAAGGTCTTTCATCTTGAAGCGTGATTCAAGCATCTTCTTAAATTCATTCACTGTATCTGATGTGGGTGCAAACAATAGCAGATCGTCCACATAGATAGCAATGAAGCAAGGTGCTCCTTTCACAAACTTCACTCCCACATGCCTCTGTCTGCAGCATGGTGAATCCGTTCTTCTCTAACCACTCTCTCAAAACTCTGTACCACACTCGTGGAGCTTGCTTAAGTCCATAGAGTGATTTCTTCCAGTCTACAAACATGATCCGGCTTTCTGGGATCTGAAAAACCTTCTGGCTGCTCCATGAATACAGTGACATCTAGTTCACCGTTCAAGAACGCTGTTGTTACGTCCATCTGATGGACCTCATAGTCTTGTACAGCAGCGAATCCAAGCAAGAACCGCAGCGATTCAGAATCGAACAACTGGAGCAAATACCTCTAGGTAGTCAACCCCGTACTCTTGCAAATAGCCTTTAATCACTAACCGAGCTTTGTACCTCTCGATTGATCCATTTGCTCGATACTTGACACGAAACACCCATCTACTCCTCAGTATTTTCATCCCTGGTGTTCGCGGAACGAGCTCCCATGTCAAATTCTCCATGAGGGAGTCGTATTCTCCTTGCGCTGCTTGTTTCCACTGCATAAACTCACCAGATGCCATTGCTTCTTCCAATGTTGCTGGCTCTTCAATCACTCTTGCAGACATCACTACTACTTCAGCATGCCACTTATTCATGACACTCTTCACAAAGTCCTTTCGAGCTCTCTCATCACTTGACTCTATCTCTTTTGTCATTAAGACAAAGTCATTCATCCACCTTGGTGGCTTACTCTGACGTCCACTGCGAGTGACTGTCGGCTCAATGTGAGTTCTCACACTATCACTATCTTCTTCCTCTTTAAATACCTCTCTTAATCCTTTTTCTCTTTCGTTTGATCGTGTCTTCTGTCTTTCTACTCGATTCTGAACGAGCTGCTGTCATTGTGTTAGGCTTCAGGTGGCTTTGACCAAACACCTGCTCGGATGCTTCGTGCTGCACTACACGATCAACTGCTACAGGTACTGATCTCTCATCCTCAGACCTTGCACGCTTCTTCAGCGGCATGTCTGGATGCTCGTCAGATTCTGTAGTACTTCCAATAAGCCCCACCTCTTCTAGGAACCCCAGCACTCGGGCGTTTAGAGTATACTTCCTCTCTCGATGCTTAGCTGGTTTTGAATCGATCCGCACTATACTTTCCACATTGATCGGACGTGGAATCTCCAAGCGATCTTGGTCTTCTACACCAATTCCAAGTAATCTGCAGCCAGTGTCTGTCATAGAGTCGGCTTGGCTATCGACAATATACTGCACACCGTCACCAGTTCAATGTCTCCGTCAGTGTCTTTCACCTCGCTGGAATGGTCACCAGGAGCGTGCTGTACACTGCTGCTGTCACCACTGTTCTCAATTGGCAGCAAATAGTTGTAGAGGTGGGCAATTGCTTCATGGTCATCAAAGCTTTCTCCTAGAGAATCTCCTGCACGTCTCTCCTGCTGTTGTTCTTTGCTTTCGCTCACGAATGAGCTTTTTGTTCTTCTTTGCTTGCTCAATGGAGGCAACTTCGGAAAACGACTTTCGTCGAACAGAACAGTGTGGCTGTACACCGGCTTCAACGTCTCGCAGTCCAAAAGTTTGTAGCCTCTTCGATCTCTTGGATATCCCACAAAGATCATCTTCCTGGCGCGTTTTCCAATTTCTTTCTCTTGTCGCTCTCCAGGAATACATACGCAAGACAACCAAACACACGAAGGTGCTTTAGTGGAGGACTACTTCCAAACCACATCTTGTAGGGAGATTCCGCCTTGTTTGCTCGAGCTGGTAGCAAATTCACACAGTACGCACTCGTGACGGCAGCTTCACCCCACATTTGCTCTGGCAAATTTCCTTCGAACAGCACACACAACGTATTCTCTCTGCAATGGTCCTTATCATCCGCTCTGCAATACCGTTATGCTCAGGAGTTTTCTTCACTGTCAACGTGCAATCCATTCCCAGCTCTTTCTCACAGATGTCTTTCAGCTTCACAAATTCTTTTGCTGAATCCATGTTGAGGCACTTCATCTTCATATTCTTCTGTCGCTCAACATTCAGTCGGTACTGTCGAAATATCTCATAGATCTCCTTTCTTTCATGCATGACAAACACGCTTACAAAGCGGCTAGCTTCGTCAACAAACACACAGAAGTAGCGACAACCGGAGTATGAGGGTGTTTGATACGGCCCCCAAGTATCTGAGTGTGCTTTTTCACCGATCTGCCACTCCCTCTCTGTTCGTCTGACCCGATCCTTGAAAGACTTACGCGTCATCTTGCTCTCGATGCACGCCTCGCACTCTCTACGCTCAAGTGCCTTAACACTGATAACTCCAGTCTGTTCCATTTCGTCACGCATGATCATTTCAAACGCATTTCGACCTGGATGTCCAAGCCGCTTGTGCCACAAAAGAATCTCACTCTTTACATCCGCACTGGCGGCTGCACAAATTGCAGTTGGCCATTCTTCTTGAATTGTGTTCAATCTCAAAATGTACAACTTGCTCGCTGGAGACAAGTTTGCGTGCACAACTCCACCATCACCGGCAATTACCGTAGCATAGGCTGGATTATCAAAGTGCACGGCTAAGTGGTCTGTACCACGCATTGCAACTTGCATTCGGACTGAAAACAGGTTGAATTGGATCGTCGGAACATAGTATACGTTCCGGAGCCACAACGTCTTCTTCCCTTGATTTGTATCCACTGTGACTCTCTTGTCTCCAATACCCATGACTTGTAGCTCATGCTTACCACCGACTTCTACTGCGGCTGAAATCGGACAGTAATTAACAAGAGAATCCTTCGAGTACGTCATGTGTCGTGTGGCTGCTGAATCCAGAATCCAATCGTTGCTCTTTGTCTTCATTCCGTAGCACCTAGCATCAATTGCCATAATTGCTGACTCCGAGCTTGATCTCGAGCTATCGTCTCTTGACATCATGGCTTTCTCGCCATTGTCACGCTTTCGATACTTCCGCGAATCACTACGAGAATAGCGACCATCATTGTCCTTGCCATCTCTACTTCTCTTTCTGTCCCCGTCTCGTTTCCGGTCTCTATCTCGCTCGCGATCTCTGTCTTGTCTTCGAGTTGGATCTCGATCATCATCGTGAAAGTCACGTCGTGATCTGCATGGCAGTGGATGTCTCCACCCGTGATCCTGCTTCTCACGATAAATTCTGCAGTCACGGATATAGTGTCCTCGCATATGGCAGTGAAGACATTTCTTTTTCTTCCTTGTCTTTTGTACTTTGACTCTTGTCACTTCCACGGTTTTTACCTTTCGACACCAATGCTGACTCACTTTGATGCTTGGCGTCTGAGTCCTGCCCTTGTAACTGTTCTTGTCTCTCAATTTCCAAGTACGAACTCTCCAGCAGCTCCACAAGCTTATCAAACTCAAGCTCTGTGCTCTCTGCTAAAGAATGTACTAGATACGGGCGTAAAATGTTCTCAAACTTGTCATTTAGTACCATCACTAAGATGTAAGGCTTCAAAGAGTCTTTGTAAAGGCAAACCCATGTTCTCAAGCTTCGTGAAGCCCTGCTTCAGCTCCTCGATAAACACTAGTAAGTTCTTTCCTTCTCGTACTTCATCTCCATAACTGCACGGAGCTGGTGCACTAGTGATAACTTCGTCGCACCTACGAACATCTTCCTCAGCCGTTCAAGTACCCCAAATGGCGTAGACTCATCTTCCACTGTCTTGGAAAGATCTGGCGACAACGTCTTGTCAATCTTCCAGCGTGCGTCCTTCCTGCGCTTCATGTGAACCTTGTACTCATCCGGCTGTTCGTCTTGTGACGGTACATCTTCAGGCTTTGTGCAGAAGTCTTCCCATAGGCCTTTAGCATTCAACTTGAGCTTCAGACGGCTATACCAGCCATTGAAGTCGCTGCTCTGATCTTCCAGTACAGGAACTGCATAGCCTCTCTGTCTGGCTTTCTTCTCTTCCGACATGGTGAGGGAAATGACTGATACACAGTAGGAACCTCCTTCGAGTCTTTGGGCTCATAACCACTTGCGAGCTAGGGGGCAAAAGAAGTTATATTATCGATTAGACTTTCTCAACTGTAGTGTACCCCTTTTGTAACCCTGGTTACATCTGCATATCTGTGCCGAAGAGTAGCAGCATCTTTACTGGCGTGAGACTATTCTCTTCTATCTGCAAGTATCTGAATTCAAGATAGCCCCAAACGCTCAAGCCGGATTTTAGGAACCTAGTGCCGCCATACTGCGAAGCAGTTGTTTCTCTTCTCTTCGCTCTACCACCATGGCAAAGCTGCACGGCTGTTGCGTATAGGTTCACTACAATCATTGATTGGGCACCGTGTTGTAGTAACGATCGCCAAAGTCGCCAATGCCAGGTATTAATACGAGATACCTGCTCTGGTTTAGACCTCGATCCACGCCGGCAGTCACGATCCTCAAGTCTTTCAACATCGAGGTAGCAATAAAGTCAGCAACAAGGAATGGCGATGTATAACTATAGCGATTCTTACTGGGATGAGCAGTGAAGAGAACGTTGAGACCTTCGGGACACGAGAGCACATTCAGAAACGTGATACGCTTTTCGTCGACACCTGCACTAACCAGTGTCTACAGTAGAAAATGCATTTAGCAGATATCTCTCAAATACTGTCGATGTTTTGGCTGATCGCTCACCTGGATGGCCATCGTGATGGTTCCGCCAGTGCCGAGCATCGGGTCAACGATCAGCACGTTCTCAAACGTGGCAATATTTGAGGGGAGCTTTGAATAGTACATGACTGCATGCTTGTCGTCCGAACTCTCATCGCGCTGGATCAGAATCTTTCCTACCACGAGAAGAAGTGGTGTTGAAAGCGTTAAACAGCGGGTTGGTAACGTGACAAGCTCTTCCGTACCCACTGCAACAGTTGGGTCACACGAGACGACAGCTTGGAGCAGACTGCAGCCTGCACGGATAATAGACACTGCACAGACGCTGTCTGCTGGGATAACCCCAGTGAATGAGTCCCCAGTAGGCGTGACTACCGTAGCTGTTTTGATCGAGCAGGAAGCTAGCCCTTCTTCCGCTAATATACTGAACAGACATTCGCATAAGTATAAAGAATAACACGGCACCCAGCTTATACGATGACTTTACTTCATGAGACGATCCGAGTAGTGTTTGAACTGCGAGTGGCTCGTCGTTTTGTCTCGGATCTTGGTCAAAAGCGACTCCAGCGCCTTGTACTTCAGCACCCGGAGATTCGGGAACTTGGCCTCCATCTCCGTCGCTAACTGCTGGCACTCCATAGCTCTAATGTTGTTAATGCGCACAACCCAGTGTACCGCTTCATGAGGAAAGATCTACCGACCAATCCGATGGATGCATGACGTCGCTCCTGTCATCGTGACGTAACGTACGTCAGCATTGAAGTGGACCTGCCGTTCCGGCCAAAACGATGAATGTGAAAGCGTTTTGCGGGTGGAATACATTCCCACGCCAATGATCGACGTGGTTTAAATAGAAGGGTTCACGCCATTGAAGTGGAAATACTGACAAGGACTATCTTGCTCGCTGGTTGCTGAATAGGATAGCTACGCTGACACTATCACAACTACCAGGCTGCCTACACTACTGCTGTCATCTCTGTACTTATTTACACCGTGTTGTAGTAGCGATCGCCGTAGTCGCCAAGGCCAGGCAGAATGTACTTGCTGGCATTCAAACCAATGTCCATTCCAGCCGTCACGACCTTCACGTCTGCAGACAACAGTTCACAAACGAGTTAGCAACGTGCACGCACAAACTAAATCCAAGCCAATAGGCAAGCAATTACCTGGGTATTCGTTGAACAGCGCCGCGAGTCCTTCTGGGCACGAAATGACGTTCAGGAATGTGATCTTCTTCTGCGCTACGCCAGAGTCAATCAAAGTCTACAAGTGCAAGCCATCATTAGAACAGTACTATCCAAATTCTGTAAGGTTATTGGAATTCCCACCTTGATCGCCATGTTGACGCTTCCTCCCGTAGCCAACATGGGGTCCACCAGCAACACATTGTCCAGTGTCTTCACATTAGGCGGCAGCTTCGAGTAGTACATAACCGGGTGCTTGTCCTCCGACTTCTCGTCACGCTGGATCAAAATCTTGCCCACGGAGATCGTCGGATCACACTCAATAATGGACTGCAGCAGACTGTCTCCTGCCCGGATAATAGACACAGCGCAGACCCGTTCAGCCGGCACAAGACCCGTGAACGAGTCACCCGTGGGGGTCACCACCGTCTCCGTTTTATTGGCACAAGCAGCCAGTCCCTCCTCAGCCAGAATCCGCATGAGGCGATCGGCGTAGAACTTGAATTCCGTTGGCGACGTCTTCTCATCGCGCAGTTTAATCTGCAGAGGAGCCAAAGCGCGATACCGTAGAACACTCAAGTTCGGGTACTTGGTCTCCATCTCGGTGATCAGTTGGGGGCTCGCCATGGTGTCGGGTGTGTTTGGTGTCCGGAAAAGCGCAATTTGGACTGGTCGCGAGCTGGGGCTGTGAATGGCTATCCTCCACATTCAACATGACGCCTGTCAATCTCGATATGGGTACGTGGGCTGCTGATTGGAAGAACGTTTGGGAAACGCGCCGTTGCACTCCATTAGATGGTCGTGCACCTTTTGGAGTGTATGCCACGGGCGTCCAGCAATCTCACACATGTACACAATGATGTACATGTACTTCCATGCAAGTGATCGCTTTTGGGTTTGAGATACATGTAGCGGAGCCTTCAACTCGGTAAAATGGGCGATCTGCCCAATCATTTCTATGTCGATTAGGACGGAAGTCATGGATTGTTCGTTGATACATTTGTATGGATCGGAGAGGGTGCCACGATACAAAAGAGAAGCGTTCGGATGTCTTTGCACATCTTATACTAATACGTTGTTACAACCCTCTGGGATTTTATACTCGCGCTCTCAATACTTGCGCTCCATCCAGTAGCTCAGAGCACCAACGAGGATGTCGTAGCTGGCGGCCACCGCTATGTATGTAACAACGTCGCTGCCACCGCTCACATTCAGACGCTGGACATGTTTGTAGCGCTCGCACGGGACGCTGAGTGTGCTGCTGCAAATCGACGCTCGTGATGGGCCGGATACCTCGCTCATGGTCATGTAGTGGAAGTTGGGGTCTCCCGGTGGCGACTTGGGCTTCTGGATTGAAATGGATGTTGTGACCTTCCCCTGAGAAATCACCTCCGAGTTGAGCAGACAGCGGTACCCTCGGCTCTTGGATTTCTTGACGAAGCACACGTTTTCCTGACGCAGACCACCGTTCTGAACGTCAGGTACCATTCGCTTCACTGCCACCATGTGGTGCACCCCACCAGCATACTTCTTGAGTGAGAGTGTGTAGATCTCGCCGTAGTTTACATGACGCAGGGACCACTGCTTACGGGAGACACGCACAATCTCAAACAGTTTGCGGCGGCCGAAGCCGTAGACGTTGCACTGCTTCAGTCCGTGTGTAGGACGGAACTCGCGCTTGTCGAGCATGTAGATCGTGTCAGTGTAGTACGATAGCACACCACGTGACCTCATAAGTGTCTCGCTAGCCACCGTCGATTGGCGGCATGGGTTGTTTGCCGTCGCTGCCTGCTCGCGGAAGAACTCGCCGTACCGCTGCACTGACTTGTAGTAGGTGTCACACATACACGGAGCGTCGGCACCGGGTGCTTTGCTGTGCGATTCGAGAAGCCCTTCGATCTCACGACACAACGTAGATCCTTTCGATGCGCCAACGAGCTTCAGATACACTGGGTTCATCAATACTGCATCGACGTCCGAAATGGCCTCCAGCACGTCCCTTACTTCCGTCGAGATCAGTGTTGGTGACGCGTACATTCGCTTCAGCGACCCAATCAACCCATCCTTGAGGCAGTTCATCTCGATGAATCGTAGCTGACCTGCGCAGTTCTTGTCTCTACAGAGTGACTTAAATACTTCCAGCGCCTTTGATGGCGAACACTCGAACGTCTGTTGTGCACGCCCCACCGATATCTCGTATCGGAATGGCAATGCTTCTGCTGGTCCTCCGCGAGTGCTGCTTGTCTCGCACGGTAAAATGTCTACACGGTTGTATGGGATCTGCTCGGCTGTTTGCCACGACACCACACCAAGTTAGCAACTCTCTCGAAAAAACGGTACACTATCTACCCAAACACTTACCGACAAGCACTGGTTTAGGGTCATGGAGCTCACACACGTAGGTTGGTATAGTATCCTCGTCGTCCTCCTCTTCTTCTTCGTCGTCGTTGTCCTCGTTCTCTTCATCTGAATCTGGAATCACTCTAGAACTGGTGGATACCGCGTCGTCCCCGTCTGTGCTAGGGGTCTCATCGTTGCCAACTTCTGAGCTACGGTCGGTCTCAGTCAGCGACGAGTCCCGATCGGTATCGTCCTCGGGTTCCGGCTCGTGAACTTTCATGGTCTCCATCGAAGCTTTGCGCTTCGCCGCCGCCGCCCACTTACGTGCCAGTAGGTCACTCGCAGGCGCCGAGTGCGCACCTCCCCTTTGGCTGCCGGATGCCGCCGTGGGCGTCAACATGATGTACGAGTCTGTGAGCACCTCCGCAGATGCCATGGACGCTGAGGGGCTCCGTTCGCTTCGTGGGGAATCGGGAATGTCTCGCTATGACACTGCTGGGCAAAAGCGACTGACGCATGATGATGCTTTGTACCTGTAGTCTCGTCTCTTTGCCGCGCATACTGTTCTTGATCTTAAATATGAATATTATGGACAGCATGTTATTTTACAGGTAATTGGATTTTATTGGAAAAATAAATTAAGTCACAGAAAAATGAGAACTCCATTATAGAGGCGTACTCATTTTCAATTTGCTGTATGCTTAGCCCTTCCTGATATTCGGTACAGATGAGGGCGTGGTTAGTGAACACCTGATATGTACTAAGTTTAAGGTGGAATTAGCCTATCAGAGAGCCATAAAATCTGGAGGAGTGGTCAACGTAATGTATTTAGATATTCATTGACACTAATCGGAGGCTAGAATGTCACTGATCTGGGTTCGGTCTACGTACAGTCCGGCGTGCTTCCAGCAGGCACCGTCGACTTGGCAGGGGCCTTCTGTAAGTCAAACTGCTGCCATGCCCATTCCCCCAGTTCCCTTAGGGTCCATAGTGGTTCTTGACCATTGCTGAGCCTTGGTTAGGCGGATGCGCTGTGCTTGAACCTCCTTCCGCATGGCCAATTTCAAATTTCCCGCCGAGGGTTATTCAAACGCCAGCGTACCCCTTTAGTGGTACCTAACAATGTCAGTGGTCCTGAATGCGACCTCATCTATAACATTCTGATGCCATTGGATGGGTTATAATTTGATGCCCGTTCACTAACCACGCCCTCATCTGTATTTGAAAAGCGACAGCGACGGGACTGTATACTGCACCCGACTGGTTCGATTTTCACCAAGCAAAACAGTGGATCGCGTCGTTCGGTTTTAGTACCGCTTACAGGTAAGTAAAACGTTCTTCTACGCTAGTCTGCCTCCTGTGCAACATGTATACACCGATCGACAGAATGCAGCGTCCATATAAAAAGGGCGCCTGTGATATAAAATTGTGTGCACATTTTGTTATCAACCAATCAAATTGCCCGATGCAGCGTTCAATCGCTAAAATAAAACTCCACCAGCCACTCGATAAAACGGAGGTCTCCACCAGCCACTCGATAAAATGGAGGAAGCGGACGAGGAGTCCTCGCAGCCCCCACCACCCGCGACAGTATTGCAGGAAGCAAAGGAGGTTGCCACACACAGGCCTCCTTGACGAGGTGTACGCGCCAGCCAAACAACGCCGCATGCACTACACAATACAAGAAAAACGACGTGTCCTTTTAAGCTATAGAGGGGCTAAGCCAACGCAAAGCTACGCAAGAGCAACAGCTACTGCTACGACGGCGAAAGGAGAGCGCTTGGCTACGATAAAGCGTGCCATTTCAGCCTGGGAATCCATTAAACCGTCACTAGTGCAATTTTTAGTGCAAAATACAGCTGCTCTCTATCTTTTACCAAAATCGATATTAATTCGCTCTCACATAACCAGTCTACACGCGCCGAACAGACTTTGCACCTGCGGGAAAGTGGTCGTTGCATTCTGTCGATCGGTGTACTCTTGAGGTTCTTCGTCGAGAGAAGGCTGCAAGCCTTGCAACAACATGTACCAGCGATTACTCGACGCTGGCGCGCAAATTTATTGCTGGACGCAATCCTTCCTGGCCATGAGTGAAATGGATCAGTGTCAGTGTCGCTGGATACCCGCCAGCAGTTCACCGCACCGAGCAGTTGCCCTCGTCAAGGTTCAGACGAAGTTGTGTGAGTGTACTGCTCATTGAGCACGCCGATCTTGTCTGTCGCGCCAGCGACTCATATTTGGTGGTGACAAATGTGTCAACCTGCCACCGTCTGAATCAGCTTGCAAATCCGGGTCCCGACAAAAAGATCAAGTCCAGTTGTGGCGTTAGCCATGAACAAAGTGCAGGTAGCGTTTCGTTGAAGGGCAACACTCGCTAAAAAGATTCGCCTTGAGGAGAGACTCCACCAGTAGATTTGTGTTCTCACAGTATGAGACTCATACCTACGGAGCTCTTCGAGGAGCATGTGCAGCAGCTGCGACGCGGAGGCTGTCGAACGCACTTCAACGTCCAAAGTGATCCATTCTCATGGGTCGGTTTCTAGCCTCAACGATAGTTTGTCAACAGAGTACCAGGATACACTACTGCGGAGTAAATGTTACTCTCAATGTCACCGGTACCATCACCAGCGTTGCTCAATGCAAGTGTTTGGTGAAGTTCATGTTCATGTGTAGCTGGTGCAAAGCTCACCAGCAAAACCGCCGCCAGTCCCATAATCTTTATGGTGGTTGAATAGAGTACATGCACTCTGGGCGTACTGCGACGTCAGCTCCACCTTACAGCCTAGACGTACAATATCCCCTCAATCACTGATAAATGCGCCAGATAGAAACGCAGCATGAATGCATTAGAAATATTGGTAATGTAGCGCGAATATTGGTACAAATGTAGCGCGAATGTCGCTCAAATTGATTTCTGTGTGCCACACCAATTCGTAGTGTCGTTACATATTCCGACCAAAGGGGGAACAATCAACGTCAGAGGGCTCGGGACTTCGTAGCAAGAAAAGCTGTCGCTGTCGCCATGTCCGCTGAAGCCAAGGCCAACGAGTACATCGCACAGGGTGAGAAGGCTTTGAAGAAGACGTCCTTCTTCTCCTTCGGCTCCAGCTCGCAGCGCAATGAGGACGCCAGTGATCTCTTTGAGAAGGCTGGAAACCAGTTCAAGATCGCCAAGAACTGGCAAAAGGCTGCTGAAGCTTACGAGAAATGCGCACGTTGCCAAGTGAGTGCAAGGATTATGCTGTCTCGTTTACCTCTCATCTAATGGTATTCTTTGTTTTAGTCTCGTATGAATGAATCATCACGCGCTGCTCAATTCTACCAGCAGGCAGCGGAAGCTCTGGCCAAGGTGAACCCGATGGGTGAGTAAATACCCTACAGAAGAAGAATTCACAGCTTCTGACTGTGAATATTTGACTGTCCCCCTGTGCAGATGCTATGGTGCATTTCAAGACGGCCATTTCAATGTTGTGCGATGCCGGTCGCTTCTCTAATGCCGCGAAGCTGCAGAAACAGATTGGTGAGATCTACGAGCAGCAGGACAACAAGGAGGAGGCGCTGGAGGCCTATCGCCAGGCTGCCGACTACTTCTCCGGCGAGAACCAGTCGTCTTCGGCCAACAACATGATGCTCAAGGTGGCGCAGTTCTCGGCTGAACTGGAAAAGTGAGTTGTAGAGTGGTTTAAAGAGAGAAGAAGACGCTAATCTTGTCCGGTGGGACTGATGTCCAGGTACGATGCGGCGTTGGAGATCTACGAGAGTATCGCCAAGACCTCCATGGAATCGAACTTGCTCAAGTTCAACGCCAAGAACCACCTACTGAACGCTGGCATTTGCGCGCTGGCTACGAAGGATATGGTGCTGGTGCAGATGAAATGGGAGGAGTTCCAGGATATCGACTATACGTTCGGAGACAGCCGGGAGGGGAAGTTCTTGCAAGCCATGAACCAGAGTTACGAGGCATTTAATGCCGACGCGTTTGCCGACGCTGTGTTCCAGTATGATACCATTTCGAAGATTGAGCCGTGGAAAATCACGCTGCTGCTGCGCATTAAGGAGGGCATCGTTGGCGAAGTCGACGTCGCGCAGGACCTGACTTAACTTTTCACTGGAGTTACAACCCCCGACTGTGTAGCTTTCTGCCAGCCTCACATTGCATTTCCGATTGTCCTTTACCGGCAGGTGGTCAATAATACAGACAGGGTTTGCTACATCGACGTGCTTTACTTTTATGAGAGCTTTTCGAAGTGTATTTTTCCTCGCTTTCTTGCGGACGTCAAAACAATGGGAAGTTAGTCAAAAGCCATGGCCATAGCAACGGGTTCAGACTCCTCGCGCTTACTTGGGCGAACTGGGACGTTTTCAAAGGCGCGCGTGGCGCCATTGAAAGGCTCAGAACGCTCAGAAACGTAGCCTTCATCCGTCGGGAATACACTCAGCGTCTCGTACTCTCCGACCAGGTGAATAGCAAACGTCACACGCTCGTGGACACCGTTGGTGATGATAACCTCATAAAAGCCGGGGAAGCTCGCCTGATTGCCAGAATTGTCCACCATAGCCAAAGTGCTCTGTTGGATGCGGAAGTTGAGCTTGCGGTACTGCGTAGGGTGTAGACTCACGCGACGGTAGTCGAACAACTGCTCGTTCAGTAACGCAGCATCGCCAGTCGCATTGACGTTCAATGGACGGAAGAACGCAAAAATCACTTCGTCTCCAATGAGATCTCCGTCGTTCGACACGATAACGGTGACAGTCTGGTCCAGACCACGCGTCACCACAAGGGGCTTGTTTGGGTCTGTAATATCGCTATCACTATCGAGCGCGAGAGTGAATTTAGTGTAGCTAAGTCCCCAACCGAATGGAAACACGGGCACTTCCTTGTAGTACCGGTACGAGCGACCAGGGTATTTGGTCATGCTCATACTCTTCATGTCTACACTCTTGATGTAGTTGGATGGATACATGGTAACAGGCAGCTTTCCACTTGGGACAGCGTCTCCGAAGAGGATGTCACTCACAGCTTGTGCACCGAAGAATCCAGGGTAGAACGCTTCAACTACACCATCTGTGTGAACGATGAGCTCCTCAGCACCGACCACCCCACCGTTAAAGAGCACCACTACAGTAGGTTTTCCAGCTCGACGAACGCGTTTCAGCAGCTGCATCTGAATATTGGGCACGTCGATATTCTCGCGATCCCAAGCCTCCCGTTCAATTGACGTGTCAATCCCCAAAAAGAGCACAACAGTGTCTGCTCCTCGTGCAGCGGATTCCGCTTCATCAAAGCCTTCCGTAGACGTGTCGTTAATGCCGGAACCTTTAGCGTACACGGTGTTAGAAGCACCATTCGCGGCAGTAATCGCTTCCAGAGGCGTCTGCACGCATCCGACCTCCAAATAGTCTCCATGGCACATCTGGCCCAGGTAGTTCCCCAGTAGAGCGCGTTTGGCCTTTGCATGTGGTCCGATCACTGCTAACTTCTTGCCCTTGGCTAATGGTAATATATTTCCGTGATTCTGCAGCAACACGATCGATTTACGCGTGAGCTCCAGACTTAGCTGCTTCGATGCCGCCGTGTTCACTTCACTAGGTGCCACATGCCAGTACGGTTGATCGTCAATAGGGTCAAACAACCCTAGCTCAAACCGCAGCTTGAGTGTCCTCCGGATTGCATCGTCCACTGCCTTTTCGGGCAGTTGTCCGCTCTTGACCAGCTCCTCCAGACATTTTTTGTAGACACTTCCGCTATTCACGTCCGTTCCAGATAAAATGGACAGCCTTCCAGCTTCACACAACGTCTTCGTGTAGTGTCTCTGTCGGTAAATGCCTTCAATAGCTCCTGAGTCACTGGTGATGTAGCCATCGAAACCCAGTGCGCCCCGAAGCAACTTGGTGTTCAGTTGTTCATTGGCGCACATAGGCATACCATTAACGCTGTTGTACGAGCACATGATGCCCTTAGCTTTCCCCTGCACCACAGATGCCTTGAACGCCGGTAAGTACGTGTCTGCGAAGTCGTATCTCGAAACAACAGCGTTGAATGCCATGCGGTCGATCCCGTCGTAGTGTTCGTACGAGTAGGCAGCGTAATGTTTCAGCGTCACGACCGCCTGCAAGAACCGTTTGTCCTTACCTTCTTGCAATCCTCTAGTATAGGCGACGCCGTACTTGCTGTTCACCAGTGGATCCTCGGACGGGGTCTCCATGTTGCGTCCCCATCGAGGGTCTCTGTTAATATTGATATTGGGCGACCAGCAGTCTAGACCCAAGTGAGGGCCGGTAGCGTAATTCTCTCTGGCACCTTCGAGCCACAGCGCACGCAGCTCCCAGCCAACCACTTGAGCCATGTCGAACACGGCCTGAGGGTCGAAGATGGCCCCCAAATTGACCGGATTCGGGAAAGAAGTGGCGCAGTTGGTCCCACAAGTGGACTGCACCCCGTGCACGCAGTTGGCGCCCCAATTGTACTCTGGCAGGCCGATGCTGCTCATGTTTCCTTTGGGGCTGGCTCGGGCGGTCAGCAGCGTCACTTTCTCGTCCAGGGGAAGGCGACGCAGAAGATCCTCAATACGATCTGGAGTTGGCAGAGAAACGTTGCAGAACGAGAACTGCTGGTGCTCCGGTGACGAACAAGCGCGAGGAATGGAGGCATGCAGAGCGGGGAGGCTGCTGGCCAACGCCAGCAGCAGCAGGAAGAGCAGCATTGGGCTACGGCGATCTTCCAGAATGATCTAGCGGGAGGAATTAGAGTGTATACTGATTAAAGCGATGGTATACTTGAAGTGAGCTTGGAGCCGAAAATTGGCACGAGCATGTGTGTAGCATGAAGTACAGCTCGAAGAAGCACAGCAAACCTTCAACCTCAAGCACCAATGGCATGTTCACCGCGGACGTGTGGTTCGAAATGGTGAAGACTGCGTTTAAACATGGTGTCAACTTCTACGACATGGCCGAAGAACTTCTTAGTGGAGCCGAGAAGAAGGACATCACTGAGGGAGTCAGAAGCCGTGAGGACCTCGTTACCTTGACAAAGGATCTTCTGTGGAGCCAACAATTTAACAGGAGGCCCAAACAGCAAGAGGAACACCCGTAAGCATCTAGTCGAAGGTCTCAAGGCTTTGTTGAAGCGCCCTGGATCACGAGTACGTCGACGTGGTTTTCTGCCCCTGAGCATTGCACGCCGATCGTGTAACCGTACGCGTGATAAACTACATCATCGAGCAAGGTTGGGTCTTCTACTGGGGGACAAGCAACTGGTCTTCAAGTAAGATCCTGGAGGCTTGTGACCGTTTGGGTCTAACTCCATCAAGTACAGCATTGCTTTTCCTGGATTGTTCATGTTTGATGTAATAGCATTGGACACCCCTGCTACATGTATGTGACGATACCAATCCCAATAGGGTCTCAATCTGCTTCACTCTCTTGCAGATTGAGTGGCGTCCAGTACTGCGCTGGGTGGTCTCGCCGGGTTCTTGTATATCGTGCACAACTTCAACGTCAACAACACTCGTCGGGCCCAGCTCACCTGCGCCGGAACGTCTCCGTCCCTATTTGTATTCAACTCAATCAATGCAATCTAAAGAATGCGACTCGTTCTCTATCTTGCGCCTAAACCAGTCGTCCGTCCAAACAATTGCCTACACCAACAACTGCCCTTGGATCCCGTACTAAACGTTGAGGAATCTCAACTAATGACCCGTTCCCGGTGGCCCGTCGTTGGTTCGGTCACTCACTCGTCTAGCACCGCCCAAAGCTTCAGTTGTAGTCTAGTCAACCGCTCGTCCACACTACCCGTCCAGTCGCCGTCCAGAGTCTCACTTGCACTCCGTTCGTCGAAGTCGTTCGTCACTCGTGCTCCACCTGTCAAGTTTTGGAGTGTCGTCTCTCTCTCTTGCGCTCCACCTGGCCAGTTACGAAGTGAGGTCTCCGTCCAGCCGTCTCAATCGGCTACTTCGCTCTTCGCTCACTGCTTTAGCGCCCTGCACACCCATGAGCCAGCTGCTCTCCTGAGTCGCAGTTGTTCCAAGATCGCTCCACTTCGTGGATCGCTCGCACTTCAACGTCGTTCTCACGTCGATCTTCCTCATCGAACCGTCGGCTCGCACGTCCAGCATCCACATCACGCCGCACGCCATTAACCGCCATCGACTCGTCCATCAATAGGCTTGTCCTATTACACGCCTTCTCCAACCTCAGAGTCTTCCACGACTCTGCCGGCCTGAAAGAGCTGCTCATACTCTCGCAGTGACACCCACATTCGCTCATCATCGGTATCGTCCGGTGTACTCGTTCGTCGCCTTCCGGCATCACTTTGTGGTTGCAATTCCACCTCCAAGACGTACTGTCCGGCAGCGTTTCTTCTTCTTCGCCGTCGCAACTCCACCATCGGTCTACATTGCTGCCCACCGTCATCCTCACTCGGAACTGTTCGTTGCGTTCGTTTTGCAGATTCTCGTGCCGCTGCCGCGTTAACTGGAGCCGTCGTTGCTCCCACAATCTCTCTTGTCGTCTCTGCATCTGACGTCCGTTCGACGGTGCCTTCATCAATCAGCTCGTCCAAGATGTCGTCCGCTGCTTTCTGCAGATACTCAACAGGATAGTGATATGCCACCAAAAATGACACGTGCGCTATTATCAGCTCGCCTTCATCGTTCTGATCTTCTCTTTGCAGCAGGAAGTTATCGAAACCCGCCGGTTCCAACACTCTCAACGGTCCAATCCAATTGTGCACAAACTTCGAAGCCTTAGCTCCTCGTGGAGGTCGATACATCCAGACTTTATCACCACTTACAAATGTCTGTCGTTTTCTCGTTCTTCGATTGTAGTATTTTGCCTGTCGCCTCTGTTCCCGTTCTCGAGCTTCGTCCGCACATTCAACACTGTCCTTTAGTGCCGTCACTAGTTTTCGATGGTACTCAGTCAAGTCTCCAGCCTCGGTCACATGCATAGCTCGTAGTAACTCGTTTGGCGTCCGTAGCTTACGTCCCATCATAAGTTCGTTGGGAGATAGCGCAACTGTCGAATGTCTTCCGGAATTGTAGGAATACACTGCGAAGTCCACCCAATTGTCCCAATCACACTGCTTCTCATCACTCATGTACGTTGCCACACAGTCTTTCCACGTACGATGAAATCGTTCAACTAACCCGATCATTTGTGGTCGATATGGTACAGGATTTTTCTGCTGCGCCTGTAACAAGTACATCAACTCGTCGATCACTTTGCCAGTCAACTCCGGTGCTCCGTCCGTCAGCAATTCACGAAATGGTCCGAATTTCAACACGATGTTCTTCATCAAGAACGCTGCCACATTCTCAGCTTCGTGCGACTCCACCGTAGTTGCCACCGCGTATCGCGTCACGTACTCAACGGCTGCGATCACATATCGTTGTCCGTTATCTCCAACAGGTAGGGGCCCCGCCACATCTAACGCCCAACGATCTCCAACAATTCCACCTCTCAAACTTCTTAGTGGCGGTATCACATCTCGCGGTCTCGCTTTACGACTTCCACAATCTTGGCATCCACGCACCCAACGTCGTACTTCTCTCGCTAGGTTCGGCCACCAATAAATCTGTGCAACTCGCGCTTGTGTATGTGTCGTCCGTAGATGTCCAGCCCAAATCGAATCATGGCACTCTTTAAATGCCAACGCCCACAGTGCAGGTGGTAAAATCACGCGCAATCCGTCCGGAGTTTCAATCACAGCCAACCCGTAGCTCGTCGTCACATGCATGTTCCTGTACTCGCCTTCCTTGATCAATCTCTGCACCATTTTGCTCTTCGTTTGTGCATCCGTGATCTCTTCGTCTGTCAATTGTAATGTATCGCCGTGTTCTCTTCGCTGCCGTCGTTCTTCCGCACTACGTTCCGAAAGCTGGTATCGCTGGCTCTGGGACATCGGTACTCGGTGCTGCTCATCATCCGGCCTCTTATCAGCTCATGGCCATCCACCGCTCGCTATCCCGTGGTTCGTGTCTGTCCCGCTGGTCGCCCAACATTGCTCCTTTCGTTCGCTGGCTTCTGTTTGTTCACGGCACTCACGATCCGTCGTTCAGGCTCGTCATCAGCGTCGTCATCGGCATCGTTGTCGGCGTCGCTATCGGCACTGTCATCGGCGTCGTCATCGTACACTAACTGCACCTCCCGCGACTCGCTGGTTGTTCGCTTTAGCGCTTCACGTCGTGATAATGGTTTCTTCTTCGTCAGTGTCTTTGCCGTAGTAGCATCTCGCCGTCTAGTGTCCATCGTATTCGTTTTGTGTCGTCCACTAGCCGTCCGTCGATCACGACTCGTAGCATTAGGGCGTCGTACTGCATTCACATTCCGCTTCACCACAGGCACACCCGTCGTCGCATTTGTTCGCACCTCTGTCACGCTGCACGCCTTCTCCAGACTCGAATCATCAACTCCACCAGGTTCTCCGTCATCAGCCTCTCGTTCGTTATCGTAATTACAAAGTGCCGTTTGTTGAACATCACTGACATCGTTCCCTTTTTGCATTGCAGCTTGTTCTTTCGTTGGTTTAATGCGCGTTCGTTCATTGTCAGGATCACCATCGCCCAAGTTCCTTTCTGAGTCTCGTCCTCGTGGCGTATCGCCATGGTCCTTGCCGTCATCCGCCACAGTTCCGCCAGTCGTAGCCGTAATAGACACCGCACTCAATCTCGGGGCCCTTCTTCTTTTCTTTCGTCTTCGGCCAGCCGCCGCCTTCACCTTATACACCACCGGTGCTCTCGACAGTGCATCCGCAACTACGTTTGTGTTTCCAGGTCTGTATTCCACGTCAAAGTCGTACTCCTGCAACGTCAACGCCCATCGGTGCAATTTACCGGTCAAGTTGGTGCTGGTCATCAACCACTTCAAAGCCGCGTGATCAGTGACTATCACGAATCTCCGTCCATACAGGTAAGGTCGAAACAATTTTATCGCCCACACCACTGCCAGACATTCTAAATCCGTAATTCCGTACTTTGTTTCAGCTTCGTTGTTGACTTTGCTCGCATACGCCACAGGCCTCCAGCCATCGCCATCGTTCTGCATCAGACTCGCGCCCAAGCCTATCGTACTCGCATCAGTAAATAGTCGAAACGGAAGTCGGAAATCAGGGTAGCGTAACACCGGTTTTGTAGTTAGCACTCGTTTTACCTCATCGAATGCAGCGTCTTGCGCTGCCCCCCAGTCCCAATGCACGTTCTTCCTCAACAGCTTCGTTAGTGGCTCCATCATCGATCCGAACCCCTTCACGAATTTTCGGTAGTATCCAGCCAAGTGCACGAACCGCTTCACTTCCACCGCGTCCGTCGGTTTCGGGAATTCACGTACAGCGTTCACCAGTCGATCCAGTGGTCGCACACCTTCCTTACTAAGTTCATGCCCGAGATACTCCATCGTCTCCGTTGCAAATACACATTTCTTCAACTTCAATGTCAGACCAGCACTGGACAACCGTTCCAGCACACACGCCAACTCCAGAATGTGTCGTTCAATTCCGCCTCTAGTGTAGATCACGATGTCATCTAGATAGACCAAGCACGTAGTCCAGGTTAAGCCACGTAATACACTGTTCATCATTCGTTGAAATGTCGATGGTGCGTTCATCAGTCCAAATGGCATCCTCGTGAACTGGTACAAACCCTGCTTCGTAGTAAAGGCCGTCATCGCTTTGTCATTCAATGCCATTAGAATTTGCCAATAACCCGCTTTCAAATCAAGAGTAGTGAACAACAGTGAACCACCCAAAGATTCCAAAGTTTCGTCGATTCGTGGTAGCGGATATACATCTTTCCGAGTGATCTTGTTCAGTGCTCTGTAGTCTACACAGAATCGTACTTCGCCATCTTTTTTTCCGTACTAGGACCACAGGAAACCCCCACGCTCTGTTGCCTTCTTCGATCACGCCCGCAGCTAGCATCTTCTTCACGTTTTCTTCAATAATGGCATCTTCCGTTTGAGCTTGACGTCTTCTCTTCATCATGATCGGTGCCGCGTTGCCGGTATCAATGTGATGCTCAACAGGTAGCGCTGTGGCAGGTGGACAGTCATCTTTGTTCGTCAATAGCTCCGGATAAGCTCGCAATAGCTTCAGGATCAGCTCGCGACTCTCTGTGTCCTGCACTCCAGTCACCACTTCATTTTCGTTGTCCAGTGGCTTGCTGTCACTCATCTCGTTCAACCACTGTTTCAATCGATCTTGCTGCAACGCACCATTCATTTCTAGGATCTCAACATCTTCATCCAGAGGTATCCACGTGCCGAGAGCTTTCTTCGATGGTAGCTTCACTCTTCCATTCGCGGAGTTCACCATTGGCACCCATGCTTTGCCGTTCTGCACCGTCGTCACCGTGGCGCTCAACATCACTGCACCCGTTCGTCTACTCGGTACAAATATGCCAACCTCGCCATCGGGAGCTGCTACAGCTACTTCCACCGAAGTCACTGCTCTGCCCTGCAATTGCGTCCGTTTAGCCATCCTCACTGCTGCCACTCGAGCACCGTTCGCGTTGTTCGTAGTCCCTGTCGTAGTGTGAAACGGTATGATCACCTTCCGATCATCTTCTCGATAGCTCAACTCGTTTCGTTCAAAATCCATGGTAGCACCGTGTTGTCGCAGGAAGTCAACGCCCAACAGAAAGTCACTCGTACAGCCATCTACAATACATGCGTCCGCATATACCGTCTCACCAAACACAGTCTTGAATTGGAACCTCCACATGCCAATCACATCCAACAAGAAGCCACCTATTCCTTCAACGTAGTCGATAGGCGCATCTCCTTCTATTCGATCACCATGTTTCATCCAGTCAGTTCCAGCAATTGTGTATCGCGCACAACTGTCCAGTTTGATTCCATGCCAGATATTGTTCACCAACACCTTTGCCGTAGGTAAACCGTCCTCAGAGCTCACCGTTGTCTCGTCACCATTGTCACCGGTCGACGATCGACTAACATCTCCTCGTATGCGCTTCACCAACTTCACTGGCACCGGTTTCGAACGACTCTCATCTTCATTTGTTCGCGGTTCCGCTTTACGTCGCTCTCGTCGCTTGTTCAACGCTTGCAGACCATCAACTGCCTCTTTAATGCGGCTCAATCGTAATGCGAGTCTGTTCAGCCTTTGTTTGCTCTGCCAATTCTCGTTCGGCTCGTAGCTTTGCTTGTCGTCGCTGTCGGGCGTCTTTTCGTGCTGCACGCCGCACCAATCGCCGCTGAGCAGTTAGTCGTCGTCGTGCTACCGTCTTCTCGTCAGAGTCATGTGCAGGAACCTTCGCGCCTTCTCCAGTTTCAAGCGTTCCGTTCTCTTGTGGATCCGCTGTTATCGTTCGTGCTTTCGTCTGGTCATCAAGCGCCACAACACGTTCGACATTCGCTGGTACGCTTGCCTGTTCACTCGGTTCACGGGCGCCGTCCGGTCGATCGTGGCTCGGTCGTTCCTGTTCATCATGGGCACCGTCACTTTGATCACTCTTCGTTGCCGTTTCGCCGTTCCATTGACTCGGTGCGTTCGTTTCTCGCCGAATCGCGGCCATAGCGTTGCTCTTCGACTCATCTTTCGTCGTTTCTCGTGTAGCTTCATTCACTTGGGTCATCATACGCGTCGCCGTTGCCATGCCAGGTCGCACAGTTGCCACGTAGATTGCCGCTCGTTCATCATCACGTTCTTCTTCATTCCGTCTCATTCCAGCAATTACTGCGTTCACCCGAGCCACCGCGTGTGTCTGGAGTTTCGCTATCGTCGTAGGTCGCTCTGATGCCGGGTTTCCGTCAACGTTGCTTCGGTCTCCATTCGCAGTCCGTCGGGGAGTCACATGTACATTCGGACGTCGTATTCCCCGTACTACACCCGGTTTTCGTTTCCCGCTGATTTCTGCATTGCCACGGCTCGCTTCTGCAGGTACTCGTCGTTGCGCTTCTTGGCTTCTTCGTTAGTGCAGTCTCGAGCAAAATGTCCACGTTGCTGACATGCATAACATCTCGGCTCAGTTGTGCAATGCGATGACCAGTGTCCTTCTTTTCCGCAGTGGAAACAAGTTCCAGGTGGTTGTCGCTCTCGTCCTCCAGCCGTCTGTTGTCGTACTTCTACAATTCTGGTCTCGCCATAGTGACTGTCATCAGCTGCTGCTCGTTTTACCGCAGCCATTGTCGGATTTGTCTTCGGTCGCTTCGTTCGTGGTGCCTCCATTTCTTCCTCGGAGCTAGAGTCAATCATTGTTCGCTTCACTGGCTTTCTCGTCTTCGGCTTGGTGGCATCCGGCTTGACTTTCGGCTTCGCTTTCTTTTTCTCAGGCTTTGGTTTCACCGCCCAATATCTGCCATTCCAAGATTTTCCAGGTGGAAACTCGTACACTCCAGCAGGTCCGTTATAAACACCTTGTTGATTGTTACACACTGCCATTGCGTCTGACACTTGTTTCATCACTGCATTCTCGCTCACAGTCTCTTCCGGTTTCTCAATGGGGATCGTCAACGTGCCCACGCCTGGAATAATCACCATTCGTTTCTCTTCACTGGTTGTCGTCGGAACTGCTGGACCTGGAGGTGTCGACTGATTTGCTCCCAACATTGTCGGTACGGCGTAGTCCATCGGGTCATCTATCTCAATCGCTTTCTCCACCGCTTCTTCCAACGTCGCAGGTCTCGGTGGTTGCTTCACCAACTGGCGTAAGGTTTTGTCAATGCATCGGTAGAATTCAACTTCGTCCAGGTACGATCTTTCCTATGCAATCTCCGATCCATATTAACCCACCATCGTGCTGCGCTTTCCATCAGCTTATTACCCAGAATGAAATACAACGAACGATCAGACCATTCGCCACGTCCTGATTCTCGAGCTCCTCTCAGTGCCAAATCTATACGATCAACCCACGTGGACACGGAAGCCCTCGGTGTCGGGGTAAAACTCGGCAATTCCAAGTCTTTAATGTTCCTCGCTCGTCGTTGGTATCGACCACCGCGTTCCTCGGATCTTCTGCGTGCTCTGCTCTCATTCCGACCACGTCGCTCTCGTCGGTCACGTCGCTCTCGAGCTCTAGGTCGTTCATTTGGTTCGTGGCGTCGTCCACGTCGTCGCAATCCATGGTGTCGCCGTCGCTCGGCATTAGAATGGTCGCTAGTGCCGCTGCTTCCATCATAACTGGAATTACTTCCAGAGCTTTCGTTCGAGCCATCACTGTCATGTCCATGCGGTCGCCCATGATCGCTTTCACTGTCATCACCGTCAGAGCTATCACTGTTGTCTGGTGGTGGATCTCCACGTGCTGCTCGCCGAGGTGGTGATCGTGATCGTTGTCGCTGTAGTTCTCTATGCTCATGCCTATCAGCTGGTGATCGTCTCCGTTCGTTTCCATGCTCCCGTCGCTGACTTCGTGGTCTCGGAACGCCATCATCACGACGTCGGTATTCCTTTCGATGCGCCTCCCGTTCTCGTGGCCTACTTCGTGAGTGTTGGTCGTCTACATCCCCGTGTCGATATTCATCCCGCCGAGATTCGCGTACACGTTGTCGTACACCTCGTGATTCTATGCGTTGTTGATCGTGGTCCTGGGCTTCTTGTCCCACGTCTCGCTGGGGTGCCATAGGTACTTCAAGTATCGGTGCTGCATTTTCCTGGACTTCCATTCGTTCTGCTGACTCCAAAGGCTGTTGCTCCGCCTGAGGTCGCTCAACTGCATCATTCGTCTCCGGAAACCGATCTACCACCTGCGTTGTCAATCTCCGCAAGCCTACAGCTAACTCTCGTATTCCATTCGGCATTGAGTCTCCGTCCACTGCTTTGCTACGGGACACTGCTGTTTCCAATCGTTGTACCATCTTCACAAAAGCTTCCAGCTCAGCATCGGTAGGACCTTCATCAGCTTGCTCTGTTAATGTATCAGTAGCTTCGTCACCCACGGACTCTACGGTTCTGGTGCGCGTCCGTTCCATTGCTTCTTCGTCTGCTTCCAACGCTACTTCACCACTCGGCGCCTCCACATCATCACTGGTGTCGTTGTCTTCCGCTTTCGCTTCATCATCTCGTGGATTTGGCTTCTTACTGCGATGGACCCCGAGTTGACAAGTCGGCAGCAGAAGCGAGAGTGAACGCCCGATACCGGTTTAAAGATGAGCCTTATGCCGATTTCGCTGCTGGGTTACGAGAAGCTGCGGACAGATGTTTTCGTTGATGCTGTCACTGTGGATGTACGTGTGCTCATTGTATTTGTTTCTTTCCGTCGTTTTCGTAATTCACGCTTTTTCGATAATAGCCCCTGTATGACCACCATGTGACGATACCAATCCCAATAGGGTCTCAATCTGCTTCACTCTCTTGCAGATTGAGTGGCGTCCAGTACTGCGCTGGGTGGTCTCGCCGGGTTCTTGTATATCGTGCACAACTTCAACGTCAACAACACTCGTCGGGCCCAGCTCACCTGCGCCGGAACGTCTCCGTCCCTATTTGTATTCAACTCAATCAATGCAATCTAAAGAATGCGACTCGTTCTCTATCTTGCGCCTAAACCAGTCGTCCGTCCAAACAATTGCCTACACCAACAACTGCCCTTGGATCCCGTACTAAACGTTGAGGAATCTCAACTAATGACCCGTTCCCGGTGGCCCGTCGTTGGTTCGGTCACTCACTCGTCTAGCACCGCCCAAAGCTTCAGTTGTAGTCTAGTCAACCGCTCGTCCACACTACCCGTCCAGTCGCCGTCCAGAGTCTCACTTGCACTCCGTTCGTCGAAGTCGTTCGTCACTCGTGCTCCACCTGTCAAGTTTTGGAGTGTCGTCTCTCTCTCTTGCGCTCCACCTGGCCAGTTACGAAGTGAGGTCTCCGTCCAGCCGTCTCAATCGGCTACTTCGCTCTTCGCTCACTGCTTTAGCGCCCTGCACACCCATGAGCCAGCTGCTCTCCTGAGTCGCAGTTGTTCCAAGATCGCTCCACTTCGTGGATCGCTCGCACTTCAACGTCGTTCTCACGTCGATCTTCCTCATCGAACCGTCGGCTCGCACGTCCAGCATCCACATCACGCCGCACGCCATTAACCGCCATCGACTCGTCCATCAATAGGCTTGTCCTATTACATGTAGTAACAGTACGAGACCCGTATATCGTCGTAGCTTTCAGCAGCACCGCAAGTTGTCGCCGATATCACTGCTGATGCTGTGGGATTCAACCGTAAGTCAACCGCTTTCACTCGATATTCACAGTGCACTTTGATTATCGAGTTGAAGAACTGCAAAATGTTGCCTTGGTTCGAAGTGTAACGGGGTTACATTGAAGAGTGACTTTAGTCACTCTTCCGAAGTGGATACATTTGGTGTGTCACACATCATGGTGACACGTGGCAGGTGGCTCCGCACTCACCTTCTATATAGGTTACACTATAGATATCTTTTAGTTTGTATTGCAGGCCAAGCTAACAAGTATCTATAATATATTCAGTCTTAAATCTACCTAATATTTACTTAGTCTCCCCAAGTCTTTGGGGACCGAGTGAACTGCCGTTCACTAGGAGTTTGTATACTCCAAGCCTTCCTCTGTGTGAAGTGCTGTGTGACCCCCGTCACACTTGGTAGCACTTGTAGTCAATCCTACGCCTACGCGGGTAGATTGATTACCTGAATCCTCTGTGGCCAGAAGTAGTTGGCCACCATGGATCGAAGTGAGTTTCCTCACTTGACCGACTCTCAGTTTGAGTCGGTTTGGAAGATGGCGGGCATCTTTGGGATGGATGCCTTCCGAAGCTTGGCGGCGGCGACGCCGGCCGAGCAGGTCGAACGCGTGGCGGCGTTCGACATGTACGAACGTGGGCTCATTGAGCACGTTCGAGGAACCTTTGAGGCTCCTGTGGTTGAACCGAGGCCGGTTCAACCCAAGCCTTTAAGACTCAAGGTTCTTCCCTATGAAGGGAAAGAAGGTGAAAACCTTCACTTCTGGATTCGAGAAGTTGAGCTCGCCATGGAGGCGGCTCTCATCTCGGTGGAGCGACTTCGGGTCGCTTTCGCGCTGTCTAACCTCGGGGGTCGAGCGAAGACATGGGCGTACACGCGCGAAGCGACGTCGCCTGGATGTTTTACATCCTGGGCCCAGCTGTGCGAACAGCTTCGGGCCGCATTCCTCCCGGCGAACTATGAGTATCGCCAGCGGTCACGCTTCCTAGCCTGCAAGCAAGGGAAACGTGACCTGCACGAGTACATCCAAGAGATGCGCGTTCTCGCGGCATCTCTGGTAGGGAACCCCCTACCTGAACACATCCAAGTAACTGTGTTCATGGACGGCTTAAGAGTAAGCCCGCGCACGCAACTGTTCCGCGTGCAGGTCAACACGATGGAGGAGGCGATTCAAGTCGCGCTCCAGGAGGAGTACAGCCATACACAGGCTCAGACTCCTGCCTCTGCGTGGCAAGGCCACAGCGGGCCGACGACGGCGTCGGCCAGTGCTCCTGGGGATGGAGCAGGCTCGGGACCAGCCCCTATGGACTTGGGGCTCGCCGAGCAGAAACGCATCCGCTGTTTCGAGTGCGGGCGTTTCGGACACTTCGCACGTGTCTGCCCCTCTGGGGGGCAATGGAAGAGGTCTTCTAAGCCTCAGGGCTCTAAAGGCCGCTGGAAGAATCCGGCGCCCAAGAGTCAGGGGAACTCTGGGGACCAGTAGGGGCGGGGCGCCCTACTGGGGAAACACTAAGTCCCCATGCGGGTGGTGCGGGAGGCACACGCAGTGGAGACTTAGCCCCAGAGAGTCTTGGGACTCTCAAAGCGGAGAAGGGCAGCGGTGGGCTGCTGGTGGTACACGCGAGTGTACGGGGGTTTAACAACCCCTTTAAAGTCTTGATAGACTCTGGGGCGAGCAAGAACTTTGCTCGCCGACAAACTGTCGCAAGGAATCGCGGCAAGTTTGAGGACGCTCTACGTGAGAGCGAGGGAAGTGGGCTAGTCGCCGTACGACTAGCCGATGGTACGGTGGTGGAAGTACCAAAGATCCAGGTGGACCTGGCTGTGAAGTTTGAGGACTTCGACAGCGTGGAGTCGTTCATTGTCCTCGAGATGGACAAGTACGACTTGATCCTAGGGATGCCGTGGCTTGAGAAGCACGAGCCCTGGATCGATTGGCGCGGCAAAGCCATTGGGGCTAGCCGGCCTGCAGTCTCTGACAGAGCTTTGGTGAGTCATGTTCCCACCTCTGTCAGGACTAAGGGCGTTCGCTGGAACCGCCAGGACGCGGCAGCGTCCGAGGAGTATTTGGGGGCTGGTGTAGTCGGTGCTACATCGCCCCACACGAGAAGTGATCGTGGGCCATGGATGGCCGGGGCAACGGGCGGAGGCCCTTGCCCTACGTGTGGGTCTGCAACGATAGCAGGGCCCCACGCACGAAGTCGCAGCGACGTACAGGCTGTGACTGTGGTAGTGCCCGAGAGCACTAACCAGGTGGGTAACTTAGGTCCACAAGCGGATCAAAGAGTTCCGCAGGAAGCCAAGATGGCTCGCGATGCCGAAGTAGTGGCATCGCCAGGCGTACGAGAAGTAGTTCGACGCCAGGTCGCTCAGACCATAACTGATGCGGGTAACAGAGTTCCGCATGGAGCCACGAGGGCTCGTGATGCCGAAGTAGTGGCATCACCAGGCTTGAGAGAAGTAGTTCCACGCAAGGTCGCTCAGACCATAACTGATCAGGAAGACACCAAGGGTGCTTCCGATGCGGGTAACGCAGTTCCGCACGGAGCCATGAGGGCTCGTGATGCCATCGTAGTGGCATCACCTGGCGTGGGTAAGTTAACCCCACGCCATGGTCGTAAGCCGGGGTTGGTAGAATACCATCCCGAAGAAGTCCACGAGGACTTGGGACAGGAGCTAAAGGCTCCTAGGTCACAGTCGGTCGAAGAATGCTATCACATCTTCGACGGCGTGACCGGGCATCGCGTGAAGGCGGGGGCCATCGAGTTGGCACCCCTGCCTGAGGTATCAGAGCTATTGAACCTCGAGGAAGTCGCGATGGAGGACTTCCTGCCCGAATGAAGGCCGGGGAGATATCGGAGATGGTTCTCCTTAGGCCGGAGCCCACTCCAGAGGAGTTGAACTCCTCCTCAGTGATGGACGAAGACGTCCTGGAGGAGTTCCGGAAGCAACGTGCGTCGCGCACGGGCTCCGAGATTCTGAAGAATCCAATGGATCCGCTGTATCCTTTAGTGAAGGAGTTTGAGGACGTGGTGTCCAAGGACCCACCCTCAAAGCTCCCACCAGACCGAGGGATCAGGCACGAGATTGATCTCGTGCCAGGCACAAAGTATTGTGTCACGCGTCAATGGCCCCTGCCCCGAGAGCAGAGCGACGTCATTGACGCGTTCTTCGCCGCTAAGGCGAAAGCGGGAATGGTGCGGGAATCGAAGTCCCCGCACTCGACGCCAACCTTCTGCGTTCGCAAGCCGAACGGGAAGTGGCGTCTGGTTCATGCTTACAATAAGCTGAACAGCGCGACTGTGCCAGCACAGACGCCGATCCCTCGCAAGGATGTGTTGTTGAACAACATGGCCGGCTGCACGCTGTATAGCGCGCTGGATCTGGTGGATGGATACTACCAGATCCTGATGCGGGAGTGTGATATCCCGCTCACGGCCGTGAGCACGCCTAGCGGTATGCTCTGGGAGTGGCTGGTAATGCCACAAGGTCTATCCAACGCACCAGCGACCTTCAATCGCTTGGTCACACAGTTGTTTAGACCTTTGCGTGCGTTCACGCAGACGTACTTTGACGATATATTCGTCCATAGCCGTGCCGAGGAGGCAAGACGGCTATAGAGGTGCATCGAGAGCACCTCCGTCGAGTGTTTGAGGTCATGAGAGCTAACAAGCTCTATGCCAACATCGACAAGTGCGTCTTCGCAGCTGAGGAGATTAAGGTCCTCGGCTGCTTCGTCAGCAGCGTCGGGGTCCGAGCGGATCCTGACAAGGTCAAAGCCTTGCGGCATGGCCTGTTCCTCGGTCACAGAAGGACCTGAGGAAGTGGTTGGGCTTAGCCAACTACTTGCACAAGTACAGTGCTGGCTATGCGGGACTCGCAAAGCCTTTGTCGGACCTTCTGAAGAAGGAGGCCGAGTGGTGCTGGGAGCGCCAGCACCAGGATGCTGATAGCATCAAGGCGAGCTTGCAATGCGCGCCCGTCCTGGCGTTGCCGGACGATGCCAAGTCGTTTAGCGTTGTCTGTGACGCTTCCGACTATGCAATTGGCTGTGCGCTATTGCAACAGGACGATGAGGGACGAGATAGGGTGATCTCGTTCCAGTCCAGGCAGCTGAAGGCTGCCGAACGGAATTATCTCGTTCACGACAAGGTACTCTTGTCGATGAAGTATGCCCTTGTCAAGTTCAGGGTGCATCTTCTGGGCTCAAGGCCCTTTGTGGTCTATACGGACCACGCGTCCTTGCGGACAGCCATCCATACGCCGCACTTATCGCAGCGGATGGCGCGTTGGCTGTCATTCTTCGCGGAGTATAACTTCCGCGTTTAATACAAGCCTGGCAAGCTCAACACGCTTGCCGACGCTTTGTCGCGCAGGCCCGACTATGAGTTCGCTCATATTAGTCGGGCCACGACGGATCTTTACGATCGAATACGCTTGGCGTATCGGGAAGATGACGCCCTCGCCCCTATTGTGCGGTATTTGTCCGCTGGCACGGATGCCAAGGTCGAATGGCTTACGCCTCGACAGCGGGCACGGCTCCACCGCTATGAGTGGGCCGATGGCCTGCTCCACTATCGGGTGGAGCCCGGGGATCCTCCGCGGGTCGTTGTTCCGAACGACGAGGATCTGAAGTATGATATACTTCACGAGGCACACGATATGCCTTCGAGTGGCCACTTAGGCCGAGAGAAGACCTATCATGGGGTCTCTCTGATGTTTTGGTGGGCCCACATGTACAAGTGGGTGGCCAAGTACATCAAGACATGTAAAACATGTCAGCGCGTGAAGCCTGCGGGGCACGCGTCGGCTCCGCTGCAGAGCCTGCCAGTCCCACTGGACTGCTGGAAGTCGATGAGTCTCGACTTTGTCTTCGGCCTTCCGGCCGATGACCAGAAGAACACCGGCATTGTGGTGTTTGTATGCCGGTTGAGCAAGATGGTGCATCTTGCTCCGGTCTCTGAGACCATTACCGGGGAACAAACTGCGAAGTTGTTCCTTGATAGCGTCTTCTTCATCTACATGAGCATCGTTGGCGATAGGGAGACACACTTCAGCGTCGACATCTTTCTCCTTGTAGCCTTCGTCATAGTAGATAGTCAAACAAGGCCCAGCGATGGCGAGACCTTGAGCTCTGGCAAATACTAGAACTTGATCCCACAATGTCCTTTGCGCTCGGTAAATGGGGGGATAATAGCACGTAGAGCCAACACCCGCACTTCTGGCAGATTCTTAATGACTGGCGGCTTCCCTACAGCTTCCGCTATCACGGGTTGCCTGAGACTGTTGTCTCTGACCGCGACCCGCGGTTTACCGCTGCGTTTTGGAAAACGCTGTTCCAATTGCTTGGAACACGGTTGACGATGTCAACAGCGGACCATCCGCAGACCGATGGTCAGACTGAGCGCGTCAACCGAGTGGTTGAGGACGTGCTGCGCAGTGTTTGCGCTGAAGCGCCGCGCTCTTGGTCAGCGCAGCTGCCTATGGTTGAGTTTGCACTCAACAACGCGGTACACGCGTCAACGGGGTTCACGCCGTTCTACTTGAACGGGCTTCGGAACCCCCAGGTGCCGCTCACACTGGGTGGGGGCACCGCGGCTTCGAGAGTAAGTGGGGGAGAGGCTCGGAAAGAGCTTTCCTCCCAGGTTTCCGGTGTGGAACCAGCCGCGTTGCGGAAGAAGTTGTCGACATTTGTCGGCAACAGGCTGAATGTGATCAGCCGGGTGCGAGATGCAATGGCACTCGCACAGGACAAGCAAAAGGAGTACTCAGACCAACATGGGAGAGGAAACTTAAGTGTATTTAATGTGGGTGACTTAGTGCTACTCGACACTAGGAACCTACCTCTTAACACTGTTAGCTCCACGGTGAGCAACAAGTTGAAGCATCGCTTCATTGGACCCTTTAAGGTCCTGAGTAGGCACGGTGCTGCCTACACGATCGACTTGCCTAAGTCGATGACGACCCACCCGACGTTTTATGTGGGTCGTCTGAAGCGGTACCATGACCCTCAGGGTCATGCGGCCCCTCAAGAGGTTGAAGGCGGCCGCGAGGAGGAGAGTGAACCTCCTCGACGCGAGGTTGAGCGTCAGGCGCAGAGCGCCCCAGGTAATAGGGAGTTTGGTGACTCCCAGGGGCGAAGCCGTACCCCGGCGGAAGGTACGAGCGGTGTGGATACACCGAGGGGCCAAAGGAGTAGGCCCCTAGGCGAGAGTCGAACGACGACTGGGAGTACGCGTACGGTTGCGACTCCCGGCGAGACATCGTCGCCTGAAGGTCGTAGACCTCTTGACGAAGAGAGTCAAGTGCCCGCGAAGGGGCACTACGGTCTACACGACCATGAAGATCCTGCATCGCGAGACGCAGGTCTTCCAACTGGCGCAAGACACCAGGCAGGTCGGCTGCAGGGGCAGCTTGGCCGCCATGCTCAAGACCAAGCGCACCCTCAAGCGCAAGGACACGCGCTCGGAGGAGACGGATCTCCTCCTGTTGCTCAGCAACAAGTTGGTCAAGAGGCCCAGTCGAAGGCCTCTGAGTCCCCAACGTCGGGGACGGCTCGAAAGAGCAGTCGAGCGAGGCCTCCTCCGGCTTTGCTTGACCGGAACGGAGAACGCCACTACCATGTGGAGCGGGTTCTCCAGGAGCGGCGTCGCGGTGGGAAGCGCCAGCTCCGAGTGAAGTGGCGCGGGTACCCTGCGTCGCAGAGTACCTGGGAGCCGATTGAGCGGCTCCAGGTTGACTGCCCGAAGGCTGTCGCGTGCTGGGAAGAGGCACGACGGCAGCCTCGTAAGTAGTCCGCGGCTTCTTAGCCGCTGAACGGGGTTGGGACACAGGCGTATGTGTTCCATACCCGCGCTCATTGTGAGCGCTGGACTGAGACTCAGTTCTCAGTCGCTCCATCTGATGATGGAGCTGCCGTTTGCCTACGAGGTGGGCAAACTGGACACGAAGGTCCCGGAGGCGGAGGATGTCCTCCAGGTGATCTTCGTCACGGAGTTTGTGGTACTCCTGGGTTGACTTGACTGTCAACCGGACCCATTGCCAAAAGAGGTCCTCAGCGTCGACCCACGACGCAGTGTTCTCTGGGAGAACCCATGGGTAACCCCATGTGGGCTTGAGACCACCCTTAGTCTCAGGCTTCTTGCGAAGCGAGGTGAATTCCTTGAGAGGAATTCGGTGCTGTGCTAGAAGCACGCACCTGGCAACAGAAAGGTTGCCTTGAAAGAGAGGTTCTTTCTGAACCAAGGCCCGCTCATAGGCGCCTTTGGAGGTATGGCCCCCTATGAGAGGACGCGGGTCCTGGAGCTGCTCGAGATACGCAGCAGCTCCCGAGCCTTGATCGGGCGGGTAGTAGCCCCGCTGGTGGGCAGAGTCCTCATCGTGTTGATGAGACTCACGTGCGACCGTTAATGCGGTGCGCATTGGCTGTTGAGCAGCCTGAAAGAGCTCTTGCTGCTCATCGAGATCGTTAGTGATCTCTTGGGGCTCGCGGATGAGCCCCTCCTCCTCATCGGCGTCATCGTCGACGTCGTCGGGGCCGAAGATCTCTTCGAGCTCCCTTCTCCTTGTCATGTCTTGACAAGGAGACTGTGAAGCATGACGCTTCTTGGAGTTGGTGCTGGGCACCTTCTCCTCTGCCAGAATGGCCCGGGCGCGTTCGCGCCCTTCAGTAAGTGTCAGATGTCTGACAGGTGGTGGCGTAGTGTCGCCACCACGGCCGCTGGTGTTGTCGGGAGACTTGGACGTGGTGTCCTTGTCTCCATGGTGCTCCTCCGTGGTCGGAGCACCCGCCGCAGGCTTGCCCTCGGCGTCGCCGTTGTCGCTCTCGTCGCCCGAGTAGATGACAAGAGTCGCTTCCTGTTCGGAAGGACTCCAGGAACCGGGACTATGGTCCCTATACTCGAACCGAGGATTCGGTCGAGTATCAGGCGGTAGGGACGGAGACCTACTGCGCCTTTGGCTAGGGCTAGCCGTCGCAGCAGTGCTGCTGGGCGAGCTAAGAGCCCTGGAGGCCACATCGGTGGCCTCATGAAGTGCCGAAGCCTTGCCGCGAGGCTTGGCTGACTTGGAAGTTGGCTTTGCAGCCTTCTTCCGTGAAGACGCTTGCGCGTCTGGGTTTGCACCCTTTTTGCTGGGCTTCCAAGGAAGCCTGGTACGCGTTGGCAGTGCGCCCTGTGCTCTGTGAGAGCAGAAGCCGCAGCGACAAGAGCTGGCGGCAGGTCGATCGATTTCGACATTGAAGAGAGAAATGTGAAAGGGATTTTCTCTCTTCTCTGATTGGACGAGAGTCGAATCTAAGTGGGGGAGGATGTAACGGGGTTACATTGAAGAGTGACTTTAGTCACTCTTCCGAAGTGGATACATTTGGTGTGTCACACATCATGGTGGCACGTGGCAGGTGGCTCCGCACTCACCTTCTATATAGGTTACACTATAGATATCTTTTAGTTTGTATTGCAGGCCAAGCTAACAAGTATCTATAATATATTCAGTCTTAAATCTACCTAATATTTACTTAGTCTCCCCAAGTCTTTGGGGACCGAGTGAACTGCCGTTCACTAGGAGTTTGTATACTCCAAGCCTTCCTCTGTGTGAAGTGCTGTGTGACCCCCGTCACACGAAGAGGCAGATCCATCGGCTTCGTGGCACTGGAAGAAGGTGGAAATCGCGGCTGAGACGAGTTTCTAGAGGCGTCAGGAACACTGTAGTTCAGGCGAGCACGTTTGGTTGGTCGATCCCTCGGTATGACACCACCGATCACATTGTCGCTCAGCGAAAGGTAGTTTGGCGGGTAGAACGAGACAGTGTCCATTTGATCGAGTGGATCGCGAAGTGAGAGTTCTAGAATGGCAGCCAGCACCGGTTACGAAGCAAGTCACGCCAAGGTGTTGCTTTACAGGCTGCTTTTCCTCGTTGAATCCCTCGATAATCATTGAGGAGATTGATTATCGAGTGAATTTGTTTACTGGGCGATGACCGCTGATTGGCTGTGTTCAATGCCAGCTATGAGTTATACCATTCTGGAGCCGCTGTATGAATGAGGACCAGAAAATCGCTTTGAAGTTGGTCAGTGAGATAAAGGATCATCGTCGCGAGAGCATCCGAATCAATCAGGCGCGATACCTGGAGAGGCAACGCAAGAAAATGAACCGCCTAAAGGAAGACGTTGAGAGACTAATAGAAGAAGTCAAGAACCTCGAGCTGCATCACACCAGCTTATCCATTGAGGTGCCCACGCACAAGACCATTTGGAGTGTTGCAACAGCCTATTTCCGACTTTTTCGACACGGACTCAACTCGCCTGCAAAAGAGGCGAATGCGTTCGCTTTGAAGTTCCTGCAAACAACAATGGAACCATCTGTGACGGACAGTTCTCTCAGTGGCCCCATGGCACTTCTTAAGAATTGGAGACTCTTCTCGCTCTATTTTGTCGATGTGCATGTGGAGCTGGAGCATTTGAAGAGAGTGGAAGGATCTGGTATTTTAGTGGCGTTTACCAGCACGAGTGTCAAATTTTCAGCTGGCACATTGCGAAAAGTGTTCCCCCACCTCAACAGCGATGGACACGGCGGCACTCAGGGTGGCAAGTGGTCACCTCTTGCTGATCAACTGAGAAACCAACAGATTGTCATGCGTGGCTCGGTGTACTTTTACTGGGACAAAACGACGGGGAAAGTGACGAGGATGGAAACGAGGTCTAACCTGCTCACACCGCTACTGCATCTGCTTGGGAGTCTAGAAGACGTCGATCGCGTATTCGAGCGTGCTCTAGTGACCCCAGAATGTAAACTTATCCCGTGTCCAAGTACCAGTACGTGATTTTGTAGAAGGTCCGACCTGAACAATGTCAAGATGTTTATTGCATGATATTCAAAGTTTTTGCGCATCGAATCGCACGATATTTGTTCGACTCTAATACTCGGAATCAAATGCGAGTCTGAAGCACCGAATCTACATGTGAAAACACGGTGCTTCCAAAATGAAACCAGTAACTGTGAGCTTTCTTCTCTTTGATCCTGGTTTACGCGACGGCATGTCCATGAATCGAGCAAAGGTAAACAAAACTTTGGACCAAGCATGGCTCAGTTTCGCACCCACACCTTCATAGCCGTGCACAAAGCTTCGACCAGGTCGAATTACAGCTATACCATCCTATGTACTAACATAGTACTAGTACTACTAAGTAAAAAAGAAAAAGTCATGACTAGGTCATGACCCTGTGACCTGTTATCCGAAGATATCAGCTGGTTTTTTGTGTGTTACGTGAGGATATCGGCACGAGGGTCATGACCTACATACCACGTCTTCATTGGCCATTATTTGTGATTAATTTTGGTGGAAAGTGAAATTCATCTCGTGAACGAGGACTCCTCGGTAAAGAGTTCGCCCCAGAGCATACTTATATGAAGAGATACTGACCACAGGAGCATTACGATAAAAGGCAGTCACCAGCTGATTCGGTCGTCTACAAGGAGCACGTTCAGGTGCCTGCGCGTCATATTTACCTACTGTATCAAGGAGAATCTGAATCAGTGATTGGTACGTGATCGTCTTTACTTTGATTGTTGTGCTATCTGTCGCCACTAACGGTTGTCACCGTCGGTCTGATAAGCAGGGCACCTACTTGCTTGACGTTTAATGCATTACTTGTGCGGAGATATGCACAGCTTCTTCTTCCAAGCAGCCGTGTAGTTGGTGAACAAGAACTGCGATTTTCAACGACGTCGAGGACGCTCCGTCACCGGGGGATATCTACCACTGCGGTAAATACGCTGGTGTAGAGTGATGTAAACTTGACGGGGGAGTGCTGTGCTACACCTTCAGACTTAAACAGTGCTCCTGAGGCAGATTACCAACATGGTATTTCGCAAATGTACGTGCAACGCGACAAATAGGGACAAATATTGTGTTCATATCGGCAATAACGATCATGGCTACACTGATTTCTTTCTTTGTAGGTATTTTGAAAATGCATCAATGCTCCGCGTTCCCCGCTCCTCCTCAGCACGATCTATTGCAGCCTCTGCGGACTCAACTGCACTCATCAACGATCGTACGTATTTAATAATCCTCAGCCGTCTTGAAAAAAATTTAGCTTCCTTTGACGATGATCTGCACTTGCATCCGTAGGTGCTTTCAAGGTGTGCTATAGATGGATATCCGGAGAGCCCAACATGCCATTCAGTCCATAACTCCCGAACAGTGCGGATACCTCTGCTCATAGAATAATTCGGTACGTCACTGGTCGTCGGGGTTTTCGTGTTTGCAATCGGTGTATGACGCTGTACTGATGATGATATTTGTATTCCTTCTGCAGCACTTGTAGATTGAGTAGTACATAGTGGCACGAGTCTAAATTCCATCTGCCCACGCAGCATCGAGGTGAGACTGGTATTTGTTTCACTTAAGACTTGAGCGATCTTGGCTTGATTTGATTCTAATCGCTGCATAACTTCTGCGTGTTGTTTAGATATTTGAGCAGATAACAACGGCATCGCGACTTGTAATTGCATTTCAACCGGGGACTTAGCGGTCGCAGCCACTTCAAGAGCTTGAGCTCTAAAACGTTGAAATGCGTCACCTAAAATTTGATGCTGCTGGAACCGAGAGGGGGGGAGGTCATACAGCACCGCTGCATCTTGAAGAAATACAGAACGAAGGTACCGTAACAACTGTAAAAAACCACGAGCTGCTAAGTTTTCTTCCCATGCCCCCTCTAACATTTTGGTTTCGCATAATTCCAGTTCAGGAAAAATGAGTTGTTGCAGTTCTAGAGGTGGATCAACAGATGCACGTTCCAGGTAGTACAATCAAGATCGGGGTGGATGCCCTGACAGTGCGCGCATTGCCTCGCGTGCAAGGGGAGCAGCATACACTGCCTCACACGTATCCAGTCCCCATCGTCCATGGCGTCGAGTCTGAGAAATGTCGACGTCCGCGCTTTTGAGATGACGCACACCTTGTTGCCGATTAATATGCGTCTTCTTGTTAAAAGTAAGCCCTAAGTGCTTGAACACTGCCTCGTAGCTGGCTTTGTGCGTCTCGTAGGTGATTGATTTATCCCGCTGCCGTCCACGTAACAACTTAGTGTCGTACCAGTCTTGTGGTTTCCGAAAACAGGGGAATGGCTCTCTATCAACGTGAAATAATTGAAAAAAGTAAATTGCAGCGGCACCGACAGGGCATATATGAACGTCCTTGTTTCGCATGTACCCAACATGCTGCAACTTTCCAAATGTGTTGGTTTTTCCATGTTGAACTAGTATCACTAGGGCAATACAGGACTGGTAACCTTCACCATCCAACTTTTGAGGGAACATATCTGCAAACTCAAGATCACGGATATTTTCTCCACGCAGTAGCCCAAAGTGGGATAACAGAAATGCTGTACGACCGCGGATGTCATCGAGAGAAAAAAATGTGTTGCAAATTTGCTGGAACTGGTCCGCAGAAGAATATCCATCCAACAGGGAGCCAATTCCTCTGTCTTCGTAGTTCTTCTTCTTTGTAGCAGTAGTCTGCGTCTGAACGTTTTTTATGAGTTTCTTCACGGCTGGTGTTCGAGGGTGCTGATTCGAATTTGTGCGAAGGGCAACCTGTTGGTTATAGAGATCAACAATTGCGTTCGTGTAGCCGCAAACCGTAGACCCGCCAATCGTTTTTTCGCTGTTCAGCTTTGACTTTCGCCCGATTACCATACTTGAAAGGAAAAGATGAAGTTTGCCCCCAGTGACCGTGTCTCGATCTCGGAATTCGCGAGCAGAACACCACTGAATGTACTCTTTCTGGTAAGCGTCATACTTACGCTTAGTGTTGATTGGTCGCGTTTCAAACGTAGTCTGAATTGTAGCACGTTCGCTTTCGTCAATTTCGAGCTGCATGTCAACTTCACTTGCTTCTATCGCTTCAACCGTATTCCGCGGCGCTACGGCAGCTGCATAGGATCGGATAGACACTCCAGATGGCTTCCCCATGTCACCTTCACTTGTGTTTGCTGAAAAAGGTTTCAAAATACTTTATTTTGAAAACAGATATTTTGATTGAGTCCTAAATTTGGTGTTGACTCGGGTCAGGACCCATACAATCCAACACATGATACTCATTAAGTAATGCCTATCCAAATGCTCTCTGAAAATCCACGTCCAAGCTCAATGTAAACCCACAATAATGATCCTACGAGGTGTCTGTGCTCAGGACAGTCGCGTACCACCCGATTGCGAGCTGTACTGCTCACCACATTTTCGGTTTGATCATTTGCCCACCAACAGCGAAACTCCAGTATGTTTGGTTTGCCTCTCGTACTTGCTGCTGCAAGTTTCTTTGCAGTTCCATCTAACGCTGAGATTCCACGAGCATGCGTTGGATAACATCAGAAGCTTCCGTTTTGCGACCCATCAGTATCGACTTACCTACGCGTCGAAGATCTACTGTCACGACTTCCCCTCCAAGAGAAAGCTGTTCTACTAACAGCTCGAGAAAGTCCTCGAGGCAACATGAACAGTATCGGACTACCTGAATACAACTGGGGGGCTAACTGCGTGCATGGAGTTCAGTCGACGTGCGGGACCAACTGCCCCACATCGTTCCCAAATCCTGTCAACCTCGGTGCCATCTTCGACCCTCAAGTCGTCTTTGACATGGCGCAAGTCATCGGTTGGGAGCTTCGTGCGCTGTGGCTCGAAGGAGCAAGAGAAAACTACAAGGGAGGACCCCACCTGGGCCTCGATTGTTGGTCGCCCAATATCAACATCAACCGAGACCCACGATGGGGACGCAACACGGAGACACCGTCGGAAGACCCTCTGGTGAACAGTAAGTACGGTGTCGCGTACACTCGTGGACTTCAGGAGGGGAAGCGAGAAGATCCGCGTTTCCTCCAGGCCGTCGTCACTCTCAAGCACTACGCCGCGTACTCGTACGAGAACTACGGCGGAGTGAATCGGATGGAGTTCGACGCTATCGTGTCGCCGTATGACTTTGCCGACACGTATTTTCCTGCCTTCCGGTCTTCGATCGTGGATGGCAACGCGAAGGGAGTCATGTGTTCGTACAACAGCGTGAACGGCATCCCGATGTGCGCCAACAACGCACTAGAGAGGACGCTGCTGCGGGATACCTTGGGCTTCGACGGCTACACCACGAGCGACTCCGGTGCGGTGGAGGCCATCTCCGATATGCACCACTATACGAGTTCGCAGTGCGAGGCAGCTCGTCTGGCAATTCTTGCAGGTACCGACATTAATAGCGGCAAGTGTCGATTGATGGTCATTGCAGAGGTAGGAAGAACACGAGAGGGAGGTAGCAAAGCCTCCGGGTCTAGACTTGTGATGCTTGGGCAGGAGGTGGCGGAACTGGAAGTGATGCCGCTCTCTAGCTCAAGAGGCACAAGTCGCACCGACCCAATGTATATTTATAGCATGCAACCTAGAGATCTTATCAACAGCGAGCATATCAATAGTAATAGGAGTAGTACTCCGACACTCCCCCTTGCTCGCGTTGTCCAGCAAGCGACCATCGCAACTGGAGATGACGAACGTCAACTGTGATTATCACTGGTGAGACGACCTTCGTTCACCATCATCTCATGAACATCACAAGAGATACTAGTACACGCACACGAACTTCGTGCCACGAACATCGCGTAGAACACTGCCCACAAACTTTACGACCGTAGAATTGGTGACGACCTTCGTCCACCTCACGACCCTCGTGATTTGTTATTTGGTTGCGAACATCACTACCATCATAGTCGAGCTCTCGATACCACCGTCAGTAGTTGTAGCTCCACCTTCCTGCTCTCGGCGACACACGCCCAGCATACCTCTGAACTGCACGAATTTAATACGGGCAAGCGGTTTTGTAAAGATGTCCGCTGTCATCTGATCTGTACGACAGTGTCGTACTGCAATGAGCTTGCGTTCACCGAGGTTGCGCACGTAGTGATAGCGGTTCTCTACATGTTTGCTACCGTTGTGCTTGCCAGGGCGCTTTGATAGAGATAGAGCCGCCGTATTATCGCACCACAATGTCGGAATATCGTATGTCCACTTCAGCTCGTCACACAGGCCTCGTAACCACATGACGTCCCGAGCTCCTTCATTCATGGCTACATATTCTGCTTCCATCGTACTTTGAGCATTCAGGCCTTGTTTCCGTGATCCGTACGAGACCACACTACCATTAATCATAGTGACATAGCCGCTCACAGACTGTCGGTCCTGTTGGTCATTGGCGTAGTCAGCGTCTGTGTAGGCTTCGAGCCTCAGGAGTTCCACCTCAGCAGATCCCGAGACTTGCATTTTTAGCCCGTAGTCCTTAGTACTTTTAAGATACCTTAGGACGCGCTTCGCTTGCGCAAAATGATCGGTACCAAAGTTGGCCATATATTGTCCGAGTCGACGCACCACGTGAGCAATGTCCGGTCTTGAGCCTGACACGAGATACTGAAGTGCTCCAACAATTTCTCGGTAAGGTAGTGAACTTGATTGGCTGCTATCATTCTGCTCACGAACAACTTCAGTCGAGCTGCTTTCTGGGGTTGCAACCCCATTACAGTCATTCATGTGGAACCGACGCAGTAGCTCCTCAATATATGCTGTTTGGCTAAAGAATATCGTGTTCAGCTCTCTGTCGATTGTCACTTCGACCCCAAGCAGATATTTCACAGGTCCAAGACCAACTAGTTCAAAACTGGATGCCAATTGAGCCGCAATTAACTCGCAGCGTTCACTCGTACCCATGAGGAGCAAGTCGTCCACATAGACCGTAAGCAGCATTGTAATCTCCCCCTTCTCGTGTAGTGCGTAGAGACCATGATCACTTTCGAGACGAGTAAATCCAATTGCCACGAGATGCCGATGCAGGGTTTTGTTCCAGACATGGGGAGCTTGTTTAAAACCGTACAACGACTTGACCAATCTGCAAATTCTGGTATTACCAGGCGAACCACAGCCCTGGGGTAGCTCCATAAAGACAATCTCGGACAGAGTACCGTGAAGAAACGCTGTTTTCACGTCGTACTGCAAAACCAGCCATCCGCGTTGAACTGCAAAATACACAGCCGCTCGAATTGTATCAAATCGAATTACTGGCGCAAATGTCTCGTTATAGTTGATTCCAAAGCGCTGTTTAAATCCATGAATAACAAGCCTGGCCTTGAAGCGTATTACAAAGCCTTGCTCATCCTTCTTGACCGCAAATACCCAGCGATTAGTTATCACCGTTGACTTCCCAGCCGAGCCTCGGTCCACAATAATCCAGACTCCATGTCGACGCAACGAAGCTAATTCCTCCTCCATCGCTGCCTTCCACTGCTCAGCATACTGTGATTTGACCGCCATTTTGTACGTAGTCGGTATCGGAACATCTCGAGCATGTAATCGAGCTTGAGAACCGCACGAATTCTTTAACTCTTGTAGCCACTTACTGGATTTGCACGGAGTGACGAGATTAAGTTCAAAGTCGTTGAATTGGGGATTGCGCTTCCTCTTTCTACCAAACCGTGATACTTGATGCCGAGAAACTGTATCATGTTCACCAACAGTTGTGTTCCGAGGTGAATGCTCCATCACGACTTGTCTTATAGGGGAATTTTGGCTGTTGTTTTCAGTTGAGTTTGCCACGGTTGTTGCTTCTGCAGGGGCACTTGATGAGCTCACCTGCGTACTTTGCGGCACGAACACACTCTCTTTCACTGAATCTAACTTCACCACGTCTTCAATTTGCATCTGCATAGGAACGATCGACGCTCTTATTGGAAGCTGATGGTCACCATGACCATACACATTCGCCAGTAGCTTCTCAATATACTCTCGGCCAACAGTATAATCTTCAGCCCACACCATATTTCCATCACGATGGGTTGAAACTCCCCCTGAGGTCGTTGCAGGAGAATAACCAACGAGAATCGCAACTCCCATTCGAGAAGATAACTTCTTCTTTCTCGTCCTCGATCCACTAGCTATGTGAAAATAACAAAGAGAACCCCACGTTCTTAGCCACGATACATCTGGACGCTCACCAGATAGCTTTTCATGCGGTGTAATACCCTGAATGACTCGCGAAGCCGTCACATTCATCGTATGTACCACGTGCAGTGCTGCTTCACCCCACAGACTTTCTGGTAGGTTTGTCATGTGCAAAAGCGACCGTACTTTCGGGAGAACAATGCCATTAGCGCGCTCGACAATTCCATTTTCTTGTGGCGTATACCCATTCGTCGTGGTCAATGAGATTCCTTCCGAGCTGCTAAATTCCTGGAGTACGGAGTTATCAAATTCGCCACCTTGATCCGAATGAATTTCTTCAACCCGCCAGTTATTCTCTCTGTACTTAACGTGAAGACGGTGAACAAGAGCAATGATGTGCTCTTTAGCTTCGCTCTTCTGCTTCAGTATGAATATCCACTTGTACCGTGAGTACTCATTCACACGAGTAGGAAGCAATTACACCCATCCAGTGTCAACTCATTGACTGTGCACACATCTACTTGAAGCTTTTGCAACGGCTTCTTCGCACAGTTTCTTCTTTCTCGATAAGTCATTCGAACCTTCTTGCCCTTGATACACGGAAGACAGTCACAGTCCCCAAATGTCTTGCTGTTGGTCTGCAGTCCATTGACAATTTGATTCTTCGCCATATTCCTTATTGTTTCTGAACTGGCGTGAGCAAACCGCTTGTGCCAGAGCGATAACGACTGCGAACTGTTGGATCGCAGAATCGCATTGCAGACGGCTTCCGTTTGCTGTTCTTGTGGTTTGACCGACTCGATTCGATAAATACCATCAACCTTTTTGAATTGTAGTGAGATTCGAGACTTATCCAAGAAGCAGGCAGACTGGTCTTTTGCCATCGACAGGAAATATCCAAGCGACTGCATATAATCGAGCGAGATCAAATTGGCGATTGCACCAGGAACGTAGTATACATCTGAAAGAATCCTGTGTTCCCTTCGACCGGTACGTTGATTAACTACGAATAACTCCACTGAGCCTTTCTGATTGATGTTTGCCGTGCTTCCATTGGCACAGCGCATTACACGACCATTGCTAACCGTAGTTATCTCCACAAAACAAGACAGATCTCCACAGATATTCACCTGAGCTCCACTGTCCAGACACCATTCTATTTGACTGCACGTATTCATCTGCGGTGAACTATCCAAGGACACCATTAGCTCCATTGGACCAGTCGTATCATTACCACGATGTCCTCCACGGCCACCAGACTTGGACCGGCCGTTGTAACCATCACGTTGGCGTCCATTATAGCTTCCTCGTTTGTTGTTTCTTGGGCATTCTCGGTACCAGTGACCAAGCTGATTGCAGATAGAGCACGGACGGCGATCCATACCACTACGGACAGAACGGCGATGGCTTTGATGACCAGAGAAGCGTTTCCCTCTGGTAATACCGCCTCTTCCAGCATGTTGACGAGTTGGAGATCGGTCGTCTACAACCTGGAGAATTCGTCCTCCCCCTTGAGCTGAATTATTATTTTGAGAAGTCGCCGGATTATGTGAAACTTGAGTACCACGCATATTTTCTTCTTGTTCTCTTGCCAAAAGACGTCCACGAACACGGCCAACTTCTAACACGGTTCTTTTCATTCGAGCAGCTACAAGCTCATTGCTGAGATCAGGAAATACTTCAAGGGCATTAGTCAACAGTAAACGAGCCAGTTCAGCATCCTCCAGTGGAAATCCGAGCGTAACTAAATCCTCCTGTAGTTTCATTACTGCATCGATGTATGTGTCAACTCGTTCACCTCGAGCCAATTTGCGAGTAAACATTGCACTCTTGATCAAAATATCGTTCTTGGCCGCACTGCCTGCATTGTATTCTTTCTCTATCTCTTGAAAAAGAGAAACAGGATTGCAATTCACAAGCAACCGACGATAACGCCCAGCAAGTCTCGGACCAAGTGATCCTGCAATTGTTTCCTGTGCCTTTAACCAGCGCGTTTCGAAGCGCCGCTTCTTGCTAGATCTCCATGATTTCTTTTTCACCTTATGTTCGATGACAATTTTCCACAATTTCTGCACTTTGAGCTTGAGTTCAATCATTGTGCGCCACAACTCGTAATCGTCAGCTCCTGTGAGTTTGGGCACCTCTAAATTTGAGTAATCTTGTGTTGATTTCCGGGAGTGTTTACGGCTGCTCCTTTTCTTGCCTCGAGAACGTTTACGCTTCTTTTCACGCCCACTGTCTGAACTTGAGTCAGCGTCCTCAGAGCTTGAGTGCTCACTCTCCGAGTCGCTTGAGTCAGCACTAGAGCTCTCACCACTTGATGACGAGGCCAAGGACGTTGCTTTCTTAGCCGTACCGCTCAACTGAGAACTGCTACCCTCATCATCATCTCCCAATGAACTTCCATGCTCGTCATCTTCCCGGTCCGAGTCATTACTGACCTCAGACTGGTCAGACGTCCTACGGAGGCGAGGCGTAACCCTATTTGGGCTCATAACCTGTCGATTGATGGTCATTGCAGAGGTAGGAAGAACACGAGAGGGAGGTAGCAAAGCCTCCGGGTCTAGACTTGTGATGCTTGGGCAGGAGGTGGCGGAACTGGAAGTGATGCCGCTCTCTAGCTCAAGAGGCACAAGTCGCACCGACCCAATGTATATTTATAGCATGCAACCTAGAGATCTTATCAACAGCGAGCATATCAATAGTAATAGGAGTAGTACTCCGACAGCAAGTCGTACGAGAACTGTCTGAAAGAGCTCGTGGAGAACAACCGACTGGAGGAGAAGGCTGTAAATGATGCGGTTCGCCACACAATGAAGCTGCGTTTCGAGTTGGGTCTATTCGGTAGCGGACTAATCACGAGTACCGGAAGCCGGAAATCGAGTACACATACCGGTAACCGACAATACCGCCAGCGCCGGCCGAAACCCGAGTTCACATCGGTAGAATTCCGAGTACAATGGCAGAATTCCGAGTACAAAAAATTGGCGGGAAAAAAGTACAAGGGTAACCTGGCAGAATGGCGAGTGCAGGGCGGGTTTGCCGCTAAGAACAAGTCAGCCATAACGAAGCATTCATTAATTTAACTCATTTATTGTCCGTATTACTGGGGTTTAAGCCCGCGTGCTCCGCACACGGAGCGTTAAACCGCCAGCCTAAGCCCGCTCCGGCTTCGCCTTCGCTTGATCCGTCGACAGCGCTGGGGTTTAAGCCCGTGTGCTTCGCACACGGAGCATTAAACCACCAGCCACCGTTCTCCACCGCCCTTGTCCTCTCTCTGCTGTCCTTTACTGCCCAGCTACGCGCTCCGCGCGATCCCAGCCACCCCTAGCGGCTCGCTATGCTCGCGAGTACAGACCCTAAGCCCGCTCCGGCTTCGCCTGCTCTTGATCCGTCGACAGCGCTGGATTTTAAGCCCGTGTGCTTCGCACACGGAGCATTAAACCGCCAGCATATGCCCGCTCCGGCTTCGCCTTCGCTTGATCGTCGGCAGCGCTAGGGTTTAAGCCCGCGTGCTCCGCACACGGAGCGTTAAACCGCCAGCCAGCGTTCTCCACCGTGCTTGTCCTCGAGTCGTTGTGCGCTAGAAAAACCGCAAAAGTACCGGTACGAACTGACCTCAATTCGTTTTGCAAAACCTTTCAAAGTCGATTGGTGTACTCGGAATCCGGCCACTGGTACTCGGAATTAGTCTCTTTCCGGTCTATTCGACCCGATCAACGACCAGCCGTACTGGAATGTGACGCCCAGCGATGTAAACACGGAAGCGGCAAAGGAACTGAGCTTGAATGCGACTCGGAAGTCGATCGTGCTTCTTCAGAACAATGGCTCGGTGCTTCCATTGACGAAAGGGGTCAAACTAGCGGTGGTAGGTCCGCATGCCAAGTCGAGGCGTGGAATGCTGGGAAACTACCTCGGTCAGATGTGCCATGGCGACTACGACGAAGTTGGGTGCGTTCAGACACCGCTGGAGGCCATCAACGCCACCAACGGCGTCTCAAACATCACGTTCGCTCACGGTAGCGACATCAAGGGCAACTCGACTGCTGGATTTGACGAAGCGGTCGCAGTCGTGCAGGACGCTGATGCCGTCGTGTTGTTCCTCGGCATCGACAAGACAGTGGAGGGGGAGGTCGGTGACCGCGACATCATCGAGCTACCGAGTATTCAGCTGCAGCTTTTGAAGCGTGTGCGAGCTGTGGGCAAACCTATCGTCGTGGTACTGATCAATGGAGGTGTCATTGGTGCAGAGGAGATCGTTCACCAAACGGACGCGCTCGTGGAAGCGTTCTACCCCGGGTTCTTCGGTGCTCAAGCAATGACGGACGTTCTCTTCGGCGACGTTAATCCCAGTGGGAAGCTGCCTGTTACCATGTATCGCTCGGACTACGTGGAGCAAGTAGAGATGAAGAGTATGGACATGACAACGTATCCTGGTCGGACGTATCGGTATTTCAAGGGTGAACCTGTGTTTCCGTTTGGCTGGGGTCTCAGCTACACAAGTTTCTCGTTGTCGGTTGATAATGGAACGTCCAGAGTCGCAACCACAAGTTCAAATTCGGGATCAAGTTTGGGCAGAATGGTTGGTGTGTCTGAAGAGGTGTCGGACTCGATGAATGCCACGATCTCGGTGGTCGTTTCGAACGATGGCAAGGTGGCTGGTGATGAAGTGGTGTTCGCGTACTTCCGAGCGGTGAAGACTGGTGTTGCGGGGCCTGCTACACTGCTGAACAAGCAATTATTTGACTACCAGCGTGTGAGTCTTAAGCCTTCCGAGAGTATTCGCGTTAGCTTTATCGTTCAGCGAAAAACTTTGGCTTTGGCGGACAGTAGTGGCGACCTTGTGAGCTTTGCGGGTTCTTACGAAATTATTAGGGGGTTTCAGTTGTCGGTTTTTTCACTGCAAAAATGAGTCAAGAAAACATGCAAGAAAACCCTTTCATTTCTGGTTATCTTGTCTGTTTTCTAGGGTGCCAACACAAAGATCGCGCGGTCTTTTACAGATCCTCGACCGTACATCGTGGAGAGATTCTAAAGCTACACACAGTGCAAGAACCTATGCCGGAGTCAGAACGAGCTAAGCTGTTGAGGTCGCTGTCCAACATGATCTTCTGCGAGGTCCTTCTCGGCGAGCACGAAGACTCAGATTCAGAGGAGCAACTGCTGGACGAGGCGCAAGACCTGTATGGTGAGGTAAAGTTAACCCGATACCTGGGATCAAGATCGAATGTTGTGCGCTCAGACGCTCATAGACGCCTTGTCTTTGACTTAAGAGATGATGAGTTCATGAAATCTGTGCGTGTAACAAAGCCGACCTTTGAGTTCGTGACTGAGGCCTCCTCATTACCAGGTAATGAGACGTCTACATCACACCCCCATACATTGTCTCCTTCTTCACATTCGGGCTCCACAGTGTGTGATGATGGCTCCACATTTGACTGCTCGCCAAAGAGAGCATCCAAACGATAGTAATAGGGGCAGGCTTTCTCAACCATATCTTCAAGAGTCATACCGTGGGCAAGCATTTCATCCGTGATGCCGAAGCCAGTTTGATGCTTGAGCTTGTCGCGTGTGGATTTGTAGCGTGCGAAATAGGACTTCCAACGACTTTGACATACAAGTGCTGGCCATGGCTCTGTGATTCCTGCATCGTAGATCCCTGTTGAGCACATATTAGCCTTCACAGCTCCATGGATATAAGCAGCCATCCGCTTGAACCCGTCGATCTTCGTGATCCCAGCACCATGCACCACAGACTTGCCTGCAGTAGCCTCCCCAACAATGATCTTGTAGTTGCTTGGATTCTCAAGCCACTCTACCATCGCACGAAATTGCTGGTCAGTTGTGTGCACGTACTTGGATTTAGGGTTTTTGCCCACTGCCCGAGTTGTCCTCGACACCGGCTTTTTTGATTGCTTCGGCGCCTTCTGACGTCCCCCGTTTTTTTGTGTCGATAGAGGTGGCATCTTGTGCGGCAATGGTGAAGTACACCTGAGGTATGCACTGGAGCGCTCAAAACGAGGTATGCGCGCGAAAATTTAAACTGGAAGCTCTGCGAAGGCGACCTTTCATTGGGCAACAAAAAATCAGTCAAGCCGACCGTCTCCGGAGACGGTCGGTTTGACTGATTTTTCGCCAGTTTTCTAGACTACAATTTAGCCAAGAAAACAGACCAACCATCAACGCAGAAAACCGAAAACTGAAACCCCCTATTGTAAGCAATGGGGTGAGTGAGCGCTTAACCTTCAGCGTTCAAGTTGCAGGTGATAAAAAGGTTGTACAAGAGCGAGTTCAACCGTTCCCTGTGTCTAGCAAGTCGACGTCGCCGGTTGTCAGTGCTAGTGGACACGGGCGAAGGGTTTGTGGAGCTTTAGCTCTACTGATTGTCGCGTTAGCGTTACTCTACTAGGAAGTGTGTTATGATAGTTAGTTTTCAATTAAAAAGACGGGAATCTTTCTTGAAGCAAGAAGCGCAGTGGCAATTTGTTGTTGAAGGATTGAGGACCAAAGTCCTACAGGGCTACTCACTGGTACAAAACGCTTCTTCTCATTGGTTCCACGTCCTTGGCCACTTGTCGAGAGTTGCCGCATCTTCAACTGATTAGTCAGACTCGCCACTGAATTGTAAGTGCGGCTATTGGTAGCACAACCGGGATCCATAACTGTAGGGACGTTGCCCACAAAAGTCGAGCGTTGCACACCTCTCGAGTTCGAACTGATTGTAGACAGCTACAAAATCACACCAGAGCAACGCACATACTTCACTGGAATCCAAAGATGTTGACACTGGATCTTACTTTTTTTTCATCCACTCAGTCACTGTTGGCTGCTTCAGTAGCTCTGCGTGGTACAATTCTTTATCGTACCCGTAGTCGAAGAACAGCTTGAAAACGTTCCGAAAAAAATAACACAAACGTCAGTGAGCCAAGTCAAGTAGATAGACCACGATGCGACACATCAGTTACCTCTGTATGCGGCGGAATATCGTGTGCTGCGTACAAGCCGATACGGAAGTCACTGCTAACGTTCATGATCTTGCACGTACAGTTCGGATTTTTCGAAGAGTGGTTAATAAACTACGAGTGCATTGCAAACAACCCGACGTTAATTAATCTGAGGAACACATATAAACAAACAAAAAACGAGACGTACTCTGGTCTTGTTGCCTTTTCGTGTCGAGTCGATAACGGTCTTGGTATCCAAATTGAATAGATAACTGCATAATCCCACAGCATAATGTTAGCTCCGCGAAATAACCATTCAGTGGACGGGAGTTGCCGTACCTGCGATCGACTTTGTCGTAGACGGATCCGCGCCTATCAGCCTCTTCTTGTGACACCATCTCACCAATGTATTCGATAATAAATTCATCCTTAGCAACAAATTCCTCGACGAAGAGCCCCCAACCAGCGGCACTCAGCTTCGAGCGACCCATCCGAACGTGCTTCTGCTTGGTTAACGCGATGCTGCGGTTCTGACACGATATCTGGTGCTTCTCGTCTTTGGTCGTTTTGTCGGATGTGCAGTCATACGCTTCACCTTTTTCCCGAGCAGAGATCTCGTCTGCACAACACACCTTGCACAAATCGATGTCGCATTCGCGGCCAGCACAAAAGCAAGGACATGCCTTCGTACGACAACGACCCCGCTGGCACTGACACCCAGGAAAGAAGATCTTGCAGTCGTCGTGGATGCAGTGACAGTGCTTCGAACAAAAGATGCCGTCTTCGACACAGGAACAAACACCTGGCTCACACGGGCCTTCGTGGGCGCACGGTTCGATTCTGCCATATACGTCACACAACGCTTAGTCCGTTGGACTGACCAACCGAATGGAAATGTTCAACCTACTTGATCTGAACAGAGTTCACCACACCATTTTGCGAGTCTGTTGCACCATTCACAAATGTAGAACACAACGTAAGCAACGTCCCACGCACACCACGAAAGCGTCCACGCTTTCCGTAATTCGAGAAAAATGTGCATCCCAGTCAAGCCCGAGAATGGTGAACTTTCGTTCCTCAGGAGGAAATACATGGGAGCGAGCAAGGCTCAATATTTGTCACCTCAAGCGGCCGCATTGCTTTGATCTTGAAGCACCGCAGCGTATCTAAAGTGACAAAAGCTACATGCAAAAATCTACCGGAACACGCAAACGTACTTTGTAAATGGGCAATTGACATTCGCGTGCTCTTCTTCTTCCGTGAGCGTCGATTTTTTGGCTGAGAACGAACCTGCTTACACGAAAAAGGGTTAGAATAAATGTACTCGAAAACGGAGGGTTCAGTTCTCACATACCTCTGCCGGCAAGCTGCGGTCGTTGAAATCGTAGAAAGCGCACATCTCGGCAACCTCCATGCAAGTCTTGTTGCCCAGTATTTTCGCCATTTCGCAAAAATTGCCCAAGCATAAAAAATAGGCACGCGCACAAAGAATACGCGTTTGCTTGCTCCATTCAAACGTAGCAGAGATAGCGCGGGCTTTGGAGAACCCGTTCGAGGTCAACATTTGGCCAAGGAAACAGTTATTTCCACAGTTTCGTCCAGTGTTGATCATGGTGTCCTTCTCTTTCAGATTCAGGGCAACGGCATTTTGCTCCGAGATATTCTATGCCAGCATCAAACGCATCAGAATACCACAGGACAAATGCAAAGTATGTATCGCTTTCTCACCAGCTTGGGTTGCTCGATACAGCCATGATAATCACAGTCGTACACAAAGCAGCGTCGACAAAAGAGGCCTGAGCACAAAACGACATTAGACAGCGTATACAGCCATGAGTTCACGATACGCAGCGAAAATAGGCAATTATCACTTACTGCGATAGGAATCTGCAGATTGCTCATATAGCTCGAAATACTCCTCCATTGAGAGGTTCGTCTGGTCAGCGGGATCGTTCTTCGACGCATCCATTACGTTGTTTTCATTTGCAGCGGCCAAGGCTTCCATACGTCGTTTCTTCTTCGCTGCGCGTTGCGCCACACGCAGCTTCTTGTGCACTTCAACTAGCACTTCCTCTTCCACACTGATGACATTCGCGACACGTTTAAGGTCGCTCGGGGTGAGATCCCACGTGGACTGAAGCGTCTTGAGCACCCCTTCACACATTTCCTTGGTAAAATCCACCTCACATACGCTCGTTCGTTGTTGTCTAAACAACAGCCAACATCATCAACAGTCAGTCTTCACTCCAAGCATTTCTCTTGCCTCATTTCAAAGCATCGCCTCACTTGATCTGGTAAAACTCAGACACAACGTCCTCCTCATCGTCGTCGCCAAAATACGGCAGATACCTGAGCGTGGGTTCATCTTCCACCTCGTAATTCTTGGTCAGAGCAGTCCACATCGTTGCCGTCGGAATTGGTGGCACTTTAGGCAGAACCACAGCTCTCTTGAACACTGTCATGCTTGGAGTGCTTAATTGAGTCTTTACTGTGTGCTTCACTTTTCTATCCGGCTCCAGAGGCATCTCTGACGCTGTATATTTTCAACAACAACAAAACGGTTAAAATCATAATCATTGTCAATAGAAAAAGGAACAAAAATGCAACTCACTCTGCTTTCTGATGCCCTGTAACGCCTCAAGAGAGATCTCGTCCACTAGAATTGAAGCTTCTCTGCGTCGTCGGCGCTGATTCATCAAGTCTCCCGCATATTTCATTCGATTGCGTGCAATTTCCATCTAAAACAAATAAAAAATGAAGCCATGTTACGACCACCAAAAAGATAGTCAACAAACCGTCAATTACGTACGCTGGCGGTGATATTGTAGGAGCGAATGAAGTGGTTAAACGCCTCAGCAGCTTGTGCACACAGCTGCTCCTCCATGTCGGTCTCAGACACATCTGAGACGCCTCCGTTGTCATATTCCGGCTCGTGCGGCCGCTTGCGTCTCTCGTCCAGCTCATTCCGCATTTTTTTGAGTTTTTGCCGCGGTTAATTGGCGATCCAAGTTAAGTTGCATGTAAGTTGTACTTGATGTGGAAGACACTAAATTGATTTTATAGCCTCAATTTGTGTGCGCCACATTTTGTGCAACATTAGCCATCCCTTTTGGCTGGCGGACAAAAGACCATTTAGACTGAATGGCGTCGGGCGACAAGAAGGCGGCGTTCGCCACGCGCTCGGAGCGTGCGCTGGTGTGCAGCATCGTGCGTGAGGATTTCGGTGACGTAGCGGAGAGTGTGGCCACGACGCTGCTGCGCTCGGAAGGCCTTCGATTGGCGGAGATCGCGCATAAACTGCAGCGCAAGGCATCGGCGCCATCAGTACACGAGGTTGGCTACAGTTATTATTCTGTGTGTTTGGCTACATTTTTATTGATAAGAATATTGCTTTTTTTACGTTGTAGATCAAGTGTGCGCTGCTCAAGTTGCTGCAACATAATGTACTGGATGTGTCTCCTGTAGCTGCTGTTTGTGGTGCCCCTACTGTCGCCTACAATGTATGTGGTGGGCTAGTAATGTATTGTAGTTGTGGCCAATGTAGTGACAATAGTTTATTGTTTTTGTTGCAGATTAATGTGCAGGAGGTGCTGTATCGTCTGCGGTTTCCTAAGTTCATTGAGCTTGCCAAGGAGACGTTTGGTCTGGAAGGTGAAGTGATCATGGAAGAAGTCTTGGTGCAGGGTCGTGTTCGCATCGACCAGTCGCTGGAGACGATGGCCTACAATTTGGCAGAGCAACGTCGTTTAATCCAGAAGCAGAAGACACGGGGTGAAGACGAACAGGAAGCCCAAACAGAGGAGGAGGAGATCGGCGAAGAGGAGCTGGACGAATGCCGCCACTTGGTGCGTGAGGCTTTCGTGGATATGGCCAAGAAGCGCTACATCTCTCGAGTTCATCCGTTGGACTTGAAAGTGGCAGAGCCCGAGGAGGTCCCGGAATTTCCTGCTGTTATTATGCGCGGACAGGACAAAGAAATTACTAGTAACCTGAGCAGCAAGGCAGCGGCTGCCAATGACGGAAATGCCAACGGAAATGGTGTAAGCAAGAACGGCAAAACTGCTGATGAGGATGGAATTACAGTGCGCGGCAAGAAACGGAAGGCACCATCTCCGTCAGCAGTGAATGCTGTACCTGTTGAACTGCAGATGATGCTCGACGCGGATGAGGCGGCTCGAAAGGAGAAGAATGACTCGGAGACTGAATGGGAACCTAGTTCTGCTTCGTCGTCTACGTCTTCGCGTGGATCCAAACGCAAGAAAAACTCAAAGCGGGCCAAGTTGCCTACCCGTGGAGCATCGTCTGGAGATGGCACTACCGGCGGTGAAACTAGCGGTGAAGATGCCCCAGATGGATCGGGGGCGCACACAGATGAGCGCTCGTTGGTGTGGCGCTTTGGTGTGACGCAACTGCTTCGCGACTTGCGGCACAAGGCTTGCATTCGGTTTGCGACGGAGAACATTAACGCGGTGGCTGGTGTGATTGTCGCTGCCATGCTCCAGCACTCAGCCCCGCGTGAACGCGAAAAGGACGAGCCTACTTCGGCCCCTGTGTCAGCACGCGATCTGTTCGACATGGAAAGTGTGAAGAAAGCTCTGCCTTCTGAGGCGAATAACCCGTGGCGGCTCCTTCTTAACTACATTATGGTTATGTGCCGTGACAAGTCTGGCATGGTGATGAAGGTAGCGCAGGAAGCGTTTGACCCCACCCAGTCACGCCCAGGTGACGGCGGTCAATACGTGGTCCACATGCAGAAAATTGTAGAGTTCTTGCAGCAGGCCACGACACACGCTTACATCCAGGACAAGTATGGCGTAGCGAGCGCTCGTATCGTTCGCCTGTTGATGGAGAAGCGCCAATTAGAGCAGAAAACTATCGGTGAGCTGGCGCTGTTGCCGTCTAACGACGCGCGGCATCGACTTTACGAGCTGTATACGGACAAACTACTGAAGATGCAGGAAATCCCGAAGCGCGCAGATCACAATCCTGCCTTCACATTCTTCTGTTGGTCTGTGGACGTGCCACAGATGCAGGCGCGTATTACGGAGCGTGTGCAGGACTCGTTGTGCCGTCTTCGACGCAGGCGTAAGTTCGAAGCGGAGGAGAACAAGGAGCTTATCGCACGGTCGGAGCAGCTGGTTGAAGCCAATGATCTCGACAAATTCGACAAGCTTAGCCGTTCGCTCGACCGTCTTGACCGTGCCACAATCCACTTAGACGGTATGCTTATGCTCTACCGCGATTTCTAGATTACCCGGAATTAACGTCGGCAACCTGCAACGGACAGACGTAATATATCTGCAACCAGCTTCTCTTTGCCGATGGTGCGACCTCGTTCCAGTGCTGCATCGGTGCGTCCCAGCTGTGCTCACACGTTATTTTAGTAGTCGCAGACGTCTCTCGCCATTCCTCGAAACGACGATCTTGGGCGATATACCTACCCTGCGTGAATAATGGACTACTATGAGCTATTGCAAGTCCCGCGTGGCGCTACGGAGCAGGAAATCAAGAAGGCGTAAGTGTCTGGTACTAAGTTGTGTAGTATGACTATCCTAAATCCATTTTATACGCGTTCGTACAGCTACCGCAAGCTTGCGATGAAATGGCACCCTGACAAGAACAAGAACAACTTGATGGAAGCTCAGTACCGTTTTCAGGAAATCTCAGAAGCGTACGACGTCTTAAGTGACCCGGAACGTCGTGCCATCTTTGATCAATACGGCTACGACGGTCTTAAAAACGGAGCACCTGATGAAAATGGCGATATGCGTGACGGGTACGCCTTCAACGAGCGAGCGTCTGAGGATGTTTTCAACAAGTTTTTTGGGACGAATAACCCGTTCGGCGACTTCGGTTTCGGTGACACACAGCCGTTTGCAAGCTCATTGCGTAAGAAGGCTCCCGAGAAAGCGGAGCCCATTGTGCGAGAGGTTTTGTGCACGTTAGAGGAGCTTTTCCTGGGAACGTCGAAATCAGTCGTCGTTGAGCGCAAGCGCTTGCAGAATGACGACCTGGTAGATGATGCCAAGACTTTCGTGGTCAAGATTAAGCCTGGCTGGAAGGCTGGTACTAAGATCACATTTGATCGAGAAGGCAATGAGACGCGCACCAACGAAGCTGGCGACGTGGTCTTTCAGGTGGCACAGCAAGAGCATAATGTGTTCAAGCGTGATGGAGCCCATCTAATCTTCACTGCGAAATTAAAGTTGAGCGAGGCACTTGGCGACTATTGCGTGGAGGTGCCTACGCTCGACGGTCGTAAGCTGGCCATATCGTGCAACGAAGTAGTAAATCCAAGTTCGGAGAAGGTGGTGAAAAAAGAAGGTATGCCTTTGTCTAACCAGCAAGGTGAACGCGGTGATCTTCGCATCAAGTTCGACATTGTTTTTCCTCGCCATCTCACGACCCTGCAGAAGACAGCATTAGCAAAGATTCTAGGGTAGCGTCAATGCACTACAAAGTCCACATAGCGGTGATGGATAGTTTGTACCAACCGTAATATCGGGTATCATTGATTGAATATTTACTACAAGCCCCTCTCGACTATTAAGACCGAAATACTCCCAACGAAGTCTAACTGAGCTCACTGCACAAGTTACAAGATAGACAAACAAACAGTTAGTTAAAGTGTTCAAGAGCAGCATCGCACACGATCCACGCAGGGGAACTTACTAAGCAGGGCCACCTCCGCCTTCAGGGACAGTCCAGTTGATGTATTCCTTCGGCATCTTGATAGAGCAGCACTTGCAGTGGACGCAGTTTTGAGCATTGATAACCAACTGCGGGACGCCGTTGGCCTCGCTGCCATCCGTGTATTCGTAGACGCGAGCGGGGCAAAACCGCTGCTCGGGGCCAGCATACACAGGGAACGACTCCTTCGAGGGTACATCCGCAAGCTCAGGCTTGATGCGCAAGTGAGCAGGCTGGTCGTGGTTGTGGTTGGTACCGCTGCGCTGAAGGTTCGAGAGCAGATCAAACGTCAGCTTGCCATCCGGTTTCGGGTACTCAATGGGCGAGAACTCCTTTGCTGGACGCGTTTTCGCCGAATCGGCAACGGTGTTAGTAATTGTCCACGGTTCCTTTCCTCTGAGGACGTGAGTTGCCACTCCAGCGTGCAGCAGACCAGGTAGGAAGCCATTGTGGAAACCAGCGTGGACGTTACGAACAGCCTTGAGTTCCTCAGCAATCCACGAGTTCTCCACAGCAGCTTCGTAGCTCGAGATATCAATCGCAGGTTCCTCAGGATTAATCTCCGCCGTTTCAGCAACAGGTTCCGCGCCAGTAGCGGTCAGGGCCTCATACGCAGCTTCAGCGGCCAGCATACCTGACTTCATAGCAGTGTGCGTACCCTTGATCTTCACGCTGTTCAGGAAACCAGCCGAGCAACCGATCAAGCCACCACCAGGGAACGTCAGCTTCGGGATAGCGTGGTAGCCACCCTCATTCAGGCAACGAGCACCATACTGCACGCATTCACCACCCTCCAGGTATTTCCGAATTGCCGGGTGCGTCTTAAACCGCTGGAACTCCTCGTACGGGTTAATGTACGGGTTTTCGTAGTCCAAACCGACGACCAAACCGATCTGGACAAGATCGTCCTCCATGTGGTACATGAAAGTACCACCGAAAGTCTTGTCCATAAGCGAGCGCTGTAGCGGCCAGCCGAGTGTGTGCTGCACGAGTCCAGCCTGGTGCTGCTCCTTGGGGATGCGCCACACCTCCTTCACACCGATACCGTACGTCTGGGGTTGCACACCTTCGCGCAAATTGTACTTCTCCATCACCTCCTCACTGCACGAGCCACGGCAACCCTCACCAAAGAGTGTCTGCCACAATGCATTACAAATATCCAATTAGAAACAGTACAACGTTATACTTTCAAACTATGAACAGTCACCGTACCACACGAGCACGGAGCTCCATGCCGCGAGCAAAAGTGCCCTTGGGTTTGCCGTCCTTGCCAATACCAACATCACGAGTGGCAATACCACCCACAGAACCGTCCTCACGGTACAGCACCTCAGAGGCCGAGAAACCCGGGTAGATCTCAACGCCAGCCTCCTCAGCTTGCTCGCCCATCCAGCGGACGAACTTGCTAAGACTGATGATGAAGTTGCCTTCGTTGTGCTAAGGGTTGACAAATCACGTAGGAAAAGATGTCAACGTCAGCAATAAGATTTTTTTTTTGGATGGAGGAGACACCACCAGAACAAAATGAGAATTAGCGCACTCACTTCCTCACGAGGCAACAGGAAGTGCGGCAAACCGAGCGACTTTTCCTCTGTCAACAGCAGGAACTGGTCCTTGGTCACGGGCGTGTCAAGCGGCGCACCCAAGTCCTTCCAGTCAGGCAGCAGCTCGTCAAGCGCGCGCGGCTCGAACACGTTGCCCGACACAATGTGCGAGCCCACCTCGGCACCCTTCTCGACCACACACACGGACAAGTCCGTGCCTTTCTCGGCCGAGAGCTGCTTCATGCGGATTGCAGCTGCGAGACTTGCAGGGCCAGCGCCCACCTATTTAACGCAAGAAGCATACAAAACAGTAAGTAAAATAAACCATTATGCAATTCCGCACTCCAAATGCAAAATGACCATCACTCTGCGCTACGTACCAGTAGTACATCATAGTCCATAGCCTCGCGTGGCTCGTTGAGCATCTCCTGCTCCTCAGGAGTGAGTGCAGCGGACGACAGGAAGCGCGAGTGCGCAGTCGGTTGCCGTTTGAGTGTCTGCAGCTTGGACTGCAGAGACAGTGAGCGGCGCCACATACTGGTAGGTAGAGAGTTTCTGCTTCTTCTTTGGCCGCTTGGGCTCGAGCTCGGGTTTTTCGCAATGAGCCAAAAGGCACCGGCCGCTCGTCACGGTCTGCAACTACGTACCCTACAAAAAGATGCGATCCAGCGATTGGTCAGTCGCATAAGAAAATTTCTGATTGGTGGAAAATTACGTTCATTCTGGCGGTCCAAGTAGGGGGATCTTCTTAGATGGAGCAACTTGCTGCAACCTGTCCAGCCATATCTCTTACATTGTACAGGTAGTTCGTGGTGCTACTCACAGGCGCAAAGATTTGAGCTTTTGGTGTGGCGTCGTCGCAACACAGTCAGCATTTGCTGAGGTGGGAACCGATGTAACTCTAATAATTTAGCTGAGACCGACGTTAAATGTAACGAATTTAGCTCAGACCATCAGCGATCGTAGTCGATATTGATGGTACTGCGTGTCAGGAACCCAGCGAAGGTTTCCTACAGCCAAGTTGAAGTGAATCGATCCAAGCAGCGTTCTCTAAATTGATGTCTGCACCCCCCCAAATTGGGACTGCTTGCTCCTATCAAAGGAGTCCTATGAGACCGGAACGACAGAACGCTGGTTGGTGCGGCGTGGTGAGTATTCAACGCATTCTACTGAGCCGATTCCCCATCGTCCTTATCGTGCAGGGTCTAGGCCGCTCTCTCGACAAAGTGACCCCGAACGAATTTGAGCACGGCAGCTCCCCCATCATGTGCAAACGCTGCTCCAAGATGAAGCCTCCATCCTTTGGCAGCGCTGCTCATGTGAATTCTGCGTCCAAACCCCCGATTGGATCTTGATTGAAGCAGCTCCGCTTGCAGCACATCGGAGCTTCCAATCGCCCGATTGGACGAGCTCAACTTCAAAGTGACCGAGTAGTGAAAGCGTTAAGCACTGAGGAGGAAGGCGAGCTTCCAGCAAGCGGAACTCCATCAAGCCTGAGGCTGTCCCCAGAGGCATGCTTTCGCAACCACTGAATGGTCCCCAAGCAGCGTCAGGTTGTCGCTTTCTCACCCGGTATCTCTTGACATGTCCGACGGTCTTGTCGCGTTCGGCCCGGCCATGTTGGTCATTGCTACCAGAGATTGGCTCGCTCATTTTGCTGCTTGGGTTCTGACCTCATACATAATATCGCAATCGAATACATATTATGTATTCGATTGCGACAGGCGTTCGACCCATAGACACGGGGCTTATATCGCGCGTCATGCGGAACTCGATGACGCCACGAAGAGGAGTACGTGGCGCGTATCTTACAACGGACGTGAAGCGCAGCCCGACGGGGAACTGCTCCGCTTCACTTTGACAAACACGTCGGGTAACGGATACTTGTGACGGACGATAAAGACGCGCAGTTGGAGTCGAACTTGCCGTTGTCGGGTGCATGTTGCCAGCAGTGCTGCTGTTTAACTGCTGCAAGGTCGTGGGACGTGCAGAACTAACTGTTGGCCATCCTGTATTGCGCTTCATGAACCTGCAGACGTGGGTGTTGCTCCGCTAGTTGAAGTGTAAGCGGCCAGACCTCTTCTGTCGTCCGGGTACTCGTTGGAATGTTCGACTTGATCAAGAGTGCAGCATGAATTACAGTTGATGTTCTGCAAGATGGTTACTGCGCTTACCCATTACATGTTCCTACTTCATGACATGCTGTATTTTGTTCATGGGATTCGAGAACCGCAAGTAAGCGAGCGTGGAAGTCGATACATGCACTGTACAACATTCCAACTATACTTTGTTGTCGTGTACCTGCGGTTTTTGAAACTTGGCGTGCAGCCAAACCCGATCCATCGTGACCCCTTTCTTTCTATTGCGCAGTCGAACGGTGCAGTACTCGTTTTCCAGTGTGCGAAACCCGGTCCGCTCGAACAGCTCCGCCAGTCCTTCCCGCGAGAAAAAGAAGGCCAATGTGCCGTCGCTGCGGTAGTACAGATTCGGGCCTAGCTTCTTGGCGTTGCGCCGCATGGCGAGGTCGTACAACCCGTAGTCGCGAAAGCACACAATGCCACCAGGCCGCACCGCCGCGAAAATCTTGCGCAGCGTTTGATCAAACGATTCCGGTGGTAAGGCCGACAGCACAAACACCATGAGCACAATATCGATTGACTGGGGAGCAACGTCCAATAGTTCCTCCTGTGCGATGTCACACACGAAGGCGCGACATCGAGTGGGGTCATACTGAGCGTTATGCTGAAGGATGTCGATAGCATGAGCACTGAAGTCGCATACTTGTGCGTGCACGTTAGGGCATTCGGCCAGAATGGGGAAGATAGCACTGCCGTAGCCACATCCAAGCTCCAGTACTTCCAGAGTCTCAAGTTCCGGCGTGCTAAGCTCGGGGAACTCCTTGATGAGGTAGTTCCGAGATTTATAGACTTTACCTGGGTGGATGCAACGTTGAGTCAGCTTCAATGTAACGTTACAGCTGTCAAAGGCGAAGCTAACCAACCATTGTTGCACTGGTGGAAGACGTTCCACTTGTTCTTGGCCTCATCTGCGAGCTTCTGCGTCTCAAGTTGCCCTTCGTCTTTGATCGGGTCGACGTCTATCTCCTCTTGCAACTGGCACTCTCGTGCGAGATCGTCCCATTCGAAGTCATGCGAGTGGAGCTGCACGTCGCGCTTGGGTTTGGCATCCTGCTCCGCCATAGTCCAATACACAATGTGTCGTTGATAGGTGTGTATTCATGTTGTTAAAGTGAAGAATATTTATTAGAATTATAAAGAAGTGTACCTGAGAATAACAACCTCAATAATCCAGATGTCAAAGCACACATACAATAATCGCGAACGAATGGTAGAAACGAAGGAGAAGCGGAAGAAGAGCAAGCGCGTGAAGAAAGACCCGACCGCCGTCAAGACCAAGGACAAGAACGTCGCAAGAACTGGCCACGTGATATGCGTCACCAATGTTCCGTCCGCACTCTGTGTGAGTGAACCCACAGTGCGGGACTTTTTCTCCGAGTACGGATTGCTGGAGTCTGTCACGGTACGATTCTTCGCATAGGCAAGCGACTTTCGTTGCACGTCTTAACTCTTAAGTACTATGGCAGATACACCATAATTTTCTGGATATGGATCCCGATGGATTCATGTACTTGGAGTATGCGGAGAAGGAGGAGGCAGAGGCTGCTATCGCTGCAGTCAAGGAGAAGAGCGTGGGGCTTAGAGACAAAACCAAAACCAAGTTCAAAAGGTCGGTTCAACCCGATGAGATCACAAGGATGAAGGCGGCTTTGGCGCTGCCTCGAGGGGCACCAAATTTTGAGCCGGATGAGAGAATGAAGGACATTTTGCTGGGCAGGTTGGAAGTCAACCGGTTTTCGCAGAGCCAGCAGGAGCAAGCGTTGGAGGAGGACGACCTCATTCTTCAAAGTCTGTCGCAACATTCGTTCGCTAATTCCCAGCCGAAGAAGAGAAAGAAGAAGCGACGTAGACACTCGGATGACGAGCAACAGGCAAACTCCGACAAACCCAAGAAGACTAAGAGGATGAAGAAGGCGAGATCCAACATGGTGGCAATACCAACCGAATAGAAATTAATTAACAAAACTCTTAGAGCACCAAGCCGCTTGCAGTTACTGCAACGAAGCTGACGAACGCTTTTCCTTCATTCGTCGTAAAAGAAGTTGCATGCGCTCACTGGAAGAGCATGTGCAGTTCGAGTGGCCACAAGTCGGACACTGCTGCAACTTGACCTTTTTATTTGGAAGCACGTTGCTACTACTTGCAATTTCGCGGCGCGTTGTTGCTGTGGCTGAAGCTGCTCGCTTCGGACTGGAGCCGTCGACATCCAATGTACCCGAGTGTTGAGAGTTCTCTTCTTCTGCATCGGATGACGCTGATGCGAACTCGTCTGAGCTTGAAGGGAGTTCAACCACTTCAAACTCCTCGTCTCCGGATCCATCTTCCCAGTCGTCATCATCATCGCTACCGGTCATTGTAGTAGCTCCTTGTGTTTTTTCAGCAATATTGACTTGAAATGCTCCGTTACTGGGAGTTGGGTCAGCACCGAGAGGTGCAACCAGGGTGGATACTACCTTGCGCTTGACACGTCTGCTAGACTCACTTTGTGCGCTTGCGGCAGAAAACTGAGTAGAACCACCCACGCTCTTACCAACAATGCGTCGCTCCAACGCAGCAAGAGCACGTTTCATGCGTTCGTTGCCAGGTTGGCCCAGGTTCTTTAGCCGAAGAGGATGTCGAATACGTGGAGATGATTTGCCACTGTCATCTCTTGCTGATTCGCCGTGAGACGGTGATGACAAAGGAGACTGGGAGGGGGTCTTCAAAGAGTTGGTGCTGAAAACTGACTGGTCGTCGGAGTCGGACATTAGGATACCATGCTCAAATGTATCGCCACCAGTTTCTTCTTCTCCGTCCTCATTAGCTTCGTCGTCATCGGTAAACTCCAACTGTTCGAAATCCGACTCACTCTCTTCGTTTTCCGAAGACAGCAATTCATCGTGCTCATAGTCACTGTCATCTTCATCTTCGTCGCTTTCCTTCCGTACCATACGAGCGTCCATAAGACTTGTTGCTTGGGAATCAAGTTTTGCTTTTGCCGTTGGAGTACTAGCCAAGTCTGATGGCATTTCAATTGGCATAAACTCTTGTATTTGAGTACTTCCAAGCGGCATTGACGACTGGGTACCGGTGTCAATGAAAGGAGGGTCGGACTCGGGTACTCTACTGTCATCGGGGTTCAACTGATCACTCTGCAACTTCTCTTTCTCCTTGACATCGTTGCCTTCATCCATAAAAGACGGCCAATTGTGTTTGCAGGTTGAGTTGAGGAGCGTCGCAGGGCTAATAAATGACCACGACGAGAAAAACAGGGCAGGGTGAAGATTCTTCATCCTACAAGAACCATCCGTCACCTTCTTTTGAGCAGCAGCGCTAATAAGAGATAGAATTCCTGGAGCTGCGTCAATGCCAATGGAGGACAGGTCGCCTACAGATTGGGCCATCAGAGAGCCCCGTATCCCTTGACCAAGTTGCTGTAGCTGTAATGCTGCATCAAGCCTCGCCTTCTCCGCTTCCCCCCTCTGCCGGAGCATTCGGTTCCGTAGTTTGTCCTCCAAATACTCCTTCATGGCGACCGCTAGATCAATCGAGTCGTCTTCAGGTGCTGTCAGACCCATTTCTGCTAGGTCCGATCGGAACTTTACTGCAAGTCGCTCCCATCGCTTCCTAATCTCGAGGCGGCTGCGGTGTGGCAAATACTTCTTGGCGAGTCGAGCAAAGTGATACTTCTCGTTGTGCAACTCCACGAGACCTCGAGCAATTCGGAGATCCTCTTCAAGCAACCAGCTATTGTTGTGATGTTGCTGTGGAGTCTTTAAATGTAAAGCCTTCACAGGGTTCATCCCGGTCTTGGGGCCGACCAAGTACTTGTATCGATGTCGGAGGTTCTGTGTCGTTTTGGTCGGAAGAAAGTGCTTCTGAATTTGCTCCCACGCATCCGCTTGAGAACCAAAACGCTTCGCACCACGAGCCAGGAGAATATCTTCTGTCGTCGAATATCCTTTTTTGCTCTTCCGACACTTCTTCGCATGCAATAAGTGGGTGTCCAGCTGAAGCATCTGCTCTTGAATAGATCGATCACGCTCTTCAAGCGAGCAACCTCGTGCAAATCCAGCGGACAACTCGTCAACGGTTTGCGAGCCAACCAGCTCAAACATCGATGGATGTGCCACTGCTGCATGGGCTGCAGTCAAAGACCTCGTCACACGCCTCAACGCTAAAAGATTTTCGGTGGTGCTGACGTTGTCATTACTTCCCTCCATTCCAGAACGATCACTGGTAGACGGAACCTTGTCAGCATCAATACCCTCGACCTCAGTACTTGATCCTCTAGTTGACACTGGGTTGAGTTTCGACAGCAGCGCATTCTTATACTGTAGCGCCTTCTCGCCTCGCTGCTGCAACTCTTCCATCATCGCACGACACTCCGTTAGCTCCGGCGACGGTGGCTTGCTCGCCAAGAGGTGATACGTCTGAAGCAGCAATTGCAGGTGCTTATGCATTTGCGAGGCCAATTGAATGCATTGCGCCTGAGTAACAGCCCCCGGTCGTCCACGCAATACTGCCGGAATACTAACCGGTACGTCACGAGTAACGTTCATCACCGGTGGCTTCATTGCAGCTGCATCTTCATTACCCACGTCTCTAGTTGAAGCAACTGGCAACACAGATTCACAGCCATTGCTCGGTAGTAGTTCGCTTCTGTTTGGCTCAAGATTTGACACTGGAGTTCCAACTGTTGGCAACTTTGGGAACGTCATGTGTGTTGAGTCGAGCAGAAGATCAGTAAGCTCCTTCTTGGAGATACCTCTCCTAGCTTCTTCATCTTCATGATCATCTTCTTCTTCTTCCGGTTTGTATTCTTCATCCTCTTCATCCAAGAACGATAAGGAAAAGTTTTCCTGCTCGTTAGGTAGCAAACTCGACAGGAAACGCTGATACTCTCGGTCCTCTTCCGTCTCCGGAATTGCCTGTACCAGTCAACGCACACGTTCATTAGATCAAAGCCACGCAGCCCTTTTAGAAGTGCATCAACTTTGTGTCATCATCTCTAAATTTTTTGGCGCCAAGACCAAAAATAGTCATTCGATTTGGCGCCAACAAATGGTGATAAAAAATGGGCAAACAACGTACCAAGTCAAATGCGGGATCCGGTAGTGAAGCCTCCAGCGTGTCGATAGGGACATCCACGAGCGAGAACTTGGTGCGTGTGCGTCCAGCGATAGTGTCGTCGTGTGTTTCAACGTTTAAAGCGTCGACATCGACTTCTGTATCTATTGGCGCGGCGTCCGCCATAGTCAACGCCGCTTACCCGCGCCGGTGGAGATTTGGATCAAGAAGACGCGCGTAGAAAGAAATCTGTGACGTGTGACAGGGATAAAACCTCGACAAAAAACCTATTTCGGTTACATTTAGTGTGAATTATGTACCTTTTTGTGGGACAGTAGCTCAAGTACGTCAGCAGGAAGCAGCGAAGCGACACTTTTAGCCCCGACACTCGCCCGTTCATTCACTATACCGGCCGAGCCTCTCTATCAGGTTGGTGGCTTCAAGTGCCATCTACACAGAAGGTCGCTCAACTGATGAGTCTCTGCTTTCATTCATTGTTCAATTTGCCAGCCATTCGCCAAGTATATTAACCCTTTTGATGGCTCCCACCACTTCTAACTCGACGTCGGCCGCTGTCATGGATACGGCAAAGGCGACGGAGACCAAGTCCACCCAGGTGTTCGAGACCACAACCGACTCAGTTGCTGCTTCGGCTATCAACACGGGCATGAAGTTCCGCACTGGTCCTGGTTACAAACCCTTTGCGTTAGACAAGGCGTTTGTTGCCAGCTTCGAGGGCAAGACACCACCATTCGGCTTCAATGGACTAGGAGAGCTAGTGTACATGCGCACGTATTCACGTGTCAAGGTAGATGGAACTAAGGAACGCTGGTTCGAGACTATCGAGCGTGTGATCAACGGCACCTTCAACATGCAGAAGAAGTGGCTCCTGCAACTGGGTCAGCCTTGGAACGAAGAAGAAATGAACCACATCGCCCAGGAAATGTACACTCGCGTCTTTCAAATGAAATTTACACCGCCTGGACGCGGCTTGTGGGCTATGGGATCGCCGATCACTGAAGACCGCGGACTTTACGCTGCGCTGAACAACTGCGCTTTCGTGTCTACGGCAGATATTCTCGAGATCGAAACCCCCGCTGAGCCCTTCTGCTTTTTGATGGAGGCTGCTATGCTTGGTGTTGGTGTGGGCTTTGACACAAAAGGTGCCGGTAAACTTCTCGTACAAGGTTGTGACGAGTCAAAGATGATCGTGTTCATCATTCCAGACTCTCGAGAGGGCTGGGTAGAATCCGTGAAGATGCTGCTTGAAGCCCATTTCCTGCATCAGCCCGTGTTGACGTTCGATTACTCTTTAATCCGCCCGGCAGGTATGCCAATTAAGGGCTTTGGTGGTATTAGCTCCGGTGCTGGTTCTCTGACTGCGCTCCATGAAGCTATCGAGTCCATTCTCAGGCCTCTCGCGGGTAAACCGTTGACGGCTCGAGGCATCGTAGACATTATGAACCAGATGGGTGTCTGTGTGGTTTCGGGCAATGTCCGTCGTACTGCTGAAATCGCCTTTGGAGATTACAACGACGACGAGTATGTTGACCTGAAGAACTATGAGAAGAATCCCGACCGTGCTGCCTTTGGCTGGACGTCTAACAACAGTATCTTTGCCGATATTGGCATGGACTACAAGCGGATTGCAGAGCGAATTGTGCGCAACGGTGAACCTGGCTTCGCGTGGCTCGAGAATATGCGCAACTATGGACGCATGAACGGCGTTAAGGACGACCGCGATCGAAACGCGTGCGGTGGCAATCCATGTTTGGAGCAGACGCTGGAATCGTATGAGATGTGCTGCCTAGTGGAGACATTCCCTAACAACCACGATAGCCTCGAGGATTTCCTGGAGACACTAAAATATGCCTACATGTACGCCAAGACAGTGACACTTGGACAGACCCAGTGGCCGCGCACCAACGAGGTGATGCAGCGCAACCGCCGTATTGGCTGCAGTATGTCCGGAATCGCGCAGTTCATCTCGAACCGTGGCCTTAACGAGTTCCAACGCTGGTGTGAGGCCGGGTACGACTGTATCCAGGAAGTGGACAAGCAGATATCGTCTCGTTTCGCTATTCCGCTGTCCATCAAGACCACCTCTATCAAGCCTAGCGGGACGGTGTCACTACTGGCAGGCGCTACGCCGGGTATGCATTACCCTGAGAGCCGCTTCTACATCCGCCGCATGCGTCTGGACAAACACTCTGACCTCCTTCCTGCGCTTCAGCGTGCTGGTTATGAGATCGAACCGGCTCACGAAGCTCCAGACTCGACGTTGGTTGTTTCCATCCCGGTGGATGTAGGCAAGGGTGTGCGTACACTGTCAGATGTATCTGCATGGGAACAGTTTGCTCTCTCGGCCTTCCTTCAGCGCTATTGGGCTGACAACCAGGTCAGTTGCACAGTGACATTCGACCCGAAGGCAGAAGGACCACAGCTCGCGCACATGCTCGACTACTTCCAATACCAGTTAAAAGGCATCAGTTTACTACCGAAACTGGAGCTGGGGGCGTACAAGCAGATGCCGTACGAGGAGATCAACGCCCGAACGTACCACAAGATGAACCAGAGCATTGAACCTCTGCAGTTTAACGTCATTCAGTCCACTGAGACAGTCACTCCAGTCCCTGACAAATACTGTGAGGCCTGTGTGACAGACCCGTAAAGCTCACGAGCCATTAGTTGTCATTTTGCAAGCAAACCATACAGGAATACATGTTGCACGTACCGCGTGCTGCCCCGCAATCGAACACTTCCTTACACCATCACAAGAGCTGACGCAATCGCTCAACGTGCTCACGCATCCAACCTTCACTTTTGGATTTGCCTTCGAGGACCCTGACACATATCATTACCAGTAGTATTGATGTCACCAGTCGAATCCGTCAAGGATACGTCGGCCAAGGCTCTCATGGCCAACGGATCCCAAGCCTTCAACGACCATCTAGTGACCAGCATCCAGCCCGCTCTCGGTCGCCCACTGCCTCAAATGGAAGTGCGGGTCAAGAACCTCAGCGTTGCCGTTGACGTAGTGGTCGGCCGACATGAAGACGGACGGGAGCTGCCCACCCTGACTCACACCATCAAGACGGCGGCACTCAAGCTGTCGGCCAAGAAGCACGTGGTGCACAAGACCATCCTGCGCAACTTCAGCGGCGTCTTTGAGCCGGGGACCATCACGTTGGTCTTGGGCCAGCCGAGCTCCGGCAAGTCGTCGCTCATGAAGATTTTGAGCGGACGGTTCCCGCAGGAGAAGAGAGTGGCGGTCGATGGAGACATCACGTACAACGGTGTGCCGCAACACGAACTGGGCAGTCGCTTGCCGCAGTTCGTGTCTTATGTGGACCAGCACGACGTGCACTTCCCGACGTTAACGGTGAAGGAGACGCTGGAGTTTGCGCACGCTTTCACGGGTGGGGAACTGCTACGTCGGGGTGATGAGCTGCTGGTCAATGGCTCTGCGGACGAGAATCTGGAAGCTCTCAAGACTGTGCAGACTCTGTTCCAACACTACCCTGACATTGTGATTGAACAGCTCGGACTGCAGAACTGCGAGGACACGATCATTGGTAATGGAATGCTTCGTGGTGTCTCGGGCGGAGAGCGGAAACGAGTGACGACTGGTGAGATGGAGTTCGGTATGAAGTACATGACGCTGATGGATGAGATCAGTACGGGGTTAGACAGTGCCACAGCCTTTGACATTATTACCACTCAGCGCAGCATCGCGAAGACTCTCGGCAAGACGGTAGTGATCTCTCTCTTACAGCCATCTCCAGAGATCTTCGCGCTTTTCGACAACGTGTTGATTCTGAACGCTGGCGAAGTGATGTACAATGGGCCTCGTGACCAAGCATTGCCGTACTTCGAGAGTTTGGGCTTTCATTGCCCACCCCACCGTGATACGGCAGATTTTCTGTTGGATCTCGGGACAGATCAACAGACGAAATATCAAGATTCGCTACCACCAGGAATGATGAAACACCCTCGTTGGCCTGTCGAGTTTGGACAGATTTTCGAGCGTTCAGATATCTATCGGGACACTCTCACTCGACTGGATGAGCCTTGGAAAGCTTATTTCAACTGCTGATGAATTCTTAAAGTTTACTCCAGAATTTCAACAATCCTTCGTTGAGAATACTGTAGCGGTGACACGGCGTCAACTCCTGGTCGCAATGCGCAACAAGTCGTTTATCCGAGTACGTGGTTTTATGGTGATCGTGATTGCTTTGCTGTATGGAAGTTTGTTTTACCAACTGGAGCCAACCAATGTTCAAGTGACAATGGGTGTCTTGTTTCAGAGTCTCTTTTTCCTTGGACTGGGACAATATGCACAAGTTCCAGGGTATTGCAGCATCCGCGGTATATTTTACAAACAACGTCGAGCTAACCACGTCCGCACATCAGCTTACGTATTAGCATGTTCAGCCAGTCAAATTCCATGGGCTCTTGCTGAGACGGTGGTTTTCGGTACAATTGTGTACTGGATGTGTGGCTTTGTTGCCACCGCGGAGAATTTCCTACTGTACGAGCTGGTGGTGTTCCAGACGCTGATGGCCTTTGCAGCCTGGTACTTCTTCATGTCAGCCGTAGCACCAGATATGCACATGGCCAAGCCTGTCTCAATGATGTCAATCTTCACATTCGTAGCGTTCGCAGGTTTTGTGATTCCTAAAAACCAAATTCCCGACTATTTCGTGTGGATCTACTGGTTGGACCCGATCGCGTGGTGTCTGCGCGCCGTCGCCGTTAATCAATATCATTCACCAGCCTTCGATGTCTGTGAATACGCTGAGATCAACTATTGCACCGAGTACAAGATGAACATGGGCGAGTACTTCTTGTCGCTGTACGACGTCCCATCGGATGAGAGCTGGGTGTGGCTTGGTGTAGTTGTTCTGTTTGCAATCTACGCGTTGTTCATGGTACTTGGTTGGGCTACACTGGAGTTTATGCGCTACGAAAGCCCCGAACACATTACACTGACATCGGAAACAGAAGAACCCGTTGCAACCGATGAGTATGCACTAGCCACCACTCCAACCAACGGTAGGAAGACTCCGGCCATGGGAGCACAGTCCAACGATACCGTGGCGCTCAACGTGAAGACCCCCACGAAGAAGTTCGAGCCTGTCGTCATCGCTTTCCAAGATTTGTGGTACTCCGTCCCCGACCCTCACAACCCCAAGGAATCTCTCACGTTGCTGAAGGGGATCAGTGGATACGCATTGCCCGGTTCCATCACGGCTCTCATGGGGTCAACAGGTGCAGGCAAGACGACGCTCATGGATGTCATCGCCGGTCGGAAAACCGGAGGCACCATCCAGGGAAAAATCTTGCTCAACGGATACGAAGCGAGTGACTTGGCTATCCGACGTTGTACGGGCTATTGTGAACAAATGGACATTCACTCGGACGCGTCCACGATTCGTGAAGCACTAGTGTTTAGCGCCTTCCTTCGCCAGGACAGCTCAGTTCCAGACAGCCAGAAGTACGATTCGGTGGAGGAGTGTCTGGAGCTGTTGGATCTGCAGAGTGTGGCTGACGAGATCGTCCGTGGCAGTCCGACGGAGAGAATGAAGCGACTGACTATTGGTGTGGAGTTGGCAGCCGACCCGAGGGTGTTGTTCCTGGATGAGCCCACAAGTGGCTTGGATGCTCGTTCTGCCAAACTCATCATGGACGGCGTGCGGAAGGTCGCTGACACTGGCCGTACGATCGTTTGTACAATTCACCAGCCGTCCACCGAGGTGTTCATGCTTTTCGACAAGTTGCTGCTGCTGAAGCGTGGCGGCCAGACGGTGTACTTTGGCGACCTTGGCAAGCGTGCACAGACTATGGTCGACTACTTCGAAGCGATTCCTGGCGTGACACCTCTAGCAGAGGGGTACAACCCTGCAACGTGGATGCTGGAGTGTATTGGTGCAGGTGTGAACCAAGTGCACACTGTTGAGTTTGCTGAAATCTTCCTATCGAGCGATATGAAGCGGGAAATGGAGTTACAATTGAAATCAGAGGGTGTTGCAGTCCCAATACCGGGATCAACTGAAGTGGCGTTCGGAAAGAAGAGAGCTGCAAGCTCTTGGACGCAGATGAAGTCCTTGGTGGGTCGGTTCATGGCCTTGTACTGGCGCACCCCGTCCACAAACCTTACACGACTGGCAATCATGCCTATCATGGGTCTGCTGTTCGGACTCGTTTACATCGACACCGACTACACTTCGTATCAAGGGATCAACGCTGGCGTGGGTATGGTTTTCCTCACGTCATATTTCACTGGTGTTGTGTCTTTTAACAGCGCTTTACCAATCACGTCCGAAGACCGACCGGCTTTCTACCGCGAGCGTGAAGCTCAAACGTATAGCGCGTTCTGGTACTTTGTCGGTTCCACAGTGGTGGAAATCCCGTACGTTTTCTTTTCGATGCTGTTGTACACGGTCATTTTCTACTGGATGGTCGGGTTTAGCGGCTTCGGAACAGCAGTTCTCTACTGGATCAACACGTCGCTGATGGTGCTACTGCAGACGTACATGGGTCAACTCCTGATCTATTCACTGTCTAGTATCGACGTCGCAGCGCTTGTGGGTGTGATGGTTTACTCCATTACGATCCTCTTTTACGGCTTCAACCCGCCAGCCGCAGACATTCCGGCCGGATACCAATGGCTCTACACGATCTGCCCCCAACGGTACTCGGTCGCTATCCTGGTTGGCCTAGTGTTTAGTGACTGCGAAGTGCTCCCAACGTACGACAGTGAGACAGGCGAGTACGTTAACGTCGGTAGCAGTATCGGTTGCCAGCCCATGACGAATCCACCTACCAGAATTGACCACATGACGATCAAGGAGTACGTCGAGACCACCTTCGAGTACAAGCACGACGAGATCTGGCGCAACTTCGGTATCGTCATTGCATTCATTGTGGGGATTCGACTGCTGTCTCTGCTGTCGTTGCGCTTCATTAACCACCAGAAGAAGTAAATAATGAGTTTGCTTCCCATGACAATGACAACCTTGTCAGTCGTTCGCGTAAGCAGGAAGGATGGGTGCCGATGATCACTCTAGCCTCGGAGTCAACCATTTCGATGATCGAGCTCGATTACTCCGAAGAACCTTCAATCTTCCATGTCCATCATATATTTATTATCAAAGGTATCATCAGTAAAAAGATTCTTTTGACAACACAAACACCAGGGAGTTTATCGTGCACCGAAGTAAAGATTCCCGCAAAAGGAATGATGGTCTTACCAGCCGCTTCAACGTGACACGTGCAATGTCATTTTGAGTCGGGCAAGACACTTCACTGCTTCCATCCTCATTCCTCAATTTGCCACGGACCTGACAAGTGACTTCCACTACCAGTCAAGCAAGTGCAGAGCAATGGAGCCTTTCAAACCCGACGATACGTCGGCCAAGGCTCTCATGGCCAACGGATCCCAAGCCTTCAACGACCACCTAGTGACCAGCATCCAGCCCGCTCTCGGTCGCCCACTGCCTCAAATGGAAGTGCGGGTCAAGAACCTCAGCGTTGCCGTTGACGTAGTGGTCGGCCGACATGAAGACGGACGGGAGCTGCCCACCCTGACTCACACCATCAAGACGGCGGCACTCAAGCTGTCGGCCAAGAAGCACGTGGTGCACAAGACCATCCTGCGCAACTTCAGCGGCGTCTTTGAGCCGGGGACCATCACGTTGGTCTTGGGCCAGCCGAGCTCCGGCAAGTCGTCGCTCATGAAGATTTTGAGCGGACGGTTCCCGCAGGAGAAGAGAGTGGCGGTCGATGGAGACATCACGTACAACGGTGTGCCGCAACACGAACTGGGCAGTCGCTTGCCGCAGTTCGTGTCTTACGTGGACCAGCACGACGTGCACTTCCCGACGTTAACGGTGAAGGAGACGCTGGAGTTTGCGCATGCTTTCACGGGTGGGGAACTGCTACGTCGGGGTGAGGAGCTGCTGGTCAATGGCTCTGCGGACGAGAATCTGGAAGCTCTCAAGACTGTACAGACGCTGTTCCATCACTACCCTGACATTGTGATTGAACAGCTCGGACTGCAGAACTGCCAGAACACGATCATTGGTAATGGGATGCTTCGTGGTGTCTCGGGCGGAGAGCGGAAACGAGTGACGACTGGTGAGATGGAGTTCGGTATGAAGTACATGACGCTGATGGATGAGATCAGTACGGGGTTAGACAGTGCCACAGCCTTTGACATTATTACCACTCAGCGCAGCATCGCGAAGACTCTCGGCAAGACGGTAGTGATCTCTCTCTTACAGCCATCTCCAGAGATCTTCGCTCTTTTCGACAACGTGTTGATTCTGAACGCTGGTGAAGTGATGTACAATGGACCTCGTGACCAAGCATTGCCGTACTTCGAGAGTTTGGGTTTTCATTGCCCACCCCACCGTGATACGGCAGATTTTCTGTTGGATCTCGGCACAAATCAACAGATGAAATACCAGGATTCGCTACCACCAGGAATGACGAAGCACCCTCGCTGGCCGTCCGAGTTCGGACAGATTTTCCAGGAGTCGAGGATTTTCCGTGATACTCTTTCTTGTCTTGACGAACCGGTGAGATCGGATCTGGTTACCAACGTGAAGACGCACATGGACCTCATGCCAGAATTCCACCAGTCGTTCCAAGAAAATATATTGACGGTCTTCAAGCGTCAAATGATGATCATGTTGCGCAACGTTGCCTTCATTCGAGGACGAGGCTTCATGGTTGTGCTGATCGGTCTCCTGTATGGCAGTACATTTTACCAAGTGGACGCCACCAGTGCCCAAGTCGTGATGGGAGTCTTGTTCCAATCCGTTCTATTCCTTGGTTTGGGTCAAGCTGCTCAAATCCCAACGTACTGCGATGCCCGCCCCATTTTCTACAAGCAGCGAGGCTCTAATTTTCTTCGCACGACGTCTTACGTCATTGCAAACTCTGCCAGTCAAATTCCGTGGGCAGTCGCAGAGACCATCGTGTTCGGATCTCTGGTCTATTGGATGTGTGGCCTCAAGTCGTCAGTGAAGGCGTTTGTGATCTTTGAGATCCTACTGCTGTTGACGATTCTAGCTTTTGCGGCATGGTTCTTCTTCTTGGCTGCAATTTCACCAAACCTCCACATCGCAAAACCACTGTCAATGGTTTCAGTCCTATTCTTCGTGGTGTTTGCGGGATTCGTGGTGCCAAAGAGCGAAATGCCCGGCTACTTCATCTGGATTTACTGGATCGACCCCATTGCCTGGTGCCTTCGCGCTATCGCCGTCAACCAATACCGCTCGGATGAGTTCGACGTGTGCACTTACGAAGGTGTTGACTACTGCAACAAATACCAGATGAACATGGGCGAGTACTTCTTGTCGCTGTACGACGTTCCCACCGACAAGAGCTGGGTGTGGTTGGCTGTAGTATTCCTGGTCGCGACATACGTCGTCTTTCTGTTTTTTGGAGTACTCGTTCTAGAGTACAAGCGCTACGAAAGCCCAGAACACATTACACTGACATCGGAAACAGAAGAACCCGTTGCAACCGATGAGTATGCACTTGCCACCACTCCAACCAACGGTAGGAAGACTCCGGCCATGGGAGCACAGTCCAACGATACCGTGGCGCTCAACGTGAAGACCCCCACGAAGAAGTTCGAGCCTGTCGTCATCGCTTTCCAAGATTTGTGGTACTCCGTCCCCGACCCTCACAACCCCAAGGAATCTCTCACGTTGCTGAAGGGGATCAGTGGATACGCATTGCCCGGTTCCATCACGGCTCTCATGGGGTCAACAGGTGCAGGCAAGACGACGCTCATGGATGTCATCGCCGGTCGGAAAACCGGAGGCACCATCCAGGGAAAAATCTTGCTCAACGGATACGAAGCGAGTGACTTGGCTATCCGACGTTGTACGGGCTATTGTGAACAAATGGACATTCACTCGGATGCATCCACGATTCGTGAAGCACTGGTGTTTAGCGCCTTCCTTCGCCAGGACAGCTCGGTTCCAGACAGCCAGAAGTACGATTCGGTGGAGGAGTGTCTGGAGCTGTTGGATCTGCAGAGTGTGGCCAACGAGATCGTCCGTGGCAGTCCGACGGAGAGAATGAAGCGACTGACTATTGGTGTGGAGTTGGCAGCCGACCCGAGAGTGTTGTTTCTGGATGAGCCCACAAGTGGCTTGGATGCTCGTTCTGCCAAACTCATCATGGACGGCGTGCGCAAGGTCGCTGACACTGGCCGTACGATCGTTTGTACAATTCACCAGCCGTCCACCGAGGTGTTCATGCTTTTCGACAAGTTGCTGCTGCTGAAGCGTGGCGGCCAGACGGTGTACTTTGGCGACCTTGGCAAGCGTGCACAGACTATGGTCGACTACTTCGAAGCGATTCCTGGCGTGACCCCTCTAGCAGAGGGGTACAACCCTGCAACGTGGATGCTGGAGTGCATTGGTGCAGGTGTGAGTCATGTGCACGATAACCCAGTGGACTTTGTTGACGTTTTCAATGCGAGCGAGACGAAGCATTCGATGGATGCGAACTTGGCGTCGGAAGGATTTTCGGTGCCGGCTCCTGGAGCAACAGAGCTGGTCTTTGCCAAGAAGCGTGCTGCAAGTTCTATGACACAGATGAAGGCCCTGGTAAAACGTTTTATGGACTTGTACTGGCGAACGGCATCGTACAACTTGACTCGCTTTGCAATCGCGCCACTTCTTGGTCTGTTGTTCGGCTTGATTTACGTGAGTGTATCGTACACGTCATACCAGGGAGTGAACGCTGGTGTCGGTATGGTCTTCATGACGACGTTATTCAACGGTGTGGTTGCTTTCAACAGCGTTCTTCCGATTACATCTCAAGACCGCGAGGCGTTCTACCGTGAGAGAGCTGCCCAAACGTACAATTCGCTCTGGTACTTTGTCGGCTCTACCATCGCGGAGATTCCGTACGTCTTTGGTTCCATGCTGTTGTACACCGTTATCTTTTACTGGCTGGTGGGTTTTACGGGGTTCGGAACTGCGGTGCTGTACTGGATCAACACTTCCCTGTTGGTTTTGCTGCAAACATATCTCGGTCAGCTCCTGGTGTATGCTCTGCCAAGTGTGGAAGTTGCAGCTCTTTTGGGTGTCATGCTCAATTCGATCCTGTTCCTTTTCATGGGATTCAACCCGCCTGCCAACGCCATTCCATCAGGCTACAAGTGGTTGTACACTATCACTCCACAGCGGTACAGCCTTGCGATTCTTGCTGCCCTTGTTTTTAGCAAATGCGATGACCTGCCCACTTACGACGAGGCGACGCAGCAGTATGTGAACGTCGGTAGCGATCTTGGTTGCCATCCCATGACGAATCCACCGGAGACCATCAGCCATATTACCATCAAGGAGTACGTCGAGTCTACCTTCGAGTACAAGCACGACGAGATTTGGCGTAACTTTGGCATCGTCATCGCTTTCATCGTGGGTATTCGCCTTCTGTCTTTACTGTCGCTGCGCTTTATCAACCACCAGAAGAGATAGACAGAGGTTTTAACATGGCATCAGTGCCAGCAATAAATCACTTCATGTATCTACCTCACGCGTGTGTTACTTCGTATTCCTGGAAGAAAGCAACAAACACATTGCATCTACCCGGAAATGCAAGCCCAATAACACTTCGATTCATTTTACCTTTGCCCAATCTGACTTTCAAGGGTCAGCAAACACTGCAACAGTAGAGATGGGAAACTGGTGATCCAAGCGGGCTGTGTATCGCGGTTTTGCATGTGAGGCAGTCTCTTTGGTATCTTCAAAAGCATCCTCTACTTGATTCGATTGCTCAGAAGCATTCTGGACAGTAGAGCCTTCTTCACGAAGAACTTCTTGTGAGGCTGAGTCCGATTTAGACTCTGCGGCTACCTCTTGCCCCTCCTGTTCTTTGCTAGCTGCCTGACTGCTCTCACCACGACGCTGTGGCTTCACTGCGTGACATCAGTAGCAACCATCACATTGCACAAATTATTAGTCCCGCATCTTCAGTATTCATCACTCCAGCTCATCTTACAGAAAGCATCTGTGGCTGCCTTTGCATCTTTTGGCAGATTGACGAAACCCACTGAAGAGCCGATCGTCCCCCGAGATACCGACGGCAGTCGATGCAGATATCCATGGCCTACTTCAGCTCCTAGTACTCCGTCCCCACCCCAGCGCTCCGTCGGCACAATCGACACGATGCGCACCTGGTCCTCGATCGAGCTAAACAAAATAAAAATTCAGCAAAGAGCTCTCTCCCGAAATGCTAATACCCCACAAAATTCACTCACTTGTACACGTAGCACTGGAAGGACCCATCCAGTGCGTCCAGAATCTCATCATGCAGATCCTCTGGGTCCGTGAAGACGCGTTCAGGTGTTCCTAGTAAGTAGTCTGAATCGGCTTTTAGTCCTGCACGCTGTGCTGGCGAGGATTCGGCCACGTCCTGGTCGGAATGGACAGTTGGATTGTGTCAATAACACGGAAATTGGTTGCATTGCAAGCCTTTGGCCACGTACGAGCACGTGTAGCAACTGATCTTCAGCCCCTTCGTATGAGTCGAAGCGAATCGTGACGCCAAGTAGACCTTTGCCCGGCCAATTGCGACTGGGCGTTAGCTGCAGGTCCCTAGTGGCCTGCGCTTTCACATTGAACACTTTCAGCTGCATGGGACGGTCTTCACTCTGCGCGATAAGCTCCATGAAGGTTGCATCCTTTGTGTCCTAAAGTTCACACGTCACAGGATGCTTTAAATTCACGTAAAGAAAAAAAAAATCATCAAGGGCCTTACGAGACGGATGCCATTGGCCTCAAGGATGAAGTCGAAAAAGCTGACGAAACCCACAGCAGACGCCGGTGACTGCTCCTGAATGCCCAGCACGCGGAAACCACAGCACTCACCGCCTTCGAGGGTACCGTCATCTCTGCCATCGTGACGAGGTTCCTCCTCACCAGCAGCGAGCGACGAGGATTCGTTTCCCATTTTCGATTGCGTACGTGGCAATTCAGCTAAGTGCGAGGTAAGTTATTTATGATATCAAAATAAGAGTACACTGTGCATACAGTACAGTGCACGCCGGAATTATAAACGCACCAGAAAATTGACTTTCCTGAAAACCATCTTCAGTGTTTCCAGCCGAACCAACCCTTACAGACTACTGGACGACAATAGAAAACGTATGCAAAACGGAGAAATGGAAAAGCTGGTGTCGTTCAAGAGCAATCGGCAAAAATCATGTTTTGGCTCGGGTCAAAAGTATAAACGCACTGGTCAGTTTTTTATTACGGGCGGTAATAAACGAAATATAAGCGGTCTTATTGGTAATAAATGAAACAGATAAATAGCGGTTTGAAAAACGTTTCAGATACCACCACTTGTTTTTTTGGGGAGGTGATAAACCAGTGCCTCGCGGCAAGCAGTTAAGCCAGGAAGAATGCATGAAGATAAACAAGCTGCTAAGAGAGGAAAAAGCAACAGAGCAGTGGCAAATGAGATTGGACGCAGTGAGACGGCTATAAGGAACTACTTAAAGCGCGGCAATGCTTCATTAGTGACCAAGAGAACCGGGAGAAGGCCAAAATTGAATGACCGAGAGTCGAGGCGTGTTGTTTGGCTGGCTGTAGCGCGAAATCTATCAGCTTCCCACATATCTAGTCATTTGCCATGCCGTCCTAGTAAGTCTACCGTGCTACGTGTGCTGCGTAAACACCGCTACATCACATTTGCTAAACGCAAACTCACTCCAACCATCAAGCCTCACCACAAGAAGGCTCGAGTGGCTTTTGCGGAACGTTACCGTGGCAAACGCGTATTCTGGCGGCGCGTGGTGTCTACAGACGAAAAGAAGTTCAATTTGATGGCCCTGATGGGTTCCGTTACTACTGGCATGACATGCGAGCCGAGCCGAAATACATGTCGAAGCGGGTGAACGGTGGGGAAGCGTCATGATTTGGGCAGGGGTGAACTGGTACGGCAACACCGAGATCGTCTTTTTAAAGGGCAAGCAAGGTGCTAGCAACTACACTGAAACTCTTCGCAGCAGCTTGCTACCTTACATGAGAGAACTTAAGTCGAATATTGGCGATTTGGACCCAATATTTCAGCACGATAACGCGTCCATTCACTCGGCAAGACTCACGAAGGACTTCCTCGCGGTAAATAACATTACTACGCTACCATGGCCGGCGAAGAGCCCCGATCTCAACATCATAGAGAACGTTTGGGGACTTCTGGCTCGCAAAGTATATGCAAACGGTCGCCAATTTGAGAGGGCCGCCGATTTGATCAAACAGATCAAGTTAGAGTGGTCTCGAATTGATCCAACGTACATTAAAAAGTTAGTTAGGAGTGTTCCTAAGCGACTGGAAGCGACACGGTTGCTGAAAGGCTCGAAGACTCCCTACTAGAGCCCAACCAATTTTGGCAAGTAGAGTGCGTTTATACTTTTGACCCGAGCCAAAACATGTTTTTTGCCGATTGCTCTTGAACGACACCAGCTTTTCCATTTCTCCGTTTTGCATACGTTTTCTATTGTCGTCCAGTAGTCTGTAAGGGTTGGTTTGGCTGGAAACACTGAAGATGGTTTTCAGGAAAGTCAATTTTCTGGTGCGTTTATAATTCCGGCGTGCACTGTATGCACTTCAGTCTGTAACGTGTATCATTGCACTGCTAGTACTGTAGTTTATACAGCTCATTTGAAGTACAACGTGCAGTTTGTGTACAGAAGATAGAGTTGCGTAGTTCTCGGATTGAAAATGTCTCCGCACGGTGTGCTAGGAAGAACGAAAGTTATTAGATATTTGGTTGTATCGTCATTGAACGTACTGCAATTGGCAGCAAAGGTTGCCATTAAGATAAAACTAGTTTGTTTGGGAGATCAGAAAGTAAAGCATGATTCTGCTCAACGCACGAGGGTACGCGACCGCACGCGGTGCGAATCGCCATCCCCCGCACTCATACAAGAGGTGTCAGAATATAAAGCTATTCATCACTTATCCCACGACAGCTCGCCATTGCACATGCAGAAACATATATATAAAACTGTTGGATGGAGAGTTCCTCAGGAAAAACAGCCAGTTTGTATCCTCATTCTTCTTCGGACGGTAATTCCAAAACAAAAGTTGGACATCACTGGAACCTCCTTGATAGTCTTGAATAAATATACGATAAAAAGCGACACGCGTGAAGAATTGTCAAAATGCGGAATGATCTGGTGTCGACCAGTGACGCCTGTTGAACACCAATGGTTCTTGTGTATCCTTATTGGTCTGGAGAGGAGGACGTAATTACGTTTCGTAAAAACGTGGTGTGGCGTACAGCGGTTTTGCAAAACAAGATACGGACTTCGATGTAAAATCATCCGAAGCGTACAGGTAGTTAAATGCAATGTAGACAGTGATGCCAACGCTTCAAAGTTACCCACAGTGGCACGGCGACAGCGTTAAACCTCTACTGTGTCGAGTTGCGAACTGCAATTGCAGCATTGTGACAAGAACAGCGGCGAGGCCGTCCTCATGACGCTCGACGACAGACACATGAAGGGGCACTGTCCGTTTCCAGATCGAACTGGTGCAAGATGATATGGATTTCAAGTCCAGTGCTGACTCCCCCAGTTAAGACAGCAGCAATGCGCTACGTTGAGCACACCTTGCGCTCGCTTGGCTATCGCCAACAACTTATCGGGCAGATAGATCTGTCCTACGCAATCTGTTGGTGCCACCATTGTCTTCATCTGCTGCTCGTTGGTGATCCCGTCGCAGATCTGACAATCACGCGCTCGCCCTCGTGGTAGATCCAGCACTGCCACCGTTGTCTCCTTTCACGCTGAACTTGGTATCTTTGCTGCTCGTCACAGCAATGCAATGGGACACGGCCCGTGATGCCATGCAATTTGCAGCGTCCGTTTGCATTGCAAACGGACGCTGCCGCTCGATTGAGGCGCTTGAAGCTCCATGCTGCGGGCAATCGTCTCAAGTCGCATGACAGCGAGGGTCGAGCAAGGCAACTCGTTGTGCGTTTGACCATGTTGGCATCAACACTTTATCGTGCAGGAGGTTGGTACGATGCAGGACTTCCAGTTACACAACCGCCTGCAACAAGCAGTGCAAGTACCAACCTTGTGCAAATGAGACTCTACAACGCAACAACGTACCCATTTGGTGTAAAGTGTCTCTGCTAAGCACCGTCTCCAGTCGCGCCAGTACAGCAACGGCGGCATTCAGCGCAAATATTTTCAAATCGCTGCGATAAGCTTGGTCGAGCAAGACGACTTGCGCTCAGTATTGCGGCAAAATGCCAAAATTCGTCTTCAAAGCGCAAGTTCCTCGAATTTACCGATTAGGTCTTCCAACTCAGTGGACCTCGGCCAGCAATTCCCATGCTGCCGCCGCAAAGAGCAGCGAGAAAATGTGATGTTGCTGTTGCTATTTTTGCTGCAACGGCTCCATACACTTGGGGGATCCGTTTCACACGACGCCCTGGTGATGAAAAGAGCAGGTTCTCGAGCTTATTCTCCACCACGTCACCCTGGCTTCAACTCTGCTCAGCAGTGCGCCTGCCGCTCGACTGGAATGAAATGTGCCGCGGCAGCGAGCGAGGTCCAGCCAAACCAAACTCAGGGATGAGTTGTGAATTGATCAAGTGTGTGCAGGTGCACTTGCACCTTGTTGTTCCTTTTCCCCATCGCTTTTCCCTCTGCCAGCTTTGACTGGCGCTCACTATGCTCGTCTGACTTCCTCAGGAATCGTCCGTTTGAATCAGAGTGATGGTCAAGATATCTGCGATAAACCGTTTCCCGCTCGCAACGGCCGAACGCCGCGTACCCATCCACGGCGGCATTCCAGTGGCCGCCCATTCACACATTTGCTCGCTCCCCCCTACGCAGGACACACAAGAGACCGATATGATGGCAGCCAAGCTGGACGACTACGTGATCCAGCGGCGATTAGCGCCTGCTCTGTTCGGCGACGTGTTGCTGTGTCAACACCGACCTTCGGGCGACCTCGTGGCCGTCAAGCGCGTACTGCAGAGCGCTGCCAACGCGCAATTGACGCTCGCTAGCAACAAAAAGGTGCGCGAGAACGTGGCGCTTGAACGTGCGTTGTACCATCAGCTCAACCGCGTCGGTGGCCACCGCAACTTGCTTAAGCTGCGTGATGAGATTGAGTACGACGGATGCTTGTACATGGTCTCGGACTACTGTGCACGAGGTGAACTGTACGAACTCGTGAGCTCCGCTGAGGACGGCAAACTACCGCTGCCAATTATCCAGAAGTACATGCGTCAGATCGCTAGTGGTGTCCAGTTCCTACACGCTAACGGCTTCGCACATCGCGACTTGTCACTCGAGAATGTGCTGGTGACGGACGACGATCAGTGTCAGGTGTGCGACTTTGGTCTTGCTGCGTCCACAGCCAAGCCCAGTCGCGAGACGGTGGGGAAGCTTTTCTACATGGCACCAGAGGTGCTGGCGGGTGTACAGTACGATGCCACCAAGGCCGATGTCTGGTCACTCGGTGTTATGCTTTTCATCATGCTTATCGGTGCCCCACCTGTCGAGACCGCGTCGTCGTCAGACGCCAGATTCAGACTCATTACCAACAAGGGCGTCAGGAAGCTCATTGATCGCTGGGGGCTTACAAACGACCTGCCAGCTGGAGCCATTGACCTCCTCGCTGATATGCTCGAGGTTGACCCGGAACAGCGCAGCTCAATGGCCGAGGTGGTCTCCCACCCGTTCTTGCTGCGTTCGAGCACCATTGCCTCCCCGCAGCGTGTCGTCGCTCCTAAGCTTCAGCAGACACGTGCCGCAACCCCGGAGAAGCAGACCCCGCAGCCCACAGCCTCGTACTCGTCCGTGCCTTCGACTTCCATGTACTCGACGCGTCCCGAGTCCGACGGCATCGAACGCAGCGGCTGCCGGCTGCTGTTCCACAAGATCCACCGCTTCTTCTCGCGCCGTCACAACAAGCGCGTGATGGCCGTGAACCGCAGCTCTGGGTCCAAGCGAGCGCATGCCAAGCGCTTCGCTAACGCCGCCTGAAGGTGGCTAGGCCGTCGTTTGCGTGAGCTCGCTGAGTTCGTGGCTGCTATCAACCGGCCACATCGCAACAGCCTGTCGGCTGATCCTGCCCATGCATTCGAGGGCCGCAGGACGCTGGATGTGGGAAATAGCGTATATTTATTCGGATGCGTGCCTGCAATTACCATCCATTTGTAAGAAGAAACCTCAAAAGTAGCTAAAGCAACAACAAGTAGTCTAGATAGACGGATGTAGCAATAAAGAGCATGAAGAAGTAGACTTTGTCCACCATCATTTTCGACTTCAATACATTACAAACTGGTTTAACATTGCGTGTAACGCTGCAAATGATATTGTTCCTATGCGTTAGCGATGCTGGAACTGATGTTCTTGAGCGTTGCTGACGTCTGTGGTCGCCTTTGCTGCGTTCCTTAAGAAGCAGAATAAAAATTTATACAATATTCACATTGGCTTTCGTAGCTATAGCATTGGGAGCAGTCCAAGTCTGGACTGTAGGTGTGGGTTGGTTGTAGTAGTTGGCCATGTCTTCTTCATGCTCGTACAACCGACTGCGCGCCTTGCAGTAACACGTGCACACCGACACGACTGCAACGAGAAAGAAGAGTGTAGAACAGCAAATTGCCAGCACAATTTGCCATTTACTCAAGCCTTTGTTCACCACTGTACCAGCATCATCGCCACTTGTTAGCAAATATCCTGTGGAGCTACCATCTCAACTCAAAACGTTTGCTCACCTTCGCTGCCGGAGTGGCTGCCTTTGGTATCCCCCACACCATCACTTGACTTTGAACTGCTGCTGGATGCACCAATTGATCCTGTGGTGGATAACGAAGTGGACGACGAGCCTGCATCTGCAACCACTGAACACGCAAAACGCATCCTGTCAGTACAGTAGGAAAGAGTGCAGCTTCACACTTGCTCTTGTCGTACCTGGTGTCGTCACGGGCGTCGTCACTGGCGAGGGGGAAGGCGCAGAGGTGGTCGGCACAGGCGTTGGCGTTGGTGCGGTGGTCACAGCTCCGAAACTTGAATTCGTGCCCGTCGATCCATTCGATGAAGTGGCTGAGTACTCACAAGTGCCGCAGTCAGTGCCGTACGTGCAGGTGCCATTAGCGTTGATAGCGAAGCCGAAGACGACGCCTTGTGTCTTCTCGTAGCATTGGCCACAGTTGCAGTCTCCGTCTCCTCTACGTGCTCCCTGTTGCGAGCCGCTGCATGTGCACCCTGGGGTGCCGCCTGGCCCGAAACCCGTCAGTGCCGTCGTGTAGCAGATCTCAGCGCATGCCACCGCCTCCACTGCATCCAACAAGCAACACTTAGCCCACCATTATTTTGTTAAGCTTAGACAGCGCTCATAGACTTACCCGTTGCAGGCCCCGAGGAGATTGCAACATTTGCTAGTAGTGCCAAGGAGATTAGCCACGAGCGCATGCTTCCAGGTGTGGCGGGGTCTGACTGGTTGTTGTCTTCTCGGAACGTGCGATACACCGACCAACAACTAAACGCTTGTACCCGCAGTCATGCTGGAGATGCGAGGAAGCAGTAGTCATCCTCGAGCCCATACACGAGGGCTATAATTGACATTACCCTTGACCACTTCAACCGCAGCAAGGTTTGACTCCCAATTGGCTATCCACTTCAACTTCAGAAGCTGAAGCAAATGCCGTTTCGATAGTAAATTGCATCGAACAAAAAGCACATGAAGCGTTCATGCGTCAAGCATTCAAGTAACGTGCTGCTTCGTGGTCAGCGTTACTTGCACAGTGCCAAAAGAGGTGATGTTTTTTTCGCTGCAGCGGCGTGGAACTTGTGTGCAGGTAGTCATAACGTCTGAGCTGGGACGGAGACCCACTCTACGTGGCTGGTCAGCGGCAAAGCCTTCTCTCACGTGCGCTTCGAAGGTCATCCAAAGAAGACCACACCCGCTGATTTACAGCTGCTGAAGTAGTCGTCGCCATTGAAACGAAGCCTGGAAGGCGTACGTCACGGCGTCTTAGAGGCATCTTCCATAGATTTCAGTCCGTCTACTTCTGGCAGACTCATTTTTCTAAGCGAGCTGGAAACGGCAAAGGTGTCAGCCACCCCGAGAGTGCGACCCTATCTGGACTTGCACCTTCCTCTTCAGCCGGCGCTTCACCCACTGCCTTCATTCCCCAATTCCGTTCATCGAGCGCAAAGCTCCTCTACCCAGAACTGTCCAACGCGTAAGCATCTAACATGGGACTCCTCCGCAACTACATGGATGCAGTGCTGACCGCCACTTTATCCCCGTTCACGTCCCCTCGTTCAAGTAGCGCCACCACCCCAACAAAGGGTAAGAAGCAGGAGTTGTGCCCACCAAAACCCATCCCAAAGCCAACCCCAACGCCGGTATCCAGTACTGTTATCCGATCTCCACCACAGCGACTGTCCGACTTTAAAGTGATGGAGACCTTGGCACCGGCGTTATTCGGAGAAGTTCTATTGTGTCTTGATACCAAGACTGGGCGTCAATTCGCTGTCAAACGGGTGGATCTCCGCTGTGCAAGAGCTCAAGTGACTATTGGCAAGCAGATCCGCGTCGTCGAGAGTCTCCAGCAGGAACGTGCAGTGCATCGTCGACTGGTAGCAGCTCAAACGACCAACCTGCTGCTACTGGAGGAGGAGATACAATGTGGTGGCAATTTGTACCTCGTGTTCCCGTTCTGTTCTGGCGGTGACCTATTCGACGTAGTTCGCCACAGCCCATTGAACGGTAGACTACCAGAAGCCACAGCTCGTCGATTTCTACGTGATGTGGTCACTGGGCTACTCTGCATGAAACAGAATGGCTTGGCCCACCGTGATATTTCGTTGGAAAATATTCTTTTGGACTCGGAAGGTGTTTGTCATGTGTGTGACTTCGGTCTAGCTGCACGATATGGCAAGTTGCTAGCTCCTGGTCGAGTGGGCAAGGCCTGGTACATGGCTCCAGAGGTTTTTGCAGCTAAGGAAGCATACGACCCACTGCAAGCCGATATGTGGTCGCTGGGTGTTCTGCTTGCTATCATGTTAGCTGGTGCCCCTTTGGTCGAGAAACCTACTTGTGATGATCGGCAGTTCCGTGTCTTGGTCCATGGTGGCGGTGTACGTAAACTCCGCCGTGTATTTCCTCGTAAACTGTCGGATATGGCGTGGAACCTGATGGAGAAGCTACTTAACATCGACCCATGCAAACGGCCAACACTGGAACAGGTAGCTGAACATCCGTTCTTGTCCTCAGACTATCATCACCACACCAACTACACCACGTGCTTCTCTTGATAAATCCCACGTGTCCGTGCTGTCTACATGTACAGTATACCATTACCCATAATAAACCGTTCGTATATTAGCAACAGTACGTCCATCAGATATCCTCGTCATCCCGCACTTCTACCCCTTCTCAACGGGTCCAATTATCTATGTCTGCCTCGGTGCCGGAGGAGCTCCAGCAGCGCCTGGTTGCTGAGTAGACAGGAAATAGGCGAATGCCAGGAACACTAACGCCCGCCACCCGAAGAGCATAGTGAGTAGTGCTGCCACCGCCAAGTGGATCTTCTGTATCGGTCTGGCTGGTAATCCCAATACAGCTGGGATGGTCACTGCGCCTTCCAGTCCAATTTGTCGCGCGAGCCCTTGTAGTGGTGAAGCTCCGGCATCTGGAGGCGCTCCTGCATTAGGCGGAGCAGCACCTGCACCTGGGGCCCCACCGTGCACGGATCCGAAGCGTCTCTGGGTCTGCTGGCTTTGCTGTGGCTGTTGGCGCGCACGTACACGCGGGTCGTCGTCTGGGACGATCTCTCCATTGATAATGTGCACCATGATGTTGGTAAAATTGAGTTCTCGCCTACGTGGCAAAATGCAATGCACAGATTTCCTAAGAATCGAGAGGATCTTATAGATGGATTAGGATATAAGGATTTACAAATGAATTACTAGTGGATTGGTAGAAAAGGTGGCTAGTGAAGATGTCCTTTTGGTTGCCCAAGAATTCTGGGCCTGAGGCTTGAGCATTCGTGTCAGCTATGTTGCAAATGCTCTCCAGGTCAGATGACCCTAGAGGATCACATAGGCTCACTAGGCCGGAGGCCTTGGACAAACATACAAAAACACCTCAAAATCAAAATAAACATCCAAAAAGCTTGCCAGCACCCATAAAACAACTTTGGCACCATAAACTTTGATGCGATGACGACAAGCATCCATGCTTCACCACCAATCGTTTGGTCAGCACTGCAACGTAGACAGGCACACCACAAAAGCAATCAAAGCTGCTTCACTATAACACAATAGCAACGTTGCATCGGCAAGATATCTCTCTCATTCCGAAATCTCCCTAGCACGACCTACTACTCTACACCACTTCCCAGAGCTACCGCCATGCCTGCTCTTTTAGCTTGGACCACGATTTCCAACGGCATCACCAAGGAAGACGCCTCAATGCTGCTTGAGACGTTTAAGACGTTCAAGATCGCTAAGAGCGAGCTCGTTCGATGTAAGGTTTGCGCGCTCTCCTCCCCGCACAACATGCGTCGCCGCATGCTGGTGTGCAACTCCAAACATTGCAAAGACGTCGAGCCTCTTGCCCGTTGTAGGTGGCGCTGCAAGACGCTGACGTGTCAAGTGATGAATTTGGTTAGTATTTTCGAGATAAAAAGTCACATTTCACCGCTGGAGTCGCCTAGGAAGCCTCGCTTGACGGAGGAGATGAAGGACGTGGCGCGCTCTCTTGCAACGGAGGGCTTGAAGCCAGCTCGGATTCGGAATGCGTTTCTCAATCGATTTAATTTGGATGAGTCCAGCCTACCTCCCCTACGAAACATGCAGCGTTTTACTCAGCACTACACCCGAGTTAAGCTTGGCGGAAGTGACGATTTCCTAGATGTCCGAGACCAGGTGGTCGAAATGGCGTTTTCGCCAGGTCAGCTCAGCTCGGATCCATTCACGTTCACGTGGGAGTGCGAGGCTGACGGATCTCCCCATGTTGGATTTGGGTCGGATCAAGATCCGTTTATTGTGGGCATCACGACTGAGAGACTGCTAAGATCGGCTGACCGTGACTCGGGCTCGTTCGTTATGCACGCTGATGCGACGTTCAAGCTCAACCAGATTGGCTATCCCGTCTTCGTGGTCAGAATCTCCGATATGGCGAGGTCCTTTCACTTGTTGGCTGTGTTTGTCACCTCTCAGCGCCGAGAGCCCGACTATTTCAAAGTGTTTTGTGCGCTGAAGAACGTGTACTATCGTGCAACTGGCAAAGAATTCTCGGTGCAATACGCCATGGCGGATGCAGATGATGCTCAGTGGCGCGCTGCTCAGGCTGCATTTGGCACAAACTGTAGCTTCAGAAGGCTGATGTGCTATTACCACGTCACTGCGAAGGTCCATGAGAAAACGCGAGGGCTGCATCCAACACTGGCCGCTGAAGTTTTTAAGGGAGTGACGGACTTGCACTTCGCATACAGCAGCGCCGAGTACGAGGGCTTGAAGACCCGTGTACTAGCAGATTGGGCCACGCCACCCGAGCTTCTCACTTTCAGCGCGTACTTTAAAGACGAGTGGCTCTCTGGACGGTTTGCCCGTTGGCAAGCGTTCCACACTCCACGGGGATATGCCACGACGAATAACCCCGTAAAGCAGTTTAACCGCACTATCAAGCGTACATACACGCTGCACGCTCGTCTCAAGATGGGCGCACTCCTAACGCAGCTGCGATCGTGTTGCCGCTCGGAGAGTCCCTCATTGAAGCCATTCGTTGATGTTCCTACTGCTTCGGCTTCTCTGTGGCGCCGCATGAAAGAGCTACGGCGGGCGAGTAGTCTGTTCGAATGGACGCCACCGCGCTCAAGTCTGGCATTTGTCCTGGATAGAGTAGACGATGACGCAGCTGATCGCTTCGTCCAAGTTGTATCACGACCATGCCGGCGCGTACTTGACGAAAACACTGGACGGAAGCGAGAGGTGCTCCTTGTGACAGCGCAGATTAGTGCCAGCAGTGCACGCATGGAGTGAGTCGCCATGCCAGACGAAGGATGGAGAGTTGACATCCAACGGCGTGAATGTCCGTGCCGCACCTTCGCCAAAAACGCCACTTGTGTACACCTTCTTCTTGCCATTTCCAGCCGTGGGCTGAACGACGTCGGTACTCGAGCAAAGCTTGTGTATCGAGGCTCCAACAAGGCGCGACGCTTGCTGGAAGGATCACAAAGCGCTGGGCGTCCGCCGCTAAACACGTTCGCCCTAAATCGGGTGTAGTGTAGATTGACATAGCTGCACACAAGTTAGATCACATATATTGTGTGCTACTATGAGTCTGGTTACCATTAAACGATGCCACAGCGTCAGCGTATTATCTCGTTCTCCAACTAATTCACAACCGAGTACCTAGTCCTTATCAAGCAGCGCACTGCTTCAGCTTTTCTTGTAGCTTCTCCGTTACAACAGCACGCTGACAACATCATGTTTCCCTTCACGGCAGCTCACCACCTCTTCGCCGTGGGTTCCTGTCGCTGGTAGTCTTCACCTGTCCGTGGTGACCCTCTCTTCCCAGCGGCAGCACTCCTCACGCCTCCCCCCTTCACCCACGGGGCTTTTGTGACAGCACTCCTGCTACGGCAGATCCTCACGGTAGACCTCCTCGAAGAGACAATCATGGTCTTGGCGGACTTCTCCTCACAGCAGCAGCTCTTCCCTCACGGCAGCCGTCCTCTCAGCAGCCTCTTCTCACGGGAGCCGTCCCCTCAGCAGCCTCTCCTCACGGCGGCCTCCCGTCGCGACAGCTCTTCTGCTGCGGCGGCCCCTACTGGCAGCTCCCCCCAAGGCGACGGTCCGGTCATTGGTGACTTGGTCCTCGCAACGGCAGCTCTTCCTTCAAGACCGCCCTCTCCCCCCCTCGCAGCAGTCTTCCCGTCGCGGCTGCTCTCTTGTTACGGCAGCCCCTCGCGGCTGCTTCCCCTCGAGACGCCAGACCTGCCGGCGACATCCTTCTTTCATCTGTGGCGACCTTCTCCTCGCGGTGACGCTCTCATGATTGCAGTCTTCACTTCGTGGTGGCAGCCCTCCGTTTCTTGTCTGCTGCTGGGATACCTCTGTACTGAATTAATGATACCAAAGCTGTGTAAGCTTGGCGTGCACACACAGCTCGTGATCCATCCATCACGCCAACGTGTCACGTGTGCAGCAGATTACGAGTACCTGCTCGCACTATGTTCCGGTGCTCATTGTCCTTTTGTGGTGTTGGCAGCGCATTTTTAAAGTGTTTCTGGTATTTTGTCGAGGCCTTGTCAATCATGACATCTCTCCAGTGAAAACCTCTAATATTGACCGGGACCAGCAACTTCTTCCACTGGTGCGAGGGACCAAAACTGTCGTGCGACGCAAATTGATTGGCTAAAATTTACAGTTGTTGTAGCCATGTGCAAAGACCCAAAGCCGCAGATGTGTATAGTAGCCCCAAAAGTCTGTACAGATACCGCTGAGAAACTGGCGGATGCAATCATCAAATACATCGTCCAAAACGATAGAAGTAACTTATCATTTTAAAGAGGAGGGATTTATAATTTGATGTACATACACATGGCACCTCTGAAAATCAGTTTTCTGTACGGACATTATACACTCTCGCAGTTGAAAAGTTGACGATCCGCCAGTTTCTCAGCGGTATCTGTACCATGGAAGTACATTCAGGGACGACAGCAGTACAATGAGGGACGACACGCGAGTACAATCGAAGATGATTGTAACAGGGTCCGTACAGATATATTCCTTCACTTCAGATCTCGCCACAGACCGCAGCACTCGGTGACCCACCATGGAGCTTCCGGAAACCAGTCACCTGTACCAAGCGGTCATCGCTGCGGCCAAGCTTGCGGATCAGAGGCTCGAGATTCGCACGCGGACGGACTACAACGGCAGCCTTCGTCAATTCGCCGCGTTCTGTATCTCTGAAGGATATCCCGACCCACTCAAGCAACGGTTCGTGCAGCTCCCAGGAGTCCTCGCGGCGTACATTCACCAACTAGCGACGGCCAACACAAGTCAGTGGCCGGCTGAAAAGCTTCGTGCTGCGATCCACTGGCACTACACAAAGTCACAGATGCTTGTTGGTGGCCATCCACACGATCGCTGGGTTGTCGACACGGCTGCGGACGGAACTCTTACCCCGCGAGGTAATACCGCCAAGTCTGCCACCATCTTGCAGATTCTGGCCGGGTTAAGTAAGGTCAAGAAATGCGAAAGGGCCCTCAAGCGCGCCTCCCCGATGTCGCTGACCTTGCTCTCAAACATTATCGCCTTCCTGGGGTCAGAACCGATGTTCAACAAGACGGTGAGACTGTGGGTTTCGGCGGTATGCTCTCTCGCCTTCTACGGAATTTGCCGCATCAACGAAGTACTACTGATTAAGAAGGGAGACATACAACTTGGCCTACGACGCAAGTCTCGCAAGACCGGTGCCGCGATTCGATTTGGCTGCGTCACAATCCGTGACCGCAAGACCGACCATGACCCCCTTGCCAGTCGAACGTACTCGCTGCTTCTTCTCCCGAAGGAAGAGAAGGCCGCTGAGGAGCTGACGTATCTGAGCCGATGGTTCCACCACGCGCACGCAGCTACAGTGACGTTTTTTCATTCCCCTCGCTGACGAAGATTCCTCGTGGTGGAGCGAAGCGACAACGGTGCGCCGGGAATGACAGCAGGGTTTCATTTGCCAAAGTTTGGATCAATGGGGAACACCAATGACGGACAGAAACTTTACGCAAGTTCTCAACATCGTCGCTGCGACTGCTGGAATCAACAGGAGTGTTCTTGGCGACGAGATCTGGTTTACCTCGCACTACTTTCGACGGGGAGGTGCTCAGTACCGGTTCATGTTTGCTTCTGAAAAAGACGCTGGACGCTGAAGCTGGTGGAGTGGTAGACAGGGCTGGAACCGAAAGTGGGAAGGCGGAGACGGTGACGCGGTATCTTCTCGATGTCATGGACCGAAAGGAAAATCAGTTTGGAGGCTCGCTTGCTCCAGATGCGGACGCTTGCGTCAACACTGCGTCGCTGGATGATTTGCAAGACGTTGACTACGGACGCGCGTATTCCGATGCAGACGACGATCCACAGCTCAACCCCACATATGCAGCCCCCGATTAAGTTCCCCATTGCATCCGTCGACCATTGCCGAGCTCAAGGACGCTTGGCTCCGTACCATGATACAGGGCGTCAGGTGCAGACAAAACGTTACTCAAGAAACGGAGGGCGGTGAACACGCTGAAGATACGCGTGAAGGGACTGATGAGGAATCCGCTCGCCTCGTTCTGAGCTTTCGGATGCCAAATCATGGCGAGACTACGTTCGTCAGTAGAGATGGTTTATTATTGGACGAATAAAAAACTTTTAAATGCTACAAAACGTTTTAAACACTTTTGAACTATCCAAAAGTCCGAAAAGTCTGAAAGCCAGAACGAAAGATCCTTTGCAGTTTGCCATGGATGAGCTATACGGGGCCTCCTCCGGCACCGCGACACCAGGGGGAGCTGCAGAGAACCCGGCGATACCAGAAAACCTATCACTTAGATCCGGAGAAGGTGCCACGTATACTTCAGGCGCTGACATGGGCACGTTACGTTCGCCACTGGACTCAGCGTTACGAAGAACCCTTCGATACAGCCCGTACCGAAGGGAATCTTCGCAAGGAAGTCCGTCAAGTGAAATGCTACCTTGCCCTCCGACCTCGCGTAGAGTAATGTTTTCTCCTCCTGCTAGACCCCCGTCAGCTGAGCCTACACCTTCGCCGAATTCGGCAACCCCGCGCTCAACGCGCATGTTCAATCCTTCATGTTCTCCTCGTACTCCCCGCACTCCAGCACGTTCTCCTCGTACACCCCGCACCCCAGCACGTTCTCCTCGATCTTCCACCCGATCACCACGCACTCCAGGTTTGTCGCGACGGCCTCAAGCATCACCATTGAGGACTGGGCGTCCCCGTGATACAATTTGGCAACACTACACCATTGAACGCGAGAATGGTAAGAAACACGGCCGATGTAATTATTGTGGTCTTCTCAAGAAGAACGGTAAGCCACGCGGGAACTTGCGGGACCATTTGGTCAGGCAGTGCTCCCGCGTTCCGAGAGCCGTTCAAGAATCTCTACGAGCTACGCCTGCTCCTACCCAAACATTGATTCCTGAAGCTACGGTGAATGCTGCTACAAATGAGCTTGATCAAGACGCGTTTGATTACGCGTTGGCACGCGTGTTTTTCGTTTGCGCGTTGCCATTTATACTGGTTGAAGCCCAAGTGTTTCGAGAATTCATTGCTATGATTGCACCTTCGATGAAGATACCGTCACGACAAAAACTAAGCATGGTGCTTCTAAAACGAGTGCGGAATGAACTGCGCTCAAAGGTAATCAATCTGATCAACGCTCAGACCTATGTTTCTATTGTCACGGATGGATGGACGGATACCAACGGCTCCAGTATCATAAACTTCATGGTTGTAGCTCCCGGAATGCCTTCGCTATTCTGGTCGTCGTGGTCTACCCGGTCGAAACAGCACACAGCTAAGTATCTAGCTGGTGAAATTGACAACGTCATAGCAGACATCGAGAATGAAACAACAGCCCAGGTTGTTAGTGTCGTCACGGACAACAAAAATATGAGAAGTGCGACGGGGCAAGTTCAGACTAGACGTCCAAACGTGGTCAGTGGTGGATGTGCAGCTCACGTTTTGAACCTTCTTATGCAAGATGTCGCCCGTTTTGCCGTCGTTAAAGCCGTCATGTCAAGAGCCGTGGCTGTCACCCGCTTTGTGAGAGACCACCTAGCACTACTGGATGAGTTTAAGCGTTTGCAGCAAGGCGTCCGGGATGCAGGTTGGAGGGCCAGGAATCTTGTTTTACCGGTACCAACTCGCTGGTACTCTGTCCATGCTTGCATGCGAAATGTTCTAAACAGTCGTGAGATCCTAGAAACGCTCTTTTTGAGCGCGGAGTACGAAGAATTCAGGGACCGCTATCGTGGAACCCTGTCAAACCGGAGGAAACTCCGCTATGTGATTGCTTTGGTGCGTGATGATGGTTTCTGGAGCTGTTTAAGAACTATTGTGCGGCTGTTTGATCCTGTTATTGAGGCGTTGCGCGCACTTGAAGCGGATAATGGATTCCTTTCAGGTGTTTACAAGTGGTTCCGTTGGCTACGCTTTCATACGGCGTATGGTGTCACGTCACCAGAAGAAGAAGAACCAGAGGTAGAGTTGTCTGATCCAGAGGATAGCGATGCAGAACGAGAGGATCGGGGCGAAGCAGAAACTGGAATTGGTGTTTTGAGTGATGCAGCACAGATTCTATCATCAACTAGATCTAGTGATCTTGTGAACCAACCAGCTCCAGCAACAAATGTACAAGACGATGATGTGTACGAGCCTGTTGCAGCGGTTCGGCTTGGTCATCTCCAAAGTTTTTTTCGGGAGAAGATACTGAAGCGATGGAAATACGTCCACACAAACGCAATGGCAGTCGCCTTCATGCTTGATCCAGCTACAAATCTCGACGATTTTGTTGGTTTTGACAACGACGGCGTGGACGACCAAATATGCCAGCTCGCAGTCCGTTGTGGTGTGATAACCGCTTTCAATGAAGCTTCGTTAACTGCGGAGGTCCTCAAATGCAAACGTATGAAGCGGATGGGCGGTGAAGATCTACGGCGAAGATATTCAGAGACGACCCCGCGTGATTACTGGGGAGCAAAGGACGAGAAGAGTTTCCCTCTCCTCAAGAAGGTAGCTGATATTGTATTTGCCATTCCAACATCGTCAGCTGCAAGCGAGAGAGCTTGGAGTATATTTGATCACATTCACTCAAAGCGCAGGAACAGGCTGTCTGTGGAAAAAGTTGAAATGCTGGCATATATCTACATCAACTACGGCACAATTAAGAACGATGGTATCGATCTTGCACGTCACCAGTCGTGTCCTGAGAGCGTGGATGCGGATCCCGAAACTGAGAAATAAACAGCAATGTAATTTGTGTTCTTGTCTAGATTGGGTCCTTAGCATTGTGCACAGGAAATTGTTTGTCTTTACATCGTATTAGCTCACTTCGCAAGATACTTGTAGTGCAAGTACTGTACGTGTATTTGTCGTGCGACAGTCTGAGTAGCAGGAAGTGGAACAGGTTCGGCTACAATGTTAGCCTGCGAGAGGCGACCCTTGTCGATCTTGTTCTCCTTACACGTTGACTTCTCCACAGCCGACACGTTCAGGATGCCATTCGCGTGGATGTCGAACGCCACGTCGATCTGCGGTACGCCGCGAGGCATGGACGGAATGCCGTCCAGGTTGAACTTGCCCAGCAGGTTGTTGTCGCGCGTCATGGAGCGCTCGCTCTCGAACACCTGGATAAACACATCAGGCTGGTTGTTCGCGTACGTCGAGAACGTCTGCGACTTATTGGTCGGCACCGTCGTGTTACGCGCGATCAGCATCGTCATGACGCCGCCGGCCGTCTCCAGACCCAGAGAAACCGGCGTCATGTCCAGCAGAGGCAGATCCTGCAGCATCTACGACGAGTCGTTGCCACTCAGGGTGTTTGTCTTCACGGTCACGCCGTACGCCACAGTCTCGTCAGGGCTGATCGACTTGTTGGTCTCCTTGTCGTTGAAGAAGTTTGACAGCAGCTGCTGCACTTTCAGGGTATGCGTCGAGTCGCCCAACAGCATCATCTTGTACGCCTGGATCTTCGACAGCTTAGCGTTGCGCAAAACCTTCTCCACGGGCTCCATCTTCTTGTAGAAGTAGCTGTCGCGCGTGTCCTCGAAACGAGCGCGAGTGGTGGTCGAGTTGAAGTAGACACCGTCGAACAGAGAGGCGATCTCGATGTAAACCTGAGCCGACGCGCCGACAACGTACGCTCGGCACTCTCATAGGCGCCCGAAGACGTCACCGTTCCACCACCATGCTGGCGTCTCCTTTGAATGTTGGCTTGAACGAAACTTTCCTGCACCTGAGAATATATTCGTTTCGTTAGTTTTGAAGCCTTTTGAATTTTGAACGGAATATTGGACGTTTTCTGGGAGAGTTTTAGACAGTTTAGAAGTCATCCAAAACCATCCCTATTCGTCAGTACTGGCAACCAAATCCTGCGTGTCACCAGTTTCGAGCCGGCAAGGAAATGCTTCCACACGAACGCAAGATACACAGGTCGCGCCTCCCCAGAATGAAGATTATCGCGGATTTTATTCGTGCAGAGTACGACGACGACCAAGACTTGTTCGAGAAGAATTTCGGCGGCCGTTTCCAGGGAGAGTTGACGGTCAACAAGATACTTGCTGCGATTCGAGCGAGTAGACGCGACATCGTACTATAGTCGACCCGAACGGTACTACAGTTGACTCTAAGGGTGCTATTATCCTCCTCCATTGTACTTTAGTCGTCCTTCATTGTACAGTCGTCCTTGATTGTACTGTCATCCCTGGTTGTACTGTCGTCCCTGATTGTACAGTCGTCTTTGATTGTACTATCGTCCCGCATGGTATGATTGCAAATACACCACCATCAATAAAAAATCAGTTTTCTGATAAGCATTTTATGTATATGGAACCCTCCCTCCTTATCTACAATCCGCTTCTTATTCTTTTCGGCCAAACGCTAGTACAACTAGAGCAAAGTCCAGAACACTGGCACAGTTCCGGGGCTCTTTAAACAGCGCACCACTTCCGATAGATTCACTTGGAATCTCCGGAAGAATAGAGTCCAATAAATATGTCTAAAAATACTATGTAATATTTCAGAACACACACAACCAATACAGTCCAAACACACAAGCAGTCAAATCAATCAATTTTAGGGGTGACTACCACTAACCTCCCAAAATGCAGTTATAATATGAAATAATACTCAAAAGTATCAACTGGAATATGAAATGGAAGGGGTCACACCCGGGGAACGCCGCCCGGATCACCTTTCCAACTTGGTCTTACCCTGGCGGAGATTCACGCGGCGGTGACGCTTGTCGACGCGGCCTGACGCTTGTTCGGCTACACGTGAAGCTCTCTTCTCGAGGCTGGTCCACGGCTCCTCACAGCGTGTCTTGGGAAACCGTCCAAGACTTTGCACTTGCGCCATTAGTGGCAGATTGAACTCTCTTTAATGTATAATAGCTAGCACTAGCTAAACATGCAAAAATATGCTTGGTTTCACTTTGTAGTACTGGCGTCTCATCAGGAAGAGGCTTGCGTTTCAGTAGAATACCATAGAGTCGAAGAACATGGAAGAATTCCAACTGGCTCCGGACACATCATCGGACACATCATCGTCGGTCGTCTTGGTCGATCAGAAATATATGGGCTTGAGTATGCGTGAAACTCAACCAGGATACTGGGTACAAATCAGGCAGGATCCATCCAGAGTCCGATAATATCCACCTCGTACCTTCGACTGATAACTTGAGTCTCGCAGATACTCCAGAAATATAATGCCTTGGTCATGGCACTCCCGAAAAGTCACTTGGTTTCAGCATACGAATCATCTGGAGTGTTTCATCCAGAGCATGTCAGGATTTTTTGAAGTCGTTTCCATCTTTTGGACTTGGCAACCCCTTCCCAGGCTTGCCCTTGTCCCTTAGCACCCACAACTGTGCCTTAACACCGGAATCATCTGGACCAATAATATCCTCAACGCCGCTCTGGCTCTGGGAAGCAGCAGTCCATAGAAATTTTGTAGAGTCACAGATTCACATCTCGTACGAGTCCGAAGAGCTGTCGAAGTCGCTCTGGTGGTACTCGTCGGCGCTGTTTTTGTCATTGTCCACTCTATCCGTCATTTCGTCCTGGTCTTCCGTATTGTCGAATGCGTTGCTGTCTTTGCCCCAATATCCAGCTTGAGCGTCCGCAACATCAGATTCGTCGGTCAGAAGGGATGGGAAAGGGATGCTTGCACACGGAACACTTCAAATCTATGCTCCTGAGATTACCCAAGTATTTTGCGTTGTACTGCACCAAACAGTCGTAGTCGAAGATGTGGCTGCACTGCGGACCCTCGAGCTTCGTTCCAGTGACGACACGCTTACAGGCCATGCACGTCAGTGGCGCATCCACATGCCTGGCAAGCAAAACCTCGTCATCTTCAACGTCAAGTTGAATTGGAGCTCGGAAGTTACTGCACCGTGGGAAAAGTGCGTCAACAAAATTCGAATGGGGCGTCGGCAAACGACAAAACTGGGCGTGAGTAAACGCTGTGTAGTCAGCTTTTAACTACCGTACATGTAATTGTTGATAAGATGCACAAACTTACACTCACAGCCTCACAAAGCATTAGGAAGGACAGTCGGGTGGGTAAAGCGAAACGCCGAAGATTTCTCGGCATCTCGACATCATGATGTCCTTTAACTCGACACAGCGCTTGCAAGTACGTATCTCTAGAGGGTCACACATCATCACCTCAGTTTTGCTTACTAACGTGTCGAAATTCTGTCCGATTTCATCGTATAACAGGCAGGTGACCTCACGGAAGCCAATACCCACATCTAGTCAGCTCGAGGCGAGCCACTACATTACGTTCCAGGCTGTCTAGTACGTCAGAGTACAAATGTTTGTCCCTGAAGGCCTAACTGTGACTTATTGAGTTGGTGGTGCAGGTCGTAGAGCCCAACAACACCTCACCAGTGTATGAAGCATCCTGTAACATGCAACATGAGATGCTGGGATGGCCAGGGACAGTGTTCGGTATGGCATTGCGGGTATAATTAAACTTTGGTGCGTTGAGTTGGATGCTAATATTGATTCTTTGCGTTTTGACAGCTCGTGTTACAGTTATCCACTACAAGAAAGCGATTTATTTAAATTTGAATTAATTTAAGCTCATACAGTGGCAGTCTCTATGAAATCTACATTCCTGATGTCATCTTGGAGACGTTTAAGCATGCTGGCACGACGTTCTTCGAGCTGTGTCAAGTTGAACCCACCAAATATCCAAACCGCGAGATTATCTTTGACGCTTGATTCTTGAACTTTCTTGACACGGCGTCCATGTAGTAAAGAAGATAAATCCCGCAGTCTATTTCATTCCTCTACTGCGGCTTCGTATCAAACACTCCATAGCGCCATTCACAACTAGCCGCAACATTTGCACGAACGTAGCGTTCGTTGAAAAGGTAGGACTTGATGGATTTGAATGCTCCCAAACTATTTGGGGCGCCTTTCTTGGAAGTGACAAGATAAATTCCTGTTGGACCTTCTCGTAGCACATTGTCCACAACTGCGAAACTACAGTGATCTTCGGCCCAGATAGGAAGCAGGATATATATATATATATATATATATATATATATATATAGGGAAAGAATTGCCAATCGAAACTTCCTTGCAAGCTGTCATTGCGAGTCGCTTTGTCATGCTTTCGCGCATGGCGTGCCTCGATGGACTGGTAGATTGTAGAACTGCATGTGTAGACCAACCCAGGGACCCGAATCATATAGCGACGGATAAAATAATCAATAACTGTTGCTGTAGCCGTTGCAACGACCGTAGAGTATCCACATCCTCCATGAAAATAAACAGTTTCTTCTCATCACCTTCTCTGGGCCATTTCAGTAGCAGGAAGTCAGGTTGTATTCTCTTGCGTAAAGAAGGTTTCCTGGGAGGTGGAGGTGGCTTGGCTGGGGAAGACGCTGCATCCAACGAGCTACCTCCCGAGGCATCAGCGTCGCTGTCTCCGCTAATTCCAACTTCACCCAGCGAAACGTCAGTGTCCATAGAGAGGCTTTGCGCTTGTTCAGCAGTAGCGGTGTCTCTTGGAATTTGCCGTCGAGAAGGGTAGTCAGGATTGTAGCGCTTAATAAACCGGCGAACCCACGATACTTGCGACCTTGGGTTTGTGTATTCGCCCCCGAATTCATCCAAACTGCGGCAATAAAAGAGAAGATCGTCGAAGCTCCACCCGTGCTCACGAAGATTGTCGAAGTACTCCACTACTCGTAACTCGTAAGGTTTGAGGCTTCTCTTTCTCTAACCGCCTTTTTTGCGCTTGCGGGAACTCCCCAGGACTTCGACTAGGTTCTCAGGATAAAGCTTCAACCAATCTCTCAGGGTAGACTCCTTTACCCCAACAACCCCAGAAACCCCCACGCCGTTTCACAAAGTCATCGAGAATCACCAACCAACCGACAAACCAACACAAACTTAGAAACCCTCACGCCGTTTCCAAATCTGCACTGACTTACCAATTTGTCACTTCATTTATACAACATATAAAAAAAGTAGATAAAGCTTTAACCAATCTCTCAGAGAAGACTCCTTTACCCCTAACTCCCGATCGCCATCTTCCACTGACCAGCCAGGATGACTCTTATATCCCTTGAGTAGCTCAATCCTCTCTTGATCTGTCCGCGGAACGCACACTCGCTTTTTCATTGTGTCGGAAGTGACGTTATGGAGTACGAGACACAAAAACAGGAGGCGCACAGGGGCCATTTGTGGAAGCAGATACCTTAATGAATTCAAGGTAATCAAAGATATACTAAAACCTACTGTAAGGTACTTATACAAAATAACTCGCACCGAATTAAACTGAATCATGCTGAATCCAATAACTCGCACCGAGTTAAACTGAATCACACTGAAGGTGCATTAATTTGCTGTAACGTATACTAAAACTGAATTGCATTGGAAAGTATTTGGATGCCATATATTGTTAATCGATCTCGAGGAGATGTTTTAGAGCTTGATCAATCAAGTAGTTCCTCTCGCAGCAATCCTCTTGTCATACGCGGAGGCCGGCATATCCGGCTTAACGATCGTTATGGAATACCACTTGCGGGGTAAAAGGTATTGCCTCACCTAGATGTCCAACTGAGCAAGTGATACTTGGGTTTTGGTAGTTCAGATGGGTAGTAAAGCTGTTATCGCGCCCTGTTGAAGTTCGAGATTCACACGTCAGGTGGAATCTAGACCAGGACAACCCGTCGAAAGACGCATGAGTGTTGGGTATCACCTCGTACGGAATAAAAGGCTCCACAACCCGGGCCTGAGTTCGAATCCAGGTAACCGCTCCCGGCATAGTCCCCGTACAGTTGCCTTCCGTGGAAGGTAAAACTGCGAATGGCATGCGTAATGCGGGCAGGTTGTGCGGTGTATCATAGTCACCAACGCTGACTCTAGGTGGTGCGGAATGTTCAACATGGATAGGCCCATTACTCCAATGTCCACTCAACGATTCCATATTCATGGCGCTGGGACCTTCAATCGGGTTCACACATGTGTTATTGGAACCCAAATTGACCACACGAAAATTTGAGTTCTACTTAACTCGGCTCGAGTAATTTTGAGTCCATGTTTCGGATTATCTCGGTCCGAGCAAATGTGAATTGATTTTGAATAAGTCAGCACGAATAAATTTAAATTGCGTGAGTTATTTTGAATCATGGAGCCTGGCTGTGCAATATCAAATCGTTTTTGCTGAGCCACCAAAATCTGTTAACTAAAGTGAAATGCAGCTAAGTCCAGACGAGCCGACGCAACTGATATACTTGATTTTGCAATTCGACGAGGTTTATTTAAATAGGTTTTGTTGATTTTTGATTGCGACCGCAACACAACACGTTTGGTATCGATCAGCAGCACTAGCTAGCAGCAGTGCAAGGACATTTGGACGAGCCTCGTGCCGCCTTGATTTCGAATTGGAGTCTGGGAAGCTGATGGATGCCCCGTGCAACAGCGGTATCTGCAATACATCAGACATCCAGGCGGTGGAGCGCGTACGAAGGCAACCTGATCACCAACGCCCGTGTGGAGAGCACGTTGACGAAGATGGGCGTCACCAAAACGTGGGGTTGCTTTTGCTAAAACCTTTTGGTTTGCTGAGACTCAATCTCGTTTTCTTTTCACACCCCGGTCTCCTACACCGTGCGTCAATCGCAATTTGTCCCTTCACGCACTCCCGGTGGTACGGTTGGTGGCATGTCTCACGCTCACACACCCAAATCTTGCCGTCGAGAGGGAAGAGACAGATGTTGCAGTGTACCACTCCGTCTTTCCATCGCACATTTTCTGCAGTATCTTCAACTCTGTCTTGCCCATCTTGCTCTTGGCTGTCTCCTTGGGAATGATCCTCTTGACTTTCCGGAGGCGGAGCGTCCAAATCGATCTTATTCCACTCGAAATCAGCAATTTCAAACAGGTCTTGAACATCTTCACGTCGTACAGCAGTTGACGTGTCGTCAGTAACGCCTTCTTGCGCATCCGCGTCGTAAAATACTCTGCTACAGCTACACTACGCGGTTTGCTGTTTCCATAGATACTCCGCATACGGCTATGGAGGCCGTGACTCTGGCTGTTGAGGGAAAGAATAAGGACGAGATGCCGGATTAGTTTGGCGTCATCATTGACGGCTGGCCTCACACATCTGAGCATTTCCTTGCGGTGTTTGCATGCTATGAACTATGAAGTGAACGGTACGGGGGGCCCCCCCCCCCCCCCCCGCCTCTTGGCTATAGCACCACTCTTAAACGAGGCTGATGACAATCGCACGCACGAGGCCTTTTTAGCACACACGCTTGAGAGAGATTATGGTAAGAATCTCAAGAGTTGCCTGTTTGTTGTAGCCGACAACTGACAGATTTTTGGCAACCCGTTTAGGCATTCCGCTGGTTGAATGCGCGAGTCATCGTCTTACTTGGTAGTGCAGCACTACCTACGCGACTATGAAGGCGATTTACAAATAAAGACGGAAAAAGCCGCCGTGGAATGTTCACAATCTCAATAGTTGAGAACAAGCACGACGTCGGTGATGCATCCTAATTTGATTGGCTAAATATAAATATGTTGTAAATGCAAATTGACTAGAAACGTAGTGTTTGTTTCTTGTTAAACATGAACAGTAGGAAACCTTGGTACAGCGTTTTTAAAGCTGCTCACAACAGTTGAAGGCTTGAGCACCTCCCATGCCGCAATAGTCAATTACACTGCATTGAGGCGCTTTTGGAAGGGGGTTGCTGCCTTCTTTCATTGCCCGCGCATGGAATATTTTAGTGGGCCCATTACCCCCACGTCCAAAGGTTGACAAACCGAGATGTCTACAGGGGGAACTGTGACGATGATGCATCGTCATTCAAAGTTTTCACAGATGAAACCAGGATCTTTGAAACTAACGCTGATGCTGCGTTCGTTTTGCAACGGACGACAAGGACAGAAACTCTCTCCTCCTGCAGCTTAGGTAACGACTAGCTGTGGCTTTCATTCCTTACATATTAATCTCAGTCTTCAATTTTCTTTATCAATCTCAAGTCCTCTACAAGACTCCGTTCGATTACAGAACACGTGACAATTTCGAAATTGGGGGGCAAAGGGCACACTGTAGAACAAGTTTCTTCAACTATTATCCTTTGCCCTTCACTAGAAACATGACTGTCGAAATTATCTAACAACAGCACAGACGGCCCACTAATCTCGTACTTGAGAAGCTCAGTAGCGTAGAACTTCCACATATTGTGGTCCATCCAAGCATGCTCTTGAACTGTGTAAAAATGGCCTTGAGGGAACCGCTTAAACTGAAAGCGGTCAATTCTTCCGCCAGGTCTGCCTCTCATAATTAAAAGTATAGGCAATTTTTTCCCTAAGCATACATATTAATTCAAAAATGTACTAAGAGGCATACAAACATAAAATAAAAAATGTACAAAGACGTACCATCGGCCCGAATTGTAAGAACTGCTGTCATTCGACCAGGCTTTTTCGTGAACCTAACAACCCGCGCGCTACCTCCACGCTCGGACCATGTGCACCGAGGGAAAATTTCGTAGTAGATGGCAGTTTCGTCGACGTTGTAAATTTCATGGGACCCGTATGCAGCATTTGTTGACCAAAAATCTAGCGCAAATTGACATGCGTCTCTTCTAAATGTTCATTTTTAACTTTAGCTTCTTGTGGTGCTTGATCTGTAAAGCCATGACTAAAACCGTACCAAATTAAAAACATTCTCAAAATTTAAATCACCCTAAAAAACAAACTGATGCATTGCCATAGGCGCTGAAGAGCTTGAGTTCCGGAAAACCCGCTTATCTTGTTAACATAGAAATCATCTAGCCACTCATTGAAGGTTTCACTGATAACTTCCACTAGCAGCGACGTTGTCACAAACTTTCACAGGCATTAGGCATTTGATTATTGTATTATTAAAGAACAAAATAACGTTAGTACTTACGAGCTCTTGACGCCTCTGGTTCTTCATAAATGTCACCAAGACTGAGGAGAAAGGAATGATTTCCTTCCCCCCCCTGTCCTTTTAGTGTCTTCGACTTGATAGACCCCGCAAACGTATGGATACTGTCTGGCTGTTTCCACCAGTCGCCCACCGTGCGACGGGGATAGTCGAGCTTTTGGGCGGCACGGTAGACACCGACGCGCTCAACCACAGCAAGGGCTTTTCGCTTTTCTTTTATACTGTATGTTGTTTACTTTCCCATTTCAGGAGTGCAAGGAGCAATGCGCGGCCTGCTGAGAACTGTGTTTCTCGCCATTAAAATGCATCACTTTTGATTGAATGAAATTATGACATTAGGTTAAATATCTAAAATATGAACATTGTTGCAGTGACGTCGTCTTTTTCCGTCGTTATTTGTAGTAGTTATTCAGATACTGATGCGGAAGACGAAGACATCGAACTACGCAGCCACGCTTGGTAAGTTATTTTTTATTTTTGACCCCGTTGTTTTTTGGATTTTTTTAAACTAAAATCTATGTTGAAAGAAAGTTTTAAAGGCCTATTTTGCGACAGGACGCCCTCGACATATGCAACGGTTGAGCGCTATTTTCGAATAGCCGAGATCCTCCTAAGTGCACGGTCAGTGAAGCGTCTGCGCGATCTTCTTGCGGAGCTCAGCATTTCGATGCGTGCCGCATGGTTTCTATCACTGTATTATCTTTATGGTACATGGCTTTGCTACCGACTTGTTCTTGCCTGCCTCATTCGTGCTGTGCACGCCAAAGTCCCAAGACATGTACTGGAACGTGATCAACGATGTCGCCATTGCCTGCAACAAAAAGCTCCTGCCTGAAACAGGTATGCGACTTAAAAAGTGCTTTGATTGACGTAGTGAGCGTTCAGTTCAAAGACGCCCGTGTTGCCGGATGTTACTTCGACTTAGAACAAGCTTGCAAGCGGTACAGGTAATGATTGCGAGTGATGCAGGTAAGATTGCGATGGCGCTGGGTTTCATCGACCTTCAAACTGTAATTCCACACACCCGATTGGTGGATCTGGGGTTCGGTGTGTTACGCTAAAGATTGAAGCATGGTACATGGGGCTATCCGTTGTGTAAACCAGAATTAAGTGGGAGAAGTTCTGGCTCTAGTTTAAGAAGACATGGCTTAAGAAGCACAAACCACAGGACCGCTATGTACACAATATTGATAAACCACTGATCAGCCTCATCAACAACCCTTTGGAAATTAACGCTGCTGTTGGTAGTCCACATCCGAGCTTGCCACGTTTCGTCAGAGCGATAGATGGTATTTCAACCCGTTGCGCTCAGTGGCATGAGGACACGTCGAAGTTGTGGTCAGCAAAGCAGCGCCGCCGCACACCGGAGTCTTGCTATCTCTCTGATGACGTCGAGCTGTCGAGTGACGAGGAAGATGCAGATGAAAGTGGAGAAGATGCGGAGACGAGTAGTGACGATGATGCCGTGTCAAGACTTTAGTGATAGATATCAATGTTCTTAGTATATAAAGTTGTGAACGGGACGCTACACCACAAGAGTAGTTGATTGTGATGATGTTTTGATCAGATCCCGCTGTTTGATCAGCTGATCTGATATTGATCTGTACAGGATTTGACCGCGCCGTAAGCAACAGCACATGTGTTGCCATCGGAACTTGAGCCAACGCTACGGCATCAAGGGTCTTGCATCAAGCCCAGTAAAGGGGTTTGAACAATCCAAAGCAAGCAATAATGATCTCTGTGGACGAGTTCAGGACGAGCAAGCTCTGCTCGCGATGCTACCAGGTGCTGTCCCTGTCAAATTCCCTGCCGACACTATGCTCCTAAGGCAACATAAGCGCTAGGATTGTTGCTTCCTACGAACCGCGCGGTGATACATATTAATAAAATTCGTTTTGATGAATGCTACGGCAGGGATAGGAAAAAAAGAGTGGACTTGCAAAATACCAAACTGTGTTAATGAGTCCAGTTCCAATACCCAACTGCATATATTGCAATTTCAGATTGTGTTGGGAGTCCCAATACAAAAGGGCTACCTACATTGCGTCGGCACTTACTTGGGGCTGCACAACCTCACGCGAGGTCGTTGCCTGCGAATCTCTGATAGTCTTAGCAACGAGCCTGGAGTCCCAGAAGTCTCTATTCACTTTCAGAAACATAACAGCCTCAAAAAGGAGTGGAGACACCCTGTTCCTGCGGTCGGTCGTGACATGCTTAGCAGAGCTGAACAACCGTTCGACGGTTTCCGAGGTTCCCCGCATGAATCTCAAATCTTGGTAGGTAACTGTGTGCTCCAACTTCCGTCGTTTGCGCTCTTCTAGTAGTTGTAAGTAAGAAAACTTTTCACCCCAGTTGATACGTCGTGCTTCGGTTTCGTGTGGTTTCTCGAATCTCTTGGCAAGGTATTTTTCACGAATTGAAAGGTCACAACTACTCCTGTTTTGAACCTTCGTAATATTGACGATTGCAACAAGTGGTGGCTTAAATCGGGGTAATCTTCCGGCATTTCATCGAACGTGCCCCTAGCCGACGCAACGCTCACGTCTTTTTCCTGAAGGGTCGCCATACCCGAGTTGAATTTCTGTAAGGATGGGAATGTGTCTCGAAGCACCTCAAGCTCAGAGTGACATGGGAATTCGACGTCGTATTTGGCGTAGCTCATCTTCGATTTCAAAAAACCGCTCTAGCATTTGATAGGTAGACGACCTGCGGGAATCATTGTTGCGAATTGCAACGAGCCCAGTGAGGGAGAAACTAAGGAGCGCCCAAGTACGGAGCGCCCAAACATAAATAGAACACCCAAAGATTATAAGATGCGAAAGATATGGCGTGACTGATGGAGTATTATGACGTTTCTAGAAAAGAAAATCCGAAGGATTCATAGTGATGGAGAACAAATAGTCACGAGCTGCGGTTAGAAAAAATGTTCATTGTCTGATTGACTGCCGAAGGGCAAATTGAGCGGGGGCTTCGGTCCTAAGAGGGTTGTCGCGGCATGCCGTTAATTCCCCGTCAGACAATTAAAGGTGCGCTGATGTGTTGACCATACAACTCCAGAATTGTTTACTAACTATGACAACGTTTCTTATTTCTTAATTAGACACCACTGTAGCTTAATGGTAAAGCCCCCGTAAGGGGTGAAGGAGGTTCGATTCCTCTCGGTGGTATTGTGTTATCGAACAGATTTGTGAATGTGACGCGTATTATATGAAGGAATTCCATACCAGCCTAATTCAATCCGGAATAGCCCCATGTACGAGGTGGCAAGTACGCACTGGTGAAGCTTTCATGTGTACCTTCTTCCAGAAGCGCCTGAAATGATTGAACCGGTGGAGTATTGGAATTGGAACTGTCGTCTCTCTCGAACCACGATAATTCGCGACGTGTGGTATTGGCGCCGTGCCCAGCCTTGTGTTGACAATGCGAACTGCCCCTACTTTTATGGTTGCGCCGGATTGAAGGCTCCAAAACGCGACAGGTTGAATGCTCATCGTTTGCTAGTATCCACCAGTGCTTGTCGAAGTGTGTTGGCAGAATCTTTAAATCTCCGTTGGACTCGTAAATGTTTACTAGCTCGTGGATACATGGTCTACCGTACGTGTGGCGAAAACCTCCGGTACATAGTAATTTTTCGGCTCCAGAAATTATTAGATTGTGCGCCATCTTCCAGAGCTTGTCCGTCTCAATTAGCGCATAGGTACTGATCAAGCGAACCACAGCAGAATATTGGTCGTATCTAAGTCGGTGTGGAATAATAGTAGCATCTTTGGCTGACTGGTAGCTGATAGCATTTGCAGAGGATATCCACCACGGAAGTAGCTTCAGAAACACAGTGAGAAGATCTCCTTTTGAACTTTCCAACCATCTCTTAATCTTCGCATGCGTGCTTTCCACCGTAGACGTGTCATGGCATCCAAAGTGCGCGTATTTGCCCGTCCAGCACTTCACGATCTTCGTTTTGTATCTCCACCAGGTACGTTCCAAATAGAGCGCCAACGTATTGCTTAAAGCTCGCAAGGCAACGCAATGTGCGTCAAAATTTGCTTCCGTCTTTGATTCTAGAGTTTCGTAATATTCAGCCATGAAAACATTGGTCTGCACAGTGTTTGTTTTCGTCTCTCCATTTGGCCCAGGTTGATCTAGTCGTACAGTTCCTAGTTCACCTTGAACACGCGCCAATACGTTGCGGTTAATGTGCCAGCGACAAAGAATTTTGGGGACGTTTGGGAAAACCATATCACTGGCGTTCATACAGACAAGATCCCTGTCCGTAGCGAACAGTCGGGGTTCAGGGATTCCAACCTCCTTTATAAGTGTCTTCAATGATTCGAATGCCCATGTATAGTTCGGCTCAGCCTCCCAGGGTAGCCAACATTGAGCTAACGGAAGCACCTTATTCAGTCCAGTAAGGATGACCATGTTTAACAAGGGCCAGTTGTGCTTATTAGTCTTGTATTGTTGGTGCGTTCGATCTTTTGCCAGGATACGTCATAGCGACGAGATTGGGTCCACCTGTGTATAGCGTCAATAGCTGCATCTACAGAAGGATGAACACCTTCTGGAGGAGGTTCGATGGTATAAAGCTGCGATACCTCTGCGGTGTAGTCATCCGGATAATTGAGGGCTTCAGCGTGACTCTGCATGGTGGTCCTTGCTCTTAGTGTTGTACAGGTATTGCTCGCGTCAGGTTGGAAATTGTTCTCTGTTCTAGTTGATGTTCTCTCTAATGTTAAAGTAATAATAGATTCGAAGACGATCACCATATCCTCCGCATCTTATAATCTTTGGGTGTTCTATTTATGTTTGGGCGCTCCGTACTTGGGCGCTCCTTAGTTTCTCCCGCCCAGTGAGATCACATGCAGCTGTCAGTAAATTCGCCTTAGTGCACATTTTGCTCACAGATTCAATCGCTGCTTCTACGCCAGGTTGCTGCTTCACGTAGCGCTTTATCACCAGATTGAGTTTATGAGCGGCACAACCCAACAGAGGGAAGTCGATTAGGTCGGCAGCCTTCTTGTTCGTTGCACAGTTATCCCCGATTAGGACAGAAATGTTGGAAAGCGACCGTCCAAAAACTCACAATGTGAACATCTGTGGGACTCAGCAGTATACGAATGCTCGTCAAGACGTGGTGAGAACCCGAGGAGCACCTCGTTGCCCTTGTTGTACCTCTGGAAAAAAGCAAAACCTGCGATGTAATGCGTGGTGTTGTCCTGCCAGCCGTCGACCGTGATGGCAAAGTGCTCGGGAAGTATCTCGTTGATCACGAGTTCAACAAGTGGCACCAACTGGTATATGTATGTCTAGATTGACTTACTACTGACATGAACATTTGATGATATGCCAGCTAGTTCACGCGCAACTGATCGTCCACTTCCTAAAATGGCATGTCATGCATGACAACCCATTCTAGCCACCTAAATATTTACTAGATCCCGTTCACTCACGTATTCCTCAACCTCAAATCCGAGGTGCTTCTTCTTCGTTTTGAGGGAGGTGGCGTGGCGAGCCATCATCGTCTTGGTATCGTTGGAGGTGCCGATATAGATTTGTGCAGCCGATTTCCACTTATTCGTCGGCTTAACCCCACACTTGATGCATTTGTAGACCATTTGTTCCGATGGAGATCTCGAAGAAGTACTTAACGACAGGAAACATCACCGCGGTGCAACTTGCTTTTGTTGAGTGCCATAGTGTTGAATGGAGGAAACCGGTCGATGGCGACTGGGAAGGCAATGAGCACGGGCTATTGTCGAACAGAGGTGGTGAAGGAAGGATGAGAATGTGAAAATGAGGACTAGAACACTGGTGCACAACTTTGTGGCTCTATACCCGACCACTCCTTACACTAACAACGGTTTCCCGTACCTCTTTGCTCTTTCCTTGATAAGAACAGATTCGCTTTTCGCGATCATGTACAGGGCGATGTTGAAGCCCATACTTGAAGCTACATATGGAATTGCTGTATCCTTGTGCAGTGCCCAAATGCATGGACCCTAGAGATTCAATTCAGTATTGCTAACTCTCCGATCTTGCAATATCATATTGGTCAGCAGAAACACTGCCATTTAAACGGCAATGATATAATATCATAAAAGTCCTTGCCAGCAAACATTTGCGCTGCCAGCACGGGTAATACAGTGCTCTCTTCTGGGACCGAGACGGTAATGCAACTATCAACACGTTAAGCTTTCTCAAGAGCGCGGTGCTTGGTTTGGGCTGCATTGAAGAATTTAAAAGGTAAGAATTGCATCGTGGAGACGAGAAAATTTCCACCCAATATAAATGGCTCCATAACGAACTAGACCCCCCCCTCCCCCTCCCTCGTCGAAGTGAGTGAACCAGCTCTCGTATTACCGACTTTCTTTTTTTTGTCTGAGAAGGACCGGCGGTCAACTTCGCACCACTCTTCAGTTGTGCGAATTTCAAATGAATGGAACTACCCGGGGATGAAAGGGCTGAGAATTGAAATTTCTTGGTTGCGATGTAGGTGTTCGCTGAAGACGAAGTGGCCGTTCAGCCACACCTGTCAATGGGTTCGCAACACTGACATGATGTTAATTCCGATTTTCGAGCGACAGGTGGATATTACGTTGTGATGTGATTGGTTATACTATGGGTTATAAGCGAAAGGGACTTTGGGACGTGGCCGCACCCGTGCGACATCTGTGGAAGATTGTGGATAAACCTTCGCCTGACTGTAAAGGGGCCCAAAAGACCAGAAGTGTACTTCAGAGTGTGCACAACTCTGAAGGTCAGCTACACTCTGTCTGGTCACCGGACTTTCCCCGACGATGAGTGCCTAAGTTCTGGCGGAAAGTCTCTCAGAAGAACGTATCTCTGAGAGACCTCATCCCGTTACCGTCCAGCGCGACGATGGATGGTTCAAGGATTCCCAATGTATACTCACAGAGACCAAGTATCGCGCGCCGGACGCCGCGCACCCGCGCAACCCTCAAGATCTTCATGTACGTTGTAGCATTGGTGCTCCGTACTCTGGTTTCGTATTCAAAACTCTGGTATCTCTAACTCTGAGTGACCAAGACTCTGAAGACCAAGTGATATCAGACTCTGAAAACCAGGATACCAGACTCTGAAACCATCGAAGATCCAAGACCATACTGAAACCAAGTGAACCCAAGTTCAAGTCACGCATTCAAGTGATTACTGACCTGCACATCCCCCGTAATGACGTCTCTACCTGTCAACCCATCGAGATCGGCTGCACAGACTGCATACCGAGACCAAGTCAAAATACCAGATGTATACAAAGACCAAGAGTACCTGAGATATGAAAACTGACTGCATAAAGGACGCAAAAGACGACAAGAAGGAGAGAGTTACCAGAGATATATGATAGTTATGAGGAAGATAAACGATAAACAGAGTTCAATTTGCTTGCTACTGCACAAGTCCGCTTGAGAGGTATTCAAGCCACTGCGTCATCACGTACGTCGTGTGATCTCCACCAAATTCAATCCCCTTAGGTGGAGATCAGGTAACGTAGAGACCTGAAAGGACCCGCCTATTCCATATCCTAGTTGGGTCGTTTGTTTTGTCTCTAGCGGTAACCCATTTCATATTGCTCGTTTGGACAGGCTAGACAGTCGTTTTCAGAGTGCAAGGTAGACTGTTATATATAGCCGATTGTATTGGTTTATATTTTCCCTCTATACTAGAGGGTGGTGCGCGAACGTAAAGGGATACCAGACAGACCAGGTGTCTGGTAGTAAGTCCCTAGTTGACCTGGAGTATTAGCCCACCGTTCAAGGGCCTAGAAAGAATAAGAACGGCTGTATATATTTGTATATTTTCGAACTCTGTATATTGGTTGTTTATCTCTGAAAGTCAGGTATCTCGGTTCTGGATTTGCGATATTCAGACACCGATTTCAGACTTTCTCTGGTATATTAACCTCTTTTCGACCGCCAACTTCCTGGAAGCCATCTTGGTTCCCAGTGATTCCGACTCCCGAACGCTCCTGGAAGGATTTCCTGAATACCGACACCAGACTCCACTTCTCTTCACAACACATTCTCAGACTCCGGCGAGGGTCATATTTCCGAAGACAACGAACCCACGAGGATACCGCAAGGTACCACACGCCAACCTACCGTTGTACGGCTCTGAAAACCCCTTTTCAGTAGTCGTATAACTAGGGTTCACTATACGCCCCCCTGCTCCGCGACCAAAGTTTCACTGACTTCGCGACAACTGGTGCGCGTGCCCGGATTCGAACCGAGGATATCACCGGGTTTGAGAGTACAAGAGGAGAAAGTTTCCTGTCAAGCGTCTATATTCAAGATGGCTACGCCAGGATCTACGAGAGGAGGACGCCGTGGTCGTGGTCGGAGTATTCCGACACGTCAATCCAAGCGTCTACAAGGTTTGTCGCCTGAGGAGCAACCAGACTTGGATGCTATCCAGAAGGCGGCCCGCGAGAAGAGGAAAGCTGCGCGAGAGAAGAAGGCAGCTGAGAATGTGAGCGTCCCAGAACCGGCGGTCGAAGACCAGCCTGCTGAGGAACCAGAAGCTCAAGAGACACCTGCTGTCCCTGGTGAACAAGGTTCTGAAGGCCCGTCAGAAGTCGAAGCTTCTGGTGACGAGGCGACCACTGCCCGCGAGGGTGGTGATGAGGCGTCTGAGGGAGGCGCCGATATGGTTGAGTCCCCGGAAGTGATCGATCTGTGTTCAGATTCAGCAACTTCCGGCCAGTCCGTGGATGAAGTGAAACCAGAACTCGGACTCTCTGAAGAACATGTTCCACGGTCCCCAAAGTCTGAAGACGCACCAATGTCTGATGACATGGCGATCAAGTCTGAAGAGTCTCTGAAGACACCGTCTGATGAGTCTGGGAGGGCTGATTCGCTTGACGGGGAACGAGCTCTGAGGTATGTGCGCCGTGAGTTCCGCCGTTGGAGAGATATGGACACAGGCAAGGTCGTCCCGCCAAGCGTCGAGTATATGTGGCCGACGATGAAGCCTAGTGCTGATGCTTTCCAGAAGGCTACTGCAGCGACCGGCGACTACATCAAATGGCGATGTTCCTCCGTCTTCCCTGAGGATATGTGGATCTCAGAGTTTCACGTGAGGCGTCATGGTTTTGGTTGGATCCAAGACCTATCTTATGTTGAGATTCCGATGAGCACGTTGACAGCACCGGAGTGTGTGGCTGTTCTTCAGACAATGTTGTACGAGGCAGGTTTCGAATTCCAGAACCTCCTCCCAACCTGGTCTCAGACGCAGGCATCAGCCGTCGTTGGGTCTCAAGTACGCAGTGTGGCGTCCGAACTTCAGAGTCGACTCGCAGTGGAATTGGTTGAGTGGGCCACAGTGACCGCCAGGTTACAAGTTTGCCGACTCTCAGAAAGCATGAAGCAAGAAGACACAACTGGCAAGAACGAAGCAGACAGTGTATTACCTGACAAATATGCTGACCTACAAGGACAACGACTGATCATGCGACTCCGGGTGACCGGACTCCGAGTGACGCACAGTTCTGATGGTTCCAGCAGTGACGAGCCGCCGCAGTCCAAGCGCTTACAGCGGAGACCGCCGCGCCCACAAATCCCGTCGACACCGTCAGCTTTATCGACGCCATCGCTGTCTTCACTGCCGCAGTACGAGAGTCGCTCTGATAACACGCGACCGGAGTCTGAAAATCCAATGTCCGAAGATCACAGCACCTCTCAGACTCGGATGTCGGACGTACCAATTCCCAGTGTCATTGGGACCTCAAACGACCAGTCGTCGGGATTCCAGACTTCACGCGGAAGCTCTACGGACTCGTCTTTGATGTCCATGAGTCGAGGGGCGGCATCACATATGTCGCTGTCCACAGGAGGTCTGGCGTTAATTGCTCAATGTGTTGATGCGGGAGGAGCAATCTCTGAGGGCATGGGGATCCAAGTGACGCGAACGCTGTTACCAGTGAAACCAGAGATCGAAGATGTCGACATGCCGGAAGAGAAACCAGGGGTGCCGGACGCGAAGCCGGGAAACCAGGTGTCTGTCGGAAGTTCTTCACGGGATTTCAGACAATTGACTCCGGAGATTCCGCCTGTATCTGTCTCCACCCGAAGCGAAAGTCACCAGAGCCACCGCCAACGTGTGAAGAGTGAAGACCTTCCAAGACCACCGTCCCGACGCTTGAGTTCCATCGCGTCGAGTCGTACGAAGTCTGAAGCTCGAAGTTCTCAGAGATCAGGACCTGCCCAGATCGAGTTGAGCGTCATGAGGCAACAGCAGGAGTGGCAAAGCCGGATGGAGCAAGCGCAGATGGAGTTCTTGGCCCGAGAACGCTTGGAGTCCATGGAACGCGATCGTCGTCGAGAGCAACGTGACTTGGAGGCAAGGCGCGAAATTCAGACGCTCACCGAGCGCTTGTTGAAGTCGGAAAACGCGAGGCTGGAGGCTGAGAGACGTGCCGACGACGCTGAAGAACGCAGAAGTCTGGTATCTGAAAACAAGCTCAGGAATCGCAGCGCGGCAGAGTTGGAAACTCTGAAAACGGAGCTCCAGAACTCTGAAAACCAACGTCTGGAATCAGAGTTTTCTGAACGCTGGCAACAGAGAGAGGCCGAGACCGAAGCCGAACGTGCGCGTGCGACTGACGAGATGAAACGAGACTGGATTTCTCAAATGGAAGCCTTACAGCAGCGAATGAAAGTCATGGAAGCCGAGCGCGACAGGGAGAAAGAAAGTTCTTAGAACATGCAACGGTTCCAAGCCGGTCAGTTGAGAAACCTTCGAGCGACATTATTCTAAGTTCAAGAGGCGCGAAGGGTCGGTCACCCTGATTCAGCAACTTCAAACCAAGTGTTACATACCGGCAACCCTGAAGTTGCAACTATGTATCCAGTATCCGGGTCGGAAATCAGAAGTGACGCAAGAAGGGTTGGGGTTGAACCCATGTCACATTCACCGGCTCTCAAGACGGAATCTCGAGAGGTTGCAACCTTCCAGCAAGGCACCCCTGCACGAAACACGGAGACGAAGCGAGTGAAGGCCGAGAGGAATGGCGGCGCTACTACTGCTACGGCCACCCAGGTGACTCAAGCGACTTCGGTGACAGAGAACAAGGGTGATACTAGACGTGCGCCTACTCCGAGACGAGATCCGCCGCAGAAAACTGAAGCTAGACGGCCTAATGGAGATCGAAGAGCGTCTCGCAGAGCGAAGCGTCATGATAGAGCGCCAGACTCTGGTGGAGACTCTGACGATTCAAGTTCAGACTCTGCGAGCTCGTCATCGGAGAACTCGGAGCCAGGTGAAGTGGTGAATCTGACGGCAGCAACTCAAGCGCAAGCCGGAACCACACTTCTGACGCTAAGGCCGTTCATGAATTCGAACAACCTTGGAGAATTCGACCCCAGAGCTACCCTCAGGGAACGTGTCCACTGGTGGGAGCGGTTTACGAATATGGCTTCTCAAGGAGGTTGGTCGACTAAGACGCGCATCCAGGAACTTAAGTTGAAGCTCCCTGTGTCTGCGCGAGACTGGTTTAACCAGCTTCCCAAAAGTGTGTCCCGTGACTGGAAAGAGCTGTCTTCAGAGTTCAAGAAACGTTATTGCAAAGCTCGGTCATCGTATTCTGAGAGATACTTCACTATGGCTATGAAAGACTCTGAGACTCCGCTTGAATTTTTCTACCGACTTAATTCTGCCGCTGGAAAAGCTGACATCGATTTCCGGAAGTCGTCCAAGCGTCTTGAGAAGCATGTACTGCGATTCATCACGAAGCTTAAGGATGCACGCCTGAAAACGTCGCTGCAAGGTCAGAGATTTCGACGAATATCAGACTTGGAATATGCGTTGCAGCAAGATGAAGATGTGTGGCGAACTGGTGACCAAGAGATGACCCCTGCCAAGTCTCGAGATTTCCGGGCTGACAATACTCCGCGAGGACAGTTCAAGCCCAAGCGTGTGCAACGGACTTATGTCGCAAGAGATATGAATTCTGAAGACTATGACTCTGAAAACTCTGAAAATCATAAGGAATCTCTGAAATCCAATCAGGATACCAGAGATCAGACGGGTGATTCCATACTTCCAAGTGCGACTGCAGAGTCTACCCGTGATGAGAGTACTGCGCAGGCATCTTCGAACAATTCAAAGGCTCCACCAAGTGCAGATTGGACGCAGACTCTGACGAATGAGGTTTATCGAGTGATGGATAACATGGGATGGCGTCCGCCGCCCCAGTCCCCGTCTGGATCGTCAGGTCAAGGATTCCACCAGAGGCGTCATGAGAATAGTGGCTACTGGAACAAGTTCTGTGAAAAATGTCAGCGCTCAGGACACTCAGAGGAAGATTGCTGGAGAGACGTCACCTGTGACCGATGTCAGGAAAAGGGACACCCGAGTCGAATGTGTCGGATGCCACCCTGTGAAGTATGTGGAAAAGTACACCCTGGAAAACCCTGCGAAGATCTGAAAACTCTGGAAGCACTCAAGCAACTCGCTCGACAAGGCGCACTCAAGGACATGCCGAACCACCTACGGGAGAAACTCCTGGGTGATGAGGCAGACTCTGGGAAGCCGTTAAACTAATATGCCTGTCGGATGGGGATCCGAAACGCGCCGGGCATGGCGTTACCCCAGAGTTGTGTGTTTTAGTGTGTGTAGGACCAGAGCTGAGAAAGACTCAAGATAACATTCAACAATGCATGACTACTTTTGCCCAAGAATCGACCATACCTTCTGGAAACTCAGGAAACGAGTTACCTGAGATCACCGAAAACACCGACCAGACACCAGACGACACAGTGTCGTTCAGGTTGAAGGATGGCGAGTGTTATGGCTGGTGGGAGGACAACTACCCTGATCGGTCAAAGAGGGATGTGGTGATGGTGTATGGTGCTGTGAATGACCATCGGACCAAGATTCTCTTGGATACTGGTGCGACCATAAATATTCTGAGTTACGACTTTGCGCGTAAGCTTGGACTCAGAAAGTCGCACAAGCAGACCAAGGTGTCAGGAATGGGTGGTGTTCCAACATATATTGGTGCCAGCGCTGAGATCAAATTGACACTTGGGCCAAGAGTGGTATATATTGTGGATGTTTGGGTCGCGAATATCGGTGAAGGAATTGACGTGCTTCTGGGAATGGGTTTTATGTTTGCTGCTGGAGTGAGAATTAGTGCTCGTGAAGGTCTGGTGTCGTTACCAGACGAGGTAGTGGTGATGATGTGTAATTGGGAACCTGGTGATCACATTGGTCGTAACAGGTCGGTTAGACCAAGCGAGGCTGTCCTTCTGAGTCCGGGTGAGGAGTTTATTGTCCGAATTGACTATGGCCCAACGAACCCCCAGAGGGAAGTCGTGTGGGCCGGACGCGGTGATCGCTGGGTTACCCAGCTGATCTATGCGGCTCGATCTTGGCCTGTGGCCGTTCGCGTGGTAAATATCTCTGATAAGAACACGTGGGTCAATGAACTCTCCGATGTTGCGAGGATCGTGGAATATGGTTTCTTCCCAAGGCATGGACGTTTCGTGCGTCCAGGTTCCGCTGCTTATCGTGACTGGGAAGTTCTGATTCTGAAAAGCACCCCGTCACCAGAGACTAAGAAACGTATGAAGAGAGAGGCGGAGTTGGAAGCTCTGATACCGCAACCCCCGTGTGTAGATCGCACAGGCTACCCATGGCCGACTGAAATACTGCAACGTCCAAGGTTTGATAACGCTCGAGTGCAGTTCGTGAAACCAGAGTCACCACCGACCGTGAAACGAGTACGCTTCGCCCTGGATGCATTCACCCAGACGAAGGATGGTTGCCATGGTGAATCAACGGGAAGTGCGGACATCAGTACAGATACCAGAGATTTGGAAACATTCTCTGAAAGTACTTCACATACAGACCCTGGTGACTCGTCCGTTGCTATCGACGATGACGTCCTTGACTCAAAGCCTGAGTGTCTCTTAGGTGACCCTCAGACCCCTGAGTTACCCGCGGATGATTTCGACTTATGGATGAATCTTGGGATATCCCCATTCAGGGGATGCCTGGAACGCCGATGGAAAAGTTACGAGTGGAATACGAGCGGTGTATGAACGTTTTGAGCGAAGAATTAGACCTGGAGCCAGGTGTGTATATGCGAGAAGGCACGGAACTCCTTGCCCAATTACGCGATCAATTGGTCATGCTACCAGAACTGGAAGAGTTGACACCAGAGTGTGATATTGATAGCGCTGATGTTGGAGAACCGGGAAAGACGACCCCAGAAATGGAGAAGAGACTGCGTGATATTCTGAAACGCCACAGAAAAATATTCCTGGGAGACGGTAATGCGGCGCCCGCACCAGCAAGGGGCGTGGTCTGTGATCTGGATGTGGGAGATGCCAAGCCGGCAGCCCAACGTCCGAGGTCCGTCGCTCCCCATCTCATGCTGAAGGTGTACGAGCTTCTCAAGAAACTTCTGGAAACTGGTTTGATCGAGTACTCTAACTCCCCGTGGACATCTCCTATTGTGATCGTTCTCAAGAAGAATGGTGTTGACATACGAATGTGCATCGACTATCGCATTGTGAGTGGCTTCATTCAACTGTCGCGCTACCCTCTACCTCTTATTGACGACCTCCTAATCGGTTTTGAGGCTGCTATGTGGTTCATGAGTCTGGATATGGCTAGCGGTTTCTGGGCGATCAGGATGACGGAGCGTGCACGACTAATATCAGCTTTCATTTGCCCGTTTGGGCATTTTCAGTGGGTAATGATGCCGTTTGGTCTGAAGAACGCCCCTCTTGTGTATCAGGCTATGTTGGACAATTGCCTATGGGGATTCGTGAGACTGTCACCAGAAGAAGAAGCTGAAGTTGATGCGGAGGTTCTGGAATTCCTACAACTCCAGCCTCAGGACTCTGAAAAGCATCTTTCAGACTCTGAGAACCATACTCCGATTTCAGAGATGCCAACACTCACAAGTCAGATGACCGTCTTTCAGAGGAATATTCCCGTCCCCACATGCATGGGCCCAGTCCTGGGGAGGAGTTCATACATCGACGACATCGCACATGGAGCACCGACTTGGGACCAATTATGTGACGATTTGAACGCCCTGCTTTTCAGAATTCGCTATTGGAACATTTCTGTGAGTTTGCCCAAGAGCGAGTTTGGGAAGTTGTCGATACCGTACCTATCCCACGAAATCAGTGCCGAGGGTCTGAGGGCAACGCCCAAGATCGTCAAAGGAGTTGAAGGACTGCCCTTTCCGTCTACGTTGAAGGGAGTACAGAGTTTCATGGGAAGCCTCAATTATTACAACAAGTTTATTGAGGATTTACCGGTGATCGCTGCTACTCTCTATGAGCTGACAGACGAGCAGATTCGAGCTGGACGAGACCTGACTCGTGCGAAAGAGGCATTCGAGATTCTGAAACGCAAGATAGTCTCTACCCCACTACTCAGACATCCAGACCGAACCAGACTGTTTGTTGTCATTCCGCATGCGAACCCTTGGGCTGCTTCAGCAGTCTTGGGACAAGAATATGAGGGAATAATACACCCGGTCCGGTTCACGGGTCGTGTCCTGAACGACGCCGAACTCAGGTATCATATCGCTGAGAAGGAGGTGATTGCGATCCTCAGAGTTTTGGAAAACTTCAGAGCTCTGGTGGAGTCAAGTCCGGTGATTGTGGTCTATTCTAGATACTCTGTTCTGAAATGGCTGCTAACATCGAATTCCACCGACGGCAGAAACGTCAAGTGGGGTCTGAAGTTGTCGCAGTGGAACTTGGAGATTCGCCGGATTCAGCGTGATGAAGACGGACTCCCAGCTATACTCGGCGCAGGCATAACTCCTAGGGAGCATCTGGATGAAGTCTCTGAAAATCTGATTCCAGTCAAGGGGCGAGTCAAGCCGCCAGTCCCTATCAGTGTGGAAATGTTGGAAGCAGATTATCAGGGTTATGTTCTGTGTTTTGATGGTGCCGCAAAGACGTCTACTCGTCTGGGAAGCTGTGGGTGTATACTCTGGGAACTCCCGGGGTGGAGTGTTCTGGACGCCCGAGGATTTCCCCTGACGGATGTCACGGTGAACGATTCAGAATACGGTGGCCTGAATTATGGTCTGAAGATGGCGCTCGAGCACGAAATACAGGAGCTGGTGGTTGTGGGAGACTCACGCATCGCGATACAACAGGCTCAGGGACTGATCAACTGCAATCAGCCTAACTTGCAACGGAGGTTAGCCGAATTTGAGTCTCTGAAAACCAAGTTTCAGACTCTGAAGTTGGTGCATGTGAAGCGTGAGTTCAACCAAGCGGCAGATTACTTGACCTCGAAGACTTTGACCCTTGGGGAAGCTTGGCGAGTACAAGATGAGGATGAACTTATGCACCTGCGACTGGTATCCAAAGTTCATGAGAGACTGATGAAGCCTCGCTCCGTCCCGAACATGGAAGTTCAAGAGTCAAAGATACCAGACTCTGAAAATCATAATGCGTCACCAGAGTCTGAGGATGCTTCTGGTCCGGAATCCGCACCCCTGCCTCGATCGGTCAGAGTATTGATTGCTGTAACCCGTGCCCAAGCTCCGCCTGACGCTAATCTGCCTGAAGATGATGACGAACGAGAACCTTTGGGGCCTTTGGAGTTCCAGGCAGAACGCTGGCGACGGATCAAGGCGCAGCAGAGCCAGGACCCGTACTTGGTTGAACTCATGAAGTTTCTGAAAGGCGGCGTGGGAGATTTACCACGACCCCGAGTCAGGAAACTTGCCAGAGTTGCTGAGGACTTCGTTCTGGATTCTAGAGATGTACTATATCGCCTGAGTCGCGCTACTCGAGAGCGGCCCCGGGACAATGTTGACGAACTCAGACTGGTGGTTCCCAGAGACTTGTATCCAGACTTGTTACACTATGCTCATGACGACTACCAAGGTGGACATCAAGGAATCAGGAGAACCTTTGAGAAGCTGAGTTCGGAGTTTTACTGGTTGGGTATGTATGCGGATGTGGAGAGATTTGTGAAGGAATGCGTGGACTGTGCCAGTGGCAAGAGGCGACCCCCAAATCCTGGACCGTCCCCTGGAAATATTGAGCCCAGCCGGCCATTTGAAGTGGTGTCTATGGATTTTGTGACCCACATGCCGAAATCAGCACGTGGAAACACATTTCTCTTGCTGTTCCAGGATATGTTTTCAGGATACGTGATGTGCAAGCCAATGAGTGTCACCACTGCTCAGGATGTAGCAGAGGCTTATGAGGAACGCGTTTTCAGAAACTTTGGTGCTAGCTCTCTGATTCATCATGATCAAGATCCTCGCTTTATGAGTGAGGTGTTCAAGTGTTTCAGGGAACTTTTGGGTAGCAGACAACGAGCTACTCTAGGGTACCGGCCTCAAGCCAACGGCCAGCAAGAGAGATCCGTACAGACTGTGGTGCGCGCGATTAAGGCATATATCTCTGAAGCTGATCAAAGTGACTGGGATGATCACGCCGAACGTCTGATGTTCGCCCTGAATACGTCATTCGATGCCACCCGTCTGGAAACGCCTTTCTACCTGGTACATGGTTGGGATGCTCACGGGACGGTGTCCGCTATGCTTGGACCCAAGCCATCAACGACTCAGGAGCGAACTGCGTACGAATGGAGAAGGAAGATGCAACGAGACTATAGCTATGCTCTGGCATGTGCCGAAGATCTCCAGAAGAAGGCAAAGCGTGACCGGTCTGAAGAACAGACCAGAAAGTGGAACGAGTTATCAGAGCGTCTGAAGTCAGGTTTCGCTATAGGCGACGCCGTATAGCTCTACATCCCTAAGGTACAAACAAGATTGAGCAGAAAACTAGCACACATGTGGCACGGACCTTTCAGGATCGAGGAGATGCTGGACGATTTCAGAGTACGACTCAACGTTGAAGATACCGGCTACCGCGTGAACCCCTGGGTGCATGTGAGCCGTCCGAAGCCAAGGGCTCTGTTCCCCAGACGACCCACGGTGGAACTCAAGATTCCAGAAGATGATGACTTTGACGCCGCCCTGTTACCAGAAGATAGTTGGGAACCTGATACTGAAAACGACGAGTATGAAGTGGAGAAGATTCTGGATACCCGCTGGAACAAGCGTACCAGGACGTCCAGACGCCTGTGCGAATATCTGATTAAGTGGAAAGGTTACGATGAAACTGAGTGGTTACCGTTATCGAAGTTGAACTGTGGAGCATTACTTTACGAATTCAACCAGAGTGCACGAGCACGAGCCCGTTTTCAGGCGATGCAGGCTGGAGACGATCACCCCAGAGTCTAATAACTCTGAAAACACATCTGGAAGTCTGATATCTGAAGGATTTCAGACATTGACTTTTAGAGTGTGGTAGTCTGAGTGCGTGTTTTCAGAGACCTATTTCTGAAATTCGTGCGTTTGGATATGTGATCGACCATGTTACTGCTTATATAAAACGACTGTGTGAATGTGAATATGGAAGTGAATTTGTGGAGAATTAAGTGCTGGAGGATACGAGGTTATGAACAATGAGATGATGAGAAGAAGTGTGATTACTTGGAATGATATTGAAAGATTAAGAGATTAGGAAGCTACACTGAGGCCAGGGGTTTACGTCACAAATGCAGACAACTATTTGGCTTCTCGAAAATGCAGCCTTCCCGTGGGCACCATGGTGGACACCTGAGCTTCAGTAGCGAAGGGAGATCGGGTTCTCGGAACGCTCTGTAGGTGTCATATGATCCTTCTTGACGTCAGCGGGGACGTACTGGAGCCACTCTTCGTCCACATTCACCGTGGCCCATTGCATCCGAGCAGGCTCAATCGCATCCAAGTCACCCAGTTGCGTCTCCAGACTCAGACACTTGGGACCCCCGAGCTCTGCGACTCTGGGATCTTGCCAGATCCAAGGGCAGGACTTGTCTGGGACAACCCAGATGCCAGGCTCTGAAAGCAACGACTCTGGGAAATCTTTGTGCCCCAGGACCTTTCGGATGAGGGCGTTGTGTTGACGAATCATGGCGGCTCGACGCATGGACCGGTACTTGTGAAGCTCCGCAGACTTGTCGTCAGCCTCAACATCCATGGTCACCCAATGCGTTCGCTCCCAGAAGGCTTGAGCGTGCTTCTTCATGCTGCGCACAATGTCTTCTACGTCAGCCAACACCATGGGTCCCATTTCGTCCCGCTTGTGGAAGTAAAATTCTGAGAATCTGTTGTCGAACATGACTTCCCAAGGGGCGCGCTTCTTGCGGATGACCGCACAGTACCGCTCAGAGTCCCAGCGCTTCTTGAGGATGGCACATGAGTGCTTGTGTACCTCGTAGTCTAGGAAACCCAATGTCTGGCCAGTGGTGGTCCTAGTGGAGCTCACTCGCTGTACTCTGATGCCATAGTACAACCAGGAGGATGCCTCACAGTCTGGTGTTTCCACCACCTGGAGCTCCTTGACCGTCAGAGAATTGTAGGGCTTGGATACCAGACTACGTGCCTTCCCTGAAGAACCCTTGGACTTCGACCCACTTCCACTGGTGGATTTCGGGCGAGACTTGGGACTGGTATGGGCTTTTACGGATGCGATACTTCTCTTGGACTTCTTTATGGGGTTGATAGGTCCATCATCAGAGTCTGAGTCGTCATCAGAGTCCCGGGGACGCTTGGAGCCAGGACGTGGGTGGTCATCAGACTTCTTGTCTCCAGACTTCTTGCTCCCGGACTTCTTGTCCCCAGACTTCTTGCTCCCAGACTTCTTATCTTGAGACTTCTTGTCTTCAGACTTGTCGCTCTCGGAATCGCTGTCGTCAGACGCACCGTCATCTGAGCTCCCGTCGTCATCTTCGTCTCCAGACTCGACCACACCAGAATCTTTGTAATCAGGGTCGTCCTTGGGGTCATCGGCGGTGGACTCAACATCACTCTCCGGGTAATTCACGTGACCATCCAGGTCACCCCAGGCCGCAGGCTCAGTACCAGCCGAGATGTGACGATCCACCACCTCATCAGCCATCTGGTAGTAGACCTCAGGGACATATTTGGCCCAAGGAGTGGAATCCAGACGACGGGAAAATACCAGACTCACCAACATCTGGACGAGAACCGGACTGCTAAAGAGACTGTGAGCTTCCTTGTCAGACGCTAACCACTCCATGGCCTTATCATACTTGATCCCAGACAGCAGAGCTTGGCGGAGGTCAGGGCGGACTTCTTTCCAGACCACGTCACCAGGGAGCCTCTTGTGCACTTCAGACTTTGCCACCTTGGAACCTGCATTCGCCGAAAGCACCGAGTCTTCGCCGGGCTTGTGTCCGGAAGGACGACGCTGCAAATTCTTGAGGTCCCACTTGAACGGCCGCTTAGGAGATGATTTCAGAATCTGGGACTTCGGTGGGTATGACAGATACCGTGGACTCTCGCTCTTGAACTCCGAGGCCTCAGCACTTGGACGGGTGAGATCCAGAACTCTGGTATCCTTCGCAGCTTCCTCGGCAGCCTGACGAGCTCGTTCTTCAGAGAGCCGTTTCTTGAAGTCAGGAACGGGCTTCTTTCGCGCGTCCAAGGCTGTCACACTGATGATAGTCGTCCAGTTATCAGGGACGGTGGTGTCCTCTTGGTATGACACCAGAAGGTCATGAAGCCGATCCCAATTACCAGAGATTTCAGAATTCTCTTGTAAGAACTCTGAGAACCCCCACGGATCTGTGGGCTTGACCTCAGGACGCGACTTCAGAATCGAGACCTGCGCTTGAAGATCAGCGACTTGGGACTTCAGAGCTGCCTTGTCCGACTTCAGAGCTTCCACTTGGTCCTGGTAGTGAGCCTTGAGGTCCTGAATCTCCGAAGCCATGCGTTCTTCTACCACACCGGCGTCTTGTTGGGCACACTTGAGCTCGTGTTTCCAGTATTGGCAGTGGAGTACCCACTCGCGCTTAATTTCTTCACACTCGGAGCGCGCTGCGGCCGCATCGATCAGGGCGACGCCGTTCTGAGAACCAACACGTTCTCGAAGGTGGCGGTGAGCAGCAGCCATGAGTTTCAAGCATCCAGCCGTCCGAAAAACCTTCTCGGCAAGTCGGGTGGGGGAGACGTGAGAAACCAAAGATCCCAGTTCCCGGCGAACATCCACAGATGACGTCAGAGCATCTAGAGTGCGCACATCCGGAGTTTGGGCACATGGAGACACAACCTCGTCAGGATCGAAGCTTGGGATCACTCGCTCCAGCTCCCGGAGGTCTTCATCAGTAAGTGCCTCGTAACCCACGAGTACACAGGGCCACCGTACGCATTCGCTATGTGGCGCCCTCTTCTGAAGTCTTCAGCTCGCGCGGGGGTACTCACCAGAAAGGCACGTCCCTCTGGCTTCACGCTGGGAGCGACATAATTCTGGGGAACATCAGAGTCCCCCAACGCCGTGACTTGGTCCCCTGTGGATGTCACCAGACCCTGACGAAACAGCCGATCGACCTCTTCCGTGGACAAAAGCCGTGGGGCACCAAAGGCTCGCGGTCTGAAGACACCAGGAGTTCCCTCAGAGAATTCAGAGCGAGATTCCCCACGTGAGGCCACTGGTGGCGAGAGATCACCAGAACCGGCCGAGTTCATGTCATCACCAGGGAGGTCCTCAATCGGACCATCGACCTGTGAGTCTGTAGGCTTGGACGCATGGGCTGGGGCGCTAGGGCTGCCACCTGGCGACGTGGCTGAACCAACATCTCCACCCTGCGATATACTGGCAGTTGCCGAAGCAGGACAAGTGCCTGTGGCGTCGCCTGCCACCCCACTTGCTGGGGCGTTTGAGCTCAGGGAAGTGTTCGTTTCCTCAGTCATGAGCGAAAGGACGGAGTTTTGAAAATGATCGCCTGTTAGGCAAGTCAAATTCAAGTTTCTGAGTCTGAGAGAATCGGATTGTGCGACGGGACACCAGAGACTCTGAAAACCAGGCAACTGGCAAAGAGTTGCAGCTACGCTACGCTCTGAAAACCGTCTATCAGAATTTTTGATAGGCCTGGTCATGATACACAGCTTGGAGGAAGTTCCGCACTGATGGATCGTGACCAGGAGGGGCGGTTGACATGATGTTAATTCCGATTTTCGAGCGACAGGTGGATATTACGTTGTGATGTGATTGGTTATACTATGGGTTATAAGCGAAAGGGACTGTGGGACGTGGCCGCACCCGTGCGACATCTGTGGAAGATTGTGGATAAACCTTCGCCTGACTGTAAAGGGGCCCAAAAGACCAGAAGTGTACTTCAGAGTGTGCACAACTCTGAAGGTCAGCTACACTCTGTCTGGTCACCGGACTTTCCCCGACGATGAGTGCCTAAGTTCTGGCGGAAAGTCTCTCAGAAGAACGTATCTCTGAGAGACCTCATCCCGTTACCGTCCAGCGCGACAATGGATGGTTCAAGGATTACCAATATATACTCACAGAGACCAAGTATCGCGCGCCGGACGCCGCGCACCTGCGCAACCCTCAAGATCTTCATGTACGTTGTAGCATTGGTGCTCCGTACTCTGGTTTCGTATTCAAAACTCTGGTATCTCTAACTCTGAGTGACCAAGACTCTGAAAACCAAGTGATATCAGACTCTGAAAACCAGGATACCAGACTCTGAAACCATCGAAGATCCAAGACCATACTGAAACCAAGTGAACCCAAGTTCAAGTCACGCATTTAAGTGATTACTGACCTGCACATCCCCCGTAATGACGTCTCTACCTGTCAACCCATCGAGATCGGCTGCACAGACTGCATACCGAGACCAAGTCAAAATACCAGATGTATACAAAGATTAAGAGTACCTGAGATATGAAAACTGACTGCATAAAGGACGCAAAAGACGACAAGAAGGAGAGAGTTACCAGAGATATATGATAGTTATGAGGAAGATAAACGATAAACAGAGTTCAATTTGCTTGCTACTGCACAAGTCCGCTTGAGAGGTATTCAAGCCACTGCGTCATCACGTACGTCGTGTGATCTCCACCAAATTCAATCCCCTTAGGTGGAGATCAGGTAACGTAGAGACCTGAAAGGACCCGCCTATTCCATATCCTAGTTGGGTCGTTTGTTTTGTCTCTAAAGGTAGCCCATTTCATATTGCTCGTTTGGACAGGCTAGACAGTCGTTTTCAGAGTGCAAGGTAGACTGTTATATATAGCCGATTGTATTGGTTTATATTTTCCCTCTATACTAGAGGGTGGTGCGCGAACGTAAAGGGATACCAGACAGACCAGGTGTCTGGTAGTAAGTCCCTAGTTGACCTGGAGTATTAGCCCACCGTTCAAGGGCCTAGAAAGAATAAGAACGGCTGTATATATTTGTATATTTTCGAACTCTGTATATTGGTTGTTTATCTCTGAAAGTCAGGTATCTCGGTTCTGGATTTGCGATATTCAGACACCGATTTCAGACTTTCTCTGGTATATTAACCTCTTTTCGACCGCCAACTTCCTGAAAACCATCTTGGTTCCCAGTGATTCCGACTCCCGAACGCTCCTGGAAGGATTTCCTGAATACCGACACCAGACTCCACTTCTCTTCACAACACATTCTCAGACTCCGGCGAGGGTCATATTTCCGAAGACAACGAACCCACGAGGATACCGCAAGGTACCACACGCCAACCTACCGTTGTACGGCTCTGAAAACCCCTTTTCAGTAGTCGTATAACTAGGGTTCACTATACGCCCCCCTGCTCCGCGACCAAAGTTTCACCGACTTCTCGACATCACAATGAGGATGTTCTTGGCGGCGTTCACGTCACGGTCGACTGACTTTCCACATCCGCCGTTCTTGTTCAGGCCGTGGAGGACTCTGTAAACCGGAACCCTACGGACTACTCCGTCTCTGAACCTACGCTTCACGCGCCGGTTCTCCAAGTCGCTGAAGCTGTGACGATCGTAGTGCCTCTTACTCTCTTACTGGTACGAAACTCGTCCTCCATGACGACCTAGCAGTAGCGGGTCAGCTTGCGCGCGAGTGTTTTCACAGGCCCCGGTACACTTCCTTTGATAACACCCTTCCCAGTTATGCAAAGCCAGCAATTGTTTTTGTGGCTTGAGCACCCGCTACCTCATAGCAGGCTCGGTCCAGTTGTCAACTGCGAAGTGTAAAGCAGCGGAATTTCAGCTTCCGAAAGAACGGGTCCATAAAGAACAAGAGAAGACACCGCCCGTGCTCAAACCAGAACTCAATCGCGACGCAGAACTGCTTGACCGAACCGGACTTTTTGCTTGGAGTGTTCTTATGCAGTTCACGAGTTCCAGGAGACTTGTCGATGCGGTACTTGGATTTTCGATTCGAGCGGAAGTACGCGCTCGCACGGTAGAAGTCAGACGTCCGGAAGCGGATCATTTTGCTGTCCTGGTTCGTAGACGTGAAGGAGTCCGTGTGTCCAGGGTCGATCCCCCAAATCACGTCGTAGTCTTCAGTAGCACCACTAGCTTTCTTTATCTAGACGCAATCCAAGTGCGTCCGACACGTTCTTTTCTTCGTCGCCACCGTCTTGCCGTCTTTTCCCCCTCTGCTTCTTCTTCTTTTTACCACGAGTGCGGCGGTTCATGTCCACGCCACCGCCGTATCCATCTGTCGTGATCTCTCGATGGAAGCTGCGTACGCCCGGTTTTTCTAATTTGTCCACGTGAAAACGTCGACGCCACCACAGACCAGACATTTTGATCGAGGTAGATTTCGAAGCAAGGCTATCCTTGAGCGTCCACACTTTCTCTTCGTATTCTACAGTGAGATTACGACGAACGTTCGGACATCGAAGCAGTAGTGAAGGTAGTCCGCTGGAGTCCACCTTGTAGTTACTGGACTCGAACCTGCGCTTCCTTGGGAGGCGGGAAAACACCCGATTCTCCGCAAAGCCTCGCTTGTCCTTGTTTTCCTCGTTCAACTCCTAAATGTACAGTAGGAACTCGTAGAACATTGGTAGAAAGTGTTGTAGATCCCAACATAGTTTCCCCCTGTTGTGTCCGCGGGATCTTCTCGCGCAGCTCCACAATGACACGATCGGCCACTCGAACCGGGACCGAGCTAAACGTCTAAGCGAACACTCCATTTAAAATCTCGTGACCAACAATCTTCGTAACTTCAAACTTGTTCAGAACGAACGACCTGAGGCGTTTCGCAAAGTTCCGTACGACTCCGTTCTTGGCGTTCGTGGCCATCTGGGTCGCAGCAGCTTGGAACCAGCCTTGATTCAGGTATTCCGTACTCGGTCCCCGCGCAGCTGGCAGAATTCATTGCCGATTCCTCCAAGTCTTTATTCTTGATCTTCTGCGTCGCCGTCCATTGTTGAAACCTTTCCTCAGTGAAGAGAGAAGCGCTAGCAGAAACGTCCTCGAGGTTTCCAGTTCTGCCGTTGGCTTCCCATCTCCGTCATCGGCCCTTTGTCGCTTGCGTTTTCAAAACCTATCAAACTTTTCCAGTGACAAGACGCAGACACGGTTGGTACAAGTCCTTGGCATCGATCTTGCAGAGAGAACGGTCGTCTTCCAACTGACGAAGCATGTACAGGTTGGCGAGCAGGTACGACGGCTTGGCTAACTAGCCGAGTGCACGGCGGAGGATGGAGCGCACCAAGAAGCTCCTTCGTAACTAAAGCAAGAACGAAGACACTTGTTCTCCACGTTGCAGGTTTGGGATTGGGGTGGGAAAACCTCGAACGGTGACAAACCCCCTCTCAGCTATACTATTCTATACTAACTGCAGTATGTGCTGCACACTCTCAGTCTGGGACTGAGGCTGTTGCACTTCAACAGACAGTTGCTAATCTACAACTGCAGTATATGACGGAGCACGACAGACCACTAGAATCGAACACTCCCACTTCGGGATCCGTCGGGTGACTCCTGCTGACTTGACCTTAAGCGTCCTTGGTATTGCACTCAATTTTCGGCATTGGCACTACATTTAAGCGCTCACGCAATTTCGCGAACTGCGTCGATCCAAGAGGCTTAGTAAAAATATCCTCCAGCATATCCTTAGTCGGACAGTAAACAATATCGAAATCTCCACGTTCGTAAAGATCCTTAATCCGGTGAAACTTAAGATCCACACCTTTGACCTTATAGTTCCCCTTCGTAGACTTAATCACCTTTATTGCGGACTGGTTGTCTTGGTACAGCACAGTCTGGTGACGACGTCGAAGCTTCAGCTCTTCACACAAGTTATGTGTCCAGACGATCATCACCGAGCACTCAGCAGCGGCAACAAATTCCGAACTACATGTGTCGTCATAGGTGATCGACTGTTTGTGGCTCTTGTAGGCGTACGTACATCCATTCATTTGTAGTACATATCCAGTAATTGACTGACGATCATCCTTCTCTCCACAAAGATCAGCATCAGCATAGGCAGTGAAATGCAGATCCGGGCTAGAAGGTTTTTCCCACAACAAACCATAGTCACGAGTACCTTGCAGATAACGCAGCACCCTCTTAGCCATCACGTAATGCTCACGGGTGTACTTGCTCATATATTTGCTCAGCATACGAACAGCATTTGCTATCTCGGGCCTTGTGCCTTACACTAAATATTGCAAACATCCTACAAGCTCCCGATACGGAACGTTCGGATCATTCACTCCAGTTGGCCTTCTTCCACCGGTTCAGGCTGGTTTCCAAGTGTCTGAGGAGTCGAAACAGGTCTGCAGTTCTCCATACCAAACCGCTGCAAAACTTCGTCAATGTATCCCCGTTGAGACATCCACAGCACTTGTCCTGGCACGTACTCGATTTCCATGTGCAACAGGTTCTTAACATGTCCTAGGTCCTTCAAGTTAAACTTAGCTCGAAGTTCACTTATCACTAGCTCAATATTCTCGTCCGTTCCTGCGATAACCAAATCATCCACGTACACCGTGACGAATATTGGACTACCTCCCACTGAACGAGTGTAAACACCACCATCCATCTTACATCGCTTAAAGCCACACGCTCTTAGATGCTTGTCTAGTGTCTGGTACCAAATCATCGGTGCTTGCTTTAATCCATAGAGACTCCTTAGCAGCTTGCATACTCTGCCAGAACCATCATCAAAATACTCTGGAATCTCCATATAGATCTCAGCATCATCAATCGGTCCATTTAGAAATGTCGTGACGAAGTCCACGTGCTTGCAGGAAAGATTCAAATGCAAAGCCAGCAGCAACACGAACTTCACTGCTTCTTGCGCCACTACCGGAGAGTATGTTTCCCAGTAATCTACTCCGTAGTGTTGCTGACACCCTTTGATGGTGATCCGAGCTCGATGTCTGACAACATTTCCATGAGCATCTCGCTTCCGAACGAAAACCCACTTGCTTGTCAACACCTTCTTGTTCTTCGGTCTATCCACTAGTTCCCATGTACAGTTGCGCATAAGGTCACTGTATTCCTTCTCCAACGCTTCCTTCCACTTATAAGCATCGGGTGCATTGAGTGTTTCTTCCACAGTCTGCGGTTCCATTACAGCGTTCACCGATTCAATGACGAGACTGGCTGGAAGTTCCACCTCAAAGTCCTTGTACCGCGGGTTCGGCCATCGAACACGTCTCGACCGTCTAAATGATTCGGTTGTGTCATTCATTTCCTCTTCATCTGCATCGCTCCCACTGTCGCTCAGTCTCTCCTCGACTTCGCTCATCAAGATAGCGGGTTCAGATGCGGTTATTCCATCCTCGAGAGCATCAAAATTATCTGCACCATCATCAGCAACAATCGCATCGTCACTATGATCCTCGCCTTCTACTACTGCCACTTCCCCCACCGAAGGTGAGATTTCCTGTGACATCGGATGCCGCAAGCCATCATCTGAATTGCTGTTAGACAATTCCACTAGGCCTCGCTTGCCTCCACGAAAGTCAACTTCAGCCTCCGTACCCAGCAGAATGTTAGTTCCACATAGCTCAGGCTGTATTCCTGCCGCAACAGGAAAAGAATCCTCAGTCTCACTCAACGGTCCTCCACAAGATCCACTTGCACCAACCGGAGGAGATACTTCAGTGTCATAGCAGCTACGCGAGTCACCGTCGCAACGGCGGCGTTTTCGATTCTCATCAAGAGTTTCTGTCACAGACGCCAACACAGGCAATCTGACATACGGCACGATTCTGGGTAAAGTGTTGTGACCTCTACCATACCGATTGCTAAGTAATCGCTCCACATAAGCTCGATCCACCGTCCATCCTTCCTGAAACTCGACAGATCTAACTTCCTGCACATTCCCAGTAAGCAAGTTCAGCACTCGATAGCTTTCTGAATGTTTAGCATATCCCAGAAACAATCCAGGTTTGCCAGTGTCCTCCAACTTCGAAGTCCTAAGTACCTTCGGCGCGAACACGAACACCAAACATCCCCACGTCTTCAAATTCGATACGTCAGGCCGCTCTCCAAAGCGTCTAAAGTATGGCGTGTCACCCTTCAAAGCTGATGTTGCGCTCACATTTCCCACTTCAACTGCGAATTCAAAGGCCTCACCCCACAAGCTAATGGGCATGTCAGCCGTCTTCAATAGACAGCGCGCACGAGCCATTACAACCCCATTCATTTTCTCCACAAGGCCATTCTCTTCTGGACTGTATCCGTTAGTCCACGTGTACTCAATTCCACTAGCTCGGAGAAAAGAACGCATCTTCAGCAGTTCCCGTCCTTGATCGGAGTTAAAAACTTCGACCTTGAAGCCTTGCGCTAGAAGCCATTTAATGTGATCCATCACTACATCCGTGGCTTCGTGCTTCTCCTTCAACTGAAAGCCCCACAAATAGCGACTAGCTTCATCCTGCACAAGTTGAAAATGCTTGTAACCATCGTAGGTAGTAATATCCACATAGCACATATCCGACATCAACTTTTGGTACGGCTTCGTTGCTCGGCGAGTGTTCGTCCTCTTGTAAGACATACGAGTCAACTTCGCCAACTTGCAACTCCAGCACGGCATGTCAACATCATCACGTAAATTCTCAGTCATTCCCGTCACTACTTGCTCCTTAGCCATGTGCTTTATGGTCGGGGTGTTCAAATGTGCAAACCGTAAATGCCAACGCACGAGAGAATCACCTTCATCTCGAGTTTTGTGTTGATGCACTGCTGGAATTCGATAAACTGGAACAACCTTCGCCTTCAAGCGATATCGGCCACGACACTTCGTCAACAAGATCTGCGAATGATCCTTAGTCAACCATGCGACTCGTTGCGAATCACGCCTGCCGAATTTCACAGTCCATCCATTCTTTTCCAGTAAATCCAAACTCAACAAATTATCTGGTGCATTCGGTTTGAACAGAACATTTCTAAACTGCAGTGACAGCTCCTGATGTGGCTGCTTACTATTCACCACACGGAGATGAACGCTACCAGTTTGCTCATCGTCACTGATTTTACCATCATAAGCCTGAAAGACATGCTCCTCATCTTTCTTGAGACTGGACAAGAGATCTTGCTGGTTGCAGACGTGAACATCACTACACGAATCCAAAGCCCACTCAATCATATCACCAGCATTGTTCTTCACGGATTCAATTACCAGAGTTTCACGTGAAAGACGACCGACAGCATCGACCTTCCTTCTTTTCGAGTCATCATTTTTGCCAGATTTGCACTCCCACCGCTTCCGTTCCGATGAAGCAAAGTGAACTCTCGGTCCAACACCGGCGGCTCGATCATCAGAAGAGTCATCATCATCTTCATCCTTGTCCTCCTTTCGTTTCTTGTTCGGGCAATTGGGACGAATATGTCCAACTTCTCCACATTCGAAACAAGTACGAGTCTCTTTTCTTCCGCTTTTACTATTGCCATCTTTTTGGTCCTTTGATTTATTCTTACCACGGCCACCTCTCTTGCGCTTGCCTTGCTTCTGGCCCTTGCCACACGCAGCGACACCAGCAGCTTTCTTCTCTTCAGCACCCATCTTTTCATCAAGGGCTGACTCAGCACGCAAAGCATTCATCACTTGAGCTGCAGTAGGTACAGGCCTACCACGTAGTGTTTAGAAAATTGCCGAACAACATCACGATGTGTGCGTGAAACGTGACCAAGCAGTGTTTCTGCAAAGTCTTCATCATCAATCTGCTTCCCATAGTGCAACATATTCCGACGCATCTTCTACATTTCACGCAACCAAGTCTCCATAGGTTTATCCGGCGTGTAAGTGTTCGAGTAGAACTCAGCGCGTACAAAAATGTAATTCGCGTACTCGCGCTTCGTTTGTCGATCCACAAACCGGTTCCACATCGCTTCGGCAGTCGTCTCCTGACAAATCATCTCTGCATCTTGAGCCGATACACCCTCGCTTCCCGAGCCGCATTGTCCTTGGCATCAAAATTCAGCCTTGGTATAGCTGCATCCCGGAAAGTTCCATCCACAACGTCCCAACACCCCATTCGCGTCAAGAAAGTACGTAAATGCACAGCGTACAAGTCAAAGCTACCCTTCATCTTCGGGGCTTTGTCCATCTTCATCGATGGAGGTGGATAATTCATAACGGGGACGCTCACTTGAGCTGATGGCCGTGCTCCAAACGCAAAACCACCACTTAGACCTGATCCAGCTCCAGAAGTAACACCGGAAAACACAACACCACCAACGCCACTAGCACCACTAAACGTCGCACTGCCAGGAGATCCACTCGTCACCCCACTCACTACAGACACGTTCGGCACTCCAGGCACTGGAGGAACTGTAGGCGGCGTAGTAGCAGTCACCATGATCGGCACGGACGGCACCGCACTTACGGTCACATCTGAGTTGCTCCGGCAGTCACCATCGACAGTGCAGTCGACGACACAGGCGTTGATCCAGAACTCGGCGCTCCAGACATTCTCGAAGGATTTCTGGAGAGGCTCCAGCGTCAAAGTTGGGCTCATAACCTAGCCGAGTGCACGGCGGAGGATGGAGCGCACCAAGAAGCTCCTTCGTAACTAAAGCAAGAACGAAGACACTTGTTCTCCACGTTGCAGGTTTGAGATTGAGGTGGGAAAACCTCGAACGGTGACAAACCCCCTCTCAGTTATACTATCCTATTGTTGTGTCGCTTCCAAAGGAAATGTAGAAGTGATATGTATTGAGCAGTTCGTTAGTTTGCACTAACAGCTCTTGTCCTATGCATGCCCTTGGAGGTGACCGCTCCGGTGGCACAAACCGTCCGTACTTGCTGCACCTGCATAACAGTCCATACTTGATCAGTTGAGCAACCGTCCTTACTTGCTGCAGCTGGTCATCTTCTGTAGAGTGTTGGTGTTGCTGGGCTAGATCCCAGCAACGGCTACACAGTGTAGCACCAGCTACAACACTTCCCCCTCCAAAAGCGCCTTCAATATAAAGCCGTACAGCTCGATGTGAGCTGCGGTTCACGAGTCTGCGTGAAACTAGTCCAGTTGTAGCGCCCTGCGTAGTGCCTTTACAGGTGCCTTGTTGCCGTGGTTGCGAACGAAAGCCTTCACAGCAACGGGAACGTCCTGCAAGAGAGTGTCCGCGGGCTCCCAGGAATCCTCAAGAGTATCGAGACCACGCCAGTGCACCTTGATCTCATGTCGTTTCTCTTGACGATTGTAGCGGGCCTCGAGCAAAGATTCCACGACGTGGCCCTCGCTGTTGTGTGCAATATGCAGTAACAGATCCTCGGTCACGTTGAGGGAAGCATCAGCGTAAAATTTGAGCCGACTAGCGTGCGCCTCTTTCTTCTGCCCTGTGATCAAGTTCTCGATCTCAAAGATCCAGTTGGACACAGTCGCCACCACACGTGCTGGCCCGCACCACTTCACGCTGAGCTTGCTGCGTGTGTGCTGCCAGACGTCGGCGTACAAAACAAAGTCTCCCACATCAAACTGGGCCATGGTAGTACCCGCTTTTTCGCGTGCCCTTTGCGTCCCGCTGCTCAGACGGCCACGTTGGCCTCTTTGCTGCGTTTGTGCATTGATTGTAGGGCTTGCTGCAGCTGCACGACATGCTCCCTTTGCATTGTTTGTATCTCGTCAAGAGTAGTCGTTTTGATGGGTCCAGGTACTGCAATGTGATCACTTGGTCCCATAGCTTTGAGTCCTGTCATGGCGGTCAATGGCGCCACACCTCCCAGTGACGGTGACGCCGAGTTGTTCAGCACCATCTGAACAATCTTTATCACTCTTGGCCATTCGTGTGGTTGCAGCCTCCATTCAGATAAGAGTGCGCGACAGCAGCGCAAAGCTTCCCGGTTCACCACCTCTACGGTGCCATTTGCCCACGGGCACCTAGCGGTGGTGAAATGGTGGTGTGCCCCCATTGCATGTTGAAGAGCTTCGATCACCTTGTTCTTGAAGTGTGTCCCTTGATCACTCACCCAAGACCGACACACTCCAAACGCAGCAAACCAGTCGAGCAGAGCACTAAATGTAGTTTCCGCATCAGCTGCCTCGCTAGGCACAAGCCACACGTACTTGGACGCGTCGTCCTTGATCACCAGGACGTACACCTGGTCCGTGTCGCTCTCCCCCATGTACAGAAAGTCCCAGTGCAGGAGCTCGTTCGGGTGCTCAGCGTGCAACGCTTCCCCAAGTAGACGGGGTTGTGGTGGGCCACCTAGAGTACTGGCACAGTGCAGGCACCGCTGGACGAAAAACTCCACGTCGCGAGCCATTTCCTTCCAGACGAACTTCTCGCTAATATTTTTCAAGGTCACTGCACTGCCTCTGTGTCCAGCAATACCAAAGTGCCCAACGACACACACTCGCACTTGTTATTGCGTGGCTTCATCCGGAATCCAGATCCGACCCTGCTTGTCCCTCCAGATAGAGACTGCATCTTCACTGTCGAGGGCGAAATCCCGTGGCGGATCGGCTGCACTTTGCGCTGCCACAATCTCCAGCAATGTTGGCCACACAAACGCTTCATCAAGCTGAGGCGACAATGGTAGTGGCACTTGACGGATAGCACAGACAGTCTTGAAGGTAGATCCCCATCTTGATAGAAGGTCGGCCCACACGTTATCCTCACCCGCAATATCGTGAATGTCGTATTTGTATCCCATCAGTAGTAGGGACCACCGGTGGAGCTTATCCGCGGTGTACTTTGGTACAGAGCTCGACACACTGTGCGGGTCAAAGATATACCGTAGGTTGCGGTGGTCCGTGAATAACGCGAAGCCATCGTGACGGTGCAATAGATAGTCTGCGCGTCTGCACGTCTCCACAATTGCATAAGCTTCTTTCTCGACAATTGCCCACCGCTTCGCTGCACCGGTGAAGGATCCGCTCAACATCATCAGCGGTTGATGCTCTTGCTCGCTAAGCGGCCTGTTAGCGTGCTCACGAGGAATCTGCGTGATGGCGGCGCCCCAATGATCGTCACTCGCGTCGGTGTACACCGAGAGTTGTTTCTCGGGGTCCGGATGCGCTAACAGCAGCGCATGCTGCAATGCTTCCTTGCAACGATCCAAACAGGCAACCTCGTTGTCACCCCACCCCACGTCAGAGAGTTTGATGGACCGGACTTGTTGCTTCTTGCGGCTCCCAGCTCGCTCATACACTCGCTCCATTGTCTTCACGAGAGGGTCAATCAATTTATTGAAAGCGGGCAAAGAAGCCCGCATCCAATTCAGTGCGCAGACGAACTGTTGTAGCTCTTGCCCAGTCGTAGGCGCCGGGAGCTTCGACAATGCATCGATTCTAGCAGGATCATGGCGAACGCCCTCGCCAGAGACCACTCGTCCACACCACAGGGCCTCTCGCAAATAAAATCTGCACTTCTTCGGGTTCAACTTCAAACCCTTCTCGGCGCAAATGGTGAGGACTCTCTTGAGCAAAGCTAGCAACGCCATGTCGGAGTCTCCATACCCCAGCAAGTCGTCGATCCAAATCATCAGCCCGTTATTGAACACTTCTGCAAACATTTGCTGTACCGTTGACTGCACGTAAGCCACGCTATTGGTCCCTCCCATCAGGACGCGCGTCGGTGTGATCACTCCTTCTTCCGTGAGAATAGAGTAGATTTCCTGGCAAAGTAGAGCCATAGCAAATTGCCAGAACCCCTTGAAGAAATCTAGTGAAAAGTAGCGCGACGAGCCACGCAGTTGCTCAAACGCGGCCTCCAGAATCGGCATCGGCCATACCACAGACTCGACACAGGCATTAGGACCCCGCACATCCACAGTCATGCGATGATCATTAGCCTCTGGTTTGTTCACAACGTGGGGCGGCGAGCACCACCTGCTCTGTGGGTTTCGGTAGCATAGCCCGGCTGCAATCAGTGCGTCAATGTGCTTCTTGAGGAAGGCACGGTGCACCGGTGAGTAGCGACGAGCTTTACACTTGACCGGAACTGCTCCAGGCTTTAGCTTCACCTCCATTGGAGGCATATCGACGGGCGGGTCGCGTCCAATGATGATACGAAAAACATCGATGAGCTGCATCAATATCGTTTCCAATTCTTTCACAAATTCCTCGGACGCACCAAATCTCCGCGCTTCATCCACCTTCTCCAGCAGAATTGCTCTAATTTCTTCTCTCTCGGCGTCGATATCTTTGTCGAAATCAGGGAAGCACGCGCGAGCTTCATCGTCTTCAAGTGCACGCTCTTCCTCCGTCACCGCCGGAGACTCGGCTGCTCCTGTATACGCGAGAACACTCGCTACACCACTAGCCGGGCGATCATCAACATCGCTCATATCCCATTCGGCACTCACTTGCTGTGCAGAAGCAAGCAGCTTTTCAGGACTGTAGCCCAATCGCTCCATAATCCACCGCGAGAGCAATAGGTCACCAACACCAGGTGGTATCCGGTGCTCCGTCACCCAGCAGATCACGTTGTGGAGCACCAAAGGCCCCCCTGGAGTCGAAAATCTCAGATCGAGCTTCACTTTACTCTTGACAGGCAGAGGCTTATCACCAACACCCGTGATGGCCGCCCCTCCGTCGATATCCTGCTTGTTGAGCCAGACCCCCTTCGCTGTCAACAGCTTCAGTAATTTTGCAGTCACCATTGACACCTCGGCTGCACTGTCCGGGGTGATTTCCGTCTCAACGTTGTCCAGTACAACACACGGAATGCTTGAAGTCGATGTAGCCACTTTAGAATCCGATGCCGTGACGGCTAATACAGGTTTCAGCACCTTTTTCCCAGTTCTTGCCTCGTAGAGCTCCTTTGCTTCGGATGGACTCCCAATGCCAGGACACTGGAACACACCATGCGCCTGGTCACCGCATTTAAAGCACTTCTTCGGAGGACGATCACTGGTCGGTCTTGGCTTGAACTTATTGGCCGCCTTGGGCTGTTGTTGATCGTCACTGCTATTCACCTTGGTAGCACCTTGTGCCCCACCAAGTCCTCGTTTCGGCTGAACCTGTGGCTGAGTCGGCTTATTGCCTCCTTTGGTTTGCGTCTGGGCTGAAATGTGGGCCTCGAATCGCATAAACCCCTCCAGTTCACCTCGCAACCACCTTAGGAACGCTGACAGATCCGACTTCGTGGACTTGTGGCACTGCCGGCTTAATTGATCTTTCACAGCTGCCTTAAAAGGCTGCGGCCTCAATGCGTCCACTAAATACCCGACGACCTTCTTGGGCTCAGTGTGCACAACATCTTCCATGTTGAGTCGGTCAATAATCTCGTAAAACTGAGCCATGAGCCGTGAGAGTCGTGACTCCGCATCTTGCAGCTCAATGTCCATGCAAAGAGCTTTGACTTCTCTATCAAGTGTCTTGTACGCTGTGTTATCTGGTACACGCGCTGACAAAAAGTAGTCTCTCCACTCGGCTTCGGTGACGTCCTTCTCCTCCTTGAAGAGCTCGAAACCGCAAATACGAACCATCGTGCCTTGCTCGATGCAAGCACTGAGCGGCATCACAAAAAACTTCGCCTGCGTTCCTTGGTTCAAGGCCTTGATGCGCCTTGTGTAGATCGCATAGCTGTCCATGAAGTCCCTCTTTTCTTTTTTGGAGCTTCCTCTGTATATTGGCGGGACGGGCAGGTTCGTTCCTGCTGCCACAGTGACAGCAGCAGCTTCCGCTGGTCGCTCTGCACTCGACGGCGCAGCACCTTGCGCAAACGCACCCCACCGAGCCTGCAAATGCGGCTGAACGGCCTCGGCAAGGCTCTCAAGCCTTTGTGATTGAAGTCCAACCGCCTCTTCCGCCGCCCTCAGCACCTTATACTGTTCCTCCAGGTAGTGGCGGTGCTCGTCCATTTGACGACGCATCTCCTGCTGCTGCTCTATTAAGGCCGACTGTCGGTCATTTTGCGCTTGCAGGTATGCTGACGTCTGCTCTGCAAGTCGATCTTGCTGGAGCTGCACCTGGCCAATCTGCTCGGCATTCCTCTGATGCGCTGCAGCTGCATGCTGGGCCAGGGCTTCTACTTGACGCCGCGTCTCACTCCCCTGAATTACTGCCGTTCTTGTACATGTAGTCGTCTCCTGCGTCAATCGTAGGTCGTGCTCTGTCAGCGGCGGCAGTGGAGGGTAGACCGCAATGGGCATCCCGTCGGTGGGAACTGGCACCATCGCTTCGTCAGGTTCTTCCATGCTGGGCTGCGACTTGTCCAGCTAAAGAATTCTTTGTTGTGTCGCTTCCAAAGGAAATGTAGAAGTGATATGTATTGAGCAGTTCGTTAGTTTGCACTAACAGCTCTTGTCCTATGCATGCCCTTGGAGGTGACCGCTCCGGTGGCACAAACCGTCCGTACTTGCTGCACCTGCATAACAGTCCATACTTGATCAGTTGAGCAACCGTCCTTACTTGCTGCAGCTGGTCATCTTCTGTAGAGTGTTGGTGTTGCTGGGCTAGATCCCAGCAACGGCTACACAGTGTAGCACCAGCTACAACACCTATACTAACTGCAGTATGTGCTGCACACTCTCAGTCTGGGACTGAGGCTGTTGCACTTCAACAGACAGTTGCTAATCTACAACTGCAGTATATGACGGAGCACGACAGACCACTAGAATCGAACACTAACTTCTTGGATGCATTCGCCCCACGCAAGCCCAGTCACTTCCGGCTTGCAAAACACTCGCAATGGCTTGTGCACTTCACCTCGTGTTCATTTTCGAATCCTCCATCATCGCTAGGAACCCACGAAGCCACTCGGTGGGCGTCGCTCCTATAGTTCTGCTGCCTTCGACATCGGACAATCCCTTGAAGAAAATAGAAAGAAGTTTTCAAAGAACACAACTCACAGAAGGGAAAACGTTATCTACTGACGGCGAGTCGTGCATCTCATTTGTTGTGGTACCGGTTGGCGTGCTGTTGGAACTGGACGCAGTTGGGTATCTTTATTTACTGGGCATTGGCGAAATACATGATCCGTTCTGTGCAACTCAAAGACGCTCCAACGTGCGGTTACCCACCTTGGTCTCCTGCATAGATTTCCGGTCAAAGACGTCGTCCACCTCGTCACTGCTGCTTTGATCGTCATCGTCGTCGTCCTAATTGAGTCACTGGTGTTTCGACGTAGGCACCGATTTCTTTTTGTCATTGCGAACGACACCGAACTCCTCCTCGTCACCCTCCAGAGCTGCTCCTTGCCGGGCTTTTGTTTCCGTCGACTCACTGAAATCAGCATCATCACCAGAAAACCAAAGATGGCTCCATAACCAAGATAAAAAAGATGGCTACATGTGCACTGTTCGGTGCGAGATATGCTCGTTAGCGTACTGCAGTCCTCGTTGACGCCGTTTAGCAGCAGAATCTGTGAGAGATGCACTAGCACCGCGTACTCGGAATGCAGGCAATGCATTTGCTTGACCTCGGTGGTCGTATGAAGTTATCTTCTCCTGCATTAGCACGTGGACTCCTTCTTTGGCCAAAATGCTGCGACGATCAACTGCAGGGCTTTGAGGTGTACCACATCGAGGAGACGAAGAGATGGAGGAGTATGGAGAGCTACTGGATTTTGAAGATATTTGAGAAGATCGACGCTTGATACTGGCAGCAGGATTTATGCGTTGAGAAGATTGAGGAGAAACCATGCTGATTTCTGCCGTCGCCAAGTCTCGACGTGCCTCCAGTACAACCGCTGCAATGTTGCTACTCGTTAAGAGAGAAACTAAGCTCACTACAGAGTCAATCTCATCACTTTCACTGGCGTGTTGCATTGCTCGACCGATAGCGTCTTGAACGGATTGGACTCCAAGACGTCGTGACAGCAGTTGTAGCATGTCCAGGGATACAAGTGTACGCACAAATGGCATCGTCGAAGGAGCTTGAGCTTTTCTTAGAGCTGCTTGAACTCTCTTCAGCTTTCGTATTGTGAGATCGTCCAGTGTGAGAGCCAAAAAATCGAGTTTACCATGTAAAAGATGCTGAAGCATCTCAACAAATTCGGCATCGTCCGTGTCCGACTCCTCAAGCTCTTGACAAGCCGGAGGTGCATCGGGATTCTTTTGAACGACAGATGCTGGAACGATTTCAGCTGGAGCAATCTCAGTTGGGCAGATTTCAGCTCGTGAACTTAACAATTTGCTCACGAATGACGTGCTGGTAATAATGGACGTTGTTTCTGGAATCTCGTCATCTTCGTCTCCGTCGTCATCTTCCTCCCCTTTAGCTCCTTCACTTAGCGTTGGAAGACTGTTTCCGATCGCTTTTGGGCTTCGTGGTCGTCCAAGAATCGCTTCACTTGGTTCCTCTTGATCCTCGACTACCGGCAATGGATCTACCGGTATCCTCTTTTCCGCCTCGAGATCCATCAGTGCGATATCAGCGGAATTCGTCGCTATTTTCCGTGAAGCCGCTAGAATTGCAGTAAAAGCACTTGGTATTCCTGTTGCGACACGAGGCCTTCCACGTGGTTCCACTTCGGTTAGGTGGTCATCAAATTCCCCCTCTGAAGTGGCCGCCTCAATTACAGTAAAAGCACTTGGCCTCCCTGTTGGAACTTGAGGACTTCCGCGTTGATCCTCTTCGGTTAGCGCAGCATCAAAGTCCTCCTCCAAAGTCGCCACGTCCATTGCAGTAAAAGCACTTGGCCTTCCTGTTGTAACTTCGGGACTTCCGCGTGGCTCTTCTTCGTTTAGGACAACATCAGCTTCCTCCTCCGTAGACGCCGCCTCAATTGATGGCAAAGCAACCGAAGAAGCACGAACTAACAATTGAAGTTCCGCTAGCTGCTCCTGTGCTGACTGAAGGTGATCTTCGCTGTTGTTGCTGGACTGAAGCTCCTCTTCACTGCTTTGTCGTAGCTCCTCTGGGATATCACTTATGGCCTCCATAGCTTAAATCTGTTCAGCGGACAGACAGATTATCACCTGTCGAGTCCTGCAGCAGGCCCCACGTAAAGCTAGCTAGCACTAGGCTTAGCTTGTTGCACAGAAACCGTTGGTTGAAAACTCCCATAATTGGACTAGTTGGCCGCTTTAAGACGGCGGATAAATTCGGGGATACTTTCCAGCTTGGTCTTGACAATTGAGGGCAGAAATGACGACATGCTACTAGTAGTCAAGAGCTCGAATACGTCCTCTTTAGCATTGTCAGCAGGTGCCCAAGATGGTCGGAAACGAAGTTGCAATCCACTTGCCGCCAGGGCGAGCTGAGATCCATCCAAGAACACAACGCGTAAATCTCCAGTTGGGTCGATGTATCCACGCCCTACACCGGTAACCTCGACTTCTTCTCGAACTCTAGTCGATCCATCGGGTGCTATTCCTTGACCAACGCTGACTTGGTTGGTAAGAGGTGCTGCTTGGTGAAGAGATCTGGGCAAGCTGGACCGATGCTGGAACGACGCCAGCAACGATTTCGGTAGTGTGTCGTAGTGAATAAATGGGAGCTTGATCCTATGACCGCGCAATGTAATTTGACGTAGTTGCATGGCTCGCAATGCTAGACACTGGCAAAATCGAACCAACGGTGACAAGTGCGCACGTTGCATTTGCGAGGAAGCACAGCTTGAACTGGAACTAGTTCGCGCTCCGCTCACGCCTGGAATCTCGTATCGCAGTGGATCGCCCTCCGCTGTGGTAACAACGAGGATCCCGCTAGCTGGATCGTAACAAGCTTCCCACCCATTTGATACCTTCAGTTCGAACGTCGGCGAGATACCAACCTCAGCTGATTCCTTGCAGCTCCACTGTAACTGGATCTTGTCCTGACTGGAGCTCCTTTCATGATTCTGAGAAATCCCGAAGCACGACACGTCTTCCATTTCAAAATGCATAATAACCGACACAACCGGATCAGCACTTCTGGAGGAGACGTTAAAAACAGGTTTTTCGTCGTCTTGATGTCTTTTCTCCGTTTCGTCGTTCGCTTCTTTCTGCTCACTGCGGGCACAAAAAGTAGAAGACAACGATAGCTCGGAGAGATCACTGTAATCGTCTGGAAAATCCATGCTAGCGTCATCAGGACTGGAGCTGCTACTGCTACTACTATTCACAAGAGCAGACTGCATCGCCTGGTGCTGAGAAAACCCCATACTACTCAAGCGAGCTTCGAAATGACCATGCTGCTCAGATTTCACACGAGTTCCTTCAAGCGTTCTTCGTCTTGGTTTAACCACAACTGGAACGGACGAGCTAGAAGATGACAGCAAAATTGCTTCCTCCTTCATTGACCGATTCACGGCAGCCCGACGACGTTCGCGCAGCCTTTCAGGAGACCGAGAAGCTGCACGAGGGTGTGTGGGTACAGGTTGTGGTGTATTTGGAAGAGATTTTCGTCTCCTGTTCGAAGACGGCGCCTTCTTCTGATGTGGTTCACGTAACCATGGATGCAGAAGAATTTGTTGGGCTGACGGTCGACTACGTGGGTCCTGTAGCAGGGGATCAAATCCGACATAATAAGTGAGACTCGAGGAGCACACAGTTTCGGAATTCAAGAATAATTACCGTGGTGAGCAAGCGTTTGATCAGATCACTGGCAGACGATGAGAATCCTTCAGGGAATTTCAGTGGGTTTTGTCCAGCATTCGCCACATTCTCCAAAGTTTCACTAACTTTGCGTCCTTCAAATGGTGGTTTTCCAAATAGTAAGCAGTACAAAATACACCCCAGGGACCAAACATCCACTGCTTCATCGTACGGCTCATCCTCCGCTGTCAGAACTTCCGGCGCAATAAAGTTTGGCGTACCACACATTGTCACATGACCGTCCCTACAACAATAAGCCAAACCGTCAGAAAAGTTCCAAATGCGCTCACTGTCAATAAAAGCTGAACACTAACCCAAGCCTCGCTGCGAGTCCGAAGTCCGAGATCTTCACATTCCCTGTGCCGGTGAGCAGTAAATTGGCGAGCTTGAGGTCTCTGTGGATCACTCCACTAGCGTGTAAATATATTACACCTGCCACCACTTGGCGAAACAATCTCTTCACTAGCTGTTCGTCCAGTTTTCTCCCTGGAAGGGTCTTTACAACAGCAGAAAGGGACCTTCGAGCGCAATACTCCAGGGTCATGTAGTAGTTGCGAGCGTCCTCGAAGACACTCTCCACGCGGAGTACATGAGGATGCTGCAGCTCTGAATGAAGCACCATCTCCTGCCGAACCTTGCTCTCTAACTGTGCGCGCTGAATTAAGAGCTTGTCGATCACTTTGATAGCCACACGAGCCCCTGAAGCCTCATGCTCTGCTAAATAGACCTGAGCAGTAGCACCCTCGCCCAAGAACTCGAGCAGTGTGTACTCCTGTAACACGATAATAAACGTACAGTTAGAGAACTCTATTAGCAAGTAAATACAGGGGTATTAGCGCACAGAGATGGAGTGAGAAGGCCGAGAAGAGCTAGTAGAGATGTCCGAAGTGGCGTCCATCTCGGTTCCCACCACAATATGTACGAGTGATTTGATTGGCTACAATTAGTTCAACTACGGCAATTTTTCTAAAGGTAGCCTAGAACCTCTTGGCATGGCTGAAGGAAGAGCGAGGACCGGTGAGGTATCCCGTAGGACGCAAGTCGTAGATTGGGCCAGGCGTTTGTTGTGATCCGAGTGGTTTGAGACGTACTTCTTTACCAAAAGTGGGGGAAACTAGTTGATGACATTCGTCGAATGAGCCCTTGAGCATCAGATTGGGACCAGGACCAATGCCCTTGCCGTTAAGAGGTGGCCTCTGTGACGTGCCTTGCTTTGGGCCAGGAGAACTTCGACCCATTACAGGGGGCAGATCGTAGATTGGTCCCGGTGATGGTGTTGTGTTTTCTTGTAGAGGTGTTCGCGGAGCATTCTCGAACGCTGTGGAGCCTGCAGACCGCCGTTCCGAACTCACTTGTTGGCCGCATGACATCGCTGGCTCATACGAGCCAGGTCCAGCGCCGGGATCGGATCGCTTACGAGCAAGGTCCCAGTCCTCGCGTGTACTATTGCCGAAACTCTTTTTGGGGCTCGATCCAATGCTGGTGGGGATGTTGTAAAGAGCATCGGAATTTCCGGCACCTGCTTGCCAGCGGAAGCGCTGCTCTGTGGTTGTGAACGTCGCGGTCGTGTGGTGAATTCCACGCTTGGACGGTGAGTCGAATAGAGGAGGGTGTGTGCTACCACCGCCGCTGGTTCCGTTTGCTGTTCCGCCCCCCCTGCCGATTTCCTCACCTTGCGTCATTTTAGAGATTAGTTGGAGGCGAAGGCTGTTATTGAGATGTGAACGAAGAGGAAGTCGTTCCCGTTTGCAGAAAGTAGCATAAGATCAACGCATCATTGTGATCTTCGATTCCTCAACACTCTCAACACTTTTTATAGCTTCGTCCTCCTGCTTTCCCAGGTGTGCATCATTCTGAGGATGGCTATTTCCTGCTACTATGAGGGGGGGGGGCAGGATCGAAGTGGATTTCAATCGTATCGAATTCATCGAAGAGGTTTCCGTCCCCTTCCAGCTACCCCTACATCAACGCGTCGCCACTTCCGCCACATCGCATCAATAGGAGTAGAAACTTCAGATATTGAAGAGTGGAGAAGGGTCTGCCCCTCCGACTGCAGATGTTGGGGTAGCATTGAAATGGGTTGAACGGATGCTGGGATCGTCCATTGCTGGGGCTCACCACGTTTGATGGTCGATGTAGGTGACTGCTGTTGTTTCGACTGGAAAACCATTGCCATATGTGTAGCGTGCCCCACTATTGAGCGTAGATAAAACTCTTTCCACGCACCAAAAACTCGACGGTGGAGTTCCTGCTTCTTCCTCGCTCGGAAAATAGCGTGCTGCTGGCGCGCAAGGTTCTCTTGGTGATCTTCTATTGTCTTCTGTACGCAATGCTCAAAATCTTGGCGGGACATGCCAAGCCTTTCCCGTTCTATCTCAAAAAAATTTCGTTGATCCACGAGTTGTATCTCCAAGTTACGTTGTCGGCTATCAAAGCTCTGTTGGTAATTTGCAAGAATCATAAGTAGCTTCGGGAGCTGCGTTTGACAGATTTCTTGGCGCAAGGAATGCATTCGGACGCTTTCGTCGAAGCAAGCTTGTCGAACTCTGTTCAGCTCCTCTTTGGCATTTGAACATCGTGTCAACACGTTCATTTCGATTAACTGAAGTCGAGCTCGAGTGTCGTCATTGCAACGGGCCACGGTGGCAGCGGATTGCAACTTTGCCTGGATTGAATACGACTTCCAAGTGAGGAACACATGGTGGGAGATTAATTGATTTCCCCATAGTTCCTGTCGTTTCCGTCTCCAGTTTAAAGCTCTATTTCGAATCACCACAGCACGATTAACATCCCGCTCTAGTATCTTTATCTGATCTTGCGTGAGTTCGTGCTGCGCTTGGTAGGTTGTGAGTTCTTTCATCTGGATGTGTTTTCATGGTCAGGTGGTTAGGTCAGAGGAGATAACAACTACTTCATCGACAGGACGTACTAAATGCTGCGAACGTTCTGTTGCAACCTCAATTTCCAGTTGCTTATTTGTAAGTTGACTCGTAAGTTTTATGATATCTGTAGCCTGGGCACATCAGTACATATCAATTTGAAAAAGCCGATTCAGGTATGGTAATTGCGGTTACCAGCGTATTTGCTTGCGATGCTTGCTCTTCATACTTTGTAAGAAGTACTTTGTTCTCGATTTTAGAGTTTTCGAAGCAGGCTCTGATGTCAGATACCTATGCGAAGCATGATATTGTAATTAACAGTGTTAAAGATGAAAGTTAGGTAAGGCAAACGAACCTCAAGCTTGAGCTGTCGCTGTTCCTCCAGTAATTTATCACTCATTTCACATGCAGCCTGCAGTTGACTGTCACTTTCCTCACGAAATATCTTGAATCTGTTTTCACACTATGTACAGTTTACAGAGTTATCCCTCAAACCAAAACCATACTGAACAAATACGTTTGGGTAACCTCTGCTTTTTCGACACGCTGAGCTTCTATCAGCTCAAGAAGTTGACGAGTCTTTCCGTGGGTTGCATGGAGTTCCGCTTCTAATTTGCAGTTGACCCCCCGCAACTTGGCAAGAGCAAGGCGGGATTCTGCCTCGCTGGTGCGTCTACTCTCCAACTCAATCTCTAGACTCTGCACCAGCTTACCATGCGCCTTCATTTCGCGACTGCGGGCATTTTCTACCTGTCGCTCACAAATCCGTCGTCAACTCGATACTTCCAGTAGATAATACATGTATTACTCAAACCTGATGCAGTCGAGCCTGCAGGGAACAAGTGCATGCTTCAGATATCGACATCTCGAAACTTGCTATAGTATTATTACTCGTACAACTACCAAAGCTGTGGCACTATTTTTGGTCCGACAACCGACTTTGAACAGTATCGAAAGTATCTGCTCGCCATCTGTAGCTCGATCAACATGGCTATCGATGGCATATTCTACGTGCTACATGCATAACGACGAGTGCGTACTGGATGTCAGATCACGACGAGGGGAAGCAGACTAAGTTTCGAGAATTCACACACCACAGACACCATCCGCGGCAGAACGTTTGCATATCACTACTACACACGGAGAGAGGACACACTGAATTCGGGTACAGCAGCCGCGAGAGCATGCCCTTGTCCAAGACCACCCATTATTGACGACGCCATTTTTATAAATGTGCCGACGAACGCCTTTAAACTTCCATACAAAAAATTTGTAAGGGTACTGAGCAGCTGACCTGTTTGTACGATTCGTACTACGAAGGGTGCTAAACAATTTAGCCACCCACCAAAAATCTTTGCTAAATGAACTTCAACAACTAAGGTGCCCAACCAGCCTTGAATTCCTCTCAGTCTCAAACTTACTCAGTGAGAAGCAAAAGGATCTGGGGTCACCACGCGGTGGCCCTAGATCCAGGCCTGGACGCATTCATGGTTGGAGACGATCTGTGCGAGAGAAGCGTTCTCATTGGAGCGAGATCACCTGGACAATTTGCGAGATCGACCAGCAGACGCACAGCGGAAAACGCCTACGATCAAGGACATTCGCAGTTACCGACCTGGCAAGCAAGGGAAGATTTTCGCGAGAACCAAGCGACTACTTGACTGTGCTACCGCCAAGATCAAGGACTGTGCGAACGAGCTACACTTCTAGACCTATCTGGTAAGCAAGAGAAGATTTTCGCGAGAACCAAGCGATTATTGACTGTGCTACCGCCAAGATCAAGAACTGTGCGAAGGACGTGACGTGAACGCTGCATGCAATACCTTCATAACTCGGGTTACAGCGAGCCCACCGACAAAGATTAGCTAGAAGTAGTTAGACTTTGTTTGATCAACTGTAACGGCATCTCTTCCACATTCACGTCAAGAAATGTATGTTGACGCCGACGCAGGTGCATCATTTCCGCACTTAAGATACCGTACTTAAGACAGGTTTTTGTCCAACCGGCAGTATCCGTCTGGTCCGACACAACTCATTCCGCACTCGTCTTGACCTTCTTCTGCTTGTCATTAGTCGCCCAAGATGGCGGTGTTCCACCTGTACTCGGCGCTGAATCTACTGTGGATCCTGTGCAACAGCGCATGTATTAACTTCCTTCAGTTCTGTCTCTGGTGCCTCGTGCGGCCGTTTAACAAGCCGCTCTACCGTCGACTTATGGGGTACGCAACCGAAAAAGACCATCACTCTGACAATTTGATGTGACCATCATTCTGCTGTTAGTTCTGTGGCACAGGCGCTATGGGTCGACGTCACCTCTACAAGCTTTCCGCAGACCAAGCTCTCAGTCACAGGGGAACTACCACCCGATGCAGCCAAGCCTGTGATCCTCATCGCTAACCACCAGGTCGATGCTGACTGGTGGTACATTTGGCAAGCCGCACGCCATCAGAAAGCGGCGGGCAATGTCAAGATCGTGCTCAAGGACCAGCTTAAGTACCTGCCCATCATCGGCTGGGGCATGCGTCTCTTCCAATTCCTCTTCTTGCGCCGCCGCATCGACGAGGACGAGGCTCATATCAAGAAATACATGGGCGGACTCATCACCGACGACTTTCCATTCTGGCTTGTGCTGTTCCCCGAGGGTACGACCATTCACAGTGAGTACGTAACCAAGTCTCAGGCATTTGCAGCTCGAGAAGATCGTCCCAAATTTGAGAGGGTTTTACTGCCACGCACAACGGGAATGAAGATTATACTGGATGCTGTGGCTGAAGCAAAGCCTGATATCTATGACCTAACGCTCGCTTTCCCGTCGTATTCGGGCGAAGTTCCGACGTTCGACATGGGATATGGACGTAAAGTGGATACTGAAGTGCCGTCCATGAAATCACTGCTGGCGGGAAAGCAACCTGCTGGAAGGGTGGCTTTGCACTCGCGGAAATTTAAGTACGAGGACGCTGCTACGGACTTGCAGGGATTTCTCGACGCCCGCTGGAAGGAGAAGGAGGAACGGCTAAACTACTTCATTGAACATCAACAATTCCCCGGTGCGGAGAACACCTATGAGATAGATCTTTCGGTACGTGATCATTTTTGTCGACTTTGTGTGAAATTATAAAGAACTGACAGTGTTGATGCTAGACTTCGGTGGGAGCTGTCTTCAGGTTGTGGCTAGGCATCACGTTGTCGTGCATTGTGCTACCCGTCGTCATGATGCTTTTCTTCCCATGTGCGTACCGTACATTGAGCTCACTGCTTGTGTACAAGTGGTTCATCCATTTGCTTTATGTATTGATAACTAACGACCTTGCTGTCTGTTTCTAATGGTGTTCAGTGTACTTCACCTGGGTCGTCTACTGTTTCGTGTACTCGGTTTATGACCGCACCACGAACTTCTGGTGGCCTTACATTTTCAACCTGTTCTTGGAGCGTGCCGCTAAAACTCATGATCACTTCAAGCGTCAGCAAGCTAAGTATATGTGAGCTGGGTACGAAGTTATTGGCTATACGGCATCTTGAGCTTGCCGTAATGGCATGCTGACTACATTTACATTGGTGCCGGTGCGTTGTGCGTTTGAGGCTAGAATTGCTTATATCCATGAGGGAAACTGAATAGCGAAATTCAAAGCGTGGCTGTCGTAACCCCACCGATTTACTTTTGTTATGATCTGGCAAAGGAAGCCTACAGTTTGTTTGTTTGAAATGAAATCGTCTTAGTATGTACTTCCTCCATTCAAAAATGATTGGGACAATTAGGTTTGGTAGGTGATTGGGACAGTTCGCAAAGAATTTATCCATTGTCGGAGTTATTGGTTTGCCAGATGTATAGGCTTGCGTACCTGCAGGCAAAAACCCATTCAGTATCATATCAGTCGATTTAATAGTGTTATAAAAAAGAAAGGTTATACCTAGGACGTCCACCGCTGCCAAGAACATGGTAATTTTACCTGCCAGGTCCGCGCGGTCGTACGGCTTGCGACCGGACTTTTGCTTGATTCTGCTCTCAGGAGGCCCATCCGCAACCCCATCCGCAACGTTTTCGATGTACTGCGCCCACACGCGCTCAATAGTGTGCTGATGGCACGTGTATTTGAGCGCCAGCCTCAAATACGTTCCGTGGGGAACCTTGTCGTCTCTGAACGCCAGCAGGATGTCTTGGACGATGGCCCTTCTTTCTGTGTCTGTGAGGTTTCCCTTTGGCATCCCTGGAGCGCGAAACAGTTAGATCTCGAATGTCAGCGGGTGGTTGAAAAATGAGAACCTTGAGGCAGTGCGCGCCAACCAACACAACTCCACCAATTTTGCTCGAAATCAAACCAAAATTGTACGGTTAAAAAGCTGTAATCGCATGCTATCGATTGAGCCAATCAGCGATTAATTTAGATTGATTTCACCAAAATTAAATGTTTTTTTGTGCAAATGTCCCAATCATTTTTGAATGGAGGAAGTAGGTTAACATGAGTTGTATCAAGCCCTTGTAGAGTTCATTCATCGTCATCATCGGAACCAGCCCAGCGTTGAAAGGTAAGTACAAACTCCTGGAAGGTAATTTTGCCGTCCCTGTCAAAGTCCAGTTCCTTTATCCGTTCGTCTCGTATGGCCTTGGATGATAGGCTGCTCGAAACGCGCTCCAGCCGTCGAGGTGAATTGGGTCCTGTCGGATTTTGACGCATTTGTTCAAGTACCTCACTGGTTTGGATGGTGCCGCTGGCATCGTTGTCAAAGAGAAGATACGCTGTTATCATGAGATCAAGAGCCTTGGCGATGTGCTTTGATGCATTTCCTTCGTCAGCTAGTTCGTCTGGAGGGGTAATCAATGTTACGTCCTCTGGAGCGTGTACAAGTGAATTCTTGATGGAATCAAAATTGGTGATCAGCCCCAACAAGTGAGCGATGGCCAGCGACACAACAAATTCGTTCTGGCTCAGCGAGTTGTCCCGCACCATATCGGACTCGTAGAAGAGCTCCGACATGTCAGACTCTTTGATTTGGGCCCCCATGGCATTTAGCGCAGCCTTGAGCCCCTCGAAGTCAAGTCCACCTTTTTCAGCCTGTACAAATGTTCACACTTAGTTCAATCACCCGACAACCAGCTCAAAAATGAAGTTGAACGCACGCTGGCGAATTGATGGTAGATGGTCCGGATCGTTGTGAAGGCATCTCGCACTAAGGTGAACTGAAGAACGATTCGTTCGAAGTGCATTGCTCGTCCCTTCTTCGGGTCTGCACGTCTCGTGAGATTGAGCTGGCGCAGTGTAGCAATAATGCGCGCATCGATCGAAGTTGCTTGTTTGATGGATTCACGACGGCCCTCGCTTGCAGGGGCACTGCCAGGTTGTTTATCCTTGGGGTGATTACTGGCTTTGCGGGCTGAGTGAATCGAGCGCTCTCTCATACTCAACGAGGCTTTAGATACCCCACCACCCATGGTTCTTCGGTCGATGGTCAACAACTCAAGCTAGGATTGGAACAGATTGTAGCTGGAGAGATCACAAGTCGTCCTCAGTGCTTGAACGTCGTTGAGGAGTTAGACGAGAGTTCTCGCTTATCATATTTTTAGCAAACTTGCGTCCTCGTCAGTACATCAATTAAAGAGCGGAAATAACCACAACTCCGCGATATACATTTACGTTGACTTTGTCATGCAGTGAAAGTGAATCAAAGTTTTGGTTAACCATCTATCATGCCGTTTACTACGTAGATCCTGGAGGTATGATAGGGGCAAATCCTAGGGCTTTTATAGCTTTTGGCGCATACTCGCGTATTCTCAAGGCTGACGAAGTTGGCCGCTGCTGGATTGCACCAGATGAATCGGAACTCACGCTGTCATTCAGCACGGCTTGCAAGGCTGTCGCTCCACCACGAGCGACAATTGCGTCTTTCAAACTCGCTACAATTAAAAATCACAGTGCCGTTCAGTGTCAGGAGAATAAAGCTCAAATGAACGGGCGTACCTTCCGATGATATATTAGACACGACCCAAACAGCATTAGCTTGAATACTTGCGCTTTTGGAGCTCAGAAGTCGGACCAACGCATCTATAGTTTTGGATAGCTCAACAGCAGCAGCAGCATCGCTAACGCCCCCACTAGTCATCAACGCGAGCCCGAGTAAAGCGAGCTGGAGAAGTTGGTCGTCTTGAGATGCATTTCCACCTCCAGGGGATTGAATAATTCCTAGAAGAGCTTCCAGCGCACCGCAGCGGGACATTCGTCCTCGACATTCAGTTGATGATGCGAAGTTGACCAGCAGAAACAACGCGTTCAAACGAATAGGAGTGTTGGCTGCCCCAGTTTCGGCAGCACTCAATACCTGCAGAACTTTCACAAGAGGTTCAATGCTGCTCACAAGAGCAATATCTGGGCAAAGATCTGCAACTTGTCCAGCTCGAGTCATGGTTGCAAGTGCCTTGAGTGATTCAGCGAGTACCTGGAGATTATTCATTGGCGTCGCAGAGATGGCTATCACTACCTGAAGTACAACGTCGTATGTTGTCGGAGCGAGCTTTGTCTTGAGAATTTCATCGACGAGAAGCATATTCAAGAAAATCATCACCACTGACAACAAATCATTCTTCCCACGACTTTGTGTTGATGGAAGCGCAGAAGCCGCCATCGCTGAGCGAGCTTCATCCGAGAGAGAACGAACAAGACTCAGCAATGCATGAGAACCACCTTGTTCTTCTGAGCCGAGAAGTAGGTCACGAACTTCATCCAAATTGGGATGGTCTTCAACAAATTCAGACACAACACGGAACGCTTCTAGCTTCACTCGGAGATCCGGTACACCAAGTAGGCCAAGTGCAACGCGTAAACCTTCTCCGTGAAGCAGAAGTTGCCGGATGTTAACTTCACCCCCGTGTTGTCGCTGCTGTTGCTGACTTTGTGGTCGACGTTGCTGGCGCTGCTGGATAAGGTGTTGACGATTCTTCCCAGCCTTTATGATAGCGACAAACACTGCTAACCCGTTCGTTACCGAGTCTCCAGCTTCTGGTACAGGTACGTTGCGTCTGATACTTTCGACAACTTGGCTAATAAGAGACTGAAGGAACTCAGCGTTCATTTCGCCATCACCTGCAAGTCGGCTCATGGCCCCCAATGCTTTACACTGAGTATCGTTCTGGTCGTACTCGAGCAGTTGATCAGTAATTGTTTCCAGGATGCCATGACTGACTAGCTTGGAAATTAGCTCAGCATCGTTGGACAAGCTGTAAATGATCCAAACAGCATTGTTGTGAACGCCAAACGCGCCGGACTGAGGCTCTTGCTGCGTGTACTCAAGTTGCGGTTTCTCTACCTCCAGGAACTCACGCAACTTCGGCAACAAATTTGAGGACACAACTCGTCGGCTCACAATTTGGCTGCGATCGCACATTTTTCCAAGAAGAGCAAGGACACAAGCTTCGATCTCACGGCGACGAGGAGTAGAAACGAGCGGTGAAAAGAGAATCTGCGCCAGTACTGGAACTGTCGCATTGCGCACAAGTGCATCTAGACAAAGCGAGAACGCACAGAGGTGAGCAAGTGTCTGCAACGCGTGCAACACCACAGGCAAGTGCACTGACTCGAGAGACTCAATAAGCAACGAAATGTTCTCGGGAGATACTAGCGAGGCACGGAGTTCTTCTTGAGCTGCGATTCGTGCTAGTAGATGCGCAGCATGAGCTTGAGTACCTGCGCTATCCACTGGCGGAACTCCTTTCGTGGTAGATTGCCTCCCTCCAGTCTCCGTCGGACCTGCCGCCAGTGCACTAAACAGCACGGCAGGAATTCCAGGAGCTTCGCCAATTTTCAACAAGACTTCATCGTGGGTACGTGCTGCCCGTGAGAGACACTTCAGCGCTTCAGCCTGTCGAAATGCCACTGCGTGCTTCGAATCCGGCCAACCTCTCGAAGATGAACGAGGTTGTTGATCACACCCGCATTCGCGAAGAAGAACGGGAATCGCATCTAGATTAAACAGAGCTGTAATCGCTGGGTCCAGTTCAGAGAGTGACCCCAGTAGTTCCCAGCTGCAACGTGATTGTAGTTCTGTTGCCTGTGTAGCGTGAATATGCCATAAAATTTGCTGCATTGCACGCTCATAAGCTACACAAGCAGCACGTCCAGCATCTCCTGTTCGCTGTAGTATCACCAGAATGCAGAGAAGCAAGCGGCCACGCACACACTGCAGCAAGTCGTGGTCTACTTGCACGTATAAAAATTTGAGTAAATCCACAAGCAGCTCGTCGAGACTGGCAGTTGTTTCAGATCCAGGCGTTGGAGTGTTGATCGTCATCTCTACTAAGCTCAAGAAGAGCTCCATGGCACCCTGTCCGGCATCACTGCGGCAATGGCCACAGAACACAGGAGCCAGCGGAGGCAAGAAAGCACGCAGGAGCACTGCAAATCTGCAAATATCCTCGAAGCACGGAGCGCTGTTCATCGCTAACCAGTGTAGCAAAGACAGCACTTGTTCGACAAGTTGAAGATCGACACTGGTCGGAGAAGAATTGACATTGGATGCCGTGTACTGGTCCGTCACCAACATGCATGCGTTGCCCAGCCATCGTGCATCAATTTGACCCACAACTACAACGTCGGTGCCTCCGGTTTGAGCGTTCTCCTCCAATTGGTCTCGAACAAGAGTTACCAATTCTAAAACCTGCAAGATTTGAGCAATTGATAAGCGAGATCTCTCCTGGAAATCATTATCTTCGTCTCCACGCTGTCTGGCGAATGCAACAGCTAGCAAAGCATTCAGATCCCAACGAGCAAGATACAAGTCCCCAAAGCCACGTTGCAACACTGTTGAGTGGCTGAGATCAGGCGTCGGACTCCATCCAGCAATCTTCACCAGCGATGCAAGACAGTCACCAGCAATAGTCAAGGCAAGTTTGCTAGCAGAATCCTGTTCATCCTTCGTCACTTCCGGTTCATCTTCAGACACCAGAGCCTTCTCAGCATCAGCTACGAGGTAAGTCATAAATGAATCGATGGCTTGCTCCTTAGTCGGTGAGTGGGTCAAAGCATAACGTTCAAGGAAGCGCAACAGATATGCCACACGCTCTCGTCGCTCCAGTTCCGAACTTGCGGCATCGAATTGCTCAAGAGCTCGAGCGAATTCTTCGTTCAGGTCAGCACTATAACCCAGCATACCAAGAAGTGCCACTGGTAGCGCCTTATCATCGGGCGAAATCAACGGGTTGTTCTCCACCGCACTACGTGTTCCAGCGGCTTTCATTTCTTCAATGAAATGCCCGGTACTAGCCAACAGCAATAAAAGTTGAAGTACCAAGTGACGAGATCGATCGGCTACGCGGTCTCGCACGTGGAAAATATGGAGTAGTTCTGGCAGCAACGTGGGCATTCTGTCGAAATTGCTACACCCAGTGATAACGAACATATCCCCCCATGCTTGACGGACGTCCATGAATGCTTGAAGCGCGCCTTCAATTAAGCGTGGAGACAATACATCACCTCCACGACTTAGTACCACAAGATTTCGTGAACACAGATCCGTTCGGTGTTGAACCAATTGCTCATTATCCTCTTCAGTTGCGGGTAAGTGTGCGACAACCGACAACATCCGACAGGAATTTCGCAGCAGTTCGCCTTCAGGTACCTCGATCGCTTCGACTCTGTCGAACCAATCTCGAAGCAAACACATCCATGTGGATGTTGATGCTTGAGCTGTGAATAAAGTAGCTAACGCCGGTGTCAATGGACTAACGCTTTCAACAATGCACGTCCAGAGCATAATGTCTTCCGAGTTGAAGTTCTTCCAAGTAGGATGCATCAGTAAACAAACGGTTGGATGCACCAACACAAGTTGGCGAACTAGAACTATCAGCGCACGGCGTGAATCTCCTTCTGAACGCAACATGTCGGATATCCCTGATCTCATGGCCGATGCAGGCGGACAACTGGAGTGAACGAAGCTGAGGTAGATACTCAAAGCTCTCTTCAAAGGCTGGTTGGCATCGTCACTTTCTGCAATCAAGGCCTCATGCGCATATGATGCTAACAGCGCCGGTAATTTAGCCAGGAACCGCTGGCTAACGACGAAACCTCGTGCCATGGAGACATACAACACTTGAGTAAGAACCACAGCCAGCTCTGACGCATCGTTGCCTGGCTGAGTGAACAGAATTAGGAGCTGCTCCAGGATCTGGTTGTCGCCCACTGATTCTCGAGCACGTTCTGGGTCATTCTGGAAAGCGTAAACCACAACAAGTTTCGCAATATCATGATGTTGTCGAGATGCACTTACGAGCAGTACAGTGAGTAACTCTGCAAGTAGTTTTGGCGACAACGGGTAGTAAAAGGCGTCGGAAGGTTCAGTGGTACTAAGCGAGAATGCACCACGAAGAATACGGAGAGCTGAAAGCTGTCGCTTTGGAGTTTGGTGTGCTGCTACTCGCGCTTCAAGCAGCACATCCATCTTCAATAATTCTTCCGGATGCCATGACAATATCGTATCCTGTTCGTGCGCCACGTCTAATAGGTTTGCAAGAAGCTTCAGACCGCGTACAACTTCTAATGGAGTAGCTTCCTCATCCGATAAACCACCTGATTCCTCATGGAGAGTTAACTGTTTCTTTATGATACCGCAGATTCGCGTTAATATCTCTGGGGACGAGTGGCTCACCAAATCAACGCAGCCAGCGGTGCTCATCAGATACAAAAGCTGCAACGCGTCGCGAGAAAGAGCATTCTCCACTGCTGCTTGAAGCATTTGTTCAAGAAGAACTACCAGCGGTCCACTCTGAGCAAGTGTAGCTCGAAGTTCACGGTTCGCTTTCGCAAGAGCCACCAGCCCAGTCAAAGCCAGTCGACGTTTAACCGGTAGAGTGTGCTGTTTGCTCAACTTCTCGTCTTCTGACAGTACGCAGGACAGAAAATGTGCTGGAAGTTTCGAGGCTGCAAGACCTGGAGCCACCGCCATCCCCGCAATTGCGAGGTTGGTGAGAATCTGCACCGTTGTCTGAGCGCCCTTAATATCTCCCTCCTCCTGCTGCTGGATACTCAAAGCGAGCAAGGCTAAATGACCCCCCACTTCCACAATATGCTCCGGTCCGTGAAAAGCACGTGATAGTTCCGTTAGAAGTGTACACGTCAACGCGAGTCGCTTATCGAGGTTCAAATTATCCGTTTTTGCGCTTGTACGGACGTTCAGCCAATCTTGAACGAATTCCACAAGTCTTGTCACACAATTTGCAGCAGTTAACAGTAGTGCTTGCACCTCGGTATCTCCCCTAGACAAATCTAGGATCAGTTCCAGCAGCAGATTTTGTACTTGGACGTTCTCCGCTCGACAGAGAGCTACCACAAGCGCAAGAACACCGTCCACGACAATCAAAGCGACCCGAACTTCACGTTGCTTCAGTACGGCAAGTAACAACTGTGCAGATGGGATAGCGACCTCATCGCTTGAAGACCCTACCAGCTGAAGTAGTGCTGGAATATCGTCCCCACTATTGAAAAGCGATGCGTACGGGGAAGTAAGCTCTCCTTTGCCAACGAATGCACGGATCAACTCAATCACGAATCGACCCAGCGCTGGGAAAGAATCGACCACTGATAGCCAACGTTCTAGAGGGAAAAGCTGAGGAAGAAGTGTGTCTTTTCCTTGAGCCAAAGCCTCAACTGAAGGTTTCGCGTTGCTTCCAAACGGACAACGGAATGCGTTGAACAAAATGGAGAGTAACATTTCACACCACTTTCCCGTGAGCTTGGCTGGACCATTCTCTCCATCCAGTAAGCGACAGATTCGAGGCAATAGCTCAAGGTACCGCACGTGGACTGCTGGAACAATCGATACGTTGGCCAGCACGCTTAATGGCAGGTGGAGCAGCTCAGGTGCTTCTGAAGAGTCTGTATCTCTGGAAAGACAAGTAGCAGTCAATTGTTCAACGATTCCAAAGAGCTTTGGCACCACTTGAGCCACGTCGAAAGCGATAACAACACCTTCTTCATGGGAGAAAATACCGTGAAGCATCGTGCACGAGTCTTCGAACACACGACGATCAAGCGCAAGAGCATCAGATCCTTTCTGCGCAAGGATATCGCCCGACGCGCTACTAACAGCCAGATCCGCCAAAATGAGAATGCCATCCATGCCGCAAAGGCCAGGTAAAGTAGGCATATTCGCTGTCATTAGAGCCAAGATAGGCGTGATGCGAGCCTGCAAAGGCCTCGATTCACTCTGGAGTAGCCCTTTCATCCTTGCCACAGTGCGATCCGAAGAGAAAAGCAGCGCAGTGTCTTGTTTACGGAGGGTGGTAAAATGAAGCATGCAACGCAGAGCCTCGTCCAGAATTCGTCGATCGTGTAGCAGTACGAGACTGTCAAGAGCACGAGGCACGTGCAACTCAAGAGCGGTATTACATAGTTGGGTCGAGAACTGCATCAGACGACGACAGACTCGAAGCACATGCAGCACTGTCTCAAATTGTAGTGCCCAGTCCATTCTTGCTCGTTCTGCACTGACAGCTTGCGCGACAGCTTCAGGTGTTGTTTCCTCTTCTAGAGACGACTCTCTACGGATGATCACGAGGCTTTCAGGCCGACTGGGAAGGCGTTTGTTGCCGAAATGGTGCATACAAGCCGCCACCAGCTGGATGAGACCTCGAGGAGCTTCTCCTTTCTGGAATAGAGCTGCAATTGTACTGTGTGCTGTCAAGACACTCAAACAATTGTAGGCGTCCCGTAATTCGCTGAGAGGAGTAGAGTGAGGGTCTTGTGTGTAAACCAGCATCCACTCGGCCAAATGTAGCAGGATGGTACCCCAATTCTCACTACGGCCGTCCTCGTCTCCGTTGATATCGGCCGCAGGTGTTGTCAGTGGTTCGTTCGATGCCCATGGCTGTTTATTGAGCATTCTACTGAGCAGTTCCAGCGCTGGGTGACGCACAGCGGGCTCGACAGCTTCTAAAAGCGCTGCAACAGGAGTGCACACCCGCTTGTGAACAAGTTTATCCAGTACAGCCTCCGCTTCATTTCCCTTCTCGGTGGCGGTAGTTAGCATAGCTAGAACATCCGAAATGACGGACGTAGGGAGAGTTAAATACTCAGGAATGTGAAGGCCGCAGCCGATGAGAACGTCGAGTCCACGGGACGTCCCCCACATCCATCCACGGACAGTGTCTGCTGTTTTTCCTACTGCTTCGCTTTCCCCTTGGGGTGCTGCCAGTAGAGCCAAGGTCCAGATAGTGGTTGCGATATGCTCGGGCTTCACGCGTTCATCACTTACATAGTCTGCTTGAGCCAACAAGCGCATAATCGCTGAGCGCTCAAGTTGCAGCTCTGGAGCATGACCGAAGAACGCCATGTAGCCTAACGTCTCCGTCGCCATAAGCTGTGCAATTTCCAAACGGTCGTCATAACTAGATAGAGCGGGGAGATCCAGAGACAACAATTTGCCGATAGCTGGAACATCTAAACCTGCCAATACACTAGCTGTAGCCTCATCTGTAACCAACCGCTGGAGGGAACGCATAGCGTGGAGCAGTCTTGAGATACTGTCGTTACTTGCAGAGATGTCGGAACACTCCAGACGCGATAACAGAAACGGTAGTGGCTGGATGGCACCTCCAGTGATCTTCAGCACGTACGAACGACTCGCCTGTGAGACTTCCATCACGTCGGCAAATACACGTAGAGAGAGTAGCAACAAGTGGGCTGCTTGCTGAGTCTGTGGAGCTATCATAAAGCGGAATAGTGGAGCCACAAGTTCTGGAGAGGCCTCGAGTATTGGCACCATGATTGGCAAACTACTCAGGGCAGCAAGGGCTTCAGCGAGCTGTTCGCGCTGCGGATCAGGTAACGATGGTGTATCGAGAATAAGAGCTTTCAAGATGAAAGGGAAAGCCCCGGCGTGTACCAGCAACTCGCGATTTGGTGTCTGTGTAGATAAAATACGGATGATGGCTGCTAATGACACTGCAAACGCGAGAACCAGAGCGTCTCCTTCTGCTGGAAAGGCATCTGGGGCCACCCCCGACGAAACATCCAACCACAGCTCGAAGTACGCCACAAAAATCTCGACCCCTCCTTCCTCCGCGATAAACTGTTCGTCGTAAGAGGACGGACACAGCCGACGCAAGAGGTCAACACACTCCCATGTCAATTGCGTCATTGGTGTCGGACTGGAAGTGCCTTCGCCTACAGGTGAAGATGGCAATCCCACACGAAGTAACTCCAGTAGCAAGCTCGTGAACTCCAGTTCGGACAGTCGACGCACAGCTTGATTCTCCAAAGTATTACACAGTCTCGCAGCAACTTGAACAGTGTGGAGCCGCTGCTTTCCTGCGTTTCCCGTCGTAAGTACAGCTGCGTTCTCTTCTTCTGGTACCCAAAGGTACGCCGGTAACCTAACGTAGACGTCGTTATCGTGTAAGATGCCAGCGATTCTTCGTGTAGCTGCGATGCAAGCAAGAATTCCAAGCACGGTCTCGTCATTCTCACCTAAAACACCATCTTTGATTCGCAGTTCTTGCACCATCCGACCAAGAGCTTCGCCACTGTCTTCGAGAGTGATCGTCGTTTTGTGCTCTTCCACCGTCACAAGAAGAGCGAAAACATGTAGCACATTGCGAATCGTCTTAGCACCGGTAGCTTCATGAACGAAACAGGCTCGGAGCAACGACACAGTCTTCTTGGGAAGGAAGAACTTGAGCGAGTCATCTGCCAGCAGCGCGAGCACCAGACGGCTGAGGTTCTTACCTAGAGCTTGAGGGTGAAGCTGCAGCAATGGAGTGAGCACATCTGCGATGATTTCTTCGCTTTTAAGAGTTTGACGAACGCGTGGAAACGTAACCAAAGTACCCAGCAATCGTAGAGAATGATCGAGGACCCCGTCGTGCGGCACATTGCTTGACTTTCGGAGAATACTGTGCACTAAAGTGGCAGGAACATCAAGGGCCAACAGTTTCGTGGGGTTATCACCACGAGCAGCCAGCTTGGATAGCACATAAGCTGCAGCCTCAACTACCACGAAATTTGAAGATATTAGCAGCTTGGACAGCACTGGCAACGCTCCACACCTCGTAGCTGCGTCCTGAAGCGAAAAATTCTTCTTTAGCCAACATGCCAGAGTGTAACACCCACACTTTGAAACAAGTTCGCTGGCATGAAGTAGAGCTTGGCATAGCACAGCAATAGCTAGAGCATCCACAACGTCAGCTGAGCGATATTGGTCGGCACAATTGCTTAGAACCAGCAGCGTTTGCTCCAGTACAGCCGTTTGTAAACTAGGGAAGGCGCTGAAGGTCAGAGCGTGAGGCTGGGGTTCGACTATAGGTAAGCTGCTCGCCTTCTTGGGGGAATCACGTCCCATGTTTTCATACATTTCATCCTCGTCCAACTTCCGAGCATTGTTATTGTCCATTTCGGGTGCTGAAGAAGACTCCGTGCTCTCCTGCGTTGTTAAGCGCGAAATTTCCATCTCCGACAAGTAATTCGTGACAACTGTGGGTAGAGCACAAGTAGTTAAGTGCAGCAAAAGCAGAAGGGAGTCTTCCGCTATCCGCACGACATTACTGGCGGCGAAGGACAGATTCGCAAGACAAGTGATTGCCAACTCCAATAGTTCCAACTCGTCTGCTCCACTGGTACCTGCCAACCCGAGCTTCAAACGAGTTAAAAGCGCTTCAACGCACTCTCGAAGACCAAACCGAGTTTTGTTGAAAGACTCCCGTGTGAGATGCCGTACGACGAGCAACGCCGCTCGTGCGATGCGATGATTCATATGCGTTAGAAGCCTTACAACGGACAGCACATCAATGCAGCGCGATAATTCAAGAGCTTGAGCCGGCATCGGAGCCAACTCACCCAGTACAAGCATGGCACTCTCCACAATCGTCCCATTGGAGCTTTTCAGCAATGCACTTAGCTCCGCTACGACCGGGGCTTCACACTGTAGGAGGAACCTTCTATTGGCGTCATTGCCCACCACCAACACAGCTAGAGCTCTGGCCGCACCTTTGGCCACACTGAGAGCTTCATGGTGAACTAGCGCCAGTAGTTTCTCGAAACATACTTTACCGCCCAGTTTCACTTTGTTTCCGGAGTGTGCACCGAGCTTCACAACCGCTAACAGGACGTTTTCCAGTACGTGGCGTCGCTGGGAGGATAGGCGATCTACCAGTGGAGCAGCAGCTCCAGCAGCTCCCAAGCGCACTTTATTCCCGTCATGTCTGGTAGCCGCGTTGGCAATGAATAAGGCAGCGTAACGTTGCAGCCCTGAAAGTTCTGATTGAAGACCAGCAATGATAGCAGCTAGGAGGTTGTCTCCACATTCAGTTAAGATCCCACCGCGGTTCTCCGGTGCTTCGGCTAGATAGGCAAGTAGCCGAGCAGTAGGAACACGTACTTTTCCACTTGAATGACGCAGTAATTTCGTGAGTAAAGGAACAACCCCAGCAGATACCAGTTTGCGTTGGTTGTTATTGCTGGCTAGCGCTCCCATCGCTAATGTATGTGTCCAGGCCGCACAAAGTTGTTCGTCGTTGGTATCTTTGACACTTACAAGCTGTACGAGCTTTGCAGACTGATCACATTCCAGTAACTCCTTCTTAGAAGCTTTAGCAACAAATCCAGAGCCTTCACATAGTGCTGCAAGAGCCTGAAGACCTTTAATTTGGAGCTTTCGCGGAGGAACTTGGTCCTCTGGAGCCACTTTGGAATTAGTAACCAGATCAACTAGGAAGCTTGTAGCCCTCAACTCTTGGAACTGTTGGCGGTTGCCATCGTGGCGATGCACCAAGTGCCGTATAAGGCCACAAGCTCGTCGTTGAATTGCGTAATCCGGGCGTTGGTGCAGAGCTCGCATCACTACCGATGCACCAGTAGCATCATGCACAAGTTTAGGCACTACTGGTTGTTCACAAGCGAGTCGTTGCAGTAGATGGAGGCTGGCACGGGCCACAGGCTCCAGAGCTGAGTCAGCATGGCGAAGTGAGAAGTCCACAATCTTTGCATTTGATACAATCCTCCTAGCTGGCGCGTCCCCTTCGATTCGAGATTCACTTTCGTCTTCAATTTCGGCTTGAGCTTCGACTTCAGTTGGAGATCGGGCACCGCTACAAATCCAGGCCAAAGCGTCCAGAGCTTCAGCCAGCAGTTCCGAGTTTAGCGTGGTCGACGGCGAGTGCAGTAATAGCAGTAAAGCCTCCAGCAGTCGGCTTTCCACCACAAGGTGCTGGATCGCTGCATCTTTGCGAGCCAATAGACCGAGAAAACGAAGCACGTGGCGTTGTGGAAGAACTCCAAATCCAGTAGCCACACGCTCGCGATCACGAAGTAGCTGTTGAACGGCGTTCAGAATAACGGGGACAGCTAACGTCCGACGTAAACCGGGTGTCTTCGACTGCGCCAACTCACTCATCGTGTCAATTGCAAGGCGAGCAACTGGTTCGCTGATGTGTGGGAACAGATCCATGATACATAGGAACTGCGGCGAATTCACGAGTGCCTGCTTGATTTCTTCGCAACCCGCAGCTCGAAAGATGCTTCGGATGACCCAGTACAAAGGCTTGAAACCTGCTGGTACGATTTTCTTTTCTCCAGCTTCCAAGCCTTCCGAGTTGATGCTTGAGGCTTGGATTGAAGCCGTTTGCTGCTCATCATAGACTGGCTGATCGCTAATACATCGCTGTAACAACCGGAGAAGGCTGGATACTGCGTCAGGGAGTTGTGTGAATGCGAGGCGTTTGTCTTCATACTGGAAGAGGTTCCCCCACACTCTGCAGGCTGCAACAGCCACCTCGAGATCCGCATTATTCGCTGTTAACAGCTTGGCCAAATGACGTTGAGCTGTTCGTGAAGGGATCTCGCGCGAGTTGAGCCGTTTAAATAGTCGGCGCAGTAGTGTAGTGGCCAGGAGCTGAACTTGAGTGCTGAGCGAAGCTTGAAGTAAGTTGGCAATACGGTCTGGATCACTAATGAAAAGCTGGTTCAGTGCTCGAGTGTTCTTGTAGGCCGTAAGACCTACCAAGAAGTCTAAAACCTGCTCGTGCAAAGCTTCGTGATTGAGTCGCGTTGCAATACTTAACGCTTGATCCACGAAAAAAGTTGCAGCGCTCATAGTTTCCCTGAGTAAGGTTGAGTGTGTCGCTAGAGCGCCCAGTAAAGGAGCGAGACCAAATAAATGCTCCGGTTCATGGGTCTGGAACAACGCTCCAAAAATCTGTAGAGCGTCCGGCCGTGCTTCCACAAGTTTACTGAAGGCCAAACTGCTGCCAGCACCCAGATCTTGAAGTTTTCCTGAAGCTTCATTTTCTCTGCACGTACAGGCATGATCACAGCTGCAACACTCCAGGAAAAGCACCAACAAACTAGGCAAGAAGGCTGCACTGGCACCATGTAGATACTCAACCAATCTCAAAATACTTCCCGCTTCACACATGTGTTCCTTCACGTAAGGTGCCGTGCTGACTGCAGCCAGCAGTTTCAACGCGTAGGTAGACCCCGTACCCAGTCTTGTAATTGCTCGATCGAATACATGCGGCAAAAAGTCGGTTCCTTGCATTCCACCACAGATTGCCATTGTGTTCAAACGAAGAGGTTCCAATGCTCCCGAAGACCGAGAAAGCAGTTCTGGTTGAACGAGAGCACCTGCGCGAGATACTAACGTTTCACTTGTGACTGTCGCGAGGGCAAATATCGCGAGTCTCGCCACCTTCTCGTCACGTCCAGAGCCGAGCGAGAGGCTCACGAGTTGCACCAGGTGCTGAGGGGCCTCCACTTGGAACAATGCTTGCCGTACTCGATCATTGGCGTGGAGAGCGACGACTCCAAGTGCGTAAGCGGTAGATCCGAGCACCTCCGGGGAGCCACCGACTAGGAGCTTGGAGAGGATACCCAAGTTGGCCTCGGTACTGATTGCTGAGTGGAAAAGACTGGATTTAGCTAAGCTTGCGAACAGGAAACTGGTAGCACTTGCAGCAGGGGACCTCTTAGCTGCCCCTCGAAGCGTCTCGAGCATCCGGCCGAGTGTAGTTATGGTCAGCTCACGTGGAAAAATGGTATCGGTCTCGTCAGCGAGCAGTGACAACGCGAAGATGACAGCGTCGGCGTTTGAATTCGTGGGCGTCATGAAGCGCAAAAATACATCGATGCAACCAAGCCGCAGGAGTTCCTCTAAGTTCCCGACTGCGTGCATATAAAGTTTTAAAAACTGAATCTGAGAGGAACGATAAACCGATTTTCTTTACCATTCGGAAGCGATAGCCCGATGCATGTGATGGCTGTCTTGGCGACTGCAGCGTGTGGTGAGTCCACAAGTTCCATTAGTACAGATAGAGTCTTGTTTGATGATAATTCAGCTTTTACAGCATCTGAGAAACATTAAAAAGTTAAGAACACGATTTACTGGTAGGATATCTGCAACAACTCACTTTGACGTAGCGTGAGTCGTAGAACTTTGAGTGACGCTAGCACGAGCTCCAAGTGTTCGCCCTTTATCAGCCCTGTAAGGCGACCGATAAGCCCAGCCTCACAAAACGGTAGTATGACATTTGCTTCACAGCATCCAGACAACGTCAGAAACGTCTCGAAGCTTTTAAGCAGTAGATGGACGTACAACTGCCAGAACAGAGAGCGAAGATAACCTCAAGCGACAGGTACCTGGCTTGCTGATCGTGGCTATCTAGCAACGTCATGACTTTGTCCATTCCTCTGACAGCAATAAAAATCTTGGCCACAGCCTCTATCCAACATGGTCAGAAGAAAAAAAATTGCGCAACTAAAACAAAACTCTACCTTTCTGAACGATTCTCGACAATAACGCAAGTCCAGCACTTCTTGTAATGGGGTCCTCGCAGTCCACAAGTGCAACCAGCGGTGACACCCACATCTCGTCCAACAGTGAAGGAATAACTTTCAGTGCTTCACTTGAGGTCTACACATTTTCGCAAACATTAAAAACGGCCACAACTCATAGCAATAATTGCTCCCGAACCATTTTCTTGGATGGATCTCGAGTCGCTGTGATCCGTTTACTGGGACTGCGAGTCCGGGCATCAGTCTCTTCGATTTCCAGCAGGTCACTGTCATGCTCCCACCAGGGCTCCGTGAGCCACAATTTTTTCTCCGCACGACGCAAATACTGGTACAAATCCGCCTGCTCTGTGTCAGTCTGAAGATTCGACGCCCCGAAGACAGCGTCAAGGGATTGGGACGCCCCCATAGTGGCGGCTGGATGGATCCGAGGCGAGAGTCGCGCTTATTGTTGGCCCAAAACACGACCTTTAGCGCCTCGAAACGGTGCCACGTTGAAGTCATAGCAAGTGGACATGGAAGTCCGTGCTTGGCTTTGTCGAATTGAAGGACAACCTGCTCCTGAGCTCCTTGACTTCCAACCGTTCGTACACTTCCATTTATCTCATGCGATGATCGATTTTTGGGTCGATTTTGCTTGGACTATTTTTTTGTGGCAATCAATTTCGAACCCAAAAATCGAACACACAATTTCGAACCAGTTCATACAAACGCCAAGTCTCCGCCGAAGAACGGGCGCTGACTCCGCATTAGCTGCACATTGACTCGCCTACCGATCGCGGATCGCCGATCGCCCCCCCCCTGCGTGAACTACCAGTCGCTCTACGGTAGTCGTCGGACACTTGGAGGACGTCCCCCTTTCCTCCGTCTCTCTCGACGCTTGTTACTGCCAGTGTGTAAGGTGCTACTCTCTCAGTTTCTCTCGCTTCCCCCCTTCCTCACGGCGGTTCCCCCTGTCTCTGCGTAGCGACAGCGTGTGGACAAGAGTCCTTATCTCGTCGTGTTGACCCGCCGGCTCGCTCGCTCGTTAGGCGATCGACCGACCACAGGTCAACACGAAAGCGCGCTCATCCAGCCAGCGCCCCTCCCGCACGCGCGCATTCGACCGGTTCCGATCGTGGGCGGGCGCACTTTTGGGTTCGTCCAGTAGCCGAAGAGACCGAGCATCCACTGAACCAGCTCTCCAGTCATCGACTCGTGGCGTAGCAGATCGCTCTAACAGCGCCTCGGAGCTCAAATCCATTAGTGAACACACCAGTCAGCTCAGTGAAGAAGCAGCTGAAGAAGGAGCAGCAGCAGCAGAAGAAGAAGCCATGCAGGAAGTTTCGGCCGAGTTGCAGCAGCAGCTACAAGCGTTGGGTATTAACCCGTCGGATGACGTGTTTCGCACTGGATCGGAGGAGTTTGATCACAATGGTCTTAGCTCACCTATCCCACAGGAAGTGCGCTTCATGAACGCCGAGCTTCGACGCTGCCCTGTGGAAGGTGTGGGTATGGTGCTAGCTATCTTCTCTGGCTCTGGAGCTGTGTACGAGTTCGTACGTACACTGAGGAAGTGCATCTACGGTAAGGTCAAGCACGCAGTAAGGCTGCAGATGACCCCGAATGGCACATTTGTGCGTACGCAATTCGAGGTGGCTATCAAGGTCATGAGCAAGGTGCGTACATAGCGGTATCGTGCTGTTATATCGAAGGTCTAATGCATGGTCTTGCTACAGGTTATTATAGAGGAGGGTAATCTTCAGGAGAACCCGCTTGTCGAGCTTGCAGCGCAGCAGTATCTTTCAGTACCCGGCCATGAGAACGTGCTGACACTGGTAAGGCAGCTACAGGGTTTAGCGCGAATTTCTACTTCACGGCACTCATACTATGTGTTGTATTTTCTGACAGCTCGAGTGCTTGCATGACGCCGACTTCATCTACGCTGTTCTTCCGTTTTGTAATGGTGGAGAGCTGTTTTCCGTGGTGGAAAGTGGTGGCGCTATGGAGGAGGACGAGTGTCGCCACTGGTTTACCCAAGTTCTTGCGGGCCTTTCGTACCTGCAGAGTCGCTACATTTGCCACCGTGACATGTCCCTAGAAAATGTGCTGCTGGATGGTGATACTTCGAAGGTAAGCAAGCACGTGTGTGTGTATCTCTCGTTTAAAATTGATCACTAACTGTTTATTTTTTTGCTTGGTCTGCGATAGATCATCGATTTCGGCCTGTCAATTGGTATTCCTGTCGATGCACACGGCATGACTTATTCATTGCCTCCTGCTGGCGCAGTTGGCAAGATTTTTTACATGCCCCCTGAGGTAAGTTTGCGTTGCAATTAGTAGTACTAAGCGATAGTTTCTCACCACACACGTGTTGCATGTTGCTCGGCGCAGATTTACCGCAACCAAGTCCCCTTCAATGGCTTCTCAGCAGATATTTGGTCGACGGGTGTTATGCTTTTCATCATGGTTACGGGTGCGCCGCCTTTCGAACGTCCCGACGACGCGGATCCGCGATTTCAGATGATTGCGCAGGGTCTCATGAGCGACATGTTAGACTCGTGGGGCATGGACCACGTGTCTGCGGGCGTACGTGACTTGATGTCGAAAATGCTAATCGTGGACGATCCCTCGCGGCGTCTGACAGTAGAGCAGATCGCCATGCACCCATGGATCCAAGGCGGATAAGCCGCTTGTTTGCAGAAACACAAGAATGAACTGTCGTCTTAAAAAGAACGTCGATCATATCTACCATAGTTGAAATGTCGCACAGCTTGTCAATAGTTTCTGGGCCTACTTGAAGCGTAAAACGCTGCACCTTTAGCCCCAGTCGGACCGGCAGTAGAAGAATGACCCAGGTGGAGCGGGGTGCATGGAAGGTGGCAGATTCTGTAGCTCTACATGTAGTGCCGGCTCCCGGTCACTTACAGCTTGATTCACTGGAGTCCATGCCGAATTGCCCAAAGTTGCGTCTGGCCTCTGAGCTGAGTTTCCAGCAGCGGTGGTACGCCGTTCTTGATCTACCAGAATCGCGTGAATTGAGTGAGCACCACTAATCAAGGTGTACATGCAGTAGTCGGATGCCATACCTGTGAAGCTGTCGTACCAGAGTTTAACGTTGGCCTTGTGGTTGCGTCCGCGGTTGTGCCGTTGACGAGCCTCATGCGAGTCTTCGAACGACTTGTTGCAGTATTCGCACACGAAGCGGGGCTTCCCCATGGCCAAAGCTAGACTATGCAGACAGTCTCTCTAAAGTACGATCTGCAGCAAGTTTGCAACCTTAAACTCGTCGTTGCATGTTTCTATCTGGACAATCAAAGTACAAGTTCCCCTCAACTGCTAGCACGCTGACTACGTGTAGGTTCCTGACAGTGTAATACTCGGGAAGAAGTACGAAGGCTCGCTCGTCTGCATACCACAATGTTAGTCAACCACTTTCATCTGAATAACCCTTACGAGATAAAGGCAATCGTACCTGTTCGTCCAGCCACGTCATGCCTTCTCGAAGTAGCAAGTTCAGTGCCAACATACTGCGCTTCTTGTCCCACTGCAGCTCTCGCGCCAGGATGCTGATGTTCACCATGCCACCTGTGGTCTGTGCAAGAGCCAAAATCGTGGAATGGTCCCGACTCAGCACAACCGGCACCGTCACAATCTGCAGCATCACAAGGTTCTCCTCATCAGTCTCCAAGCCTTTGGAATGTCCAATCAATGTCATAGCACTCACCATTGTCCTCTCTTCCATATCAATGAGCTGGAAACCCTCGCCCAACACACTGAGCTTCTTTACAGCTCGCTTGACATCGTCATCAATGACTGTCTGCATGGCCGGTCCCCTCTTCTTCTCCAGTAGACGCAGCAGGTCACTCATACCAATGAGTCCGCCGTTCTTGGGTCTCGTGATGATACACACCTCAATAATCTGCACTGCCAACTCATAGTAAAAGTCACCCACGTCTAGCAGCTCGGACCAAAATCCTTTCTTAGAGGCTAAAGGATCCACGCCGATCTTGGCGCACATGACCTGAAACTTGCGTCGGAAGTCCGGGTCCTTCTTGATGTTGTTCTTGTACTTGATGGCGAAGGCCTGCAGATTCGTACGGAAGAGCTCCAGCTGCGACGACACGTGCGACAGATTCGACTCCACTATCTGTTCGCCCACCTCCGAGAACTGCTTGGCCTGCTCCTGCTTCTTGCGCACAGCGCCGATGCCCACGCCGCGCCTCCGCATCCTGTCTTCGAGTCTGGAAATGGATACTTTGTTCAAGTCATCGTAGTTTTAGCCAATAGAATAAGTAATTGCCCGTTTTAAGCGAATGATGGCCTGTTTCGTGGCGAGTTCGGTGACATTAGTGTTGATTTGAATTTTGTAAGGACTGACCTCGATTTAGCCACTGAACACACCAAAAGCGATCCAATCCAGCTGTTTTTTCTTTCTTCGGTTGCTCCCGGTTCATTTTGCGGTTTGCGGTCATCGCCCAAGGAACAATCTACTAACTTGAAACGCCCCTGCTAATATGTTCGTCTTCGACTGGTTCTACAACGTCCTCGGCTACCTGGGTGCGTATTTCTGACCTTATTCCTCTTGTAGAGAGAAGATCGGCTGCTGGGGTGCTTTTTTCGTGCTCATAGATCGCCCCGTAGCCATCTTCGTTCTCCCCATACAAATCCTAGTCAAAAAGGCCAGATGGGTGCCAATAATTGCTAATGGTTTTTTATTAATTGTATTTTCGTGTAATTGACGAAATGTGTAGGCCTATATCACAAGAATGCCAAGATCCTGTTCTTGGGTCTGGACAACGCCGGTAAGACGACGCTCCTGCACATGCTCAAGGACGACCGCGTAGCCGTGCATGAGCCGACGCTGCACCCGAATTCGGAAGAGCTGATCATTGGCAAGCTGCGTCTGCGTACTTTCGACTTGGGCGGACACGAGACTGCGCGCCGACTCTGGCGGGACTATTTCGCGACGGTGGACGGCGTCGTCTTTGTTGTGGACGCACTGGACCGTGAACGTTTTCCGGAGTCCAAGCGCGAGCTGGACACATTGCTGGGTTACGATGAGCTGGCTAACGTGCCGTTCCTCGTGCTGGGCAACAAGATCGATGTGCCGCGTGCTGCCTCGGAGGACGAGCTGCGCAGCGCGCTTGGCCTGTACGAGACATACGGCAAGGAGGCTCGCGGCGACAAGGATGCCAACATCCGCCCTATTGAGCTGTACATGTGTTCAGTGGTGCGTCGGATGGGTTACGCCGATGGCTTCCGCTGGATGGCGCAGTTCTTGTAGATGATCGACCAGCCTTTGCCGCCCCCCGATGCGGCGGCGTATTAGCAAGGGAGGACAGAAGGAGAGTTTAAACGCCACACATAACTGAATTTTTCTCGAATGGCTTCTGCTTCCGAGAAGGTGATACTTTTGCTGCGTGGACCTGCACGTACGGCATGTACTTCGTAGTACTTCGTAATTCATCTTTGAAATCTGTAGAGTGAAGCGATCAGGCCAAATTGGCCGGAACGACGTAGAACGGAATTAAAAGGGTTAACTCTTCGATATTTACTCCCGTGTTGCAAATTTCAAGATGAGCGCAAGCGAAAGCAGCGAGCTTCCGCGGCAGGTCACGGCCGTGGGGACGCTAGGCGACGTGGGAGCTGCTTACGCCGTATACGAGAAGAACTGGATATGCCCTGACTGCAACCATGACAACTACGCGCGACGTAAGCGCTGCTTCCGCTGCCGGGCGCCTAAAGTGGAGCGTCCAGATGCGTTGGTGGTGGACAGCCAGGGAGACGCTCATACCTGGCGGGAGGCCCTGGACCCATCTACCAACAAGATTTACTACTACAATACGCAGACAAACGCGACGCAATGGGAGCGACCGACTGAAATGGGCTCTGCACCTCACTCCACTGGTTGGTTCGGCCGTGGCAAGGCTGGTGCAACCGAGAACAATCGTTATGAACAACTTAACGCTAAGTTTTTGACACGTCCTGCTCGTAAGCAGCTGGACACGATGCCTACTGCTAATTCGCAGCTTGAGGGAGCCTACGAGTACAATATTTGGTACGACAAGTACGTCGGGGACCACTGGAACGACTCACGCGGCAAGGAAGCGGCTGCTACGCGCTGTGTATTGGAACTAGATGCCGGTAAGACCAAGGCTGATGTGGTGAGCAAGGCTAATAGGTACTTTTGCGTGCATTTTGCACGTGGAATGTGTGCCAGAGGAGCAGAGTGTAGCTACTACCACCGACTGCCGTCGGCGGCGGACGAGACGCGTATCGGGATGATGCACGACTGCTTCGGACGGGAACGACATGCTACAGACCGAGATGATATGGATGGAGTGGGCAACTTTACCAGGAACTCTCGGACGCTGTATATTGGGGGACTCAAGAGTACGAACGGGACGGAGGCGTTGAAACAGCAGGAGAACGCACTCTGGAAACAGTTTGGCGAGTGGGGCGAAGTGGAGAACATCAATGTGATTCACCGTAAATCAATCTGCTTTGTGCGGTTCCGACATAGAATCAGTGCCGAGTTCGCTAAAGAAGCAATGTCGAACCAGTCGCTGCAGAGCGACGAAGTGCTGAATGTCCGCTGGGCGTTCGATGATCCCAACCCCGTGGCAAAACAGGCTGGGGAGCGCGCTGATCGCGATGCTATCGTCGCTATGATGCAGGCTCATGGTGCGACAACCACCGAAGATGCCGCATTTGACTACCCAGAACACTACCAGATGCCGGCCCCGAAGCGCCAGCGGATTGAAGGCGATACCGTGGCGTCGTATCCCGACACGGACACGCAGTTCAATGGAAACACTACTGGTGAAGTTACGACTGAAGAAGCGTTGATTCCCGAGTTGAGCTACGCCAACCCAACAGGTGAGGTATCGACGGATCACCCCGAGGGAGACACAGGTAATCAGGAGTAGCTAGCAGCGGTAGCTAACAAAATTGGTCTTTACTGCGAATTAATGCTAGTTGCAAGAGACTACGGGTCCAGATAGCGATACACCGGCTTCGGAGGTGGCGAGATCAACTGCTGCTGCCCTTCGTGTCCGCCTAGTAACGGATGTACCATTGATACACTTAATCCTCTGTCATCGTCGAGCAATCCGCTCTCGATATGAGTTGTCTGGTGATCTTGAATTGTTTGTTCCCGTGGCCACCAGTCCGCGTCAAAACACCCCGATGCAACACTCGCAAACAGCAGCAGCACGAAAAAGAACCACCACGTCGCTCGAAGTCCAGTCGGGTCATTGGAGCAGATCTCTTTCCCGCTGGAAGTCATCCAGCACTCGGAAGTGACGCTTTGGGCTTGACATGCAATGGTGCCTTGGACGCTGATAACCACGCGTTGTACGATGCTGAGCAAGTGCCGCTGGTACATCTGAACGACTCTCGTCGGCACACCCCGCTATCGCAAAGAGCATCAAGTATATCAACGGCGTTTGACGTGACCGTTCGGAAGATATTATTGAAGATACAACTTGCCACCTTGTACCATACAAGTCTCGAATACCCATTTCATGGCCATGGACTTCATTTGCATCGAGTCTCGCGTCTAAGTCGCACGTTTGGTACATGTAGGAAGGTGCAGCGTGCTCATCGTGCTGGTACGCCCATTTTTAGTCGCTGTGAACTCCAAAATCGAGTCGTGGCGAACAATGCTGGACATGTAGAACAAAGGGAACGGGTATGTCCCTTTGCCAAGAGAGCCACAAAGGGCCTTTGGTGGCTTCGTTCTTGGTATTTCCCTCGGTATGACATTTTTTTCTTGGCTGCTTGCTTGTCCAGCGCACGTGTCGTTTGCCTATCACAACTTGTGATTCCTGTGATTCACATGGCCAAATTCGCCAGTAAGGCGCATGACTCACAGAACCGGTTTCCTTGTGCAAAATGCGCTCGCGACGTCCACCTAACATTTTGTTTGCTCGTCAACATGATGGAAGTTCCTGCAAGACTCTCAAATGAGAGTGCACTAAACTCAGTAAGACTTGAGGACATCCACAGCTCCATCCCCTCGCTCTCACCGTCTCGGTGGCACCATAGTGTTGAGTCGGTCGGACAGCGAATTTCCCTGTACAGTCTTCTGCCTCAATAAAGAAGCCTGAAAAACCGATAACCTTCCGAGCTGCATATCACCATTTTATGAACTGACAATTTTTTTAAATCGAACTGTCTTGTCTATTTCTTATAACCTTGCCATTTGCATGCAGACTCCAACTTCTTTATTGAGGCAGAAACCTGTACCCTGCTGTGCGTAAGTCTCGAGAACCGTACGGATCGATAAATCCCAGGATTGGGACTGCCCCTGATCCGACAAACAAGACAAGAGAATGCTCGAGAATCCCAGGTTGGGATAGCTGCGCAGATCACCGCACCGCGGCGGTGCTCTATCCAGCAGACGGGGTCTGGCTACGATCGGTGGGTAACCTGCCTGTCAAGTGGTGTCGCCAAAATCCTGTCACCACTGTGGTGACAGGATTTTGGCTGTCGTCCAGTGAAAGGCTTCCCTCCTCAGATCACTCAGCAATTTGCTTCCTACTGCCAATACCTCAAGACCCAACCCTGTATTCAAAATGCGTATGACTCAAGCTTTCGTCGTGATTCTGGTTGCTCTTGTTTCTTTGTGGAACTGTGAGGCCGCTGCCACCAAGAATCAACTCGTGATCTCCACCAAGAACGGTACAGCCACCGCTAAGGCGCTTCAGAAGTTCTTCATTGAAGATGCCAAACAGAACAACGACAAGGGATTCCTCAAGATCATCACTCCTTCCTCGTCGGATGAAGAGCGAGCTAGTGCCGGTGCTATCGCTGCGGGGGAAGGTGCTCGTGCTGGAGCTGGAACAACCGTTGTGTCGAGCGGAACCTCATCCGGAGAGACCGTGACTGTGACGATCTACAATAACAACGGACTCTGGCAGCGCTTCCAGCGGTGGTGGAATCGGTTGTTCCATGTTTCCTCAACATCGACTCGCCTCCTTCGCGAAGCATGAATCGTTTGATTTCACATGCTTATTATTGTATGACGCCGCTAACACCCAACGTAATGAACGGTACAATAACTTTTAAGTCTTTGATTAGTATTTGGAACTAATATTACGGAACCACCTTAATGAATTTGGTAAAGTCTTTAACCTCCGAGTAGAATCTAAGAAGCTCACGCAAAACGCCTCATAAGGTTAAGCATATTGATTGTTGTTCAGTTTTTATTCTAACCAAAGTACTGTACTACTGTAGTAGTATCCCGTAACTCCAAGTCGGAAATTCCAACGGAGTTCGCGATACCACAGGACATGTACATGTCGAAGGACAGCACAGAACACGATAACCTACTTGTAGTGTTGAGAAAATGTCAAACTTGTGAAGAACAAAGTCTTCTGAAGTAGGAAATCAAATGCTATTCTATATCTAAAAACTCGTGGTTCTTGGTAATCGAAGTCGACGACTTGATGATCCTGTGAACAACCGATTCCACCACCGCTGAAATCGTTGCCAAAGTCCGTTGTTGTTGTAGATCGTCACAGTCACTTGTTCGCCTTGTGGTGCGTCACTTGGTCCCTGCTCCAGTGCGTGCTCCTTGTCCCGATGTGGCAGCACCTGCACGTTCTTCATCAGTTGAAGAAATAGTTACCACTTTCAGGAACCCGTTGCCCGAATTCTTCTTGGCATCGTCAGTGAAAAACTTTTGGAGAGCTTTGGCTGTAGCAGTGGAGTTTCTGGTGGAAATAGTAAGCTGCTTCTTGACAGGAGTTTCTGCACCCTGGCAGACAGCAACCAGAGATGCCAGGAGCGCGAGCACGAGGACTTGGAGCATACGCATTCTTGAGGCTGAGTGCCGGTGACAGGATGGATTTCTTGATGACAGTGTTGGGTGGTTCAGCGCAAATGGCAGAATGCGGACTTCAATGGTGCAGTGCGTGTGGGCAATTGAATGATGTGTTGATATTGGCTTTGAGGCAATGTCAACCCGTTCCCGACTGGTTATCAGCAGATCACACCCAGACAAGTTGAGCACTGCTCAATGAGCAGCACCGTGCTGAGCACGCCGCTACAGTGTACTGTACGGACATAATTTACTAAACGTGCAAATTGAAGCGGAGCCACAAGTTTAGATGTGATCGGCTCCTCTATCTTTTGTATTTCGCGTCGTCTTTGTTGGATCTGTGGCTGACTTCACAATCTCTCAAGAAATATGGGTTTGAGATGGCAGAGCTTGGATTCCAGACTCTGGAATGCAATGTAGACACGCACGCCGATTGTGTGAATTCACTGCATGAAACAGTGAAGTGAAGTGCTGCCCCCGGGGTATTACGTTTTTAGGTATTCCTGTGAGGTAGAGATAAAAGTCTTGGTGAAAGTCATTTATTGAGCGCTTTCTTCAGTAAGTGCTGCTTCAACCTCGTCGACGAGAAAGCGTCACGAGTCGTGACTCACAATTTCTTGTCTTGTGGACCGCTAGTTGTCCGTTCCTGCGTGTAAATATCCCCCCGTCTTACTGGTGGCTTGATAACTACACTACAGTCGATAGGCAATTGACACGTGCGCTCAGATATGATAGCCCAGAATCATGGGTAAAGAGGGCGTCGGCGACTGCGTCGCGTAAGCAGCACCTGAATACATGAACAAACCAGCGACACCGTAGCAAAGAAACACTACACTTGGGCAGAACCGCCGGTTTTCTTTTGCTTCTAAGCACAACAATTTACATGTACTAGCAGCCCGGACTACTGATGCATGTACATTCGAAAATGACAAGTCGAGCGTGTCTTTCAGATAACTAGAACACTCGTTTCTCGAATTCTCTGTGCACTTCCTATACCTAAAACGAAAAGTTTGGTGTCTGCGTGGACCAGTTTGCTAGTCGCCCAGCACTTGGGAAGTCACTGTCTGCACGATCAAACGAGTCTTCCCGCACAAGGTTTGCTGGCAATCCAATCCGATCACCGCTTGTGGGGTTCTCTGTTGCCTCGTTTGAGACAGAAAAATTGTCGAAATACGGTTTGGTATTGAACTAAAAAAATGCAACTGATAGGAATGAAGGAAAACTTTATTGGACGTTTCTCTGTTCTCGCGAAACAATGGTTCTTACTCCCCATGAAGCTCCGACGTCTCCGTTAACGGAAACCACGGAACAAGCATTGGCACGCAACGCTGGTACTGCTTGTACAACGGGTATTTTGACGCCGTGATGTATTCTGTGAACGGGGCTGATCCCTGGAACAGCAACGTCAAGAGCATCGTGCCCAAACTTGACGGATTGAACGCAGGCTCCGAGACTGCAACAGTAAACAGATAGAAAGCCCACCACAACGAAAACTCGCCAAAGAAGTTGGGGTGACGGCTGTAACGGAACAGTCCGCTGCGGTTGAAGCCAGCCTTGTAGTCTCCTGTAAGAGGAGTTTTCTGCGCAATGAGTGCGTATTTCTTGCTATAGAAGTTCCATTGTTGTTGGTCGGCCACGGTCTCAAGCACCAGCAGTAACAGGAACAATACTGTCGCAACTGCATCCATCTCGTTCAGCTCTTCATGACGGTGGAAGGAGACCACGTAGGACGGAATAGCCAACAACAACAGCAGTAGATGTTGGTATCCAGCGATGAAGGTGATATTCATCACCTCGAACAACGTCCAGTGCATGTATTGCCGCAACACGGCCCAGCGATAGTCCTCTTCACTAAGCGAATAGCCTCCTTTGCGCCAGAAGTTGAACGTGAGTCTACATCCCCACAGCGTAGTCAGCACTGCCATTAGCAGTAGTCGCTGGTCCCAAACCCCACCGTCCGCTAGATATGCGTGGTAAGCGAAGTGCCAGGCGAACATGGGCGGAGTTATCGACCACAAACGGTCAGTGAACGAATAGTTGTGCGTCGCCACACTCGCCAGCCACGTAATTGCTGCCAGAACGAGCAGAATTTGCAGCGCCACTGCGAAAGCACTTGTACTCGCGTACGGAAGAACCTTCGGCTGCCATGCTTCGGTCCAAGCTTCTTGAGTGTGCAACAGTGCACCTTGCCACGTAGTGAACGGAGAGGAACTTGCCATTGCTGTTTTTTTCGGAGGAGAATGAGAAGTGAACAAACAGCTTCGCACCATAAACGGTGCGGTGAATCCGTGCATCCGTTACCAAACAGGAGACTGGGGTTGCCCAGCACTACGCTGGTGTAATTGCATCCGGAATTTGCGTTGGGTGGGGAAGCTTTGAGTTGGATTCATCTGTAAAAGTACATGTAGCGGGTGGTTCGAGACGCTTTTGTCTCAAATTACAAGCATGTCCTGAGTGAGGATTTCTGGCTCAAGACTCTTGAGGACATTGTCCGCACTGATGCGAACATAGCGGCTAGAATAAACTGTAAGCTTAGAGTCTACAGACCTCTACATATCGAATAGAAAGTCTAACATGACACCTACCGGTACTGTTGCTTCATGAATCGAAACTGCCATTGACTTGAACTCAATATACCACAGAAAGGTATCGTTACATCAATTAAATAGATCTGTACCCAATAAAATAGGTCTTACTACCCAATTATTTGACTTACTTTTACAAAAGGCCGTGCCCATTCAACTGTTGAAACGCCATTACCATGTGTGCTCGGAGATGCGGCGCACGGACGGCCATATCTCTGCTTCTGTTGGTCCTCACGCTCTCCCATTGCGCGCATATTGTGGCTCAGATCGACGTGTTGTCGGACCATGAAAATGCCGATCTCCCGGTATCTCCAGCCCCTACAATCGCGCAAGATGCTACTGCGTATCCATCGTCCAACGCTAATGAGGATAAACCTGCGCCATCTTCTGGTCCTTTGTCCATTCCGAGTCTAGATTCCAGTACTGGAGGGTCCCATGACATTGGAGATGCAGTGGTGTCAGCCGCAGACCTCTCAATCGACCAGGTCGAGGAACATCTTCACATTGTACAACAACTCGAACTTTCGGTGGGGAAAAGCTTGGAAAACATGGAGGCAGGCGACCAATTCGCCAGATACACCCAAGCGCAGATCAGGGAGAGGCTTCACCTAAGAGATGAGCTGATGGCTGTGCAAACTAATCTCAAGAGACTTGCTTTAGGGCTAAATGGAACGCTGGTAGAGCTCGGGCACGTCGAGCAGGAGGAGGAACTGCAATCCAAGAAGCTAAAGGAGGTGTTAGCACATCAAGAAGAAGAGGCTCGAGAGCAGAAATTGGAAAAAGACGGTATAAAGGAGGTGGACTATGAAACGGGTCACTTGAAGAACACGACTGGACTGAATGCGGAGCAGTTGAAAAAGTTGGAAGCAGTGGAGAAGAAGTCAGACCCCGCCGTACTGCACTACGATATGGAGCTGCTAGCGCAAGTTGCTGTGCTGCTTGGTGTTTCAGCTATTGGGGGGATTATTGCTACGTATTTCAATATTCCTCCGCATGCAGGATATCTCCTGGGTGGAGCTCTGGTGGGGCCGTCATGCTTAGGGGTGGTGAGACTATACAAGGAAGTGGAAACCATCTCCCTCTTTGGTTCTATCTTCTTGTTGTTTGGACATGGAGCAGCATACTCACCCCAGCAACCAGAAGATATTTTCAGGAAATACTTTGTTGGTGGCGTGGCATACATTGCTTCAACGGTGATGCTAGTAGCGGGTGTTGCAGTCTACATCGGGTGGACCAATTCGTTCATTGAGGGGCTGAGTATTGGACTGGGTGTGTGCTTCTCCACCACGGCGCCACTTTACGAACACATTCGAGAAAACCGGATACAGGACTCTTCATTCGGCAGGGTACGTGCACATATCCTGGAAACTTTTATTTCGTTTTATGATAACGATGACATTTTTGTATAGACTGTCACTGCAATTATTGCGATCCAAGATGTGTTGATGAGCTTCGCACTCGGAACGCCTGAGTGGTTTTCCGTGCGTTCTGTTGGGTGGATTGGTCTCGCTATGGTGCGCACTGTCGTGGCCTATGCTATCGTGGTCAGCCTGACAGTGTGTCTGCACCAATATGTCGTACCAAAGCTGCTGCGATTCCTGACGACAATGGAAGAGGTTCACAATGCCCCTCTTGTTCTGCTCGGAGTGGTGTCGGTGTGTCTGTTCATGGCGCTTTTCTCCGAAATGATTGGACTCTCACTCGAGTGTGGAGCTTTCCTGGCCGGTCTTGCATTCGTCCACGTATCAGGCAACGCTAAAGGCGCTTTCATGTCCATCCGAGTGATGGAAAACCTGTTTGGTAGCATGTTCTTCGCTTGCGTTGGGATGATTCTACACCCAATGTTCTTAATCCGGAACGCGGGTGAAATTCTGTCCATGGTGCTGCTGATCGTCGGTATCAAGACGGTGTCCATGACTGGAGTCATGACCTTCTTCCGAATTAGTCCACGCAAGGCTCTGATGGCTGCTATTGGTCTCTGTCAGATTGGAGAACTTGCGCTCATTTTTATGATCAAGGCCCATGCTTCCAAGTTGGTCTCCCGCCGCACGTATCTGCTGTTCGTGGCAGCCATCTCTGTGTTCCTCGCCTGCTCGTCGGTATTCAACCGCAGAATCGTCCTTGCGCGTCGGAAGTCCATTTACCGATTGCCTTCAACGAGAGGCAAACCGATGGAGCGTCATCGGAACTCTAGTGACGTTCTGGATATTCATGTTAGCTCCAGACAACGCGCAGGTTCTAGTAGCGCCTATATGGACTCTGGCGGCGAAGAAGACGCGTTCTCTCCAACCTCAAGACTGCGGCGTCAAAACTTGAAAAACTTTGGTCATTAATTTCTAGATACCAACAAAATATTAACATGATTAAACTCTCTGTCGCCTTTGCCGGTTTGTCAGATAACCTTTGCAGGGTTCCGATCATTGGCGATTCCAGTTAATGTGTTATTTACAATAAATCTTCCGTTAGAAATCTGTGAACTGTGGACAAGTTGAAGCATCTTCCATTGATTCGATTGCGGAATTACTACGGATAATAGATAATAAAAAACTCACTCGTCCTGGTTTGAGGTAGCTGCCGTCGCTTGCTTCGCTACAACTACTCCATCTTCGTTGACTTCAGGCCCACTGCAACGTTCAGCTTTCATTAATTCTTCATCTGGCGGGGTCGAGGCCACAAAAGTGTCGAGTTCTCTGTTGGGCAGGCTGATCGGGGCAGGCGGTGGCACTGCGATTGTCTTCATCAAGCGCGGGGGTGGACTCGACACACACTGTTGCAATGGCAACGTCGCTTGTTGCAGTAGATACATGAAACCATCGCGTACACCTTCGTTTGGGAATTCAAGATGCAGTTCACGGAAGCGCGTACAGACTGACAACACGCACGCCGGATCCACTGCCCGTTTAGAGGAATTCGGCAGGTTCATGGCGTGGCCAGCAAAGAACGGGGCGTAGTCACCAGCCAGCATCTCACGGATATCATGTAGTTTAATGGAATCGTCCAATGGAGACGTAGCGGAAGGCGTCACGGGCTGCTCCATCGATGAGCTTGGCGAGCGCATCCGCAACACCTTGGCAGCTGGGGGCGTCACTGGTGATGTCGGGGTGCTGCCGGTTTGTCGAGCGGCAAAGTTGAGTGTGAAGCCGCCGCTGGCCGTGCGTTCAGTCTTCGCACCACGCTCCCGACGTAGCGAACGCCACCATAGACGCTTCTCGTTAATCGCGTCGGAAGTGTTGCTGCTTGAGCTGTGAGATGAAGTGGAAGCAGCGTTAGCACTTTGCTCAGACTCATCGTGCTCGGTATTATCCGTACCAGCCGGAGGTCGGGTCGATTCAGCTTGAGCATCATGAAGATCTGGTTGGCTGGCGCTGTTGTTGTGGTCCTTACCAATGCCAAAAAGACTTGTGAAACTCCGTGCATTTTGGTACCGGAGCAGGCTTCGCTTCAGCAGCTTTGGTTGCCAACTTAACACTTTACCGTCAGTAGACAGGCGAAGTTTTGTCCGGTGTGGAAGACCGTTGCGTCCGTATTTGACAGCTTCAAACCCTCCCATGACCAGCTTTTTGCGGATAGCCGAAGCTGCTTGCTGTCGTCGTGTGAGGTCAGCCAACCGTCGACGCTCCTCGTTCTCTCGGCGAAGACGCTCCAGTGTAACTCTACCCGCTTGAATCCACGGCTGAGTGCGAAGAACCGCCATCGACGGTCTCTCCTTGGGATCGACATGCAGCATCTTGGAGATTAACGTCTTAACATCAGGGTGAATAGCAGCCCAGTCCTTGGACGGATAACGCACGTTGAAGCGATGTGTGCGAAGCTGAGCGAGTTTCATCGGGAACGGTGGATAGCCACACAACATAATATAGGTGACGACACCTAGGGAGAACACGTCAACTTCCAGACCGTAGGAACGTCCGTCCAAGATCTCTGGAGCTGCGTAGCCTGGCGTCCCGCAAGAGTCAGAGGCCTGCTCTTCTGGGTGGTTCAGTTGCCTAGCAAACCCGAAGTCGCAGAGCTTGACATCATCGCCAGACAGCAACACGTTCTCCGGTTTCACGTCGCGATGGATGACACTGTTGGTGTGACAGTAGTGAAGCGCCTCCACTAACGCAGCAGTGACCTTCTGAGCCTCTCGCTCAGGAAACTTGCCCTGTTTAACGATCCGATCAAAAAGATCGCCGCCTTCTGCTAACTCCGTGACCAAGTAGCACTTGGCGTCATCTTCAATAACTTCGTACAAGCGCATAATGTTCACGTGGCTGACACTTGAGAGAACGCGCACCTCATGCGAGAGAGCAGCTCGATCGACGTCTGAAAGACTCAATTTGTCCACAATTTTGCAGGCGTAGAAACCTCCTTTCTTGCGATGTGTCACCTGCTTCACGGTCGAGTACGAACCTTCGCCCAAGTGTCGGGTGATGGCATAGTGCTGATGGAAGTCCAGAAAGCTCTTCTCACCCTTGCGGAACGTCACCTTCGGAGCTGGTGAAGCAGTTGGCGACAAAATTTCAGGCACTGCGCTAACAGGGATGGCACCAGACGGAGAGCGAGACGACGATGCTGTACTGCTATTACTGCTGTCATCACTGACACAACGAGTGGGTCGGACGTTGCATTTCTCCGTAGCTTTATGACTTGTAGAAGCTTTGTCTTCCGGCTCCTCGGGGTTGTCTCCGTCATCCTTGGACTGTTCATCAACGAATCGTTAGTGATCGTATTTTATCTGTAAGATATCTTCATGGTAAGCTCACGTGATCGGTATGTGAGGCCTCCGGGTCTTTTGAATTGTTGTCGTTTCGTGCAGCTCCCTGTTCGTTCATGGATAGTTTGCTCATGTCATGATAGACAGTCTCTTCGCTGTCATGCTCCCTGTTATTACTAGAACTATAGGGACCTCCGTCTTTCTTGCGAAAAGCGGCCGACGCCATGTCCGTGGGGGTTCCGTGGCGACTCCAGCCCAGCAGTTGGCGCACCTTCATTCGTCCGGGCGGGATGTCACGAGTCACTGCTGCACAGCACAAAGGGTCAGGTTCACCTCCGATGCAGCGTGCAAATGTCATGCCCTCCGCACAGAGAAGTCTGGAAAATGGGCGAAGGGAGCAGGTACCGGCAGGAGAAACGCGTGACGGAAACGGACGATGCCGGCTCTCGCAGGTATTTTTGACAGCTCGCGGCGCGTTGGAATGTGCGATGCTGCGGGTCCTGTGACCAGCGTTGCGCTCCCCACAAAAGTAACGGGTCCTTGGAGTCCTTGGAACAACCCCCTAATGATTCCTTCCACCGTTAGGTGGCGTTTCACACGCCACTAGAACCTGGTTGAGCGCTGGAATAAGAGTGTCTGGCCTGGGTTGTGTGACAGCTTCAATGCATATATCATTTGACTCGCAGACTGTTGTTAGCTACAGTCATTTTCTCGTTGAGCAGTGTGTCTTGTAATCCACGGGCCAACATGTCAGACGGGAATCTGTGCACGCTTAGGTCGTTGAAAGCCGCCTCATAGCGCCCAAAATCCTCGTGGTTCTTGGCGACTCCGCATGATAAAGCTATTTCTTCCAGGTACGGCAGGACACCAACAAGCAGGTGCTCGAGACGCTCTTTGGACACTAGCACGCGGTCTCCGTATGCTGAGAAACTATTCAGAATAAAAGAGAATAGTGTTAGTTCTCAGGGTAAACTTTTCATCTCTAACTTACCTGTTGCCGATGATGATGAGCTTCTTAATAGCAGGGCCCCAGTTGCAAGCCAGAACGTTCTGGTAGAGAGTCTTGCCACAATGAGGCATGAAAAACACCGTATTAGAAGCGACCCGCCGACATCCGTGCTCGTTCTCCTGAATCACTTTGAGTTGGAAATGCTCTGCAATCGCAGCGTCACTCTAGTTGCCACACAGCAGCGATCACCATCAGAAAGCACATCTAAGTTAGTTGATTCTGCTGGTTAACGAGTTAATTCAGATCAGTGGCAGGCTTACTGACCTTGTTCATTGCGGGGTCGAAAATCTCGGCTTGAATTTCGTCTAACTTCACCGCAACTTCAGCATGACCTGTATTTCCTTCATCCAACGCTTCTCTCAATGCCACCATGAAGCCCAATTGGTGCACAGCATTGGAAGAAACACAAAAGCTCCCGATTCCGTAGCCCACAAGCGTCAGACCGCCTTCAGGCTCTTCTTCTGCGTTAAGTCCTGCACTCTCCACATCGACTAGTGTTTTGACTTTAGCTGCGTCCAGCTCGAAGTGCTTTGTCACGACAGACAGTGCGTCCTTCAGTAGCATTGAGTCGCGAATTACATTCGCAATGTTGCGAACTCGCTGAATGATCTGCGTCTGCTTCTCCGCTGAGACCTCAGACACAGGCTCCACTTCCTCTTCACCTACGACGTCAATAGAAACGTATTAGCACTGCCACAACCGTCTGGAAGCTGTGGACCAGTCGTTGACATCATTGATACAGAGCTAGTTCTAATTCCATTCCAATCGTTAACATCTCACCATTAGGAACAGCTTTTAAAGCTCTCCCTGCACCAGGTCGTGCGTGTGAACGAGGCTTGCCACGCCGACGACGGGATACTTGCTGCCATTCCTGCTCCATGTCAAAAGTGCAGAGTCCTGTTGACTTAAAATTTGTAAGTGGATCGATTTACTAATTGACTTGATGTTTGTAAGTGGACCCCTATCCAAGCTCTACATCTCTAGCAGTCTCTACGACACCGTAGGAAATGGTTCCGTCTTCATCGACGTCGTACGGGATCACCCCGGCATTGTCATTCTCTTCTTCTTGACGTGCTCGACTGAAGCACAAGCAGCCGTTGCAGTTGCAGTAGCCGAAACTCGCTGTAGGGCAGAACATGGCCGCTACGAACATGATCCCAGCGAGGAAGAAGGCGGCGCACGTTAGTACGATGAGGTCCACGTAGAAATACACGACGCCACTCATGTATTCATCAGGTGTCATGATACTGTACATGCTACTTGCGTCGTATGAGAACCACACGATGAGTACCAGTTCGAGCGCCAAAGAGTATCCCAAGGCTCGCAGAGACACAAAGTCGTCGCCTCCTCCCACGATTCCGTAGAGAATGCCCGAAATGATTGCAGCGACAGTGAACGCCATGCAGCCAGAGACCAATGACGAACGCAGCACGACCTCGCCGTCACTGTCGGGTTGCAGCCCTGCACTGGGACCTGATGGAATAGCATCGCCGTGGTATCGGTACGAAAGTCCTGACAATACTATCATGACGCACACCGTCACGAAGGTGAAACCACAGCAGAATAAGCCCGCGGGGGTATCCAACCAAGTCTGAACACCTGCTACCAATAAACTCAAGACAACGCTGAAAGCTGCAACCATGAACCAATTCAAAGGGAAGCGAGTTCGCACGAAATACACTGCACCAAGAGCTGCGATGGAACCTATGAGTGGTCCCAATAGATCAACTGTTCGCTTGAAGGTGTCTTGCGTCCATTCACTTAACCCCGAGTCGTACGTTAAGGCTGCCACTAGAGTAGTGAGGACCAGAAGCTGCAATGCGAAGATCGACAGCATCTTGCGGCGGAAAGCGATCTGCATAGGCATGGGCAACGTCGCAATTGTACCGGGGGCGTACGCTTTGCGAACGCTGTTCTCTTGGTCGTCATCGTTACGGGACCACTGCTCGTACCGTCGTCGCCAATATGATCGAGGTCTGGAAGGTACACGTTCCATTCGAGGAGGTTCATCTGGTGGGAACTGGTTTGACTCGCTCGTTGTCCAGCCATCATCCGTCTCACCACGGTCAACCGCCACTCTAGACGAAGGTCCACGCGTGGCTGGGTACATCATCTTGACAGGCGCTTATACTTTCGACGCCAACCTCGTGAATTGCGCCTGTAAAAGGCGTCGAGCCACGCAGTGTGGGCGTTTAGCTCCCTGCCTGACGACGAGGTGTTCTGGTGAGATGACAATGCTTAGAATAGGTTGCGCACTGCCTATAGTGGACGGAGATTATTATCGTGCACGTGTGTACTTCGCCCAAGCTATAACGGACCGTAGCAGAGCACATCGGCGTCAACTTTACCAGCAACCGTCCACCAATATACTACTTCTCTTCGCTTCAAGTCTCACAACCCAACTCTAGTGAGAGAAGTCACCGCATCAACGTCTCAAGCTGCTTGGAATTTAACGTACAGATCGATCAAAAACAGCCACTCATCTACCAAGAATTTCAGGTCTCCTCTGAATGCTTCTTGCCATTCCCAGATCCTGTGTACAAGGCGAAAACCTCCATGTGTAGCCATCTCTTTACTCTGATTCAATACTGAACTTCTCATCCATCTGGATGGGAACGACTCACTCTCATTCGTCGAAAAGCCGGTCATTTGCAGTTCAGCTGCCGAGTGCGCGCTTCGGAAGCCCCTGCGTCTGCACCAGGAGACGCAGAAGTTCAGGGCTGTAGCAAGGCTGCAGGGCTACACAAAGAACATCATCACTGCTAGCAGACAGAGACGCGTCACTTTTTCTCTGCAGTTACGTCTCTCAAGCGACTGGCTGCAGACAATAATTCCCGAAGAGAAGGAGTCCAAGTGCTTAGTAGAGAAGGCTCAAGATGCCATTTCCGTCATCTAGGTTAGTATTCGCTTAGTATTTGTATCTGTCTTTGAATGTAATCTTCTTTTCGATTCAGAATTCCAGGACCGGGAGGACGCAAGACAGCTAAACCATCGTTCCTGGCGCCACCCAGTGCAGGCTTTGGTGCTCATAGAGCCCAGGACTCTGGTATTGCGGCCCCTTCGCCAGCCAGATCATCCAAAGTGCCATCTCCTGTGTTCCATCGCTCACCCAAGAAACTACAGTTGCCAACCAGTCAACCAAATAATCAAGTACAGGAGAATCAAGCTCATGCTCAAGCTCAGGTGCAGAATCAGCTGCCGCCAATGGTGCCACGGCCACAGAGTAGTTCACTGCCAACTGTTGCTGTTTCGAACCTCTTACTGTCAGATGAGGATACCCAGTCGGATAACATTCGCGTGCTGCTACGTATCAGGCCGTCGTCCAGCAAGAAGGATAATAAAAAGTGTCTGGAGGTAGCACCCGACCAACGGGGTGTGACGTTAGCACCGGCGTCTCAGCAGGAGAAGAGGTTCGGCTTTGACCGTGTGTTCATGGAAAGTTGCCAGCAGGACGATATCTTTCAGGATGCAGGTCGAGCTGCGGTGGAAAACACGATCCAGGGATACAACGGCAGTATTTTTGCCTACGGACAGACTGGATCGGGAAAGACGTTTACGATGCTGGGTGGAGCTGCTGCAGATGCACATGAATTGAAATTGTCGCCACTACGCGGCCTCACGCCACGGATTTTGGAATATTTGTTCCAGCGACTTGCAGATCTGTCACGTGAGCGTAACACCGCGTTTTACGCCGGAGAGGAGAAGGAACGCGCGTTGCAGTACACACTGGCGTGTTCGTACTTAGAGATTTACAACGAGAAAATTTTCGATTTACTGGAGCCTAGTGGTTCGGTTGCTAGCCAACAGCCGAAGAGCCTTCGAGAGGACCGCAACAAAGAGGTATATGTGGATCAGCTCCGAGAAATCGATGTGGGCAGTGAGGAAGAAGCATTGACTTTGCTGCAACTTGGTTCTCAGAACCGGCATATCTCTTCAACAGATATGAATCGCGAAAGTTCCCGTTCTCATGCTGTTTTTTCGCTCAAGTTGGTGCTTGAGGAGCGTACGTCTGCTGGTACGAAACGAACGCGTCGTTCGTGCTTGCATTTGGTGGATCTTGCTGGTAGTGAAAAGCAGCGACAGACTCGAGTCCATGGCAAGCGATTGAAGGAAGCTGCTCAGATTAACAAGTCTTTGTCGGCGCTAGGCAACGTGATCATGGCGCTGGTGGATGTAAGCAATGGCCAAAAAAGGCATGTGCATTACCGTGATTCGAAGTTAACTTTCCTACTTCGTGATGCCCTCGGAGGCAACGCTATCACGAGTATTGTGGCTACAATTGCGCCCGAAGAGAAGTATTTCGCGGAGACATTAAGTACTCTCAAGTTTGCTCAACGCGCAAAGTTTATCAAGAATAATGCTGTGCAGAACGAAGATGCAGACTCGTTGGTGCCCGTTCTCAAGGAGCAAATTGAGAAACTTATGCAAGAAATTGCGACTCTACGTAGCAGTGTCGGTACAATGAGCTCTATTCCTAATGGAGATTCTCTCGATACGGATAACGAGCATATTATTCGCTTGAAAGCAATTGCTGAGGCCGAAGCTGAAGCTAGGGCCCAAGAAAAACAGAAACAAAACAGATGGGAGCCAGCATTGGATATGATGCAGAAGCTCCTTCGCGCAAGTGGTGCTTCGGCTCCTGCTGATATTGCTGAAGAGTCCGGAGGGGACCCCCAGCAGCAGGAGCGTGATGTTGTGGAGGTTCGTTGTGATCGACTGGAGATGCTGCTTTACCGCATGATTTGTCGGTTTGAAGAGTACAAGGAGGTTACATTCGACCCCGATCGGTACAAAATCAGCCGACGTCCACAGCAACTGAAGCCAAGTAAGCTTCAAGCCCCACGAATGTCCATGCTTCCAACGCCCAAACGATACAGTGGTGCTGCTGCGCGCTACCATCATGTAGACAACCAGGAGCACTCGGCGGATGATGATGAAAGTGCTGCTGCTCTGGCAGCAGCTGAAAAGCGTGAACGAGAATTGCACAAGAAGGTGCAAGAGCAACAAAATCGTATTGAGGAACTTCTGCGGCGGTCACAAGAGGCTGAGGCTGAAAATGATCTCATCCGCCATGAACTTTGTGAATTATTAGAGTGGAAGGCTTTCGTTGAGGAAGAGCGACGTCGTGTCAGTGATGCCGTGCCCATGGATCCCGAGCAGTTTAGCGAAGAGGATGAGCAGGAGACACCAATTCTGGAAGCATCAACTGTTCCAAGCGAGGAGATGCAGGAAATGCAAGAATTGCTGAATGTTTACCGTTCGCATTTCGACGACGTTACAGAGCTCATGTATTCGAAGAGACCGATGCTATGCAGCCCACCAAGTCCAAAGTCTGGCTCGTCGGTTGTTACGGACTCCAACTCGACCAGTTACGCCTCTGGTGATGAGGATGAGATTGGTGACGATTGCATCTCTATGGATGGGTTTGATGCAAGTGAAGATGGCGATGGAGGGGTTAGTGACACTTATCGTGAAATTCGTCGTGTCGGCGCGCTAAGCTCACGTCTTGGACGAAAGCTTGATCTGTACCAAGACGCGATCCAGCGTCTTGAGAAGGAGCTGCAAACCACTCAGGATGAGCTAGAAACCTCCAGTGCCGCTACGAAGTTCGCAGAGTTCCAGCTCCAACAGCTGCGAACTCTTGCAGCTGATGAGGAGGCAAAGCAGAACGAAGCTGAGAACGAGTTACGTAAAAAGTTAACGGATTTGGAGCTAACTGTTCGCTCGCAACGCGATGAAATGGCCCAGGTGCTGAATGAAAAGGCCGCAGAAGATGCTCGTGCTTTGGGACACGAACAAGAAGCGGCCCGACGTGAGGTTGAGCGCTTGGAGCACAGTCTTCGCAATAGCAATGATGCAGACGACAATGAAAAAGATAGAGAGCAGCTCGCAAACGCTCTACTGGCGGCACAGAACCGTATCGACGAGCTGGAGCGAGAAATAGAGGCCTCTCAATCATCTTCGACACGATTGGAGGTGCCCAAGTTACGGCATGCAGAGGAACCGATCCAACTTCAAACACTGCTCGATCATGCTCTTGAAGACAACGCGAAGCTCTTAGACACGGTGCGTGATTTGCAAGGTAAGCGACAACGTAATGGCGCAAACTTGCAATTATTGTCTTCGTTATTGGCGGCGGCCGCAGGGGAGGAGAAGGATTCTGAAAATACAAGCGGAAACAGCAAAGACGAAGACAGCAAAGCTGACGAATTGACGCGATTACGACGTGAAATTGCTACGCTGCGACTTCAACGAACTGGAGCTGGAGACATCGTCAACTTGAGTGCCCATGGTGTCGACAATGAAGCCCTCGCTAAAGTAAGTAAGTGGTCGTAGAGCAGGCTCTGCATAGGCTCAATGCGGTAGCATTCAGTCACAATGGTCTAATGCTGCCGTGTTGGGCCTGTGTTGGGCTATGCTGTGTATGGTTCTACTTTGTAGTAGTGCGCAGCTGGTCATGGAGTGCTGACGACTCCTCTGGTACTTCTTCTGCTTCTGCTTCTGGGCGACGACCACTTGCGGTTCCATTCGCGTTTTGCCCCTCGATATTCATAGCCCACGGAAACAATCCAGCGACTGGCTCTGGAGCGGGCGACGCTGCGAGCGAGGCTTCACCGAGCTCAACAGACGACAGCACGACTTGAGAAAGAGCTAGGGCGAGTCCGTCAGAATTCTGCAGTCGACAGCAGCAATAGTGCCCTCTCAACGGAGTTTCTCTGCGGGATTTAACTTTATGCGGTGTGATATGAGCAGTGACAAGCATGCGGGGCGCTGGGGTATCGTATTGGTAAGTAGATGATGTGTGTGAAGCAGCAGAAGTATGAGAGGTGTTCAAGCAAGTGGGTGGGTAACTCGAAGGAAGACGAACCAAGGCTTGCACCTCCAAAATCATCGTTTTGTTTTTCGTCTATGTATCTCGTACAGATTACAGAGCATATCGAAGTACATTGTGGGGAGACAATGTGCGGCGCTTATAAAACAGCACGTAGGCGGCATCCGTGACCACATCGCCTGCTGCGATCTCCGATACCTTTTCGTCGTCAAAGCGGAACCACAGCTCAGGGCACTGGACATTTCCACTTTCTTCTGTCGCATTGAATAGAGCTGAGCTCTCGGGGAAATCAGCATCGTACCGGCAGTAAGCAGTGTAGTGGCCTCGAGTGAGCCCACCGACATGGTTGGCAACAGCATAGAGGTCATACACCGACGAGCCTTCATCCTGATGCCCCATCCACTTCGAGAAGTCCAGGCCCTTGAGCGGGAAATCTACCAGAGATCGCACTTTTTGCTTGTGCTGGTTCTCGAGATACTGAAATCGCTTCAGCTGCACCATTACCAGATCTGGTAGGCGCCAAATCGCGGATAGTCGTGAGCCTTCACGAGGAACACCACAACGCTCACAAACCCAGTGGTCTTCAAGAGAAATGGCTTCCTCGCGCATTAGAGCATCCATGCACTTGGCCAGCGGAATCGCATACATTGGTGGACTATCGTCATCGACGACCTGCACTTTATCTTCTGGCTCGACTGGCTTGTCTTGGAAAGATGTAGCGTTGTCAAGCTCAGCGCGCAAGTCTGGGTCGCATTTTGCAGCTTCGACCACTTCCTCTGGCAAGTCTTCGGGTGCTCGTACTTCCCGGCTTGAATAGGATTGATCATCGACCCAATCCAGTGCTAGAACACTACGCGTAGAAAAATGTTGAAGCAACGCACTGGAGTCCGTAGGCAGCAACTCGCCACGCTTGCTGGTTAGGTCCTCCAAATTTACGACACGAACTTCATACGGCAGCTTCGTGTGTTCGTCTTCTTCATTTTGATGGTTGGTTGCTTCGTTGAAGGTACGCCAAAAGCGAGCGGTCTGAAGTAGGAGCGCCTGGTGCATATCTTGAGCCGTTTTGTCGGATGCGATCGTGACAAACAGCGGTGTACCAAAGACGCTAAATGGCAAGCGCTCGTGTGCACCTGAATTGCTGAATGTCTGCGAGCTGGGGAGATTACCTGTGAAGGAATGATCACTGCTCGTTTGACCAGTCTCTGGTGCAACTAACGATGGGGGCGGAGCGATTCGATGCACGACTTGAACCTCAAAGACCTCTGTCGACTTGGACGTGCGCGAATGCAAAGGTTGCAGCCTCTTCGATTTCCAATCACGAGCTGTAAACCACTTATTCCACTTGCTGCTAAACGCGTCAAAGTGGACGCAGATACGCAAAGGTTGCCGGCTGGCATAGTCTTGCTCAGGCTCAATGTTTCCAGCTACTTCGATTACCGTTCCTGAATGCCAATCGTTATGATTGTCTCTGGCATCAACGCGAGACCCCACTTGAAGATCGGAAAAGCTTCTGATTCTCTCGGCAACACCCTTTTGCGCATCATCAGTCGTGGGTCGGTTTACACCCTCGTTGAAATACTCGAGAATTGTAGCCGGAACGACGGGAATTTCCGCCAATGTCCACGCACGCTCGTATGCAGCTAGCGACCCTGGGGCTATGGTTGCCAATTTATCCACAACCTCGTCTCCCTCAACAATTCTCTTGATTCGATGTCGACGTACCTCAACGAGTAAAAATCGGTTCCCACCGGCACGCCCATGCACTGCAGCAATGCGATCACACAGTTCTCCGACGTTACTTCCTCGGCGAAGCCAAAATCCGCGCAGTTCAGCTTGAAGTGCGGTCTCTGGATCAATTTTATCGTTATCACCACCCGGTAGTTTCCGTGACTGTAGCAGCACACTCACTTCAACGCGTACAAACTTTGATTCTGGAATGGGTAAACTGAAAAACAGATTCGGGTCGAATGCACACTTTCGCTCACCACAGGTGCCACATATGGTCTCACTGCGCATTTGTCCGTGGAAAAGATCCACCACCACCGATGAATTCACACTGGTGTACGCGCGCCAAGCTGCATCGCCTTGAATTTCATCTGAAGGTGCTCCTAGTGTTTCAACTTGAGCTACCTGGGCATCGTCACGACTGTCCAGTTCGCTATTACCAGTAAAGGTACCAAAGCCCAAGCACCTTGAGCTCCTGTCTTGAATTGCATCCTCAGCAGAAGCTGCAATCATTCGACAGCCTTGATTTAAATCCTCATGGAGACAATCGAGAAGCGCCACCATAAACTCATGGGCGTCATACTGACGAGTTTCTTCAAAATGACGACGAACGCGAGTGAATTCGTCACGAAATCGACCGGGGAGCAAATAGCCCTGATCTCGCTCTCGCCAAAGAGAACTTTGAAGTTGTGCGTAGACTGCTGCAATTACCCCACGACTACCCAAATGGTTCCTTTTGTTGACGTCACATTCAAATCTGTTCGATAAGAAATACTCGCGAAACACGGGTGAGTGAACAAAGCACTGAAGCGCGCTGTTCATGAAGCAGGTGTTGCCCATATTTATCAAGCCCGTGGCCCGCAAGCCGACATGTTGAACCAGTCTTCCACGCGATGATCTAGTTGATGCTTCCACGTGTTTAGCAAGACCAACAAGTACTCCACCTGGACCAACATGGCCGGAAACTGTAGACGCACTCGCAGCTGCTTCTTGTTCGGCAGCTAGACTTTCACGCAGAATTCTCCAGTCACCTGTCCTGGCGAACTTTGCGAGACTAGAACTTGGGCAGCAGACAAAATCATTTCCTACGGGCTGTAGCATGGGCACAACAAGCGGTGCTCGGGGAAGCATATTTGCAATACTGCTCCGCCGACGTTGTTGGGCAATACTTTGCGGGTTTTCATCGATGTCAAGAGCTCGGAAATCCACGAGTAGTTCTTGAGCACTTGTAATGTTTAATCCAGCTAGAGTAGCACGTGGGGCGTCCAGGCTGCATTCCAGGCGTGCCCACGACTGAAGACGGTGTCGACGCAACCAAAGGGTTACCTCTCTGGCATTTACCCCAGGAAAGATGCCCATCCGATGCACGATCTCCTTTAGCGAGGAAGAAGGATCCAGAAAGAACCGTCGGGAGTAAACAAGATATACATGACGTGAATCGTGTCGAGCTAACCGAACCTGTAACACCACGGGGTACAATTCCACCTGAACTCGTTGTTGTTGGCCATCGGTAGATTTCAGAATCAATGTAACACCGGTTGGTGAGACCAGCTTATCATCCTCTTCTCTCGATGGCATTTCTTGCTGCTCGTCATATGGTGAGACTTCTATAATCTGCCGAGGAAATTCAGGTCCACCACCATAAGCTTGCACAAGTCGCCTCCACACGGCTGCCCGAACCAGAACAAAGTCTTCTCCTTCTATAAGATCAGCTCGTAACGTTCCCAAACGTTCACTCCCACAGATGCCGCTGTTTGCAATCGGTCCAGGTCGAGGATGGCACTCAGCGACGTGTTGCGCTGGCTGGGTATGCTGCTCCCGTTCCTGTTCTTGCTGTTCTCCAGCGGCTTGTTCATGACTCTCCCCGTTAGAGTGATTCTGGTGCGAAGAGTTGTGTTTACAGTGATCCGGTTGTACATATTTCCTCCACTGCACCCACCAAGTACTCGACACCACGTACGCCGTTTCACCTGCTTTCCATCGCGTATTATCCACGTCTGTCAGGATTTCTTCCTCGTCAAGTAACGCCTCCACTATGCCAAAAGGTGCAAACAGCACATGCAACGCGTGAACACCCAGTCCGCAGTTCATTTCCCTACAGAAATCCTGCTTTGTCACTTGGTTCTGCCCTCTAGCTAGCACCAACTTCGTTAGTGACGCTACCAGGTCATAGCCGTGCTCCGGCTGCACTTTGCTGCCACCTCCAAGCTCCATCACCGTAACAGCTAGTAGTTTTACATCGGCACAAGTCAGCACAGGCTCAATCTTGTCTCCTTTGAACCAGGTGAAGACCAGCTCCGCCATTTCTCGCACGGAAGATCCTCTGGCCTGCTTTACCCTCGCCAACATCTCACACAGCTCATCAAACTCGATTTTGCCCGTATCGTTGGCATCAAAGGCACTGAAGAGCACACGTTGCACCGGCCTGGACGCGCGCCCCAGCAGCGGGAAGAGACGTACGAACTGACGTCTACTGGTAAGTTTTAGTCTTGCATCGGCCCTTTTACTGAAGTAGAAGCGCTTGCTGTGAACCAACGCCGAGTCCAAGCGTGTCTGCAACTGCTGTTGTCGCTTCAGATCCTCGATACTAGCGATGGAAGGCGGTGTAGCAGATGTAGCGGCTGTGCTGGAACTAGCAGAGCTACTGGCGCCTGTACATGGCTGTTCGTCGCCACGAGTAGCACGATGGGGAACTGAGGCGTTGGGTTGTGCGTCCGGTGCAATGGAGGTCTTGTTAATGGCGACGTGCACGAGTTCACGCAGTGCGAAGAGCTCCGGCAGACTCCAGGAGTTCAACATCCGCTTGCGCGCTGCTAGTGAACGCTGTACAGCGGATCCAAGGCCGGGAGTGGCACGAACCAAAGCACCGAGAGCTGAACGACGACGTCGACGCGAGAAGAAACGGCGTAGAGAGCCGCCGCCGCCGCGCGGAGAGGACGAAGAGCGCATGGAGAGTCCGTCACCTCGACTGTTGTTTTTTCTGTGTGTTGGTGATTTTCGAAGACATTTTTGGCGTATACTGAACCGCTATGAGTTTTATTCGCTTGGGGTTCAATACAGATGGCAGTCGTGAAGAGGCAGGAAGCCAGGTGATCACTGTCTTCCTATGGCGTGCAACGGCGACTCGACGTCGGCACCCAGTCTCTTCGAAATTGCTAACGTTACTATAGGATAGTGGTGTTCTGCGGCCTTAGTGGTGCTCTGTGGCCTTCGAAGGCATGGGTAAGGGCAAGTATGGGCATGTAGCTCACAGCTGAGCTAGGGGCATTCTTGCCTCGGGACATGGTCTGTATCTGAGAAAATCACATTTGCATAATCGTAGAGCGTAATCCGGCGTACACGTAGCAAGGTGCCGTCGCTGCAGCTCCACACAGTTCTTCTGCATGCACATGGATATTATACTACATGTACCACCAACCTACTGGAAGGGACGTGTTTGAGCCAGCAGTTTACGAGAAGACCTTCTTGTTCCGACGTTTCTCGTCCTGGGAACAAAAACCGTCCATCCTCCAAAGTATTTACAAATCCGCCCACAATGAAACGACGCACTCCAAGAATCTTACCATCACTCTTCAAATGGAGGCGTTGGATCGCGCGCGCGCGGTGAACACGCGGCTGGCGCTGCCGCGACTTGAGCGTATGCTGCGCGTGTACCGCACGTGGGTGAACATGGAGGGCGTGGAGGGGGGAATGGCGCTCACGCGACGCGAACTGCAGTGTGTACTGGAGTTCCCAGAGTTCGACCATCATGTAGATTTCCTCTTTGACATGTTTCGCTGTGTTTCAGCCAATGAGAAAAGTGTCCCCAAAGTGGATCTTGTGACGCTGTTGACCACAGCGGCAATACTGGCGCAAGGAGCGCTGGAAGATAAGGCGCGCTTTGTCTTCCAATTGGTGGATCTAGATACAGAAGATGATATCGTGGAGGCAGAGCTGGCGCTTGTTATCAGCACGTGTTGTAATGGACTCGATAAACTGGGACTGATTGAGGAAGGGGATAATGTATCCGAATTGGATGCCATGGCTGTCGCCTACGAAGCCTTTGACTTTGTGGAGCTTGAGGATGGAGACAAAATGACGTTTACGATGTTCTTGAAGTGGTGTGTATTCCATCCAAGGCCAAAAGAGGTGTTGGGTAGGATGAGCTGTTTGTTTTCAATGTGTGATTGTGTACGAGGCATACAGGATGCGCTGGAAGAGCGCTCAAAGAGGTTGCTCAATTCGGATACGTTGGTGTATTATAATGACATGCACTTTGGTTCGCTGGATGAGAGCGCAGAGAGAGTTCACGTTGTTGCTGGGCCGATTGTAGGGAAGGTACGCAACGGTGTGAATCTAGTCGTTTTGCAGAGATGTTTATTACTTTCTTATGGCAGGTCGAATCAACAAGAGTAAATTTGATCTTGGAAGTTGACACTTTAGCGATTGTCAAGTGTTTTGCATTTGCGTTGCCACAAGAAGACACAACGATGGAGATTGATTGTTCGGTGGCGACGAAAGAGTGTGAGCTTCGGGCTTTCAATCCGGCTGTACTTTCAGTTATTGGACTTTCGCCTGGAACGATGTATGTGCTGCGGTTTCTCGGTGTTTGTAAAGCTGATCGTGAGCGATGTGTCGCAGTGGTGGCCACAAAGTCTCGTGAATCCACGTCGGATAGTAACAGTGATCCCCTGTCTGTTTTGAGTTGGCGAGTTCGCGTTTTGAATCACCACCTTTCGGCTGGTGAGCGTTATGAATTTTTGAGGACGTCTGAAGCAGGTGCATACCAAAAGATAGCTAGAGACGGCTATCAGTCAACTCAGCCGACTCTTACCGTTCATTTCGGCTTTTTCCTTTCACCTGTACAGGTTTCAGCCATGCTTAAGATCTTAGCGAGTAAATATGTGAGTCGTATCGTTATTACGGGTTACAACCCTCGCACTAATTAGTATGTGATATTATTTACGAACGAGATCCCAGACACAACGACGTGATGAAGATATCGATGAACAAGTTTTGTACATGCTTCGCCAAGAATATCGACGTGTTTTAGGAGAACCAATCATTTGGACACTACTTCGAACCCACAGCAACTGGATCATGGATGACAATGTATCTGTGCTTTTTGGCGGTTTTCTTGAATGGAGGAATGCAAAAAGAACAACGTGGTCCGTTGTCGAAACAAATCTTATGAGGTTGGCACTACCAGTGTGGCAATCATATATTGAGTGTCTATGGGGGCACACACAAAACAATGTCCGATGCCTTGAGCTGGGGGGTGGGATAATCTTTGCCCCCATTAATGGCCGTTTCGATCTTCACAGTGAGGTTTGTGCTTGCTAAATTGCTCGTTCTGAAAATGTCACGTGTTCCTAATGGTTGTTGGAGTGATGTTTATCTCGCAGAATTACGAGGTAGAGTTTACCAAGCAGATTAGCGACCTCATGAGGAAATATCCATCACCCTCTGCAATTTGGTTGGGAACTGAATCTCCCATTTTTGGACGTATCTATGATATGAATAACGATGATGCACCTAACAAAGCTAACGCTGGATATGCGCAATGCTTGCGACTAGTTCAAGAACTTGTTACGTGGAACCTGACGGATCAAAAGCGCCAGGTTCTGTTGCTTTCGTTTGACGATGCAGGAGGCTATCAGTCTCTGATCAGTTTCAAGAACACGACGGTGACGATTCAGCAGTTCGTTTGTGGCCCCGTGATAGGCATACATAGTGCCAGAACAGGCAATTTACGATCACAGACTCTTCAAACCGATCATTTACTCCTGCACCACGGCGTTCTTGGCGAATGCCCGCAATATGCTCAAATATCTTCGTTGAGAGATCTACGTGATGAACTAAAGGCTGTAGTCGGGAAAAGAAAAACGTCTGAAGGTACAGACGCACCATATACTGTCTTCCAAGCTCAGCTGTTGCCACTCCAACCACAGCATGAAATACACCGAGTTGTAAGTATTTGTTTTTACCAACTATTGCAGATTGCTTTCATCTTCACATATATTTGTCTTGTACACAGCTAGGACCCGTGGTGGGGTGCGTGTCATCTCGAATTGCTAGGGTTCTACTGGTAGGTGACGCTGATGGCGAAGTTACTTGTGTAGCTGTGGACCGCCTGACTTTAGAAGAGCACCGGGTGGTCAAACGAATTGAATCGCATCAACCGACGATTTTCTACATCACTAAGCTAACGCCTGGACGCACGTATGACCTGTCGTTTCAAGTAATACGGTCCTGTAGTTCCCTTTTGTTCATGAGTATCTCACTGACACATTGTTTCTTGTGTTGAAGGGGTTGTTAAATGACGAACCTGGAAAGTTTCAAACTCCTCACGAGCATCTCCCGGCTTTTAGACTCGTGATTGTAGCCGACGACCGCTTCTTAGATGGCAGAACAGATGAGTGTTCATCATTTGATGGTGCTGCAACCGAGTCAGCGATATCGTATATCGGAAATGTGGCCAACTACGTTTTTCCTGGTGATGGCGCTTTTCAAGCGGATATTACGGTGCACATGGGAAGCGTTGTAGCACTGGCGCACGATCTGCAGCAAACATATCACCTCCTTGCCCAAGGCCAGCAGAAACTTGGGGGTTCACAGCTATCTAATATTGTAAGGGAGTGCGTACGCCATCATTGGAACACTCCCAAAACCCGGCAACTGCTTGCTCATGGTGCACATTGGTTCCCAAGCATCGGAGTTTTACGAGCCCTACTGACGGCTAACGATGTTCCCATTTCGTTTATCAGAGCCGTTCAGAACATTTTGGCAGAGTACGAACAAGTAGGCGGCCTACGAACCCACAGTGTTTCGCCGTCTCACAGATATTTGTATCAGCTTCAAGACACCGTGGCAGTGCTAATGATCGACACCCTTGAAGTAATTCTGGGCAATGAACAGTTGACGTCATTTGCCCAGCTTCCTGAAACTTTGCTGTCAGCTGCACAATGGAGTGGCTTGGAGTTTTGGCTTGCGAATGATCGCCCACAAGTCTCTCAAGGATATCAAATCGACAACACAAACACAGTCGTCATCATGTGTGATACCCCACTAATATTGCACCAAGGCAAAAGCGCCGAATTAACACATATGTGGCACCAGAACTCTAGGGTAAAACCGGATTCTGTTGGTGCTAGTGCTTCTATGGCAGATATTGGAGCATTGTCTTGGGATTCATACCCTAAAGAACAAGCTCGATTGCTTCACTTAATCTTTCGCAAACTTCAAAAGGTACTCGTGCGTTGCATTCTCATAATTTCTGTTGCTTGTACAACACTGACTTCTACACGTGCGCAGAACTCACGTTTTCATGTCGTATTCGTTTGCTGCGGTGCTTTTGCTTCACGTGATACGATCACCGAGAAATCGACAAAACTTTCTTTTCAACATGTTACGGTTGGACCGATTTCGAGATCAGGGGTATCTCATCGAGACCTTTCATCAAATGATGAGCTTACCTTTGGCGATAAGGAGCTCTGCAACCACTACTCAATCCGACGAGAAATTCCTTTGGGAGCACTGAATTCTCAGCAATACTGCGTGCTTGAGCTGGTGCCGCACCCATTTCGCGCTTCAAATGATGTGAGGTTTTACATGCAGCATCACGGTGAGGCAAGACTTGTAGTCGGCCCAATAATTGGTCGAGTCACACCTAGAACTGCGAGAATTCTCATTGAGATTGATCGACCTGTGTCCAATCTTTCTTGTACGCTGATCGACCCTGCAACACTACAAAGGTAAGCTTGCTTTCTATAATTCACCCTGTTGTCTTTGGTTAACGCCCGAGGTAAATTACAGATACTCTACGCAGATGAAGGTTGAAGCATTTACCCCGACCATATTAAAAGTCGAAGGTCTTCAGCCTGGTACCCGCTATGCCATTAAGTTTGAGGTGACGTACTCGAACTATGGGCATACTGCTTGTTGTCTAACACTTCATCTTCATTCAGGGCTTGATGGATAATAATGACGCTGCACAAGGTCACGTAGTTACCCCTGCTTGGGTGTCACTGGCCTTGGATTGGATTATAGTAAACTGCAACTCGATGGCTAATTTCTTGGATCATCAACCCACGGATTCACTATCAACAGGAAAAAGAAGTCCACCAAGTTCACAGTGGCCTCGAATTCTCGCCAAAGGCATGCCTTCTTTTACAGCGCAGCTTGCTGCGGAGTCAAGCTATCGCAATGGCGACTTCCTTGGCGATCATGACGATGAGGGGCAGCCGAATTTCAATCCCTGGCACAGCATCGAAGATGAATTCCTTTCTGAACCTCTCGCCTGTCCACAATTGCTGCTTCATTTAGGCGGCCAAGTGGATATGAGCCGAGCATTCACCAATGAGGAGCTTGGTAGTCTTGTTGTTCGCCTGACGACTCTCATGGAAAACAGTGGATTTAATGAGGACAATGAGAGTTTTCAGCTTCTGCGATTAGAGTTACGTTACCGCTTTCAAGAAGTATATCGCGTTGCCTGGGGGGTTCCCCCTATGAGAAAACTTCTCGGATACTGCTGCAACCTTATGCTGCTCAACGAAGACACAGATCTGTACTTTAACCGAAGTAATCTTCGCAGTATTCTGAGCAAATGTGAAAATGAACGAGTTCCTGACAGTATTCTGGATAAGGTCGTGCTCGTGCTGAGGGGAATCGCGTTCGAGCTATGGCAACTGTACCAAAACCAACTCTGGACAGATGTGGCAGAGCGTGAACTGCAATACGGCAGCAAAAGCAGTGGCAACAAAAATGCTTTCTCTACTACATTTGGTATCAATCGGATGGTTGTTGCGAATGTTAGCCATGAAGCATACGAGTACTCCAAAACGGTTGAAGGTGATATGCAACAAAATGCCTCAAGTTCTGGAGCTGTGAAACGATCTCTAGAAGAACCAAGCACTACCCCCGCTGTTAGTTTGTACTCAGCCTCTTCTTGGAAGATCATTGACGAAGCTTGTGAAACTTCATCAGCAGTTGAGCACAAAACCACACAAACAAAGCCCCAAAATCCTGTTCAGCAGCTCGTTTTGGTCACCTCAGGTGATCTCATGGCGTGGGGTGGTTCGAAACACTACCCAGGTCTTCGATCAGAAATTGTCAAGTTGTTGGAGAAGTTATTCGCGTGGAAATTTGCCAATCGAGTCCAGCGTGAAGTTGCGCTAATCTGTGTTCGGACAACCGGCAACTCTATTACGTTTGAGATCACGGATGAAAAGATAAGTGAGAAGCTTACACTCACATGCGTCGGTTCCATCAGTGATGCTCGTGAGCTACTTCATCGAGACCAAAAGAAAGCTAAAGGAGGAGTACCAGCTATGACGAAGGGTGCGGTGATTGCCAAAGGCAACTTTTCGAAGAGATTTTCGTACCGAGCGATCACAAACACGACAAACGTCATTTCCGCTACGAATTCATCCGTACCAGGACGTGAGAAGCAGTTTGCAGAAGACAACGACAGTGCCAGTCGTATTACTACGCGGTGCAGGACATTCGTAAGCTACCGTTTTATCACGGATTATCGTCGAGGATTATTTGACGAGACACTGCGCTTTTTCCCGCCACGGGTAGCTTTGCCTAAGGCAGTTCTCGGTCCTGTTGTTGGGCGAATGGTTTTAAGGCAGGCTCCAAGGCAAGACCCCGAAGAAGTGTTGGTTGAGGGTGATCCTGGAGATCCAGTAAAGATGATTTTTACTGTGCCAATTCTACTTGAGATCAACGCTGATGCTCGCGTAGTTTGCGTTGTGACAGACATTCTCGCCAATCAAGATATCCGCGTCGTGGATGTTTTAACGTGCCATCATCCCCATGTTTTTGAAATTCCTTCGTTGATACCAGAACGTCGGTATGTTTACCGCTTTGAGGGTATCGCGAATTCCGAAGATCGTGGTGGTAGTTTTCACACACCTTCGAGCAGTTCTTCTCCTTTGACTTTCGTGGCTGTAAGTTCTAATTTCCCCGAACAAATGGAAGAGTCGGCTGATAGTCTGTGGGCGACACTCAGTCAGCGTGTCCAAGTTTCTTGGTGCGGTCTTGACTTGATTTTGCACTTGGGGGGCCAGGTACCGATGCATGAAGCAGCGTTCGAGTGTTTCGAATGGATTCGTAGAGAATGGAGACTTCATGAGCAATCTGAAGATAACCATAATGAGGTGTATATTGCATCACTGCGTCACAAGGTTCGGCAGCGTCTGCAGCAGCGCTATCGCTTGTGTTGGAACGTGCCAAATGTGCGAGAAACGCTGGCTCACATAAGTAACTGGTTTCTACGTTCTCAAGCGGACGTCGCGCCATTCTTCCGAAACCATGAAGTGCTTGCAACAAAAGCCGCACAAATTGTTCTTGGTGAGGCTAAACAGGTTGTTGCAGATTATCAGCTTTCGCTAATGCTACACGATGCAACTAGTGAGGAGATCGCCCCAGAAAATGTTAGTGGTCAAGCAAAAGATAATCGTGCGCAGCATGAAGGAAATCAAAACTCTTCTGGAAGTGACGAGAATATTCCAGAGCAAGTGACGGTAGATACAATTCCTGAGATCGGAAACCAGATTCAAACCGAGAGCGAATCACCACCAGAAAATGTAGCAGAACGCAGCGACACCGCCCAATTCATCCAGACTGGTGAAATTGGAATCTTCATGTGTGATATGCGCGATACTCCTCGAGGTGATATCATCACTTGCAACAATCGACTCCTGACTCCACTAACCCAGCAAGAGCATGCAATTATCGGCGAAAAGCAGTGGCAGGAGCTTGAAAAAGCACTCAAAAAGAAGGCAACGATGGTGTTCGTGTTGTGCATGGAACTTCCGCTGGTTCTCACAGATGCGATGCAAGTGGATGCATTGCGTGAAGAAGCAACTATTTCTGGCGTCGACTTTACTCAAGAAGAAATAGAGGGCCGATGGAGGTTGTACGACCGACAAACAGTATCTCAGCACTGGGTATCGTGCCGCCGCCAACTTGAGCAATTGCTAAATCTACTTTTCCGGTGGAAAGCGAAGCACCGCGGTCGTGATGTCATTGTGCTCAGTGGTGGGATGCGTGTCGGACTGGAAACATTGCTGCAGGATCGTGACACTACACTCTCCATTCGTAGCCTCACGGTTGGTCCGTTAACAGCTCGTGTTGAGCCGGACTTTGAGAATTTACCACTCGATGGTATAGCGTGTCCTACTTTCCTGGGTGGACCACGAGACGACCGATTCACGTTTGCTCATTCAATCGTCAGCAGCAAAAATTACCTTTTAGCTCAAGCTAGTGTTACACGAGAGCAAACTGAGAAGATTGAAGAGCGTGGGAAGGCCGCTGGAGAAAACAAATCTGCCAGTATCAAGACGGAGTTTATTGTTGACGACGGAGGTATCGATGCCGCACACCCCATTACCCAGTATAAACGCTTCCCATCCTGGTGGTCGAAATACGTTCCGATGGGGAAGATAGTTTTCTGGGATGACACAGTCACGATGAGAGCACAGTCCGACGAAGATATGTCAACGCTGGCGGGCTATCTACAAGATGGGCGCGATTTCACTGCAGCACTTGAAGTTCTATTTGAAAAGCACCAGTTCGCCGAAGCAGCTCGAATGGAGGAGCTACGGAGTAAACACCGCAGACGACAGCGAGGCCCAGAAGAGTTGAAACTCAGTCTCCGTGCAGTTTTCTCCGAGTTATGGAAAGTGCTTCCTGAACAGCTACGACAGCGCTTGGTCTACCTCCAAGACGAATTCGTGTTTGATTTCTTGCTCGGGTATCTCGCACCTGACCTATTCGTGGATGATCAAGCGCTAGATGAAGATGTTGAGAGGCCACCGCTGGAATTCGCCGCGTTTTCCACGCTGTGTCGAGATTTCATCTTCAATGCAGGTGTGCTAAACTTGTGCCTGAATATGCAACAGGGAGACGAACACCGTACGATCGAGCTTCAACGCGCTGAGGCTCGTCGCCAGGCAACCGAACGGGAGACTCAACGTATTCAACACGAGCAGCAGCGTGCCGAAGAAGAAGCTGAGCTCACTCGTTTACAGCAGGAAAACCCAGAAGAGTACTCGAAACGGAAGCTGGCGGAACAGGAGATTGCTCAAAAGGAGAAATTGGCAAAGGCTGAAGCTGCTCGTGCGCTACGTAAGGCTGAAAAGATGCGTGATGTTGAAGAAGAGCTCGCAATTGCCAAGGAACAGCGCAAACTTGATAAATTAGCTGAGAGCGGCAACGACCCTGTCGAGTTCAATCGCCGACGCGAAATGGTAGCAGCTCGAATTCGGAAATTCGAGGAGCGCAAGCGTCATCAAGAGGCTGACGAAGCGCGTCGTCGTGAAAAGAAACAGAAAAAGAAGAAAGAGAAGTAATTGCTAGCTGCCAACTTCAAGATGCTATCTACACTGCGTCAGCCCACCCTGTCTATTAAACTAAAGAAAAACTCGTTTGCATTGCGTACGTCTTGACTAGCTGAAGACTCGCGCTGGGGCTCGTACAGCGTCACGCCAGACCACAACTATCAGTTGATAGCGTTAGCTGAGACGTTGCCGAGGCTGTCTCGCAGGGTTATTAACTGCGGCTACTGTGGCCCTATTCATATGTGGTGGTCGTCTACTCCCTCCCCTTCGCTAGGAGGTCTCGTTCAACGCAGTGAAGTAACCTGTGAAATGATCTGGAGCGGATATAGCTTCGGTTTCCACGTGTCTATGCATTCAGCGCCTCACACTCATCAATCCAGTCCGTGTACACGTCAATTGGCGCGCTCAAATCTGCACAAATCAAGTCACAAGGTCAGTGCCACAGAAACAACAGATACGAAGTAGAAGTTGGAGCGTACAGTGAATAGGAGTCTGGAAGCTCTCAGTACATACGCGGCAGGATAAGTGACCAATATTACGATCGCGATCCCTTTACAGCATCAATGGTACAATTCGTTTAGTTTAGTGGGTTGTGATGGAGAGGGGAACTGCATTGAACAGCGTAAAGCTTACATTTTGCACTCGACGGCCTCGTCGTGCGAGCAGAAGGGGCACTTGAATACAGTGGAGACCACCTGCTTCTTGCGCGTCTGAATCTTCTTGGTAGATTTCTTCCTCCGACCCATGGCTCTGTCTTGTGTCTTGGTCTTCTCGAGGGGCTCCCTTCTCCTTGCGCTTGGCCTTGACTCGCGTCCTTCGAGGAAAATATTCAAATGCCGCAAAACTCTGTCCAACAAACGGCTCACGTACCGTTGTGTCTCGCTCATTTACGATAAAATGCCTCTATAAATGTATACCTGTTTAAATCAATGTAAACGAAAGAAACACATCCTGTAGAATATGATACTCTCCTTTGACAAGAAACTTCTTGTTGGTCCTTGATCATGAAGAACAATCATATACGGGGACTTCCAGTCTGCTTATTCTCTTCAAGTAGATGGAATGTCCATTCATTTTTAAACTGCCAGGCTAGGCTTCAGCCTCCCCTGCCCGTGTGAGTTGGCTCTTGCTAACTTGCACGCATTTGGCACTGTTCTGCACGGACGTACAGCTCAGATAACCACAACAGCAGCAGATTACATGAGCTCGAGCTTGACCTCCTTCGGGGCCTTGAGGTCGGCGTCCTCCAGGCCGAAACGCTTCATGTAAGCGTCCAGGTCGGCCTGCAGCTCGCTCTGCTCCTCGGCAGAGAGCTGGATCACCTGGCCCTGCTTGGCCTCAAGGTCCGAGGCGAAAGCACGCAGCTCCTTCGTGAAGAGAGCAGCCACGTCGTCCTCCTTGCTTTCGTCCACGTTGGCGTTGCCCAGAATGTCCACGGCGTGCTTGAAGGCAGCGTCCTTGAGCTTCTTGTCGCCCTTCTGGACAACGGCACGCACCTTGGTGGTAGCGCTGGCGACCATGCTCTTCTGCAGCTCCAGGTTGTAGCTGGACTCGATGTCACGGATGGACTCGAGGTTCTTCACGAACGTGTCGCGCGTCTTGTGGCGCAGCTTGTAGGCCTGCACCTCGCACAGCAGAGCAACAGCCTCCTTGTGAGCCTCAGCCACGGCGGCAATGTCCTCGTGGATGTTCAGCATCGCCTTGTGGGTCTCCAGGGTCTCCTTAGCCAGGTTCAGGTTGGCGTCCTCCACGGCATTGTGTTCACTTTTAACAATAACGGCAAAAAAATTAGTTGCTGAACGGAAAAAATACTCAAATCCCTTTAATCTCTTACCCGAGGATGGCAGCAGCACGGTCGTCAAAGTACGAAGCGATCATCTCGCCGCCGAACTTGTAGCTGGCCGAGCAGAAGAGCAGGAAGCAGCAAGCGAGCTGCGACTCCTCGTTCAGCACGTAGAACTGCGCATCGTCACAGACAAACAGGTCAGCTCACTGTATTCTTTCCTCGATCTGATTGTGTAACTAAATCGTACGTGGTTGGAAATGGCGGGGATGGCCAGGGCGCCGATGATCGGGGCCGAGATCTTCCAGTCCGTCAGACCAGCCTGCTCCAGCAGACCCTGAGTGGGCACGGTGATCTCCGTGGATTCCTCGTCCTTGCGCACGACGCCAGTGGTGTGGATGCCCATAGGGCGCAGCACCTTGGCCGACGACAGCTTCGACGAGCTGAGCGCCGCCTTACGAAGAGCGATACGGCCGAGCATGGTCAGGGAAGTCTCTCTCTTTATCTGTCTGCGGAAGTGCCAGGGCGCCGGTCGAAAATGTGCGGACGATAGCCACTCCCCCTTCGAGCAACGTAAATATTATGTTGCAGATGGATGTTGCTGACATTAAGTGCAACTTAAATTACGCAACTTAAACTGTTAAAAACAAAAAAAAGGCAACTTTACTTCAACTTCCCGCCCGATAGACATTCTTGGTATTTATTTAAAGGCCCGCTCTACGATAAGACTTTAGCTTAGCTTGTCGTTAGTCCTGATGGGAGTGTGTGCAAGTCGTCGCTGGCCTTCCTTGGCTGACAACTACGAAGTGGATTCTCCGGAGGTGGTTCTTGGTGAAGGTTCATGCTCGCGGGTATTTCGTGCACGTGAGCGTGCGAGTGGTGGGCTGGTTGCTATCAAGCGCCTAGATAAAGCACAGCAGAAGCTGCGTGACGGCGATCCTGTACAGTGGGAACGGGAGGTGGCGCTTTTGCGCCGCTGTGCCTCTCACCCCAATGTCGTGGCACTGCACGACGTGATTGAGACTTCTGAATTCGTCTACATCGTCATGGAACTAGCCCAAGGTGGAGAACTCTTCCAGGCGCTAATTGACGAAGGTGCGTACTCGGAATGGGATGCTCGACGCTTTATAGCCGACCTCCTTGGGGCGTTGCGCTTCCTTCACGAGCTTGGAATCGCACACAGAGATGTCAAACCGGAAAATTTGCTGTTGACTTCAGCAAGCCCAAAGCTTGCAAGCATCAAACTGGCGGATTTCGGCCTTGCAGCACTTGTTGAAGAGAGCAGTTTGCTTTCCAATGGTCGGATGACTTGGGCCTACTGCGCTCCTGAGGTCTTTAAGGCCGCGTCCAATGCTCCAGTAGATGCAGACGCTTCCCCTCCTAAACCAGCACGACACTCCGGCGTTGGTGTCGAGAGTGATGTGTGGAGTGTAGGCGTAGTTCTTTACGTGCTGCTCAGTGGAGTACATCCATTCGACGCTGATGGTCGCCAAACTCGAGATCAAATGGTTAGCAACATTCAATCAGGACAGTTCTCAATGGCTGGACCTCGGTGGGAGCCCATTTCATGTGAGGCTAAAGATTTGATCACGGCTCTGCTTCAAGTTTCACCTGAAACTCGGATCACAGCAGCTGGGGCACTCGATCATGAGTGGTTCAAGTCCCAACGCCCGTCACGTCAATCTTTGGCTGTCTCAACAGCAGACACCGACAATCTTGAACAGTATCGCCATCTTATGCGTCGCAAATTTCGGGTAAGTCTCGGTCAATCATCCCCTTTGCTTGACTTTGAGTTTCCTGACACTTGTGTTGACAGACGAGTGTTATGGCGGCTGTTGCCGCGGACACACTGCGTCGCAGTATTAAGAAGAGTCGCCAGTCTTCTGGATCTGTCACTCAAAATTCAGCCGGGTATACTCCAGTAGCTCCGTCAAGTTTTTTGACGAGCAATGAAACAACGACAAACAACTCAGTTCCAGACCTGAACGGTGTGGCATTGCCATACCAGTTCTCACCTGCTAGCACCTCCGGAGCAATCGCGCCTGTATCTGAAGCAACTGACTCTCATCCTCCGGTAGCCTCTCATTCTGTACTAAAGAGCATCTTCCACCACGAGTCCGACCTCGAAATAACGGCAGCGACCCCCATAGAAGCAAGTGTGGACGATATTACAATCAAGGTTTAGAAGCGAGGCCTGCTACCGATGAAACTTCATGTCGTCAAAGAATCCAGGTCTTGCTATTCGTACGCCTCCGTGGTTACCTCGCGCAGTCGCTCGTGTTGATCCGGTGCCTCCTTCCCCAGCAACGCCATCCACAAGGTCCCAGTAGGCCCCTTTAACACTCTGTGGCGGGTTTTCACTCATACCACCTGGCTTAATAACCTCACCGCCCTCAACGTGCACACTCTTCACATTCAAAAGTGCAGCATTTGTATAGCTTGATCCTCCTCCACCCCCACCAGCAATTCCGGGCGAAAACCCACCACCGCCACCGCCGAAATGACCACCACCACCGCCTCCCCCGAACTCGGCTCCATCTCCACCCTGCATCGAAACTCCATTCGTGCCAATAAACTTGCATATCGGGTTGTATTCATCACACGCCCCAGCCAATCCACCTGAAACATCTCCTCCAGGACGCCCACATCGAATCTCGTCACCTGCTTGTGCTTTTTGGGCCTTGCAAACGCCTCCCCCACCGCCATTTCGACACGTTCCGCCTCCTCCACCACCAGCGGCGATCAAAATGTATTCAATTCCATACGCCCCCTGCCGATAAATACTCGTGAAGCCCCCACCTCCACCGCATGCAGATTCCTTGTTGCCACTGTGTCCGTGTCCGCCACCAGGGCACCCTCCATTCGCTGTAGACACGTGGGTAGTAATAAGAACTCCACCAGGCACCCTTTTAACTTTCTTCTCAGTCTCGGTATCATCTTTCACTTCGTCTGGGATTTCAGCCATGCGTGCAAACTTACCGCCGCTGCCTCCTGATCCAATGGAGAAATACAGCGTCTCGCCTGGAAACACCGGGCAGACCCCCTCAACAAACGCGCCACCACCACCATGGCCCACCGCCTGACCACGTAGGAGTCCGCTACCCCCACCAGCGCCCCAAGCCTGCAACTTTAGTAACTTCACATCGCGCGGAACTTTATATTGATGCACCTCGGCTGTCACGAAGCTCAGGATTCCAGACGATAACAAGTGAACACGACGGTGCGCGTTCCTTTCTTTAGCTAGAATGGCGGCGTTGCATTTTGGCCACGTACACTTTACTTTGCGCAGCTCACAATCGTCTTGTTCATGGGCTAAACGTGTTTGTTCCAGTGTCAATAGTTCATGAGCACCTCCTTGATAGACTTGTCCACAGCCTAGTCGACAGCGTAAATCTCCTACTGGCCTCCTGACACATAGATCTCTCATGTGCACCGCTAGATCGAAATGCGGTAACCACACACCACAGTCTCGTGAGCAGTACACGATGCGGCATGAGCATTGCTCCTCGTTCTCTGACTCGTGGTCATAAATCTTTTCACACCATTGCCGTCGCTCCATTACCACTGTACAGCCCAGTCGACATACCATGAGCCTCCGTGGGCATTCTACCCTCTCGTGCTCTTCGAGACTAAACTCTCGTGGGAACCATTGTTCGCAGCCCCATCGGCAAAGATCTCGGCCCAAGCGGAATCGCTCCTCTGTCCGTGTCAAGATCCGGCTAACGCGACGACGCTCTCGGATCGCCAGCTTGTCATCTGTGTCCTCCAGTCGTGAGTTTTCCAGCTCTTCCTCGTTTAGCTTGATTTCCTGCTCTTCACCACGCTCAATTTCACGTTTTAGGTCTTTTCGAGCAGGGTCAATCGAAGTTAGGATATGGTTTTCTCTAGCCTTAAGAAAAACGTCACGTTCTCGGCGGAACCGAGCATCAATGTATGCGAGACTCCTCCCTTTCTGGTTCTTTCTTCCCTTCATCTTCTTCTTGCTCTTCGGGTTATTGTCGGTCTCGAAATTCTCATGATTTTCATCACCATCAATCGTCAAATGTTCACTCGTGACGTTGCTTTCTAACTGACGCAGCGCAGTATTCAGTTCATCCTGTGCACGCTTTTGTTGTTCAGTGGCCGCAGTGTTTTCCTCTGCTGTGGCTTTAAGATGCTCTTCGTGTCTACGTGCTCGTTGCAAAGCAGATTTCCATTCTTGTTCCTCGTTACGGCGCCGCAGTTCCTCCGTGGAAAGAGCAAATCGAGCTCGGCGCTTTAGGCGGCGTATTCCTTGTAAGAATGTCGGTGTCGCGTAAGTGTCATGCACACAGTCTCCAGAAAGCTCGTTGTAGTAGAAGGTGTGCGATGTCTGCGGATCATAATATCGGTGCCAGCCGCGATCATGCGTTTCGATCTCTTCACTACGCTCAAAAATTAGGGTATGAGCGTACCGATAGCTCTCGTGCATAAATACATCATCGGGTTTCTCTACGACAATTCGGTGATCAAGTGCATGCAGGTAAAATGTGACGCCTCTAAACCCTTGGCATTCACGCCAATTGCCTAGTGTCCGTCCTTTCACGGCATTATCCACAATCGCCGCTGACGCAATCCCTGAAAACTGAACTACAAGACTAGCTTGATTCGGTTCATCTTCAAACTGTTCGGCATTTTCAAAAAAGCGCTTTGTTCGCCATTCTCGAATTGACAAACCGTCAGGCGATATCCACTGGCATTGCTCCGTATCGCGGTTGAAAAAGAAGTACACGTCGGTTCCGTTAACACGGTGAAGTTCCCACGCAGGTTGCAGCCGGTGACGTTCAACAAAGCGAGCGTTCATTTCCATTTTTTCTTTCCAGCCGAGATGTGTGCGGCCATCTTCTACCATTTGAGTTGGCACTTGTCGCTGGATAAAGCCACTTCGTGTGTTTTCAAACAGTCGATTGTGACTCAATGGTTCCTCGTAGACATCCCAACCTGTACAACGTGCTACTGGCTGACCGTCGTTCTCCTTAACGAGCCTCCGCATGCAATTCAAGGTGTCCAGCTCGTTGAAATCCTGTGCCAATCGCTCAACTTCGTCTTGCCAAATCTTACGTCGATGGGCTACGCGTTCTTCTTCAAGACGGGTTTCCTTCACACGTACACGTTCTAATCGCTGTTGTATGACTCTTTTTTCCAGATTGATATCACCCTTTGGGCTGCCTGGCCGACCTCGACAGGCGAGCAGTAGTTCCAGCGGCGTTTTACCACTATGATCCAAAAGATAAGGACTGCAGCCGTTCTTTTCTGCTAGGCACTGAATAACGCGTTCGTGTGTGCAGACTAAATTTTCTTCGCATGCCACATGTAATGCTGTACGACCTTGGAGATTCGGCAGGTGCTTGTACATATCTCGCAGGTACGTATCCAAGAAGAAGTTCATTTCTGCCAGCGAAAGCCAATCTGCCGGATCGCCTTCCTTGCGGCGCCTTGCTCGTTCATCATCGGTACCTTCTTCATCTTCCCCACTCTCATCACCACCAACCATCGCAAGCTCATCATGAACGCCGCGCTTCGGAAGCTTCTTATGGTAGCGCGATATCAGGAAGTCCATGAAATCTTTTCGTGGGGTTGGCATCTTGCAGATTCTCGTGCCGTCACCCCCGCCACTAAATAGTTCAGTGTGCAGCCACTGCACTGATTCAAACAACCAGGAAACATGATAGCGGCGACGTTCATTCTCACGCAGCTTGGTTTTCATGATCGTTTCGTAGGTCTTTTGCAGTAAACGTTCGTAGCACTCGCCCCGACGGTGCGGTAGATTAGTTACAAACAATCGCCAGGAGTCATCATGTGCGCGTAACAACTGCGATACAATGGTGGAGCTCCCGCTGAATGCAGCTAAGTGCAAGCCTGAGTTCTTCAAGTTGTCCAGCTGGAAGATATCGGCCCCATGCTCGAGCATTAAGGCAGTTACTTCGCTATGACCGTATCTTGCAGCGATCATTAACGGCGTGCGCCGAAATGAATCCAGCTGATCCACTTGAGCTCCACGCTCCAGTAAAAGCATTGCAACAGAATGATAGCCGTACTTGCAAGCGATATGCAGGGGCGATTGCATCAATTTCGTGTTGGGATCCAGCTGAAGAGCATTCACATCTTGGCCACCAAACACAAAGAGCTCTACCTCCTGCAAATTCCCCTCGTCCAAAACTCGTAAGAATGAAAATGGTTTCCATACTGCAGTTCGAGGCGATGCTGCCCCATTGCTACAGCGGTCGTCGCGATTTTTCACGACGTGTAGTAGGCGCTGTGTAAATAACGGACTTCTATCGGGTAAGAAGCCTTGCGATACAAGCTCACTCAACACAACGTTGCCGTCAATGCCTCTAGAAAGCTCCTGCTGGCACCAATGAGCCCATTGCGGATGTAGCACTTGCACTGTAGGCGACGGCATCTTCTCCACTGCCGCAATACTACGAGCTGTACGTGACGACTTAACTGGAAAGCACGACCGGGAAGTCTCATTGTTGTCAGAAGAAGCGTCGACTCCTGCGCCATAGATATCGTTTGGTGCGTTGCGCTGCAGCAACCAGGATGAGTCAGCTCTAGGCTATCCTCGTTGAGCATAGTAGTTTGTCGTACCTTGGTCCGCAATCTGTACGACGACGCTCTCGTCGAAATCCTCTGCATTAGCACCATGTTGCCCGTCAAAAAGAATCCTTTCTGCTCCAATGTGCGCATGAGCTTCTTCACACTCGCTCCCCTTTCAATGTTATCAAATAGCCACTTCTCCCACTGCATCGGTAACTCTCCAGGTTCCACTGCAAGTCCAGGCTGCAATTTCTTAATCCTTACCAATGCAGCTTCAGCAGCTTTACACTTGGCTTCTCGCGTGGTTTTACCCGATGTTTTAACAGTTTCTCGACCGGTAGGGCCGCAAACTTTGCCCAGTAAATCCAACTGCATCTCGAAGAGCTCTGATTGCGCTTCGTCCCCATCTTCGTTCTCTAATAGCTGATACACAACCTGAACTCCGAATTTAGAGGCCTCCCGCTCCAGTAGCGCTACTGGCGTCGTGTCTAGCGCCTCCATGAACATGATCTACACAAATGAAGATGTTGGTTGACGAGTACCATTTATATATAAGAGAACTCAATGATGATTGGCTGGAGCAACTTCAACTTCATCAGAGGTCACAGTGTCCGAACACAGTGTCCGAACATACCGACCGGCCGACCGATAGTGAAGGGTTATCTTCTTAGGGGTAGGCGTTTCTATACTTCACTGCACCCTGTAACTGAGGACGACGTCCCTCTGTCAGAGATGAGGAACGTGAATAGCTAAAATCTGTTGAATTTCAACATTTGTAAATAAGTTTAACTTTGACATTCGCGATGGAGCCACCAGAACTGCAGCTGGAGCTTGAGGAGAGCGCACACGCAACGCTAGACCGCTGTCGTGAGGCACGTCCTGCCAATACCACGCGCGCATATGCTCCGAAGCAACGCGAATTTAAAGCATGGTGTGATCGTAAATGCTTCCACGAAACTACTCGCTATCAAGTGACAGCCGCTAAGATGCATCTCTTCCTACAAGAAGAAGTAGTGGATCGTCAAGTTCGATTTAAGGGCATTGACCGGAAAGTTGGTGTAGCAACAGTGGAAATGTACGTTAACGCTATCTCAGACCTCTTCAGCGATCAGCAAAGTCGCGGTGCGAATTCACACCCGCATCCGCGGAACAGACTCATCAAAGCCTTGTTGTCGTCATTGAGACGTGAGCGACATGAAAAGAATAAGCGTGACTATGTTGACCGTGGGGTTGGATCTTTGCTGGATGGTTACTGTACGACTGAAGACCTCGTATCAATCTCTCGTTACTACATGAACCTCAACACTGGTCCCGATTTACGAAATCGAATGAGGCATTTCCTATGTCATGCCTGTCTACTTCGAGGAGAATCGGCTCGCAACATGGAACTACCTGACCTTTTCAGTGTGATTCTGGAGAATGAAGGGTTCACAGAATGCAGAGCACTCGTGATGATCCTGGGGCAGGGCAAAACTAACCAGTACGGCCGTCGTGAATTTGATTCATGTATTCGACATCGCAACGTTGAAGTGTGTCCTGTTGGGTCCCTTGCGCTGTATTTTTTTTTTTCGATGGTGTGTACAAAAGGAGGATGTTCCGAATTTCTTAGTGCCGGAGAATTGGTATGACATTAAAGTCCTGAAGTCAGGAAAGGGTCCGACGACTTCAATGACCTACCGTGCCCATTATGATGCTACTATTAAAGCATTTACTGCCCTTGGCATGCATTCAAAGGTAAAGACTCATGCTGCACGTGGATCAGGAGCTCGGATGGCGGAATTAGCTGGTGCTACAGAGTCACAGATACGTCGATTAGGTCGTTGGAATGCATCAACTATGGAAGGGTGTTACCTTAGCGCGTTACCGAGAGAAGCCATGCGGTCACTTGCTGGATTTACACCAGATAGATGCACGTTTTTTTTGGAGCACGCATCGCTCATTCCTCCAGAGCACCTTCAAACACAGATTTTCCCGTTCATTGAGACCTACATGGCCGCGTACACGCAAGAGTCGGCACCTCACATCGCAACCGGTGGTTTTTTGGACTTGTTACGGTACCTTCGTGTAGTGCTTCTCCAAGACGCCACTCTTTTGCGTGATCTTTACCCTACTCATAAACTATGGACAACGGCTCCATTCAACAGCAGCTCGTTCAATGAGTTTGCATCTGAATTAAAAACCAAAATGATGACGGAAAAATCACCACACACAATGAATTTACACAGCGTTGTTCCAGATCTAATTGAACATTTGAACCAGCAGCATCAGCAGACCCTATCGCATTTTGACAAGAGAGTTAGCGAGATTGGCTCATCCGTGCATCATTTACAAGAAGCTCTCACGCGACTTACCTCGGGTTCTGCATCGCTTCGTCTTGCTGTTGATTGGGGAGTGGGGACTAATGGATCTGGAGTTTCAGAAGTTGTTTCGCATCCACTACCTCCAACTGAGTACAAGCAGGTAAGGTCACTGAAGACCGTCCATCAGGTATGGCAGGAGTGGGAGGCAGGACTAAATGGTGGGCCTGCCGTCCGTATACTAGAACAAACTAATGGTTCAAAATGGCGCTGCAGTACAGCTGAAAAACGTTTTTTCTTTCGTAGAAAAAGAATCATTGACCGCATTATTCTGATCGCACAAGAGCAGAATGTTAGTCATGAACAAGCTGTGGGCATACTAGAGGCTCAACGCGCAAATTCGAAACTTACATTAAATGGTTTAAGTGATACCTTGGACAGAAAGAAGTAAGTGAACAAAACTTAATCAAAACAATGATTCCATTGCCATTATAGTACATACCGTTTGTCGACAACTCTGGGGGTCCTGGTCGATCCGAATCGGCTTAATGTCGCCCTCCAGGACAGCATCGTGCTTCTCGTTTACTGCCTTGTAATCTTGTAATCAATCCTGCAGGCCGCTGACCGTAACGTTTTTTTGTGTGTCTCGTTATCGACTGCTTCTCCCGAAGTCATCCTGCTTGATATTCAACACCATCGTGACGTACTCCTGCAGCAGAAAGGGGCAGCTCCGGTACGCTGCTGTTTGATCGCGAACTTGACGATGATGTCGAGCAGGTACATGATCATCGCCAATTAAGTACCAAGACGAACTCGCCCGAGCGCGTTAACACCACCAGCGTGTTGCCGCGTCGGCGAATGTCATGCCCAGCTTACCCCGTAGAATCTCAGCTTCACAGGTCTCTGCTTAGGGAATTCATATAAGTGTATGAGAATGAGGGGTGGATGTGTCCACGTGGATGTGTCGAGACATATTGTAAGATGTTGTGTGAGTGATCAGCATAAGTAGGGGTGGCGCACATGTCCCGGTGTAGACGGCCATCTTAGGCTGAGAACACCATATCCCGTTCGCTCTGTGAAGTTAAGCAGCCTCAAGCTCGGGTAGTACTCGGGTGGGTGACCACCGGGGAAGTCCGGGTGCTGTCTACTTTTTTGCCTGCCACAGCTTTGGCAGTTCTTCTTTTCACAAGCCGAGACTTGGCATGCGTCTTGGGGACACCTTGGCAGACATAGCCGTGCACGTTTCACCCCCTCCGGGGACGTTCCTCCCTCCTCTCCTGTCATACTTCATATATGCCGGAACGCAGTTGGTTGGTTTGTGGAGACACCCCGACGGGTACGTGTCGATCTCGAGGTTGGGATGGGGGTTTGTGGACATGGGAAATCCAACTAGCTGGGGTAGAAAAGATACAGACTAACAGAACCCTCTCGAATCTGTTACCCGCACAGAACGTCCATGTTGCGGGGGCTTTGCTAGCTAGTGCTGCTGATCGATACCAAACGTTGTTGTGCTGTGCTCGCAAGCAAAAATCAACAAACCTATGTAAATAAACCTCGTCGTATTGCAAAATCAAGTATATCATTTCAGTCTGGACTTAGCTGGGTTTCATTATCGGAAGTTGGAGGGGGACGCCGTCCCCTATTTGCTGTCGCCTTGATTTCGAATTGGAGTCTGGGAAGCTGATGGATGCCCCGTGCAACAGCGGTATCTGCAATACATCATACATCCAGGCGGTGGAGCGCGTACGAAGGCAACCCGATCACCAACGCCCGTGTGGAGAGCACGTTGACGAAGATGGGCGTGTCGGCAACGACAGCGCCAGTCCGAGTTCGCGAACGTGTCGCCCACATAGCTGAACGAGAGTCTAATTCAAACGGAAAATTAACTCAATTGAATTAATATCAACTCGAACTACTTAATGCATGCAGGATATTGCGGTGTCATGTCTTCGTGAAGCCTTTGGTGTAGCAGAACACGATACTGCTTTGCCTTCGTCGCATTAAATCCGCTGAGGGTCCAGGTCACCAGGCTATCTTCAAGCGATGTAGGCTGGCTGCTTGCAATCAAAGTTGAAATCCTTTCCATATAGTACAGGAGATATATGCCGCAGTCGAGAGAATTCGAAATGCTGTGTTTTTGTCTTGAGCTCGCTAGTTGTTGCTTCAAATAATGTATCGGAATCCCCCGTCTTGTCATCCGCATAGCGAGCAAATAACCACTTGAATACTGTGAACACGTAATCAGAACTGTGGCTCCCTTTAACGAATCCACGTGGTACAGTTTTACCTGCTGCCAGCTTGACAAGTGCTCCACAAGGAGAAAACTCCAGTGGTTTCTGCCACAAAGAGGGACTAAAATGTACTGATACGCAGACCACTCAAACATACGTCTCGTTTTCTCACTTTGCACAGGTTTTGCAGAGATGGCTGCTGCGACTCCACCCTTGAGTATACTCTGACCCCTGACTTCGGCAGCGTCCACCCTTTCCACGTCACTGTCACTGCTGCTTCCAGCTGTGAAGAGGCCGCTGCGGCCTTAGAACGGATCCGCCAGAGTGCGAACCAGTCTTTGAATCCGTTTACCTAAATGCTCCAGTCCTCAGCAAAGCCGCAAGAGCAGTAAACCAATGCACGTTGCACAAGATGTTTACACGTATCTAATCAGGGTCAGATTGTTCTACATTAGCCTGACCGGTCAGTTTATATTGTGTAGCCACTATCAGAGGTCGTCCGACCGGTCAGATTGTTCTACATTAGCCTGACGGGTCAGTAGGTGCAGAGTAGTCTGAATGGTCATTGTTCTAGAAGCCAGTTTAGAGATCAAGCGGCCCCTCATTCTGGTTTTCACCAGGAACAAGATTGGGGGCTTGGAGACAAATAGGGGTACAGACATCGGTCCGGGACATCATCACGAAGCTGAAGGTATGGCGGGATCACCCAGAATGGTCTGCAGGTCGCGCGGTCAGTGACAAGGAGCCGATTAAGAAGCCAACGCTGCTCGGGTGGAAGAAGATATACCGGAGTGTGCTAGATACGATTCAGGATCTAGGTGATTGCATGCGGGAGAAAGGAGAAAACCGCAAGCACAAGATCACGCCGTTCGAGTAGGAAGTATTGGAGTTTTTTAATCGTATCTAGCGACAGAGGGTACGGTACGCGAATCCGATGTTTTCGACTTTGTAGCAGGCATGATGAATTCGAAGCGTGGAAGCCTAGCAATCGGCGGAACTGGGTCAAGAGGTTCATGCAACGCAATGCAAAGCGCGTCGCTGACAGAAGCCAGTGAAGGAGAGGACGATAAAGAACTGGGCGGCGCAGGCGTCGATGTGTGGTTGGGATGGGGGAAGATGGCGCTTCCAGCGCTAAGGGGGCCCGAAAATTGAATAGGACTTTGGAAATCGACATGGCTACCGACGGTGTTGAGGCGGAAACGACCGCAGAGCGTGGTGGGGTTTTTGAGGATGCAGAGCAGCTATTACCGCATGTCAGCGGAGATCTAGTCGGAGAAGGTGATGGGTACAATGATTATAGCGCTCGTACTGCAGAAAACGATCGTGAGGAAAAGAGCGATGACAGTGTGATGAGTGGCGGTAGTGGAGAAAGCAGTGATGGTGGAGATAGCAGTGACGGTGGAGCGAAAGATGTCAGTGAAAGTGAGCGTGATAAATCTAGATATATTGTCCCTCCGTGCTATCGTTTCGATGGCATCATAATACTTTTTCCGTCGCAGATAGAATCGGGCTTCGGTTGGATCCTTTCGCCACTTTGACCCGAAATTCCTATTCGCTTCCGATATCGGCATATTCCCTGCAATTCCAGTAGAGTACTCCTTCCAATACTCCTCCACTGTTGTAACAGCTCTACTAAGCTTAGGGTAATTAATGAGAGAAGCCTGTGTAGTCGAGAGCGAGAGCGGGTTGTGAGGCAACGCAGTATCCGATGTTGCAGCTCTGGGACCCGATTCAGCATCTTCCTATGTGAGCACGAGTTTCTTTTTCGTCAGGTCTTTCAGACTATTCATACCATAAGTCAAAGCGTCCAATTTTCCATTTAGAATCTCTCCAAGTCGCTTTTTATCACCTCCACTATTTCAGGCACTACAGAAGCCAGTGTGTGATTCTCGGGCTGAGATAGCGTAGGCATTACTGCCCATGACTCACGGTCGAATTCATGATATTCACTTGTATAGAAAAGATCATGCTTTCACAGTTGGCGGTGATGATATTGACGCCTCATCACCACTGAGTCTTGCAGAAATACAACACGCATGTGTCGAACCATTTGTAGAAATGCTTTCCCAGCAATTTCCGGCTTACCGCGTTGACGTAGGTTTTCAGCAAAACTCTCAACTTCGGGGTACACCAAACGCTGCAGTGCCTCGCTCGGCATGACAGACGCTCGTCGCAACTAGTAGCCGCCGCCTTTTGTAGGTAATCTAGCTGGAGCTCTCATAGCCTTTTTGTGAGCGACGTTAAATAGCAACCTTCCATACGAGCCGCGTTCCAGCGCCCCAAGCACCGAAATTGCTCCTCATTTGCACCATACGTCTCTGCCAGCTTAGCTCCTGACCCACGGTTAGCGTGAGTCCACACAGTAGAATCAATACCACACACTTTAAAGACTCCTTTAATTGTGGTTAACTGTGTGTAGTACGAGATCTCCTTGGTTTTATCCGGTCCGTTTACGAGATGAATTCTCGCTTTCGCTCAGTAATGACCGGAAAGGTCCCACAATCCATTACCACTGCATTAAAAGCCACCTTTTTTACAGCGCGACATGATGCAACTTCAGATTTTCTGGCGTCATGCTGCTGTTACCCGGTTACGTTTTGGTTTGGGAGAGGGAGTTTTTGGGACGCGGCCACACCCGGATGACATCTGTGGAAGATTGTGGGTATACCTTCGTCTGAGTGTAAAGGGGTCCAAAGGACCAGAAGTGTACTTCAGAGCGTGCACAACTCTGAAGGTCAAATACACTCTGTCTGGTCACCGGACTTTCCCTGACGATGAGTGCCTAATTCCTACCGGAAAGTGACACGTTGCTAATTACGATTTTCTGAGTGGATATGGACGTTACGCTGTGATGTGATTGGATGTACACTGGGTTGTGGGAGAAAGGGAGATGTGGGACGAGGTTATGTCCCCGTGTGACAATGATGGATCTGTGGAAGAAACATATATATTAATCTTCACCTGTACTGCAAAGGGGCCCAAGCGATCAGAAGTGTTCCTCGGAAAAGTGCACAAACTCCGAGAGACAACAACACTCAGTCTGATCACCGGACTTTCCCCGACGATGAGTGCCTAAAGGTTGGCAGAAAGTCTCTCAGAAGAATGTATCTCTGAGAGACCTCATCCCGTTGCCGTCCTGTGTGACGATGATGGTTCAAGGAATACTATTATACCCACAAGATACCAAGTATCGCGCACCGGACGTAGCGCACCCCGCGCATATCCCAACTGGACTTCGTGCGTTGTAGCATACGTGCTCCGCACCCTAAAAACACTCATGGATTTCTGGTATCACGCATGGAAACTCTGATATCACACCATGAAGTCTGACGAACATGCGTCCGACGTACATGAGTCTGACGTACATGAGTCTGACGAACATGATTCTGGTAACACAAGTCTGATGTGTCCGGCTTATACAAGCAATATTCCAGACATTGCCAGTTTCCGATGAACAGACTCCGACGTACAAGACTCCGATGATCAGACCCAAGTGTCACGACTCTGGTATTACGACTCTGATGTACATGATTCCGGAGTACATGGTTCCGATGAACATGTCTCCGACGCACATGATTCCAGACCCTGATGAACAGGATACCAGACTCTGACACTCTGAAGTCCACCCCATTCTGAAACCAAGTGTACCCAACACGACCTCACGCAATCAAGTGAAACGCAACCTGCTCATCCCTGTAATGACATCATTGAGTGTCGACTTGACAAGATCCGCTGTACCGACTACCATAGTGAGCCCAAGTGAAAGTTCCTGAGTTATACTGAGACCAAGTGTACATGAGAATATGGAAGACAGAAGACAGAAGAGAGAGAGAGAGAGATACGAGATAGATAGCCAGAGATCAATTTGCCTTGTTGTAAAGAGTTCAATTTGACCGGTACCCCCGAGTTCAACTTTGCGTTACAACCCCAAGGTCGATTCGTCGGTTCTTCGGAAGTGTAAGGCCACGACAAAGCTTTGAGTCGTGTGATCTCTCACTTATCAAGCCCCCTTAGGCGGGGATCAGGTAACGTAGAGACCGGAGAGGACCCGCCTATTCCATATCCTAGTTGGGTCGTTTGTTTTGTCTCTAGCGGTAGCCCATTTCATATTGCTCGTTTGGACAGGCTCTGGAAACTAGACAGTCATTTTCAGAGTACAAGGTAGACTGTTATATAAATCCGATTGTATTGGTTTATATTTTCCCTCTATATTAGAGGGTGGTGCGCGAACGTAAAGGGGATACCAGACGGACCAGGTGTCTGGTAACAAGTCCCTAGTTGACCTGGAGTATTAACCCACCGTTCAAGGGCCCAAAAAGAATATGAACGGCTATATATATTTGTATATTCCTGAGCTCTGCATATTTGTTGTTTATCTCTGAAAGTCAAGTGACGCGGTCCTGATATTTAGAACCCGATTTCAGACTTTCCCTGGTGCGTCAATCTCTTTGCGACCACCATCCAGAGATTCCGACTCCCGAACGATTTCCTGAATTCCGACACCAGACACCCAATGAAACCCCCAACTTCTCTTCAGCTGTGACCTTCAGACTCCGGCGAGGGTCATATTCCCAAGACAATGAACCCACGAGGATACCGCAAGGTTCCACACGCCCACATTCGTTGTACGACTCTGAAACCAGTAGTCGTATAACTAGGGTTCTTTATACGCCACCTGCTCCGCACCGACTTCGCGACAAACGCATCGCTGCACCGTATTCGATTCTTCCATGTTGATTCGTCTTGCCGCGGTTCATAATGATAACTAGTGGTGTACACATTTGAGATCCCTCATCAGGTAATCCAAGGTAAGCATGTCTGGAAATTCAATAAACCTCCGATTGCCAGAAGAGCATGACCCAAAACGAAATCCTCCCTGTCACGCGTGGCGCCAGCATCATTTGTTGCCATCCAATACTGGGTAAGCTGAATCGTATCTTCTATGTTACATCCATCGAGAACAGTGCCAAGCGCTCGCTCCTCGTTATTAGAGGTTTCAGAATAGTGGCCCAAAATCCCATGGGATTTCGGCCCGAAATAGCATGTGATTTCAAACGATGGGTTTCGGGGGTCTCAGAATTGAAGGGTATCACACGTGCAAAAGCAATTTTGTCCTCAAAAGGAAAGTTCTGCTGCGTGCGCGCGAGAAGCAGATGTCCATGCCGAAGGTCAGCGCGCGCCAGCATCTGATCGTTGAGATCGTAGACCTCCTAGCAGTTGCAATTCTAGAGGAAGAGCTTGGCGATGAGCTTAGAGATTGTGCTACGCTAGACGTATGTGAAGAGCTAAAAAAGAGAAGTTATCATCGTTGTATTGCTCACTTGTCGTATTGGATTTAGTTAATGGCACAGCCGAAAGGTTTGGAGAGCTAGTTCTGTCAACGAGCCTCTGCTCATCACAGAGCCCAGATCATCGCGTTCATCTTCGACCAAGCCTTCCGTAGCTTCGATACTTGGACCTCGGGTAGGGCCGGCTCGAGTCAGTGCGTTGTCCACGGTGGTTCGCTCGCCAACGTCGTTGCAATATTGCGAAGTAGCATTCTCATTATCCAACTGATCACGTTCACCAACGGCAATGCTACCGTCGCTGTGTACAGCCAAAACCATCAACAGGGACCCCAAGTTCGGTGTCCTAGCTGGCTCAATGTTTAGCCTTCACCTAACAGTTCTTCTAGATGAGCAAGCTCGGCACAATGAGCGTCCAGCTTGTCGGCGATATTCATGTTCGCTGCAATCTCGTCTGGCGTGAAACCTATTCCAGTCTGCCTCACATTCATGCCGTGGGCCTCTCGGTACTTCAACATGTGAGCCCTCCATCGGTCTTGCACCTACTCTGCAATAAGATGTTTGAGACGCTTGTTAGCCGAGTTGACAAATAAATGCTTCGTCTTTCCACTGGTATCGTAAAGAGTTTCACAATTGGTCTAGTCCGACTGCCAATCCACGATTACTGCACGCAGTTAACCACAATTAAAGGAGCTTTTAAAGCGTGTGGTATTGATTCTACTGTGTGGACTCACGCTAACCGTGGGTCAGGAGCTAAGCTGGCAGGGCCGTATGGTGCAAATGAGGAACAAATTCGGTGCTTGGGGCGCTGGAACGCGGCTCGTATGGAAGGTTGCTATTTAACGTCGCTCACAAAAAGGCTATGAGAACCCCTAAGTTGAGAGTTTTGCTGAAAACCTACGTCAACGCGGTAAGCCGGAAATTGCTGGGAAAGCATTTCTACAAATGGTTCGACACATGCGTGTTGTATTTCTGCAAGACTCAGTGGTGATGAGGCGTCAATATCATCACCGCCAACTGTGAAAGCATGATCTTTTCTATACAAGTGAATATCATGAATTCGACCGTGAGTCATGGGCAGTAATGCCTACGCTATCTCAGCCCGAGAATCACACACTGGCTTCTGTAGTGCCTGAAATAGTGGAGGTGATAAAAAGCGACTTGGAGAGATTCTAAATGGAAAATTGGACGCTTTGACTTATGGTATGAATAGTCTGAAAGACCTGACGAAAAAGAAACTCGTGCTCACATAGGAAGATGCTGAATCGGGTCCCAGAGCTGCAACATCGGATACTGCGTTGCCTCACAACCCGCTCTCGCTCTCGACTACACAGGCTTCTCTCATTAATTACCCTAAGCTTAGTAGAGCTGTTACAACAGTGGAGGAGTATTGGAAGGAGTACTCTACTGGAATTGCAGGGAATATGCCGATATCGGAAGCGAATAGGAATTTCGGGTCAAAGTGGCGAAAGGATCCAACCGAAGCCCGATTCTATCTGCGACGGAAAAAGTATTATGATGCCATCGAAACGATAGCACGGAGGGACAATATATCTAGATTTATCACGCTCACTTTCACTGACATCTTTCGCTCCACCGTCATTGCTGTCTCCACCATCACTGCTTTCTCCACTACCGCCACTCATCACACTGTCATCGCTCTTTTCCTCACGATCGTTTTCTGCAGTACGAGCGCTATAATCATTGTACCCATCACCTTCTCCGACTAGATCTCCGCTGACATGCGGTAATAGCTGCTCTGCATCCTCAAAACCCCCACCACGCTCTGCGGTCGTTTCCGTTTCTACACCGTCGGTAGCCATGTCGATTTCCAAAGTCCTATTCAATTTTCGGGCCCCCTTAGCGCTGGAAGCGCCATCTTCCCCCATCCCAACCACACATCGACGCCTGCGCCGCCCCGTTCTTTATCGTCCTCTCCTTCACTGGCTTCTGTCAGCCCGATTGCTAGGCTTCCACGCTTCGAATTCATCATGCCTGCTACAAAGTCGAAAACATCGAATTCGCGTACTGTACCCTCTGTCGCTAGATACGATTAAAAACTCCAATACTTCCCACTCGAACGGCGTGATCTTGTGCTTGCGGTTTTCTCCTTTCTCCCGCATGCAATCACCTAGATCCTGAATCGTATCTAGCACGCTCCGGTATATCTTCTTCCACCCGAGCAGCGTTGGCTTCTTAATCGGCTCCTTGTCACTGGCCGCGCGACCTGCAGACCATTCTGGGTGATCCCGCCATACCTTCAGCTTCGTGATGATGTCCCGGACCGATGTCTGTACCCCTATTTGTCTCCAAGCCCCCAATTTTGTTCCTGGTAAAAACCAGAGTGAGGGGGCCGCTTGATCTCTAAACTGGCTTCTAGAACAATGACCATTCAGACTACTCTGCACCCAAACTTTACTGACCCGTCAGGCTAATGTAGAACAATCTGACCGGTCGGACGACCTCTGATAGTGGCTACACAATATAAACTGACCGGTCAGGCTAATGTAGAACAATCTGACCCTGATTAGATACGTGTAAACATCTTGTGCAACGTGCATTGGTTTACTGCTCTTGCGGCTTTGCTGAGGACTGGAGCATTTAGGTAAACGGATTCAAAGACTGGTTCGCACTCTGGCGGATCCGTTCTAAGGCCGCAGCGGCCTCTTCACAGCTGGAAGCAGCAGTGACAGTGACGTGGAAAGGGTGGACGCTGCCGAAGTCAGGGGTCAGAGTATACTCAAGGGTGGAGTCGCAGTAGCCATCTCTGCAAAACCTGTGCAAAGTGAGAAAACGAGACGTATGTTTGAGTGGTCTGCGTATCAGTACATTTTAGTCCCTCTTTGTGGCAGAAACCACTGGAGTTTTCTCCTTGTGGAGCACTTGTCAAGCTGGCAGCAGGTAAAACTGTACCACGTGGATTCGTTAAAGGGAGCCACAGTTCTGATTACGTGTTCACAGTATTCAAGTGGTTATTTGCTCGCTATGCGGATGACAAGACGGGGGATTCCGATACATTATTTGAAGCAACAACTAGCGAGCTCAAGACAAAAACACAGCATTTCGAATTCTCTCGACTGCGGCATATATCTCCTGTACTATATGGAAAGGATTTCAACTTTGATTGCAAGCAGCCAGCCTACATCGCTTGAAGATAGCCTGGTGACCTGGACCCTCAGCGGATTTAATGCGACGAAGGCAAAGCAGTATCGTGTTCTGCTACACCAAAGGCTTCACGAAGACATGACACCGCAATATCCTGCATGCATTAAGTAGTTCGAGTTGATATTAATTCAATTGAGTTAATTTTCCGTTTGAATTAGACTCTCGTTCAGCTATGTGGGCGACACGTTCGCGAACTCGGACTGGCGCTGTCGTTGCCGACACGCCCATCTTCGTCAACGTGCTCTCCACACGGGCGTTGGTGATCGGGTTGCCTTCGTACGCGCTCCACCGCCTGGATGTATGATGTATTGCAGATACCGCTGTTGCACGGGGCATCCATCAGCTTCCCAGACTCCAATTCGAAATCAAGGCGACACGAGGCTCGTCCAAATGTCTTTGCTAGCTAGTGCTGCTGATCGATACCAAACGTGTTGTGTTGTGCTCGCAAGCAAAAAATCAACAAAACCTATTTAAATAAACCTCGTCGAATTGCAAAATCAAGTATATCAGTTGCGTCGGCTCGTCTGGACTTAGCTGCATTTCACTATTGGACGGTGTCTGGTTGTGACCTGAGATACCCTCTCGGTATAAAGCTTCGTCCCATGCGATGATTGTGTTGGCATCTGGAATGTCTATGAAAAAATGTGCGAAATAAGCGTATATCCACTTGATAATCGATGAAAAGCACACGTAATACCTGGATAATATCTCTGTTGGCTCGCTCAATACTACCATTTGCCCATGGGCAATAGGCCACTGTGAACTCATGACGTGATTTCAACCGCCTGCATACTTCATCAACGACTAATGTGACCTCTGGTCGCTTATCCATGGTGGCGGAATGCCGTAGCCGCTGTGCCATGAGGGGATCGCCTAAGCCGCAACTGACCCGGTAGGGGTGGAGCATGGGGTCAGTTCGCAAAAAATTAGTAGCTTCATCTTTCAGGACCAGTAAGTATTAATCACCATCAAAACGTTCCCTTAAAAACAGGAAATCCCAGCGAATAGCACCGTTCCTTTCGATTATCCGTTATGTTTCTCCACGTGGTCTTTGCATCATCTTACCCCCCTTGACGTAATGACACAGTAGACACGTAGATAAAAAGGTTTCCACCCGCGTTCTAAGGCGGACCAGGTAAGCAAACCTTCTTATCATCTCAGTTGCAATCATCGTGTCTTTGTACTTCACAATGGGTATATTTATTGCGCTATATATTCATCTTTATCAGAAATATACAATTTCTTGTCCACGCACCACCCAGATTCATCATCACCAGAAGCGTTGGGCGGGTGGTCTTTGCTGTACTTTGTCTGTGACTCTATTACAGCACGCTGACCTGGCCACTCGAAGTTTAGATCGTTCAGGGGGCGGATTGGTAGTGACATTTGTGTTGAAGCTGTAGTTACTTCTTGTGCTGGTGTCAATTTCCTTCGCTTCCGGCGTGCCCTCTTTTTCTGTCGGCTCCACTTGCTGTCTGTTGCCGGTAAAAACCTTTTCCGTAGTGCTATTGGCCGAAGTTGCGTTGCTGTCTGGTGGTTTCCAGCCTACCTGGACACCATGTCATACCACACGTTATTTACCCCGTCAACCTGTTCAACCACGTAGCGATATTCTGCTAGCTTCGTTGCAGTTTACCCCTGATATGATTTTTCACTTCTGCGACAGGAGCGAATATAAAGATGAGATTTCGATGATCACAGTACGGCCGAAAAGCTTGTTACCGTAACAGTAAGTAGCTGAGTCGCTCACACACGTAGCCAATTAGGAAGGCTTCTTTTTCAATAATGGTCCAATTGCACTGGGAACCAGTGAACGTACCCCTCGAGCAAGTGAGCATTTCATGTTGCTGGTGGTGGACTAGGGCATCGTTCTCCCATTTGAGTACTTGAGTCACGATGAGGCAACAACCGATGTCACTAGCGTCCGACATAACGCACTTCGCCGCGTCTACCCGTGGGAACGCAAGCTTTACACTTGTGGCCAACAGGTTTTTCACGTTATCATACGCAGCTAGCTGCTTAGTGTTCAAAGTAGTGGCGATGCCTGCAGCTACTCTTTTGGTACGCTTGGATGTACTAGTTACCGCGTTATCTTTGCAATGGTATAGTCGCCCTAGCGTAATCGACAAGGGTTTCGCGCATCCAGTTCGTCGTGCAAAGAAATTGCTGTAATTCTCCAGCCGTCTTCGAGTACGGCATCTTTCAAGGCGCGGATCCTCTCTGGGTTATGTTTGATACCAGAGCCCAAGAATATTTTCCCACCTCAACGTACTTCGCGTTGGAACAAGTAGGTTTTCTTCACACTTTACTTGAAGCCGAAAAAATCTAACATTTCAAACATTCTCTCCATTTTCACCAAGTAAGTCAACCGCGAAAACGAGTAGACCATCATAGATACTTCTGTATCGTTGATTGAAAGAACAGTGCAGCGTCTGTACAGCCCTGTGATACCCGCTTTGGTTTATTTGTTCGTGAGTCATGACAACATTTCTTGGCACTCTTCAGCTAACGCGAGCTGCCCATATTGTTTGATGAACTCAAACAAACCGAAAAATTCCGCGTCCTTAACGGCTTCGAGGCCAATATGCAAGTCAGGCATCAGACCCACGATCGCCTCAACTAGTGCATTGACTGGTTTGTAGTAGGATTTTTGTCGATATTCGCCACACCCTTTCCGAACAGGAAGAGCTGAACACGCCCGCCGACTTTCCTGATTCTTGTACACCCAGCCCAGTTGCACAAGTTCGACATTAAAGTCCTTCATGATGCGACGAACTTCAGGCGGGTACTTTCGAGCCTTACATCGGTATGGTTTAGCGCCGGGGGAACTCGTGCAGGAGGTTCTGCACCCAATCTCACCCTCCGCAAGTCGAATCTCAACGCAATACGTATCGGTTCTCTTTTGTGTTCACGCGAAGATCCTTCCGCGATCGCCTTCTCAACCAGCTTCAACACGCTGACTTTCACTTCTTCGTCTTGCAGAACTTTATTCTCAACGGTGGGTTTGTCTGCTCTGTCAAATTCATCTTCCGTCATGTCGGCCGCAAATGGCGCCGCTAGTAAATCAACTTGCGTCTCAACGCCGATTCCCAATATCAGCAGTAAGTCGTTACCTAGTAGGAACTCTCCGGAGACACCGAAAATAATAAAACACTCAACCGGCTCAGCAATTTGTACTATACCGGCGATAGTCCGCAGCCTCACTTTCCGTTTTACAGTCCAATCCACAAAATCGATGTTCCATCGGCCATTGTACTCTCAATTGGCTCGTCCAATTTCACACGTAATATATCGGACCGTACACTTACTAATTTCTCGAAAATTCTTTCACCCAAACGGCATCGATCCGCTCCACTATCCAAGCAAAGTGGTACTTCCACTCCATCCTCTAGTATCACGGTTTGACTTTCCTTGGGAAAGTACGCTCGAATTTGGTTGAACTTAGCGTTGCCTTCTTTATTGACTTCTTTTTCTCGGTTGAAGCTGTTTTGACGCTATCGAGGAGTGCTTTTCACAATCAGAAGGCTTTGCATTGGGGCAGTCAGACACGTAATATTCTCCGCCGCAATGGAAACATCCATCGTTTGGAACTCCTTGGGACCATCACGTCCCTGTTGCGTCTCCTTTCGCGATGTCCGTCCACTATCATTTCTATTCTTGGGTTGCTTCATAACTCTGTTCTCTTGGCGTGAATCTCGCTTTAACAGATTAAATTCGTACAATCCTTCTTGCGTTTGGACAAACTAGCCTTTTTCAAGGCTTTGACTGTTCTCTAGCCTTCACTTCCACGAGTTTGTATAGTCGCCGAATATCCATCTTGGTCACCGGTACGCATCTCATTCTGGACTTTACTCTTTAACCCTAAGGTAGCGAGTGGACTATCAGCTTGCACTTTTCCTTTTGCCACGACCAGACTCAAAACAACGAGAAAAACCATATTTCATTATCAAAGAGTTACACAAATGAAAGTAGTCGATCACGCGTGAGTCGATATCAATCTTGCTCAGGTCCATGCGAAGCCCGGTACGGAAGATCTCTTTCACGTCCGGCAGTTCTTGATCCTGGAAGATATCAGTAGCCTAATGAATCTTCGTTAACAGGAACTCGTCCGATAGGCTCTCTTTAGCCACTCCCCAACAGACCTCACACAAAGTCTCCGACACACTGGCGTCAAACGAACTCTTTACACTCTTCAAACAGTGTAGATATTTCTTCTTTGCCGTCCTTACAACGCTCCTTAGTGTACTTCACGTATTTCTTTCGTAACTAGAGCCACGACCACGCACCATGGACGTTATCATAGGTGCGTTCACGATGGCAAAGATGGGATGGGGTATCCGTGCGATATGTTGACTACTGTCTTCCTCGTACTAGATGCTTAGGCGTCCAATTCGAGGTCTAAAGAAAATCTCAAACCCCATTACACCCTTGAATACAAGCTATACCTAAATAAAACGCCTACCTTACCAAACATGTGTTGTGATGGGCAGTTACCGTGTCATTACCATTAGTTCACCAATGCACTTGTAGCTCTACTGTGGTCCACCCACTCACTATGTAGCGGGCTGGCCTCTCCCACTGCATTTCACTTTACAAGTTGATCAACTGTCTACAGAAGCTTTGGAGATGTTCGCCAAGAAGAAGCGCAATAGTTATTCTATCAGCTTCAAGCGTCGCGTTTTAAGAAGGGATGTAACGCTTTCGGCTTTGCAGATCTTGCCAAAAAAGCACTAGATCCGTCGGCATCGATTGTCCGAAATGGGTGGAACAGATCGTTGACATGGAAGTCGCAGTGAAGGATAGACAGACTTCGACATGGAGTGTGCGTCTCCTGGGTGGAGGCCGCTAAAATCAGTACCAGCAACTCGAGAAGAAGCTAAATGAGTGAAGGGAGACCAGAAATAAAATAAGTACTGCGTGTCACAAGTAGACCGCGGCAGATATTAACGAGCGTTTCGTGTGTGTGTGGGCTTGTGGCAAAAGAAGAATTTGATGTGAAAGAACTTCATCCTCCGTTGCGCGAGCTGATTGAGTCAACTATCGACCTGGCGGAATGGCACCAGAGGTACGCCGCTCTACTGAGTGAGGATGACAACTGTGAGGAGGTTTCAATTGATCCTCCAGCTTGGTATTTACCGCATGTGGCAAGTACAAGTCTCTATCACTGCCTCCGTTTCAGTCTTGCTCTCTCCACTGCCGACGATCCAACGCTGTTGACGGAGTTCATGATTGGCTTGGAAGGGTTAAATAGGTTATTTGATTCTGACTACATCACGTCTATCAGGGACAGAACTATTGAGTGGGGTGAACTGGGGTTATTCGCAGCATCTCTTTTTCATAAATGCAGCATTGAAGCGAAAACGCAGAATGACAACTGCAAAGTGATGTCAACGTTCACACACACGCTGTGCCCCATGCAACGAGAAGAATCTGGCACGGCTAGGACCACAGTTTGCCTTGCATGTGGCGGGGATGCAGATATAGAGGGCAACGACTACCTGCTTCCTGCTTTGGTACAGTTTCTACTATAAGAAATTGAGTACCTGCTCTTCAGAGTTTTGGAGATTCACTTGAATAAAACGCCTAGGTCTTTTAATCGAAAAGTACGCCTACTTGGCGTGTAATTATTTTTGAACACCTAGGAGTCTAGTACGAGGAAAGACGGTTGTCAGTATTACTTCCATCCACACCCAATCCAGCCAATTCACTTCGTCTCGGTCAGGTGTTGTCGTCATATCCATCCTTCTGGTTCTTCTGATCGCTGCGCGATGTCGGTCTCTCATCCCTTGGACCAGCCACCGACCGATGATTCGCGCGCATGATGTCAACGAAATCCCGGGCGACGTTTTGATCGAGCCCTCGTTGGCGTAGCCGGATTCCCTTCAGGTCTGCAGCACGTCCAAGTTGCGCGCTAGTGCGCGCAACCGCTCTGCATTGATCTTGACGAAGCGTAGCGCAACGAGCACGAAGAGTTTCTTGTAGGGTTTTCTGTGGGTTCGTAATGCCGCCGTAACTTTATCGATTGCGTTTCGCCGTCCTGCTTCGAGGTCTGCACGAAGTGCTCGTAGTGGCAGGTGAAAGTTTCGCTTGTGTTGTCAGCTGAAATTGGCTCGAACTGCGCCGTGTGCTCGTTAGCATTTCCCAGTAGCGGCGTGTTCCCTCTTGCATGCCACAGAAGGCGTACCTCTGCGCACCGAAATTGTTTTCGCAGCGCTCACTCAATTAGAAATAGCAAGAAACGAGGTATCCCGATAATCGCAAGTTCAAACGCAGGATCTAGGTCTTGTTCGGCCGGGAAATGGAGAATTTCTACTCTAGCGACAATCCGATTAAACATCTTGCACGTCGCATGTGTCGTTGCTTTGTACTTGGCTAGATAATGTGCAAGTCATAATGCAAGTCATGGGTCGCCTGTGCTCCCTAACGGGCAACTGAGACCCGGAAGCTGTCCACTCCATTGACACTCCGCGTCAATGGAGCTAGACGCTGTAGGTAGAGAATACCACGTCGGCCCAGCTCAGGATTCGGACCATACACAGGGATGTGTTGGAGCAATACGGTTGTGCAGTAGGGTGTGTTCCCTTGCTGTCAGTTCCAGTTTTCTGTTCATTATGGAGGCAAGGAGTCAAATCTAGTTTAATTGCGAGAGTTCTGATGGGTGAGGACGATCGGGGGCATGATCCAGCTAGTTGAGCATATCTACCTGGGTTAGCAATGGAACGTTCACGTCAAATCCACACTTCCAGTTCATGAGGGTCAGTGAAATGCTGTAAAGATAAAGCGAATGCACACCTCCTCTTGAAAACCACGCGGTTGTCCAGGTGTAGTGATGGCTTTGAAGAAGTAAGCCCAGCCCATTCACTGGGCGACGACAACAAACAGCCATCGCCAAGCTGGTAGTATAATACATATTACATTAAAAGTTATAGGGCCAGTAAAGACCGCTGGCAGAAACACTTCAATAGTAGCTCAGAACCATCAACAGAAGCTTTGGTTTTGCCTGGAAGCGCCAGTTTGCATCGTAGTGTTCGAAACCTACTACAAAGATATCTTTAGTTGTGGGTTGAGCATAACCGACGAACCGGAGAGAACATTGCAAGAACTCGTGTGAACGTGCTTGGGATTCTTGAAGTGCATCCCACTGCCGCTAGTCAAATGCACTAACTGGTAATGTCACCCAGTCTATGTAATCCTTGAAGGGTTGCTAGCCTAGGATTCCTAGCTAGCAGCTAGGCTTCCATATGCATAGATACTGGGTGAACTTAAAGGTGGGTTGCACTTCTTCACGAAATTTCCGCGTTCGAGTGAGAACAGAGGGCCCAATCTCTCCTCACTTCTGGATTTTCCAAGCCCCCAAGAAGCCCCCACCCCATCAAGTTCGACGAACAAGTTACGAGAAGGCCAAGAAAGAAGCGAATCGTTTTCTCCAGATGATGGATGACATCGCGATGAATCGCCTCCGTGCATCTCCGCATGCATATAGGTGTGGGCATGCGTGGTGAATGGTGTGTGTGCGGCGGAGCAGACCAACGGGTCGAGTTAGACCGGTTGCGTCTAGCTCAGGAAGACGTTCCCGCCCCGGATCCGACTGTCCCAGTCTCGAACCCCATCGCTGACATCGCCCAACTGGAGCAGGAGCTAGCCAATGCCATGGAGAACCGTGAGATCATTCAACATGAGCGAGATCACCAGTTCACCCCTGCCCAAATCACGACTCTTCCCCCACCGTTCACACGCTTCGACATGTGTTTTGGCTCGGCTCGCATGTCGTGCCAGTAGTAACGGAACCCATCAGGGCCATCTAAATTGAATTTGTTTTCGTGTGAGAACACCACACGCCGCCAGAATACGGGTTTGCCACGGTTCTCTGTGACTTTGTCGATCCCGACAGCGTATTTTGCAATTCCGGACACCGAAGCACCACAGAGGTAAACAGAAGATAACATAATGATTGAATATATGTAAGTGTTGCACATGATTCACTAGTGGACGTTGCAAAGCTCTGGTGGGTACACTTTCATCCACGTACGAGTGAAATAGGTCCAAAACTGCGTCCACAAGCTGATGGTGCCCTTTTGGGCTACTAGTGACATCACGTACGGGATTCCCTTGGTTATGATCTCGTCGATCGGAATGACTGTCAAAATATCGATCACTCGGGGGGGGCATAACTTCTGCAATCTTATTGGTTGCAAATCGAAGGTCGACTAATTTTCGGCGAATGGCTTGTGTCCAATGAAACAAGCATCCAATCACTGAGAACGAAGGACATTGGTCGCGTACACCCTTAATTAGGGCTGCTTCAAAGTCAGACGTCACACTGCTGGGCGTCATCTGCATTTTGCAAAGTACATTTTGCCAGTGCCTGTTCGAAGGGCTTTGGCGCGAGGCTGTAGGTGGTGTCGATGAACGGGATATCTCAGAAGTCGAATTAGATTGGGATGCCCCATGCGATCATGCGCTGCCTCTTCCCTCGATTGTCATAGAACAGGCTGAATTGCATAATTTAAGGATTGTCCGTATCAGACACCGCCACTGTTGAGAATGGTTTGATAATGCGATACACATCATCTCCAGTAGCCCACCGGTGCACGTAGTTGATGAAATTGACGGCCTCCTTTCTCAGTAGGTGTCTACTACTTCGTTCGAGTACTTGGTGACGACATCTCGCGCTATACGCTCCCACATCCGCGAAGGGAGGACACTAGGCGATGCGATGGCTTCGGCCTCGAGAGTTTGCTTTATTTCCTCGGTGCAGTCTCGCACCGAAGCTCCCGTCACTGCCTTGCACTTATGCCCCCTGTCTAAAACGCCCGAGACGTGCCGCCGTCCTTGCGTTTCACATTGAGCTTGCCCTTGCACCCGGACGCGCGGTACGTTGATCACATGGTAGTACGAAGTGGCGCCCCGCGACGTGTTGATGCAGTACTTGTAGCCGTTGTAGAGCAGTTTACATTGTAAAACAGGAAAGAAGGCAGTTTCAGTTGCACAATTGGTCTACAGCGCTTGAAACGCATAAAACACCATCCTGAGTGACTGGACACCAGGCATGATCGTCTTAACCTAGTCATTTTACCAGGTTATATTGTGGTTTGACCCCCACCTTTTTATTACATTTAGATAACATGTTTTGTTTTAGATCTATCTCCCTGAAGACCCAAGTCCTTGTTGTAATGGTGGTAAATGAGAACTGGTTTACTGCTGAGCCTTCTGTCTGACTTGATCGCCCTTGTCCTACCTGTAACTTCAGACCGTTCCAGCGCTGCCTCGAGTCATCAGCTCTGACTCGGATTCATGCCTCTCTCACCAGTGGCATCGACACTTCCCCGCGAGTCGAGCGTCGAGGCAAGCTTGACCAGTCCGAGCGCACTCCGAAGATGGCAAAACAACGTCTTCCCCAGCGCTTTAGTGAAGCCATTTGCAAGCATTTCGGAGGTCGGGCACTCGAGCTGGATGGTGCCATCTTGGTATGCATCTTTGATAGAGTGAAATGCGATGTCGACGCTCTTCTGCGAGTTTGACGTTTTCTCCTTCTTGATCCGTTGTATCGTCGACAGGTTATCGATCATCATGGGTATCTTGACCAATGCCCCGGCTCATCTTCTTCAAATCCACTCAGTTGCTTGACATAAATGATCTCCCGCAATCCTACCTTAACATAAGCTGTGGGAATATCTCCCTGTCGAACGTGCCATCCTCTTTGGTTGCATTCTGCTAGAAACACACGAATAGAGATTAGTTTTACAACAGGAGCGTACGCCTTGATGTAATCGAGCAGATATATCTGACCACATCCTTGCGCGCCAACCCGGGCTCGGAACCGATCAATTGAGACGTTTGCCTGGCCCTTCAGCCGAAAGTTGATAGTGGATCCGATTACATGGGCATCAGCCGGGGGAGTCACAACTGTGAATGTCCCGTTGGCACGGAGCGCCTCGATCTCGTCCTCAATAGCCTTCTTCCACAGTGGCCACTGCTGGGAAGTTTTGGCTGCTTTTAGTGTCATCGGTTCTTAAATTACATCTCCCAGCACCAAAAACGCAGCTCCGGTGTTTCTCGCTGCTATCCTTGCCGAGCGGCGACGCTGGGTGAGATTTGGGTTGACTTTTTCGGGCTCCACAATTTTCGGCGGAGGTACTGCTGGGTCACTTCCCCGCATCGAGTTGCTCGAAGACGGAAATTCCGTGGGAATTGACCGATCACTTGTGTTGGGTAACATTGCCAATGGGTCAAGAGCACTCGATGGTCTAGCAGGTCGTAGCTGTAGGCCCATGAATGTGACATCGCAACTGTGAACGATCCGAGCTCCACCTTCTCGGATATACACGAAGTATCCTTTCCTTTGGTGATCAGGCCCAACGTAAATTCCAATCTGTCCAGTGGGTCGAAACTTAAACTTTGTGCTTCTCTGGGTCGGTTTGAGTTGAACAACGACACTCTCACCAAACGCGTGTAAATCACTGAGGTCAGGAGGACTACCGTGATATCGAGTGTATGGCGTGGTACCCGGGTTGCTGCGCGTGACTACACGATTTCGCATATAGACAGCAGTACGATACTCCCAGAGATTGTGGGGAACATTTGCCTGCAATAGCAAACATCGTGTCATGTCTGCCAAAGTGCGATTGGTCCGTTCAGCAACTCCAATCTGGTAGTGCTTATCAGGCTCGGAAAATTGTCGTTCAATTCCTTCTTCATCACACAAATCGTCAAAAGCTTTGTCAATGAATTCGCCGCCATTGTCCGTGCGAAGCACACAAAAGTCAGCGGCACCATTTCGTCGCTTCACCAACTGGATGTAGTGCCGAAACTTTTCCACTGCATCACTTTTCGCTTTGAGGAAGTATACGTGGGTATAGTTTTTCCACTTCACTGCCATGTAGTAGCGATGTCCGTGAATGCTGCGTTGAAACGGCCCTGCAAGGTCGGCGTGGCAGATGCGATCTTTTGCTGCTTGCGGGCGGGAGCTGTGTCGGGGTGCGGCCCTGCTGTGGCCTTTTCCAAGTGCACAGACTTCACATGGATACATGGGCAATGTCTTTAGGCCTTTGATGCGGAGCCCTCGAACGAGGCCACCGCGTTCCATGTCCAGGATTGCTTGGTAGTTCAAATGACCCAAACGGCGATGCCAGTCTTCTAGGGAGTCTTTCGCTACTATCGGGAAGGACGTCTCGGTTGAAGTTGCAGCGAATCCACTTCCAGTTATCTCGGAGCTCGCATACACTCCGTCCCGTATAGCGCTCCGAAGTATTGCAGGTCCGTACACGGTACACCCGTTATCACTAAAATCACACTTGTATCCGTCAGCTTCAAGTGCCGACACAGAGAGAAGCGTTCGAGCAAGAGATGGAATGTGGACCACGTTGTGTAAAATGCCATAAGGTCCATCTGCGAACTTGAGATCGCCGACTTTTGTTCCGACGTCTATGTGTCCATCAGCCATTTGGACAGTATGGTCATCACAAGGAGCAATATTCATAAGAGCGTCACGAATTCCAGTCATGTGAAATGAGGCTCCAGAGTCGACAACAACTTCCACAGGTATCTTGCCGGGGTCGAACGGTTTGGGCGCGGTGTCTGTCGATACCCCGCGCCTTCATTCGTTATCAGAGGACTGCACTGCTGCTGCGGCGTGTCCAGCGGATTGGTTGGTGGACTTCTTTCGCTGCTCCTCGGCCACATGACGATCATGATAGTTGGTGGTATGCCCACGCTGATCACAAATCTTACATAGAGCATTGCTAAAATCCCATCGGTCTCGTGCTTTTACTGGTTGGTGGTGGCTGCGATCGCTGCTTAGCCTGGGCGCGACCGTTTGCTTTGTTCACTGCCCTCAGAGACTATCATAGCGACGCTTCTTCATGCGACCGTCCGAACCTGCGAGCCGACTAAGCAAGTTGATCGCCTTTTCCATTTCCTCAGCTGCGTCGTCCGCCTCCACATCAACCTGGGCGAGTAGCGTATCACGATAGCGAGGGTATGCCACGTGCTGAGTGCCTGTTGTTCAGTATAGTCATTGGCTCGTCCAGGATTTAATCCAGTGGCAATTTGGGACAGTCGGTGAGCATACTCATCGTATGACTCGTGGGGAAGTTTGATAGTAGACGCGAGTAGAACAGCTTGGCGTTGCACAGAGAGACGACTACGAAACTTCTGGAGGAATGCACGCCCGCGATCTTGGAAAGGGTTACGCGGAAGCGTACTCCGGTTCCGAATGAACCAGGTACTCGCCGTTCCCGTGAAATGGTTAGAGAGAACGCTGCACTTGACCGGTTCTGGCCAGGTACGCCCATTTAAAGTTTGGGTATCCTCAATTTGGACTTGTAAGCGCTTAACCCATTCATGGGCACCAGCATCAAGGTATCCATCCCGTATCACACCCGAGAAATTCTCGATGTTGATTAGCTTGACGTTGAGCTTCTGCTTAGGTTCACGTGCGATCTCCGCGATAGCGTCTTCGACTTCCCCGTCTTGGACGGCTTCTCCCTCTTGTCCGCCGTCTTCCATCCGAGGTTCCGGCTCACGGTCGATCTCATCGTATTCGTTTGAGCTGTGCGAGGACATCTCCGCGTGCTCAACAAGCAAGATTGGCTGTTAACCTGTTGTAATGGTGGTAAATTGAGAACTGGTTTACTGCTGAGTCTTCTGTCTGACTTGATCGCCCTTGTCCTACCTGTAACTACAGACCGTTCCAGCGCTGCCTCGAGTCATCAGCTCTGACTCGGATTCGTGCCACTCTCACCAGTGGCATCGACAGTCCTGTCCAAGAAGCAGCCGAGACGTGGGCCCAAGAGTATCTAGATTAGCTATAGGTATAGGGCCTGTTATTTCCACTGGAATTGGGGTGTATTTGCAATCCAGTGGAATGTTGAAAAACATGTTGCGTTCCGATACCAATTCCAGTGGAATTTCACACCAAAACTCTACATTCTATCCGCCCAAATATGGGTATATAGCGTAGAGCTGTCAGATGGGCCCCTGTCATACAACGTACTTGGCACTGAGAATAAAACGGACCGAAGTACATTTGTTGTGCTAAGTACTTAGTACTGCGCGAAGGTGGAGTGGATCGCATCGGCTACACTACAATCTCATCGTATCTTCGGGCAATGGTCCTGAGGTAGTCAATCCACATCGCAGTTGCAATGTCTTGCCGCCTCTTTTTCATGACGCCGTCATCGTGCACTTCAGTGTGTGTCTCCCGCTTCTGCTTCGCTTGTATCTTCTTCATTTGCTCCTGTCGATACTTGTACATCTGCAAATTGGTCGTGGTTGCGTTTAATAAAAGTGTGCACAGCGAACGCAGCTAGCATTACACCTATCTGATCTTCCAAACGATAAGATGTCATGGATCGAAGAACTGGGAATTTGTTCTTCAAGGCACCATAGGTTCGCTCAATGACGTTTCTTAATGAAGAATGGCGGAGGTGGAAGAGCTCTTCCATGTTTTGAGGCACTAACAAACCCTCACCGAACTCACTGAGGTCGTATCGGACTCCGCGATATGGGGCCATTGTGTAGCTGTTTAGGGCATAACCTGCATCGCCCAAAAAGTATTTTCCTACCCAAAATTGCACATCATTTAGTGTCAACATGTTTAAATAACGTAGAGTTTAATTACCAGCAGACCGTGGCTGATGGCGTCATGTGCAGATCCCTCCCAACCCGCTAAGACGTATAGGAACTCCATCGAAAAGTTGCATACACCAAGCACATTTGAAGAGCAGAAACCTTTGCGATTTCTGAATCGAGGTGGGATATCTGCTGGAGGTGAAACAGGAATATGTGTTCCGTCGAGCGCGCCGAGACAATCGCGGCAATAGGGGTAAAACTTAGTTGATTCACGGACTTGTTCAGGTGTTTCCAGCGTTGGTAGCTGTACAATTGAATCCCACCAAGCGTTCATAGCGGCGATTATTTGTCGCACGATCCGTGTAATCGTACCCGGACCATGCTGCCACCGCTCTCGAGCTTCTTGGTTGCTCTTTCCCGTCAAAACATACAGGAAAATTAGAAGACGTTCACTGGAACAGACGTGGTTCGTTGTCGGCAACCGTCCTGTCGCCTGCATGTCGACGAGCAGCAATTTGAACGTACACAGGCTCATGCGTGCCATCTCGAAGAATCGTACTGGGTTCCGACTCTTTGTAATACATTGCTCCGGATAGCTGCGACACTCGACATTTCGCTTTGGCGTAATGAGATCTTATGTACGATCCATATACATTCATAAAACCAGAAAGCACAACTACTAAACTTTCGTCGTCTTCGTCGGAGCTGCTCATATCCAACGTACTGCACAGCGTGAGGTCTGCCAAAGTTGCAATGGCTTTGCCCGAAATTATAACTATATTTAGAACCGTGTGGCCATGAAGCTGTTGAATGAAACTACTACCGCTGCACAAATAATATAAATACATTTACTGTGAGCAATAGAATAAAGGTATAACCAATTCAGCGTAAGTTGAACACCACCTCACTCTTCATTTTGAGTTTTCTTTCACGAGTGAGAATGACGATTGGATGGACTGATGATCTAACTGCACGTCTGATTAACACTGTGCTTGACCAAGTCATCCGACTCGGGAATTCATACCCAGGCAACTTCAAAAAAGCAGTCTGGAATTGCATTTTATGGGCGTTCAATACATGTCTACTGGACGATCTAGCTCGCGATTGCAAGCAGCTGTAGAGCAAGCTTGCAGAACTAAAAAAAAATACTGGGTATACTCAGCAATGAAAGCCAATAGCGGGACCCCACGACAGACACGCCGACAGCCCCAGCGTCCGTACGGGACGATGTTATTGCTGTGCATCCGGGCGCCAAAGAATTCGAGACGCGGCAACTCTTTATGTACGCTGAGTTAGACAGAATTTTCTCAGGTTCTGCAGCCACCGGGTCAGTGCACGCAAATGACGGAGACGAGAGATGAATGACTTCGTCGTCCCTAAGCGAAATCAGCAGCGATTCTGATGTCGGTAACGACGAAGACGATGCTACGGGAAAGAACCTGCACCGTCTCGATGGCTTCGTCGACAGCGCCGTGAAGTCAACCCACGGGCATTAGAGCGCGCTGAAGACTACTGGAGTGACGCAATGACAACGATGGCAAAGGCACAGGATTCCATTGCCATTGTCATGCTCGAACGTCACAACAGCAAAGACAATTGACGTTCTCAGACGAAGCTATTCAGATCTTCAAGGAGATATTCACGGCCAAGGTTCCAGTGGAGCAACGTTTTAAGTTCGTGGAGTTGGTGGCCTCTGAGCGTGAAGCCGCCACCACGTTTCTAATATGGATGATGAAAACAGGGAATACATGGTGAAGAAGTTCATAGGCTGCGGATCCGCGCGAACTGATGGCGCAACCTCGAGAACTGAATGACAACACTCCACCTTCAAATTTAATACAAATTCTATTTAATAAATGCTCAACGATAAGTTGCTACAATTGACGGAAGGTTTACACTCAGCGGCAAAACCTTTGGGACAGTGACATTTTGGGCCATAACTTAGCTTCTAGGACGAGTTAGACGATGCTATTTAGATATGTTCGCGCTGATAAATAGGTTAATACGGAGTTTGTGACGCTGGCCTAGGTTTTGCAGAACTACGATAGGCTAGCATACAAGAAACCGCAGACAGCACCGCGACAAAACTTTGGGACAAACTTTTGACTTAGTTTCACTATAGGCCTAATATGGGATTGCATCCTTTTTCTTGATCCCGACCTTGAAGCATCTTGCTGGCATGCTCTCGATCAGATAAAGCAGCTCCTTTATCGTTACTGATTCGCACGCCGACATCACTGCAGCAGTAAGCTCAGGCACAGAGCTGTACTGCTTGCCGTGGGTGTAGACCTTTCGCGCCAAAATTGACCAAACATTTTCAATGGGATTGAGGTCGGGGGAGCGAGCGGGTCAGTCTAGTAGCTGTGGTGTAGTGGATCCGCTGGGATGAGCAGGGATCCAACGTTCACACAGACACTGACTAACGGAGGGGGTACTCCGATAACCGTGGGGGTTGCTGAGGCTCACCTTCAGTGGGCGGGATCTGCTCTCTCAGGAACGGAAGAGTGTACACAGGCGTGAGGGCTTGAACGTCCTTGGCGGGGACTTGGGAGGTTGGACTTGTGTGGGGGTTCCTGCACACAGGTCCTGGTTGGGGGATCTTGGTCTTGGACTCGAAGATCGTGTGGATCCTTGGATCCGGGGTTGCCTTGGTGGGTATGGGGCTCCTTTTCCTTTCCTTGCTTGCCGCCTCCTGTAGCGGTTGATCTTGAGGGTGTTGAGAGGTCGAGGGATCCTACGGTTAAGCAATCAACACCGTTGGATCCGGGGTCTTCACTAGCGTAAGGTAAGCCGGCCAAATCGGGGATCCGGTCTTAGCTGTAGCTAGGTATGCGAAGAAACTTCCAGGAAGACTAAGGGGAGGCCAATACACTATCCTTTTCCCTTGTCTTAGGTCCTGAAGAAAACCACTTGCGCACTAGAAGGTAAATTCGACTCTCTTATTTATGGTTAGCCAGTTCCTCTTCCTGTACCCTATCTTTCCCATCGCAAATCTCTATCTTGGATCATGCTGGCTCTCCTCCAACTTTTACACTATGTCGATGTCTTGGATCTTGAGGATCCGAGTTCGGATCCGAGGATCCGGCTTCAGGATCCGAGGATCTCGGATCTTGGGGATCCGGCATCTGGATCCGAGGATCTTGGATCTGGATCTTTAGATCTTGGATCTTGGGGATCTGGCTTCAGGATCCGAGGATCTCGGATCTTGGAGATCCGGCATCTGTGGATCTGGATCTTTGGATCTCGGATCTTGGGGATCCGGCATCTGTGGATCTGGATCTTTGGATCTCGGATCTTGGGGATCCGGCATCAGGATCCGAGGATCTTGGATCTGGATCGCTGGATCTTGGATCTTGGGGATCCGGCATCTGAATCCGAGGATCTTGGATCTTGGGGATCCGGCATCTGTGGATCTGGATCTTTGGATCTCGGATCTTGGATCTTGGGGATCCGGCATCTGTGGATCTGGATCTTTGGATCTCGGACCTTGGGGATCCGGCATCTGGATTCGAGGATCTTGGATCTGGATCTCTGGACCTTTAATCTTGGGGATCCGGCTTCAGGATCCGAGGATCTTGGCTCTGGATCTTTGGATCTTGGGATCTTGGATCTTGAGGATCCGACTCCGGATCCGAGGATCCCGGATCTCGGATCTTGGATCTTGGATCCTGGATCTCGAGGATCTGAAGATCTTCTTCTGTAGGGATCCGTACTTAGGCAAACGGGATCCGAACTTAAGACGGTATCCGAACTTAAGACTGCGGGATCCGAACTTAGCTCTGCCCGGCCCGTCGGATCCTAACTTAGGACCCGTCCTAGAGTAGGTTCCACGTATCAGGGATCTGTCGTTATCGTAGCACCATGTCGCACGTCACCCATCATCGTGGTCGTTCTGCGTCATATCCGGCTTGATTTGAATCCACTTCACCACATAGCCGCACCCCCGATCTCTTTGAAAAACGACTTGGTTTCATCCGACGCATGAATAGAGGCGTTGTCCTGCATGAAGACGAAGTCAGTACCGTAACTGCGGTGCGCAAACGGGAGCAGATGCTCAGAGATAGTGTAGATGTAGCTCAGAGAGTTCTGGCGTCCCTTTAGGACCACGAGATCGGATTTCCCTGACCCCAAACGTTCCCCACACCATTAGAGACCCTCCTCCGTTTTGGCGTCGCATGCAACGTCGGGGAGGGCTCCTTAGATCTCTCGAGTAGTTCTTGAACCCGTCGGGCCCGTCTAAGTTGAACTTCTTTTCGTCGGAAAAGATGATCAACGGCCAGACCACCTCCTTCTGGGCCGCTGTTGAGAGCCGCTCGGCGAACTCAAGGCGAACAGTATTGTGCTCCTTAGTCAGTGGCAGTGTACGGTCCATTTTAGAGTAGGAGAGGAAGTCCGTTCGAGACAGAAGTCTCTGCACGGTGCGTACCAAGCACTCTAGCTTGTACTCAGCCTTCAGCTCAGCAGCAGAAAAGTTCCCCGTGGCTGCAGCTCGAACGATCTGCCGGACCTGTCGCTCGGAGAGCGTTGGTAGGACGGCCGCCTTTCTTCTCCTTCTTTCTAGAGCTCTTCAGGGCGTAGCTAACTCCATTGGGGAGCGCTTAAGATGCTGGGCAATCCCGCGGACGCTGCGACCGCTCTCGTGGAGGCCCTTCATGCGCCCTTCGTCGGTAATGGGTGTACCCGCCCAATAGTGCAAATAGTACAATAACATATCTAAATAGCGACGTATAATTATTTCTAGAAGTCGAGCTATCGTTGAAAATGTCACTGTCTCAAAGGTTTTGTCGCTGGGTGTATCTGTTCTGTCCAGTGGATTTATCAAAACAGCGGGTTGGTGCAACCCAGCGGAAAAACGATTCCACTGTTTGCGAATAGAGGTTTTGCGGAACATACCCATAGTTGTAGTTGGTAGATAGGAGAGGAAGATACGTAGCAGCGATTGGTGTACAGATAGTGTCACTAATAGAGACTGCGGCGGGCCAAATGATACTAATGAACCTAAGTACGAATCGCGATTTAAGCACACTACCGCGTCTTGTGGTTATTCGTAGTTCGAAGAACTATCGTTAGTAGACCACGCGGGCTTCGTGTGATCGTACGACCTTCGAGCGACCTTGGCATTCGAGCAACCGGAATCGGAAAAGAACGGAACCGAAGAATGCCCGATAGAGGGAAGCGGCGGCGGTGATAGCGACGACCCGAAGGCGATGTAGCGGCCGTTCGGATCCGGTTGATCGGGGCAAGAAGGGCGATGGCGATAGCGTGAAGGCGACGACCTGAACGCGAAGAAGTCCAAGGAGGGCGACAAGGTGGAGACCCCGTACAATGGCAAGGGCAAATTCTACCCGGGCGTGACCGCCGGAACGGCACGTACGACGTCGAATTCGACGATGGCGAGAAGGGGAAGGATGTAGCGGCCGTACGGATCCGGTGGATTGGCATGAAGGGCGACAGCGACGGCAACGGCAACGACCTGAAGTCCAAGGAGGGAGACAAGGTGGAGACTCCGTACAATGGCAAGGGCAAATTCTACCCGGGCGTGACCTGGTGCTGCCGCCTGAACATCTTGGGGATCCGGCATCTGTGGATCTGGATCTTTGGATCTCGGATCTTGGGGATCCGGCATCAGGATCCGAGGATCTTGGATCTGGATCGCTGGATCTTGGATCTTGGGGATCCGGCATCTGAATCCGAGGATCTTGGATCTTGGGGATCCGGCATCTGTGGATCTGGATCTTTGGATCTCGGATCTTGGATCTTGGGGATCCGGCATCTGTGGATCTGGATCTTTGGATCTCTGACCTTGGGGATCCGGCATCTGGATTCGAGGATCTTGGATCTGGATCTCTGGACCTTTAATCTTGGGGATCCGGCTTCAGGATCCGAGGATCTTGGCTCTGGATCTTTGGATCTTGGGATCTTGGATCTTGAGGATCCGACTCCGGATCCGAGGATCCCGGATCTCGGATCTTGGATCTTGGATCCTGGATCTCGGATCTTGGATCTTGGATCCTGGATCTCGAGGATCTGAAGATCTTCTTCTGTAGGGATCCGTACTTAGGCAAACGGGATCCGAACTTAAGACGGTATCCGAACTTAAGACTGCGGGATCCGAACTTAGCTCTGCCCGGCCCGTCGGATCCTAACTTAGGACCCGTCCTAGAGTAGGTTCCACGTATCAGGGATCTGTCGTTATCGTAGCACCATGTCGCACGTCACCCATCATCGTGGTCGTTCTGCGTCATATCCGGCTTGATTTGAATCCACTTCACCACATAGCCGCACCCCCGATCTCTTTGAAAAACGACTTGGTTTCATCCGACGCATGAATAGAGGCGTTGTCCTGCATGAAGACGAAGTCAGTACCGTAACTGCGGTGCGCAAACGGGAGCAGATGCTCAGAGATAGTGTAGATGTAGCTCAGAGAGTTCTGGCGTCCCTTTAGGACCACGAGATCGGATTTCCCCTTGACCCCAAACGTTCCCCACACCATTAGAGACCCTCCTCCGTTTTGGCGTCGCATGCAACGTCGGGGAGGGCTCCTTAGATCTCTCGAGTAGTTCTTGAACCCGTCGGGCCCGTCTAAGTTGAACTTCTTTTCGTCGGAAAAGATGATCAACGGCCAGACCACCTCCTTCTGGGCCGCTGTTGAGAGCCGCTCGGCGAACTCAAGGCGAACAGTATTGTGCTCCTTAGTCAGTGGCAGTGTACGGTCCATTTTAGAGTAGGAGAGGAAGTCCGTTCGAGACAGAAGTCTCTGCACGGTGCGTACCAAGCACTCTAGCTTGTACTCAGCCTTCAGCTCAGCAGCAGAAAAGTTCCCCGTGGCTGCAGCTCGAACGATCTGCCGGACCTGTCGCTCGGAGAGCGTTGGTAGGACGGCCGCCTTTCTTCTCCTTCTTTCTAGAGCTCTTCAGGGCGTAGCTAACTCCATTGGGGAGCGCTTAAGATGCTGGGCAATCCCGCGGACGCTGCGACCGCTCTCGTGGAGGCCCTTCATGCGCCCTTCGTCGGTAATGGGTGTACCCCGCCCAATAGTGCAAATAGTACAATAACATATCTAAATAGCGACGTATAATTATTTCTAGAAGTCGAGCTATCGTTGAAAATGTCACTGTCTCAAAGGTTTTGTCGCTGGGTGTATCTGTTCTGTCCAGTGGATTTATCAAAACAGCGGGTTGGTGCAACCCAGCGGAAAAACGATTCCACTGTTTGCGAATAGAGGTTTTGCGGAACATACCCATAGTTGTAGTTGGTAGATAGGAGAGGAAGATACGTAGCAGCGATTGGTGTACAGATAGTGTCACTAATAGAGACTGCGGCGGGCCAAATGATACTAATGAACCTAAGTACGAATCGCGATTTAAGCACACTACCGCGTCTTGTGGTTATTCGTAGTTCGAAGAACTATCGTTAGTAGACCACGCGGGCTTCGTGTGATCGTACGACCTTCGAGCGACCTTGGCATTCGAGCAACCGGAATCGGAAAAGAACGGAACCGAAGAATGCCCGATAGAGGGAAGCGGCGGCGGTGATAGCGACGACCCGAAGGCGATGTAGCGGCCGTTCGGATCCGGTTGATCGGGGCAAGAAGGGCGATGGCGATAGCGTGAAGGCGACGACCTGAACGCGAAGAAGTCCAAGGAGGGCGACAAGGTGGAGACCCGTACAATGGCAAGGGCAAATTCTACCCGGGCGTGACCGCCGGAACGGCACGTACGACGTCGAATTCGACGATGGCGAGAAGGGGAAGGATGTAGCGGCCGTACGGATCCGGTGGATTGGCATGAAGGGCGACAGCGACGGCAACGGCAACGACCTGAAGTCCAAGGAGGGAGACAAGGTGGAGACTCCGTACAATGGCAAGGGCAAATTCTACCCGGGCGTGACCTGGTGCTGCCGCCTGAACATCTTGGGGATCCGGCATCTGTGGATCTGGATCTTTGGATCTCGGATCTTGGGGATCCGGCATCAGGATCCGAGGATCTTGGATCTGGATCGCTGGATCTTGGATCTTGGGGATCCGGCATCTGAATCCGAGGATCTTGGATCTTGGGGATCCGGCATCTGTGGATCTGGATCTTTGGATCTCGGATCTTGGATCTTGGGATCCGGCATCTGTGGATCTGGATCTTTGGATCTCTGACCTTGGGGATCCGGCATCTGGATTCGAGGATCTTGGATCTGGATCTCTGGACCTTTAATCTTGGGGATCCGGCTTCAGGATCCGAGGATCTTGGCTCTGGATCTTTGGATCTTGGGATCTTGGATCTTGAGGATCCGACTCCGGATCCGAGGATCCCGGATCTCGGATCTTGGATCTTGGATCCTGGATCTCGAGGATCTGAAGATCTTCTTCTGTAGGGATCCGTACTTAGGCAAACGGGATCCGAACTTAAGACGGTATCCGAACTTAAGACTGCGGGATCCGAACTTAGCTCTGCCCGGCCCGTCGGATCCTAACTTAGGACCCGTCCTAGAGTAGGTTCCACGTATCAGGGATCTGTCGTTATCGTAGCACCATGTCGCACGTCACCCATCATCGTGGTCGTTCTGCGTCATATCCGGCTTGATTTGAATCCACTTCACCACATAGCCGCACCCCCGATCTCTTTGAAAAACGACTTGGTTTCATCCGACGCATGAATAGAGGCGTTGTCCTGCATGAAGACGAAGTCAGTACCGTAACTGCGGTGCGCAAACGGGAGCAGATGCTCAGAGATAGTGTAGATGTAGCTCAGAGAGTTCTGGCGTCCCTTTAGGACCACGAGATCGGATTTCCCCTTGACCCCAAACGTTCCCCACACCATTAGAGACCCTCCTCCGTTTTGGCGTCGCATGCAACGTCGGGGAGGGCTCCTTAGATCTCTCGAGTAGTTCTTGAACCCGTCGGGCCCGTCTAAGTTGAACTTCTTTTCGTCGGAAAAGATGATCAACGGCCAGACCACCTCCTTCTGGGCCGCTGTTGAGAGCCGCTCGGCGAACTCAAGGCGAACAGTATTGTGCTCCTTAGTCAGTGGCAGTGTACGGTCCATTTTAGAGTAGGAGAGGAAGTCCGTTCGAGACAGAAGTCTCTGCACGGTGCGTACCAAGCACTCTAGCTTGTACTCAGCCTTCAGCTCAGCAGCAGAAAAGTTCCCCGTGGCTGCAGCTCGAACGATCTGCCGGACCTGTCGCTCGGAGAGCGTTGGTAGGACGGCCGCCTTTCTTCTCCTTCTTTCTAGAGCTCTTCAGGGCGTAGCTAACTCCATTGGGGGAGCGCTTAAGATGCTGGGCAATCCCGCGGACGCTGCGACCGCTCTCGTGGAGGCCCTTCATGCGCCCTTCGTCGGTAATGGGTGTACCCCGCCCAATAGTGCAAATAGTACAATAACATATCTAAATAGCGACGTATAATTATTTCTAGAAGTCGAGCTATCGTTGAAAATGTCACTGTCTCAAAGGTTTTGTCGCTGGGTGTATCTGTTCTGTCCAGTGGATTTATCAAAACAGCGGGTTGGTGCAACCCAGCGGAAAAACGATTCCACTGTTTGCGAATAGAGGTTTTGCGGAACATACCCATAGTTGTAGTTGGTAGATAGGAGAGGAAGATACGTAGCAGCGATTGGTGTACAGATAGTGTCACTAATAGAGACTGCGGCGGGCCAAATGATACTAATGAACCTAAGTACGAATCGCGATTTAAGCACACTACCGCGTCTTGTGGTTATTCGTAGTTCGAAGAACTATCGTTAGTAGACCACGCGGGCTTCGTGTGATCGTACGACCTTCGAGCGACCTTGGCATTCGAGCAACCGGAATCGGAAAAGAACGGAACCGAAGAATGCCCGATAGAGGGAAGCGGCGGCGGTGATAGCGACGACCCGAAGGCGATGTAGCGGCCGTTCGGATCCGGTTGATCGGGGCAAGAAGGGCGATGGCGATAGCGTGAAGGCGACGACCTGAACGCGAAGAAGTCCAAGGAGGGCGACAAGGTGGAGACCCCGTACAATGGCAAGGGCAAATTCTACCCGGGCGTGACCGCCGGAACGGCACGTACGACGTCGAATTCGACGATGGCGAGAAGGGGAAGGATGTAGCGGCCGTACGGATCCGGTGGATTGGCATGAAGGGCGACAGCGACGGCAACGGCAACGACCTGAAGTCCAAGGAGGGAGACAAGGTGGAGACTCCGTACAATGGCAAGGGCAAATTCTACCCGGGCGTGACCTGGTGCTGCCGCCTGAACGGCACGTACGACATTAAATTCGACGATGGCGAGAAGGTGAAGGATGTAGCGGCTGTACGGATCCGGTTGATCGGCAAGAAGGGCGACGGCGACGGCAACGGCAACGACCTGAAGTCCAAGGAGGGAGACAAGGTGGAGACTCCGTACAATGGCAAGGGCAAATTCTACCCGGGCGTGACCTGGTGCTGCCGCCTGAACATCTTAGGGATCCGGCATCTGTGGATCTGGATCTTTGGATCTCGGATCTTGGGGATCCGGCATCAGGATCCGAGGATCTTGGATCTGGATCGCTGGATCTTGGATCTTGGGGATCCGGCATCTGAATCCGAGGATCTTGGATCTTGGGGATCCGGCATCTGTGGATCTGGATCTTTGGATCTCGGATCTTGGATCTTGGGGATCCGGCATCTGTGGATCTGGATCTTTGGATTTCTGACCTTGGGGATCCGGCATCTGGATTCGAGGATCTTGGATCTGGATCTCTGGACCTTTAATCTTGGGGATCCGGCTTCAGGATCCGAGGATCTTGGCTCTGGATCTTTGGATCTTGGGATCTTGGATCTTGAGGATCCGACTCCGGATCCGAGGATCCCGGATCTCGGATCTTGGATCTTGGATCCTGGATCTCGAGGATCTGAAGATCTTCTTCTGTAGGGATCCGTACTTAGGCAAACGGGATCCGAACTTAAGACGGTATCCGAACTTAAGACTGCGGGATCCGAACTTAGCTCTGCCCGGCCCGTCGGATCCTAACTTAGGACCCGTCCTAGAGTAGGTTCCACGTATCAGGGATCTGTCGTTATCGTAGCACCATGTCGCACGTCACCCATCATCGTGGTCGTTCTGCGTCATATCCGGCTTGATTTGAATCCACTTCACCACATAGCCGCACCCCCGATCTCTTTGAAAACGACTTGGTTTCATCCGACGCATGAATAGAGGCGTTGTCCTGCATGAAGACGAAGTCAGTACCGTAACTGCGGTGCGCAAACGGGAGCAGATGCTCAGAGATAGTGTAGATGTAGCTCAGAGAGTTCTGGCGTCCCTTTAGGACCACGAGATCGGATTTCCCTTGACCCCAAACGTTCCCCACACCATTAGAGACCCTCCTCCGTTTTGGCGTCGCATGCAACGTCGGGGAGGGCTCCTTAGATCTCTCGAGTAGTTCTTGAACCCGTCGGGCCCGTCTAAGTTGAACTTCTTTTCGTCGGAAAAGATGATCAACGGCCAGACCACCTCCTTCTGGGCCGCTGTTGAGAGCCGCTCGGCGAACTCAAGGCGAACAGTATTGTGCTCCTTAGTCAGTGGCAGTGTACGGTCCATTTTAGAGTAGGAGAGGAAGTCCGTTCGAGACAGAAGTCTCTGCACGGTGCGTACCAAGCACTCTAGCTTGTACTCAGCCTTCAGCTCAGCAGCAGAAAAGTTCCCCGTGGCTGCAGCTCGAACGATCTGCCGGACCTGTCGCTCGGAGAGCGTTGGTAGGACGGCCGCCTTTCTTCTCCTTCTTTCTAGAGCTCTTCAGGGCGTAGCTAACTCCATTGGGGAGCGCTTAAGATGCTGGGCAATCCCGCGGACGCTGCGACCGCTCTCGTGGAGGCCCTTCATGCGCCCTTCGTCGGTAATGGGTGTACCGCCCAATAGTGCAAATAGTACAATAACATATCTAAATAGCGACGTATAATTATTTCTAGAAGTCGAGCTATCGTTGAAAATGTCACTGTCTCAAAGGTTTTGTCGCTGGGTGTATCTGTTCTGTCCAGTGGATTTATCAAAACAGCGGGTTGGTGCAACCCAGCGGAAAAACGATTCCACTGTTTGCGAATAGAGGTTTTGCGGAACATACCCATAGTTGTAGTTGGTAGATAGGAGAGGAAGATACGTAGCAGCGATTGGTGTACAGATAGTGTCACTAATAGAGACTGCGGCGGGCCAAATGATACTAATGAACCTAAGTACGAATCGCGATTTAAGCACACTACCGCGTCTTGTGGTTATTCGTAGTTCGAAGAACTATCGTTAGTAGACCACGCGGGCTTCGTGTGATCGTACGACCTTCGAGCGACCTTGGCATTCGAGCAACCGGAATCGGAAAAGAACGGAACCGAAGAATGCCCGATAGAGGGAAGCGGCGGCGGTGATAGCGACGACCCGAAGGCGATGTAGCGGCCGTTCGGATCCGGTTGATCGGGGCAAGAAGGGCGATGGCGATAGCGTGAAGGCGACGACCTGAACGCGAAGAAGTCCAAGGAGGGCGACAAGGTGGAGACCCCGTACAATGGCAAGGGCAAATTCTACCCGGGCGTGACCGCCGGAACGGCACGTACGACGTCGAATTCGACGATGGCGAGAAGGGGAAGGATGTAGCGGCCGTACGGATCCGGTGGATTGGCATGAAGGGCGACAGCGACGGCAACGGCAACGACCTGAAGTCCAAGGAGGGAGACAAGGTGGAGACTCCGTACAATGGCAAGGGCAAATTCTAACCGGGCGTGACCTGGTGCTGCCGCCTGAACGGCACGTACGACATTAAATTCGACGATGGCGAGAAGGTGAAGGATGTAGCGGCTGTACGGATCCGGTTGATCGGCAAGAAGGGCGACGGCGACGGCAACGGCAACGACCTGAAGTCCAAGGAGGGAGACAAGGTGGAGACTCCGTACCATGGAAAGGGCAAATTCTACCCGGGCGTGACCTGGTGCTGCCGCCTGAACGGCACGTACGACGTTGAATTCGACGATGGCGAGAAGGTGAAGGATGTAGCGGCCGTACGGATCTGGTTGATCGGCAAGAAGGGCGACGGCGACGACCTGAAAGCGAAGAAGTCCAAGGTTAAATCGAACGGCTTACCCTTGCATGTGTTCGTGTCCGTCGAGTTTCCATACTGCGGCTTGGAACTCCACAAAGAGGCCATTAGCATGACGACAGCGGCACATAGATTGTAGAGAGCGAAGAATGTAAAAAAATCCGGGATTTTCGCATTGTCATACTCCATATTCGAATCGACATTTCATTGGACTAGAGCCAATGGGCTTCTTTCTCTTCAGTCGGCGTTTTACTCTCTTCCAGGCGTACCAGGTACCTCGACTGCTGGCCTGCCTAGTTGGCGTCGTTAGGGGCGTTGAAGAGTGGGCTGGCCTCGAGGGGTGTACCGGGAAAAGGGCACAGCGTCGACGCGTGGTGCACTCGTGTGCACTTTTGATTTTGTGGTACACAGACCCATTGGTCTGTATACTTTTGATTGTTGCGCCATCCCATAGGTGTGTGCAGTTTTTGATCGATTTGCTACGGGAAGTAGAGCGCCTGTAGCATCTAGTGATCGACGTTAACACGTAGGCTCTTTTTGACTGATTTGCTGTGGGACCTAGAGCGCCCGCAACATCTATTGAATGACGTTAACGCGTAGGCTCTTTTGATTGATTTGCTGTGGGAATTTGAGCGCCTACAGCACCTATTGATTGACGTTAACGCGTAGGCTCATTAGTGATGCTTGGCAAGCAGTGGTCCGTCACATTTGCAGTCACTGGCAGGTGGAATCTTGCCAAGGTGGCGTTGCTGAGGTCGTTTAAGCGTTGTTCTTCACGGAGTGCGTGTTCCGGTGGCTTCGACCACTCCACAAGTTCTGCCGACATTGGTGCTAGTGCGACCAGCCCCTTGCGAGTTGTAACCCGTGATACAAGCAAGTAGGTCTGTTGCGGTTTGTTGACAAACGCCTGAGTCGATTTCCAGTCCATAACAATCATGGACTGCAGCGTTTCTCCTTGGACTTTATACACTGTCGATCCAACTGCGCACACAAATGGTAATTGCTGTGGGCGCATTGTGACGGAACGAGGCTGTCCATCTGGTGCAGGTGCTAGCTTAATAGTCGTTTTCGCGTACGCTTGGGTTGCATAAAACACTGGGAAGAGTTCGGCATCTAGTCCAGGACGAATCGCAACAGCAGTGGGTCTCGGAACACGAATTAGCGCGTAATCGGGAGGTTGACTTGGAAGCTGAACGACTATGGACGTTGAACCGTCCTGAACGAGCCGAAACTCGGTTTTAGGTGGAAAATGGACGTACGCGAGACTCCCAAGTGTGCCATTTGCTACACCCTTTGCAGTGGCAATATTCTGTGTCACTTGGATGGGCATTCCGGGGACTAAATCCAGATACGGAGCCATCCGACCGAACCTGTTGTCCGGAAGACCAAGCACATACTCAAGATCACTCCGGCTCAAGCCGTTCAGTGCTCCCTTAAAATTCGCCACCACGCGGATCGGGTAGACACCTTCAGGTAGTCTGTCCGAAGTCTCCTTCATGAACGCATTGTTAATTGCCAATCGCGTCGCGTTCTCAGGCGTGACGAAAACCGCAGAGGCCCTGGATGGTTCCTGAAGCGATAGCGGGTTGTTGTGTATAACGCGTGCGTTGATCATTTCAAGAAATTCAGGGGTCCAACGGCCTAGACGCGCATTACGGCAGCCCTCTCCCCACTGAGGGTCGTTTCGGAAGCGTACAGACTCGTCCAAAATCACAACCATCGTAATCGCTCGCCAAAGCTCGAAGCCCCCAATATCCGTTGTGCTGGGCGTTGCCTTGTCGATGGGGCCTAGGTAGATTGGGTCTGATTTCACGGGCGGCATCTGCAGAAAATCACCTACCAGCACTACATGTATTCCACCAAAAGGAACGTTCTCAACTTTCATGTATCTGCGCAACAACCGGTCGAGTTTGACCCATTCAGGCTTACTCATCATCGATATCTCGTCGATGACGAGAAGATCCAGGGGCGTAAACTTCTTTTCCTTGATTGCGTGCTCCAGTCGTACGAGAAAACTGGCAAGTGTGCGGCCACCAATAAGTGTCGCCGCTTTACCAGTCAGTGCTGTTTTAACCATAGCGTTACTGCGGTGCCAGCCTGAACAAAATGCGTTGACGGCGTCGATGACACGAGTCTTGCCTGTGCCCCCGGCACCACCAAGAAACAAAAGCAGCTGGTCGTCTCGTAGTCGCGATTCAAAATCTGTACCGCAATAGTCCGCCGACTCTTGAGCATTGGCTTGTTCTTGTTGCTCGAATCGCCGCAGCAGCGCGGTAGCAATGAGAGAGAAGGCTACGTGCTGGCGACAATATAGAGTGAATGCAGCCGACACGTCGGTAATACTTGGGTACGGGCGTAACGGTGGTGGCGAACATTCTTGATGAGTTGACAGGGACCACTCGCGGTCTGACTCCAGCGCGCCCTGGATAAGCTCTATCACGTCCGCGGCATGATCATTGCGTGAGTGGCTACTTGGAGAAGCTTTGGCTTCGTCAATCGCCGAATTGTTAACCCATTCCTGCAACTCTCCCACTGACAACTCCAACATGTGATCGTGGTTACCGAGATTAATGGCCACTCGAGCCGTGCTTTCGGCTGCAGATTCTAGTAGTTCTCGATGGAACACGCTTGTTAACGAACTAAGCTTTGCCGTCGGAAAAACAGGCAAGGTCGAGCCATCTTCTGGCATAGTATCATCATCGTCTGCGGTGAATACATGACAGAAATTGTCGGTTCTCCCACCATTGTCAGGCACATCACTTTCATCTGGTATGTTGCCAATCACGCCATCGACGCTATTGCGGGTACCAAGTAACTCGTCACTGTCAGTTTCATGGTCAAGCTCCATATTAGCAGATTCCACGTCCTCCTGGGCTTGTTTTGATGTGCGGTAGTAGTCATCCATGTTTGCCATTATTTCGCGCACGAATCCTGTTCGTGTGTTTTCCCACTGCAAATACGCGTCGCTCCATGCAGACTCACTCTCCGGATCTCTGACGAGATCTAAGGCGTTGCGAAATGGCTTAAACAGTACCAGCGCAAATTTGGCACGTTTAGCGACAAGATCGGGAGGCGTATCGGAGTCTACATACGGCATGCGCACACCTGTGACGACTGGAACAGCTTCGAATTGGTGGTGGCCAATACAATGCGTACTATAGAGCGGGTGACCAGTCAAAAACGAATCCGATGTTGCTGTCGATCCGGATTGCTTGCGGCGAAAGCACGTCATGACGAATTCGTAAAGGCATTTCCGGTCAAGTGACTATGGTTGGTACAAATAATCATCAAGAAAAGACGCTGCTCGGAACTTGATGTTGGACGCGTCATCTCTCACCTCGACGAGGTTGCATGAGTGTGTGTCGTTTTGGATCAGCTCACGCAAAATGTCGTAGAGCGGTAGAGTTGTGGAGCGCTCATGTAGGAGCATGACCCACGCAGGAGATAAAGTGCAGCTAGACGTCCTGCGATCTCGCGCCGATTTGTCATTGCAAATACCATGGATGCAACGCGTCTGCGTCCAACTATCGAGCGGTCCGTTTGCGACGTCTGAGTTTGCTGTTCTCGGAGCTCTCGTCGCTTGATAGCTGCCAGTGCTACTGCCGTGACAGAATCAACCAGACTTTGCTTTTTCGTCACGTACTTGGTGGTATAATAGATGCGCAGCAGAGCCTCCAAGCCTCCAATAAGCACTTGGATGTCGTGATTAGACTTGAACGCGAGCATCATGCTGTAATTATAGCCATTGACATATTCGCATGGTGCTCGTCGGGCGAGCCCGACACCAGCGCTAGTGCAGATTGTGCTGTCGACTCGTGCTCGTGGGAACCGGTACCGACACTGCCCTGGAGTGGCCCTACAGCTGGGTTTAAAGCAACTGCCAACGTGTGACCACCAGTGAAGATTCAACATGAACATCCTGACGAAAGACTGCTGCCTTTGCAGCACCGACACTACCCCGACATTTGACTTGCATTTGCACAGCTGCATCCAGCTCCTCCGACGAATAATCTCGCATTGGTGGGGGCCAAGCCACCGGTCGATGCTGGAGAAAAATGCGTCGTAGCACATATTGAGAGCTCATCTTTGTCGCGCATTGTGGACATTGAACGAGCAGTGGTTCTGCAGTAGAGCGTCCATGGCCCACGTTCGGATTCTGGTACGCTTCAAGTGGAATCGGTAGCTCTTTCAAATCGGCAAGAGAGTGACCACACCACTGGCATCTCAACGCCTTCACATCAAGAGGTATGGAAGTGCTAACAATGCTGTCGGTATACATGACGATGTCGTGGTAGTACTGGTCACCGTGCTCGGTCACTGCTCGACGAAATGCGTCAGTATTGGGCGGCGCGTCATTGATCCAGACAAGAAAATGAGCATGCAAGGTGCCGCCGCCCTGCGTTTCTACCATGCCAAAATAAGCTTTAACGTCACCAAAGAGGCCATCAAATGGCTTGTTCTTCATCTGGTTGAGGGGCACTCCGAGCACATGCTCAATAAAAGCGTCCATGTTGTGCATGAACAAGCGGGCAGCCGCTACATCATTGTGCAGACTCGCGCTGTGAAGAGCCGAACGTTTGGGCACCTCGGCCAGGTTAGCGTCGAACAGAGTATCGACCGACGAAATTCCTGTGTAATGCGCCATCACGAATGAATCGGCCACGTTTGGCGTGAGCGTTACGAAAAGAGCGGGCAGCCCGTACCTAGCCTGGTAGGCAAATGCCCGTCGTCGGCATTGTGCACGCTCGGCGTCACTCCCCCATATCGCGCCTCCACTGAGCTCAACGGTCCTTAAGAAGTCGCTGGCATGAGAACCCTCATCATGCGACGCTGTCGTTCGACCCTGGCGATTCTGCTCCTTTTTTCTCAATGCTTCTATTAGGGAGGCTTCCGAAATGGTGCTGTAACGTTCAAACCGGACAGGGTCACGTTGACACTTGAGTGCAACCTGCACGTACATGCGCTGGATAGTCAAATGGTCAAAACTCACCAATGTGAATAACTCGTCCTCTGCGAATTGCCGCGTACTCAACTCGCAGTAATGACGGATGCAAGCTCCCAACGAAACAGGAATTTGCCGCTTTTCGTTTGGATGTCCCCTACCATACGGAAATAGATGCGGGAACATTCGCGCAAACAGCGAGTTGTCTTTGCTGGCAAATCGGCTCGAGTGTCGAACCAGAAACTGAGGTTGTGATGTGCGCTGCGTTGGTAGTCGATTACTGGAACATGGATAGGCGGTCCGTCTTGCGTATTAACTTCACTGTCGTCCGAAATGAACACCACGCGATGCTCTATGACGTCGGTCTCTCCATCAGTATCACCAAAATCTGCAGAAATGCCGACTCGGTCACTCTCGGCATCGACATCATTAGCTTCAACGTCAGCGTCACTCTCCTCGTAAATCAGATGCTCCGCCACTTCTTCGGGTGCGAGATTTGAGCAGTCGACAGCAACATCCTTGTACAGCGCGTTGTTTTCGCAGTAAAAAGCCAGCAAATCTTCGACCACAGCACGATGAATGAGATGCATTTTACAAACGCGAGCCTGTTGCTCGGTAGTGAATGGACCCGCCATCACGACACGATAGCAGCTAATGTTACGGGCAGACGTTGGTAGCAGCGTGGCAGCTGGACCCGGTATTGAGTCAAAGGCAAGGCAATGCGAACGGATCGCGCGATGTGAGCCCCACGCATAACTCGCGTCACTGCGGAAATCATGACAGTCTGTGTCATGAGGCGCTCCGGTAGCGTCGTGTTCGTAAGCCGAGTCGGCAGCGAGCCCACATAAAACCCATTCTTGATCGAGAATTTTGGCAACAACTGCTTAGCTAAACTGGCATTGCACTCTTGACAAACTTGGATGTAACCAGCCGGGTGGATGCCACGTTTTGACAGAAGCATTCCACCTAAGCAAGCAAACAACTCGGAGCAATCATACTCTGCTGCCAATTCCATTGGCAACTGTTCTTCGACGCTGGACAGCAGTAAACGCATCTGCTGAATAGGGTCACGATCATCGCCTAGCGATATCAGGTGCATCGACTTCCATAGCTTGCTGCAGTCACACACAGCGCAGGTCGCACTATCAAGTCCCGACGGCCCCAGATCTAGCCTCAACCGATGTAGAACTGCTTTCTTTGTGTGGTTAGATACCGGGTGAAGCCTCGGAACGTTATCATCTAGCCAGCTTTGATGCGGTATGTCGATGGTTTTACCTCTAGGATCTCCACCGACAGCACAGCGGGTACGTCGATATCGTTCGCGTTGTTGTCGCAGTCGTTCGGCTCTCGCTTCAGGACTCTCGCGTGCTCTGTAACGTTGGACAGCGCGTTTGTGCCGCTCTCGCTTTTCATCAGCAGTCAACACCATAACCCGTGGAGAACAACAACCAGTACAGATAGTGGATTATGATGAATGCCACCCCAGCCGAAGATGTTCATATCAGTTGTAACTTCAACATCAAGGCCTCGTCCCAGGTTCTCACGTTCAAGTTCCAACACCGTCGACACCGCACGGATAGGGAAACACGAGGTGCTGTTGTACTCGGAACTGACAAACTTTCGATCAACTGCGCTGCAGCATGCATACTGCGAAAAGCTCGTATCGACTGCGTGCCGTCACGAAGCCAAATACGTGCTCCCGTTGGCCATTCCGTATTGCAGCGTCCCAGTCGCACATGCTAACCTTCAGGCATGCTCGCTCGCAACTTTACACGAAATGTTGCCTGCTTTTATTATCGTCATCCACTGCTATCGTCTGGTCCCTAATAGCAGCCGAACCGAATTCGTATCTATGGTCCGCGTTTATCCATCTTTGAAGAGCCCGTTACTTTCTCCTTTCCTACCAAAGACATGCCACCGAAGAAGCAACGTGACAAAGAGGCGATCGGCAAGCAGGCAATTGGCAACGACGCAGCCGGCCTTCCATCGCCGTCTACCACAAACTACCAGTCGCCTTTAAAGAAACTGAAGAGCGCCATTGACAAACACCAGCGCAAAATTATTGACAATGTCGATGGAAAGTATTTATGACCACTTGGTTACATCATTCCTAACCTTACACTTGCTGTCTGACAGACCTGCGAGAGTATATCATGAACAATGATGGCAAAGACAAAGAAGTTTGTGCGTCGGTACTCATTAAGGCGCGGCTGCTCTGGATTGCGCCTGACACGGTCGCCAATCTACAATTCTTGCGGCTCTACTTTGGCGAATACCAGGCTCCGGAACCACTACAGGAGCAACAACAGGTGATCAACACGCTAGAACACGAGAAACAATGTCCAATTCACTCACAAGTGACACCTACATTCACAGGCATTCAAGGAAGCCCAACGTGAGGATCCATTTGAAACAAACCAGTTTCTCATCACGGTTTCACTGCTCAAAGTGGACATTAACGACCCAAAGCTCCCACGCCCGGGAGATGTGGTGATGATCACGCCCTACAAGCTCAACATCTACCGCAACTGCTGCCAAGTCGATGCTAAGCTCTACGGGCTCGCCAATATCGACATTCCATGAGCGTCACGCCAACAAGTCGGCATGCCAATGAACACCTCGTAACCCCTAGCACCCAGTCAATGCGCCGGTCGATCAGTCAATTAATCAATCTATCATCCAAACACAAAAAAAAAACACGCATCAACGTTTCGAACTACGGCCCCAGGCTTCAGCCTGGTACCCAATTTTAAGCCCTAGTACGCCTCGAGATATTCAATAGCCGATCAGTAGTGTTCATCTAAAAAAATGTCTCCAAGGCCTCAAAAACTCGACATGTTTAGGAGAGTTAATATTGCTCCGTTTTTTTATGTGTTGTATATTGATGGAAAAAACGTGTGAATAGCAGGTTAATAAGAGTACTTTAAAGCCATTTCCCAGTGATTTTCGGTTTCAAATTTTTGATGTCCGATTATGTACGATTAGTCAACTTTTTTTTACGGTATGGCGTGTTTGGGTACATACATGGTTTTTAACTGTTATATAACGAAGTTAGAACTGCTATTTAACCACATTGGCGGGAACAGACAATGGCGTTGAATGCGAAGGGCAAGGAGCTACTGCGCGAGCTGCAGCGCAGCGACTGGTTGCCACCGTACAATGTGAGTCTGTGGACACATGAAAGGAGCGCGTATGTAAGGTTATAACGACAGAGAATGCTTGGTAATTGCAGGAAGATCTGGTGCGGCAGGTGGTGGAGGAGTCGGGACTCTTGCATGAAGAACTCGCTCGGAAGATGAAGTAAGATGCACTTGGTGAATTAGTGGCGATAATTTGGAAGGAACTAACGGATAGTGCGACTTGGTGTTGCTTTTCAGTATTTTTGAGGAGAATATGGAGGATTTAGAGGAGCAGAATTCGGTGCAGTGCAGCCTTGTCGTGACACACCAGTGTCTGCTGCGCAACAAGCGCTGCCTCATTGCCTACATGTAGGTGTACCTCCAGCCAACCATTGAGGCAGATATAAGAGTGAGAAAACGGCTAATACCTTTGCTCTGTGCCGCAGTCACCACCGATTGGAGAAAATCAAGGCGCTGCGATGGGAAACAGGCACCATTATCCCTGCCCCACTGGGTCACAAGTAGGTTTTGTTGATCTAGCGTACAGTACGTGCTACTCTGTTCTGATGAATCGTGGCATGCCGTCGTCGTTGTAGTTTGTGCCAGCGCGAAGTGCAGTTTTTCAACCAGTACGACCAGCTACTGACGGACTACATGACCGACTTCGAGCTCGACCTCTCTGCGGTACCATTATTATTTACTACTAGTACTGTATTGCTGCTGTAGCGTGCTGATCTCGTACTGAATTACGCAGGATCTGAAGCCACCCAAGGACTTGTACGTGGAGATTCGCGTGTTGCGCGACTGTGGCGAGGTCATGACCGAGAACGGTCTAGTAAACTTAGAGGCTCACTCCCAGCACTTCCTACGCCGCGTGGACGTGGAGCAGCTCATTCGCCAGGGGCTCCTGGAACAGATCAAGCGTTGATCTCATAGGCACGCACGACTTCAATGGCACTTTACGTTATGCAGTAATCTTTTCGTATCGTTTCATTCGCGTCCACTATGTGTCGTACCCTCGGTATGGGATGTCCCGCTTTTGTGCGCTTTAACAATTTTGAGCCAATCCGAATCGCTGCGTAAGTACGTCAGTCTCGCCAGCTACATGTACAGTACAGTTTTCTACTGAGCAAGGAGATGGCCAAGGAGCAAGCGAAGAAGTCCGCGTCTAACAGCGGCGACAAGCCCGCAAGCCCCAAGAAGAGCACAACAAAGAGGAGTTTCAGTGTCCTGCCCATCCTCTCGGCTGCAGTTGTAGTGCTAGCTGTTGGCGCTGCCAAGTACGCGGATGTCCCGCTGAACGCTGATGGTCTGCAAAGTCTTGTGGAGCAGGTGTCCACCAGCTTCGGAGGCAAACCTGGACTCGTGGATTCGAATACGACGAACATCCCGTACAAGTACGCGACGGATATGGTGTCCATGCAGGTGCGACACCTCGTGAGTGAGCTCAAGTGCAACGACTCCAGCTACACCGCCGCCACACTGTTCGACGGCAAGACCTTCCACGTCACGGAACCCATGGAGACAGAGCTACCCGTGGCAGACGACAAGGTCTTCTTCATGCTTAACGGCGCCAATAACGGCGTCTACGTGTCCTGGAACGGTCAGTTCGAATGCGTGGGTCAAGCAGCTGAGGTGGCTGCGGCGTGGCTGGGAGCCGACCGTGATGTGATGGTGAACGGTGTACGGTTGTACAACCAGATGGGTTGGCCAATCCGTAATGCGAAGGAATTGCGCGAGTCGAAGAACATTGTGCATGTGTTGCTGGACTTCCAGTTGTGGCAATGGCCGGGTATCAAGAAGGGTTACAAGTACGTGTTGGAGGATGGCGTGACGTTGACGACGGTGGGTATGAGCCCCAAGGTGCTTGATGTTGAGTACTTCATTACTCAGGAAGAGGCCGATAAGGTCATCGAGATCGGATCGCCAAAGCTGGATCGATCGAAGGTTGATGGCAGTAATTCGTCCAAGGTGGTGACGAAATCACGCACGAGTCACACATCCTTCTTACCCGATAGTCTGTTTACTCGGGATTTCCAGAAGCGCTCGGCTCATGTAGCACGTCTTCCGAGTCCATCTTTTGTGGAGCGCATGCAACTTGTGCGATATGCTGCTGGTGAATTCTACCGCCAGCACTTTGACACTTTCCACTCCCGTGAATTTTTGCCGAAGGGGGCGGACTCGTTCGAGTACGAAGACTACGTGGAATGGACCAAGTGGGCTGCCGAAGAACTTCGTGGTCTTGACCAGAGCAAGGTGCCCGAGGAATTCCGCGAGGGTGGCCCGCTGTTTCCGAATGCTGACGACCCTAAAATCTTCCCCAGCGCTCTACTTGAAGTGTTCTACAACTATATGAAAACGTCCAACAGGTTCGAGGCGCTGTTCGATACCGAATACGATACATGGATCCGCACGAACCTGGACAATGGAGCCGAAAACCTGATGAAGGACTTGATGGAAGAGAAGAGACGTCCGTCGTACTTGCCTCGCATTATTCAGACCTGGGAGGAGAAGCTGGGCCTGGGCGAGCTGCGCTACACGTTCCCAAAGCCTGACACGAACTCTGTATCGCACTTTTTCCAATGGGTTCGTTGGGCCAAGGAGCGAGTGAGCTATCTTGGAGACAAGGTGCCGGCTTCAGCCCGTCCGGACGGAGAGCTGTACCCGAAATTCACGGTGGCGTTCCAGGAGATGCTGGTGGGCTTCATCCTCGACGACTACACCAAGGGCTTCATTACTCGCATGACCAACCCCGAATGGTACGACTGGATGGCCCTCAACCGTGGTCGCAACCACGTGCTCTTCCAGGTTATGCAGGCGTGGCCTCAGTTCGCTGAACTAGCGATTCGTACGTGGGAGGCGCGCGTCGGTAACGTACCCGAGCTGCGCTACAAGCTGCCGGAGTATGTTCAGCACTTCCACCCCCAGCGGTATGTGACGCTGTTCCTGTACTTGAACAACCAGACCAAGATCGGTGGCGAGACTGTCTTCCCGTTCTCTCTCGACAGGTACTCAGATGAGAAGATTGTGCGTGACGGCATGAATGAGTGTTCAACAGGCCTAGCCGTGCCACCGCTTGGCCTCCATGCCTCTCTCTTCTACGTCCAGACTCCGGAAGGTATCCCCGATGTCATGAGTCGCCACGGCGGTTGCCCGCCTCACGAGGGAGTCAAGTGGGGCGCCAACTCGTTCATGTGGGATTCAGATTCCGAGGAAGGTGCTGATCTGTGGACCACGAAGTAGTGACCATGTAACGTTAGATTGATTGCAGGGCTAGCAAGGGACTTGGATCAATTCAACTCGTGTTGAAGTGCTATCTCAAACTGTAAGCATTGTCTTTGGTACTTCAGTAGTAGTAGTAGTACATTGTATTTCTTATAATATTAATACTGGCTTGTTTCTGAGCTGTCAAAAAAATTCAGTCTCCACACTATTCAAGTCTCCGATAAAATGGCGAAGGATAAGAGCGACGCTAAAACGCCAGCGCCCCCAGTTCGTGCCAACAAACGTGGATCTAACTCCATTGCATTAAAGCTTCTACCTGTAGTGGTGGTGGCGCTTGCAGTTTTGGGCGGGTGGCTTATCCAACAGGGCGAAGAATTGAATGATGTGGCTCTGAAAGTGCTGCAAGGCACTGGACTGCTGTCTCTAGTGCCTTCCAGTACGCTCGATTATTTTGAACTGTTGCCCGACAAATACGACACGGATATGGTGTCCATGCAGGTGCGACACCTCGTGAGTGAGCTCAAGTGCAACGACTCCAGCTACACCGCCGCCACACTGTTCGACGGCAAGACCTTCCACGTCACGAAACCCATGGAGACAGAGCAACCCATGGCAGACGACCAGGTCTTCTTCATGCTCAACGGCGCCAATGACGGCGTCTACGTGTCCTGGAACGGTCAGTTCGAATGCGTGGGTCAAGCAGCTGAGGTGGCTGCGGCGTGGCTGGGAGCCGACCGTGATGTGATGGTGAATGGCGTACGGTTGTACAACCAGGTGGGTTGGCCGATCCGTAATGTGAAGGAATTGCGCGAGTCGAAGAACATTGTGCATGTGTTGCTGGACTTCCAGTTGTGGCAATGGCCGGGTATCAAGAAGGGTTACAAGTACGTGTTGGAGGATGGCGTGACGTTGACGATGGTAGGCTCCAGTCCGAAAGTATTTGACGTTGAGTATTTCTTGACTCAAGGAGAAGCTGATAAGATCATTGAATTGGGCTCACCGTCGCTTGGTCGGTCAAAGGTGGACAGCAGCAACTCGTCAACGGTGGTGTCGAAGGCACGCACGAGCCACACCGCCTTCCTTCCTGACAATTTTTTCACGAGAGAATTTCGGGTGCGTTCTGCTCGCGTGGCTCGGCTTTCGAGCCCTTCTTATGCTGAAAGACTGCAATTGGTGCGTTACAATGCTGGTGAATTCTATCGCAAGCACCTGGACACTTTCGCTTCGCGCCAGTTCTTACCAAAGGGGGCCGAGCACAAGTTTGGAATGGACGCTTACAGGGAATGGGCCAGTTGGGCTGCCAACAAACTCCGTGACTTGAGTGCACAACGTGAAATCCCTGAAGACTTCCGCGAAGGTGGGCCTCTATTCCCGAGCGCAGAAGACAACCAGCGCTTCCCGAATGCTCTGGCGAAACTATTCTACGTTAAAGCGAATGCTACGAACGTGATCAAGGCCTTGTCGGATGAGGAGTGGCTCACCTGGCTGGATGTAAATGTGAACAACAATGCAGTGGGAGTAATGGACAGTCTTCTCGCTGACGACAAGAAGCCGGAGTACCTGCCTCTCCTAGTTAAGGCATGGGAGGAAGCCTTGGGCCTACCGGAGTTGCATTATACCTTTCCGAAGCCTGAGATGAACTCGGTCTCGCACTTTTTCGCATGGGTGCGTTGGGCCAAAGAACGTATTGCGTTTTTGGGAGATGAAGTCCCTGTCATTGCTCGCCCACCTGGAGATCTGTACCCGATGTTCACAGTTGACTTCCAAGAAGCGCTACTTGAGTTTGTTCTGGACGATCATACGCGAGGGATGATCACTCGTATCACCAATGATGAATGGTACAAATTCATGGTGGAACACCGCGGCGAGAATCACGTCCTATTCAAAGTGCTTAAGGCGTTCCCGCAGTTTGCAGAGCTGGTAATCAAGACCTGGGAAAGTCGCGTGCGTGCGCCTAACCAACTACGCTACAAACTTCCTGCTTATATCAAGCATTTCCATCCGCAACGCTACGTTACGTTGTTCCTGTACCTGAATAACCAAACTAAGATCGGAGGCGAGACGGTCTTTCCTTACTCGTTGGATCGGTATTCAGATGAGAATATTGTCCGAGACGGCATGGACGAGTGCTCTTCAGGCTTGGCCGTGCCTCCACTGGGATTGCATGCCTCTCTTTTTTACGTTCAAACGCCGGAGGGGGATGTGGATCTGCTCAGTCGCCATGGTGGTTGTCCACCGCATGAGGGCACGAAATGGGGCTCGAATTCCTTCATGTGGGATTCAGATGCGGATGAGGCTGCGGATCTGTGGACGACTAAGTAAAGTGGGCGCTGTCAAGGGCAAACCGAAACAGACAATCAATAACAAATGTTATTGTATGGAATGCTTCGCTGGTCTTGAATCTTCCACGTAAACGTATTCATTCATCCTAAAATTTACTGCGTTTCCTACATGTAGCATTTGTTCTTGCGTGAGCGATGTTGATATCACACTCTCATAGCAGTCATGTACGCTCCAACAACCCCGTTAGTTGCAATCGGACTTGGTCCAGTGCCAGCTTCACTGCTTTGCTTTCAAGGTCTAGAATTGACGGAAGTGAAATCGTTTCCTGGATTTCTTGCACATGAGGAAGCACCATCTTGTCCAGCGAACCTTGTAGCAGATAACTGAGCATTTCTAAAGCTATCGCTGTCTGCGAGGCTGTGGTCTTTCCCGCCGTCGCTGCGAGCGGAACAACATCAGAATCACATCGAATGCGCGACAGCATGAGCGGCAAATAGGTTTTAGGCGCTGCGAACCGCCCTGTGAGGTTGGCGCACTGCTGAAGCTCCGGAAGAAGATCGTGATCACCATCCCATGCCCGCAAAAGAGTATTCACCAGCAAGTGTACATCTACCGTGATGGTTTCTTCACAGTAAACAAGCACGCATTTCAAAAGTCGCACTGCGTGTGCACGGGTGGATTCTTGCCAATTAGCAAGTTCACGCAGGATGGGGTTTAAAAACCTTCGAGCTCGCCCGCGTACAAACAATCGCGTCCCCAATGATGGTCGGCCAGCAGTGAAAGGTGGAGGCAATGGAGCTCCATAGTTGTACGTAGGATTTTTCCCATCCACGCCGTACTGCTTCATTTCCATCACCTCCTCCCCATGCTCTCGTTCGTACCGCTCGCCAATAATTCTTAGTGTTTTCAGAGCGTCTCCCGATATTGCAGGGTCTTCATCGCTAACAGCACTGAGCAAGTACGGCAGCAAGCGAGACTCATAGTCGTAGCGGTCGGGGAGGTTGATCATCCAGTCACTGATCATAGCGAAGAATGCACGACGCACCATCGGGTTCCGGTCTTGATCGAGCTTCGCGAAGTAGTTCAGCCTCACTTCGGTCGTGTAAAAGGACGCCACGGGGATGACATTTTCGTCGCGATGTCCGATGAGGTCCACGATCGCCTCAGTTCCACTACCTTTGCATTTCTCGGCGTTTGGACAAGTTACCAACGCTTGAATAGTCTCCACAACTGCAATTCGCACTCGTGCTAGTCGATGAAGAAGCAATGGCATGATGGTTCGCACTGTTGCTACACTGAAGTGCTTCATGACTGAGACCATGTGGTTGCTTATGGTAGCGAGGATTCGGCAACTTGCGATGTTAACCTCGTGGAAATCGTCGTGTACACCACTTATCAGAACCAGTAGAATGTCGAAGATGTACGCGTGAAGGATGGACGACGCTCGACGCTGGAAAGCGTTCTCCAGAATCGCGTTCAGCAGCTCAAGCAGCAGTAGCCGGATCTCTTCAGACGGCTCGTCGGGTTTAATTCGAGCAACCTGATTCTCCGCCACGTAGACTCTCCCTCTCTTGAATGCATCATGCAAGAATTGGTCGCGCGAGAATACCTGGTTCTCTTCGTCGTAGCCGTATTGACTATTGATGCGTTTCGTGATCGCTGGTATCAAGTACGGCAGGTAGCGGAGTAAATCTTCCTCTTCGGTGATGCATTTGGTGGTGATACGGATACAGATCTCCCGTACCTTCTCCACTGGATCATTAAAGCGCTTAAAAAATGGTTTGGCCATTTCAGCAAAGAAATCGGTTGCTGTTGGGCTGTCTACCGTTTGCTCTTTTGTATTGAGGTACTGCGTCTCCAATGCATTCGCTGCCTTCTTACGCAGACTGCGTTGATCGGATGTCAATTGATTCAGAACCTTTGGCAGGCTGAACGCTTCATCCTGTTGAAGGTTTTTGTTGTCCTTGCACTGAGTTGCGGTCGGCTCTGAGGATATGCTTCGACTTCCAGGTACGGGTTTCTTGGTTGATAATTTCTTTGAGACTCGTCCCATGGCCATGGACTTATTCAGAAGCCGAGAGACCTCTACACTTCGATATTCGTTCTCCATTGCTAGTTCCTGCCACATAGCATCCACGTTGCGGGTCCCCATGGCTTGAAGTGTTGGTATATCTACATGTAGCAAAAGGTCGCTTCCAACATATTTTCGTACTTAATCGAGTACGTAAAAAAATACTGTAGTATTTCGCTACATGTACGAAACACACTTTATCATGGGGCTCTTCACGCCGTCGTCGACTATCAACTACAACTTCGTCGCGGGCGTGTACGCGTTCTTTACGGCGCTGTGCGCTCTGCTGTCGGTGCTGCACTTCTACACGCCGCAGGTGGAGGGGTTCTACATCGTGCTGGTGCCATTCGTGCCCTGTTTCTTCTGGAGCCTCGTGGTGCGTCACAACTGGCTCAAGCAACCGAAAATCTCTTCCGAGGGCGCTGATGAATCCAAGAAAGACAACTAGATGCAACGAAGAAGAGGGGGTAAACATGGTGAGAGGAGGCAGAACAAACGTGACGTGTATTCTGGTTCAATAGAGCTTTTGGCGGTGCATGTGCACTTTGTTGGTGGTTCATTAAGGTCGCTGGCGAGGCTTTCGGATCGTCTTCTTGATTCACACGGGCAAACTTTGCGCAAAGGGACCTACTAATACGCGAAATGCGATGGTGTGGTATGTGAACTTCGCCAACAATGGTCATGCACTCCGAGACGCAGCATCATGGTCAATTCAAAACACCGTTGTTGCATTATTGTGTGCATGGTTCGTTCAGATAAAAAAAAACTGGCGTCTCTCATTGCTGAAAAAGTATCTTCTCGCTCCAACGATCCGCGTCAGTTGTCAATGCGAAGAACCATGCACAGGTGAACCCAGCGTGTGACTTCTGAGGTGCTAAGTACACGTGGATAATCTGGCTGGCAATTGAATTGCTTGCACGACGAACGCCATGTCCACAGCAAGGTGCCGCCGGTGCTCCAAATCGCCTCTTTTCAGCCAATCTCTTTCGAGCAGATCCGCATTTGACATTCGTCTACATGGAAACGCGCGATGGCGTCGCCGCCCCGCCCTCTACTGCTCGCGGCGTGCTCCCGACGGCACGTTCCAGAGTGTCGTTCATTTTTGCATTCGCATCGTCGACTACAGTCTCTCCAGAGCCAAGCGCGGTCTTCTAACTCCCTCTACCAGTCGAGTTATGGCCAAGAAATCAGCAACAGCTGAGCCGTCAACCAGCGCGGCGAAATCCAATGCAGACGCCGCGTCGGTGAAGCCCGTTGCATCACCCAAAGCTTCTTCCTCTTCGCTCTCGCTCCTGACGCCTCTGTTGGTGGTGGCAGCGGCGGTGGGCTGGGGAAAGTTTGCTCAAAAAGAGCTACAGGCTGAAACCGTGGAGGAGCTGGTGACAAAGGTGTCGGACCGTCTCAGCGCGCAATTTAATGAGTTTATGGACCCTGCAATTGCTGCTCCAGTGGAGGATCAAGAGCTGCTGTACAAATACGACGACGAAAAACTCGTTGCCATGGAGGTACGTCACCTTGTGAGCGACCTCAGCTGCAGCGACGACAAGTACGCGGCTAGTCCGTTGTTCGACGGGAAGTTGCTCCCTGTGCAGAACCCGTTGGCGTTGGAGAAGCCTATGGATAGCGACCGTGTGTTTTTCATGCTTAATGGACGCAATGAAGGAGTGTACGTGTCTTGGAACGGAGACTTTAGCTGCATCGGCAAGGCAGCTGAACTGGCGGCAGTGTGGCTTGGAGCCGACCAAGACGTCATGGAGAATGGCGTACGTCTGTACAACCAAATGGGCTTTGCTATTCGCAGTGCCGATGACCTTGCAGAAGCCAAGAACATTGTTCACGTCCTGTTGGACTTCCAGTTGTGGCAGTGGCCTGGCATTGAAAAGGGTCACCAATATATGCTGGAAGACGGTGTGGTGCTAACGACTGTAGCTATGAGCCCCAATGTGTTCGACGTCCAATACTTCTTGACTCAGAACGAGTCGGAGAAGATCATGGAGCTCGGAATGCCAGGCCTGTCCCGCTCGAAAGTGGACGGCAGCAACTCGTCCAAGGTCACGTCTAAGTCACGTACAAGCCACACGGCATTCCTCGAGGATGGCGTCTTCACCCGTGACTTCCGTGTGCGTGCTGCTCGTGTGGCTCGACTGCCTAGTCCTACGTTCGCAGAACGTCTGCAACTACTACAGTATAACGCAGGAGAGTTTTACCGCCAACACTTCGACACGTTCCACTCGCGCGAATTCCTGCCAAAGGATGCAAACGCCTTCTACTACGAGGACTACGTTGAGTGGACCGAGTGGGCAGCAAAAAAGCTCCGTAGTCTAGACGAAAGCAAGCTGCCTGAGGAGTTTCGCGAGGGTGGTGCACTTTTCCCTAACTCGGAGGATCAGCAGACGTTCCCGAATGCTCTCCTTCAAGTATTTTACGACAAGATGGTAGCAACAAACATGTTCAAGGCACTCTTCGATGAGGAGTATGAGCGATGGATTCGTATCAACCTCGAAAAAGATGCGGTGGACCTCGTCAAGGATCTTATGGACAATAAGAGACGTCCGTCGTATCTACCTCGTATTGTTCAAGCATGGGAAGAGAAATTGGGTCGTGGAGAACTCCGCTACACTTTCCCGAAGCCTCAGGTGAATGGTCAGTCTCACTACTACAACTGGGTGCGTTGGGCGAAGGAACGTGTGAGCTACTTGGGCAACGACTGCCCGCCTATTGCTCGTCCCAGTGGAGATCTTTACCCGCAGTACACAGTGGAGTTCCAGGAGCGCTTGCTGGAGTTTGTCTATGAGGACTACAGCGATGACTTCATCACAAAAATGACGAATGAGGAGTGGTTCAACTGGCTCACGGAGAACCGCGGTCGCAATCTCGTACTGTTCCAGGTACTCAAGACATTCCCACACTTTGCTGAGCTGGTCATTCGGTCGTGGGAGGCTCGTGTGCGAAGTCCTCTGCTGCGCTACAAGCTGCCTAAGTACGTGAAACACTTCCACCCGCAGCGGTACGTAACTCTGTTCATGTACTTGAACAACCAGACGAAGATTGGTGGCGAAACAGTCTTCCCCTTTGCACTTGATCGCTTCTCCGACGAGGAAATCGTTCGCGATGGTATGGACGAGTGCTCCAAGGGTCTAGCTGTCCCGCCCCGCGGACTTCACGCCTCGCTGTTCTACACTCAAACGCCTGAGGGTGATATCGATGAAATGAGTCGCCACGGCGGCTGCCCGCCTCACGAAGGAACGAAGTGGGGCTCCAACGCCTTCATGTGGGATTCGGATGCCGACGAAGGCGCCGAGCTCTGGACTACCAAGTAAAGCTAAGGTCTATGTGCTATGTTATCGGACAATTCATAATGAAAAGTAGTGTTTTGCATCTGAAAAGGTTGAAAACTACTGAGTACCTCGAGGCGTAGCTGAAGTGCTTGAGTTGTTGACAAAGACAATGAGGTCCTTGGAGCGATTCTTGACCCAAGGCGGTCGAAAGGCGAAGTAAAGTCCGCCATCCCCAGGCTTGGCGTTCCAGTCCTCCGCCACCTTTTGAAGCCCGTACTTGCTCGATACTCGGTTGTTTTTGCAGAACACGTTCATGTACGCGACGAGTCCGTTCTCACACTCGATAGAGACTTCGTTGAAGCGCACCACGATGTTCTCGTCTTGAGACGGAGAAATGGAGAAGTCGAGTCCTTGCCAGTCCACAGCGAGGACTTCATGCATTTCCTGAATAATTTGAGGAATCAACTTCCATGTGACAGCGTCCACTTTCGGCCGCTGGCCACAAGGAACGAAGGCGCCGTGCAAGATCTTCTTCTCCTCGAGATAGCGTTTGTACTTCTTCTCCGCTTGAACGTCCGGGTACGGCTCTTGCATGTGCGGGTATCGGAAGTTGACTGCTCCGAAGGCGTCCCCATGTTTGAGCCGCGCAGCTCCACATCCACTCACGAAATCTTGGCCACTGATCTCGGTACGCTTCGCCTCGGAACGGAGCCGCTTTATGTGCGCCTGGCCGTCCGCGAGATTGAAACGTGACGGCGTGTACTCGAATTTGTTGAAAAGTCCGTCTTTCGTAGCGTTCTTTCCCGCCTTTGGTTGCGTGAGGCGGTTCTCGTTCATCTTTTCGAAGCGCGCCTGGTTCACAGCGTTGTTTCGCAGTCGAGCAGGCATTTTCTGGATGTTGGTGTAGCTCCCCGCCCCGAAAGCCTTGCGGATCTGATCGGCCTCAGAGTTGGCGTACTCCGGCAGAATGGACGAGAACGTGGGACGCATATATCGCGGTGGCATTTTCGTGTGCACAGACTGCTGCTCGTCAGCGTCGTCGCCTCGAGTAGACACAGCAGCCATGGCTAAAGTGGACTGTACATGTTAGAGGGAAGCAATTGTTGCGCTAAAATTGTTTGGACGATTCTGATTGGCTGTTTACATTGAAGTGTCCAATCTTTCGTTAAGTGCATCTGCGTAAAAGTGACACAATCAATGCTATTAATACAGGATTGCCGCGCTGCGATGTCTCCGATCCAGCAAACCGTTGGTGGAGCTGTCGAGCCAAATCCTAGCGCAAGCTCTGCGTCTACGAGCAGAGGGCAAATTGTAGCGCAATGAATTAGGCACTCGGAAAAGTGTAGAAGAACCATCGGACAAGCGAGGCTGGCGCGGATGATTTCGGCCTAACGACTGCGACGTCCCCACCGTTGAAAACTACATGTCGTTTGAAGTGTTTACACATTGCACTGTATTCATACAACTGAGGGACGAGTTGAGCAGCAACTGTACCTGATCTGTGAGTTGCAGTGCGAAGGTCGGACTCCGACTCGGAGGTTGATGCGGTGCCTCGGTCTGGACCGTTGTGCGGTCTCTGGTCGCAGAGCTGCGCTTGAGCCACAGCTCATCGGCCCTTCTTGGCAAGGAGTGGTGCAGTCGCTAGCTCGAGAGCGGAACAACGGCAGGCTTGGAACTCTGGCTCCTTCCTGGTCCTCGGTGCGAAAACTCACCAAAACGGCGTGTGCGTCGTGACCTCGTGCCTCCGCAACCTATCCGATCGGAGCGACTGCGTGACAGGGCAGTCCAGTCCTCCAGGCACTCACTTGTAAGCAACGCTCATTGGCATTGAGCACACCTCTGCAGTGAGCATCCTTTGTCTTCTGACGCCAGCTCACACATACATACTGTAGTCATTTAAACTCGTCCTAACAAAAAGCTTTACAAGAACAGCTTCAAGCAAAAGACATCGGCCATCCGCCCAGGCAGCTGAAACACAGCAGCGACCAGAGTCTGCCAGACTCAGTCTGGTCACCTTATCCGCTTTTGGTACATGTACCATCAGAGCTCGACGACCACACGACTCTCTGACTACCTTTTCATAACCAGGCCAGTATCTCCCTTCTCATTGGTTTAAAAACATTTAACGCTTCTTGATTGGTGTATAATCGCTCTCTCTCTTTCTTCGAGCAGTGCCTCCCCCTCCCTTCCTCAGTCAAGCATTGCGGCCAGACGAAGGAGTAACTCGCCCCCCAGTCGCCGTTCCGCACCGCAGTGAGCCGCTTCCTAACGCCGCTGCTCCCTGCGCCACCGAGAGCCAAAGCCGCTTGCCTGCTCCTGCTCCTGCTCCATGGGTCGTAACCTCTTCGACTTTAACATCGCCAACAGCAGCTCCAAGTTCCTTAGTGGGAAAGCCGCCAGTGACGACAAGGACGCACTCAGCTCCACCCGCAGCACCGCCAGCTCCAGCGCCGACTCGTTCGCGAATACTTCGGCTCAAGGGATCCCGTCTCAGACCCCTACAGCCGCCGATATGGAAGCACTCAGTCACAGCCACGCGTCGTCTACGCATCGCAGTCGTGCCAATGACAACAGCACCCGAGGCGACAGGAAGCCCATGACCTTCACTACTACAAGCACCATTACAGGCACCAACACGACCACGATCGTGTCTGGAGGACACACGCACCAAGCTCAAGGCCATGTGCACAATGCCAATGCTGCTGCGGAATCCAAGGCCAGTAAGAAGTGCTCTGTATGTGGTAAGAGCTTTAACCCGCTGCGTCGGCGACACTATTGCCGCACCTGTACGGCTGTGGTGTGCAGTTCGTGCAGTATCTCTAGGAAGGTGGAGAGTACATTTGAAGGCGCCATCACGGTGCGCATGTGCGTCAGTTGCAAGCTCAGCTCCATCGCTTCCCAGGATGACTTCTATGACCGCATCTTTTCCACCAACGGAGGAGCGAATGCCGCGGGAACGGCAGAATCGCACCAAAGTGGCAGTGATGGTGACTTTACTACTGATCGACTCAGCTTCGCCAGTTATTCGTCTGGAGCGGGTAACGGATCCAACGCGTCCAAGGACGACCTGGCTGTGGGAAACTCCACCATGGTGGATTCTCAAGCTCCGATGGACAAGCGCGCGGCCAGTTCCTCCAATTTGCCGGTCCGACGCAAATCTAGCACTACCAGTGGAAACGGCAACGCAGAACCTGCTGGAGCCCGTGGACGTCACGGATCATTCACTGGACCACCAGCCGTCACGGAGGACTGTCCATGGTGCATGAATGAGGCTTGTGCCCCTCTCCACGAGTACTTCGAGGTTCCCTATCCGTTCTTCCTGGAACTTGCTGACCCGGCGGCCAAGAACCAGTACATTGCCGCTAAGCATCTCGACAACGAGAAGGAGCGCCTCCGATCGGTTCGGACGATTCGCGGTGCCTTGAAGGCGGGCACTTCGGCCTCGCAGACAATCATGCAGCTGTGTAACATGGCTGCCATCGCCACGTCGAGTCCTATGGCCCTGGTAGGTTTGCTGGACAAGCACGTGTATGTCCCGTGCGCTGAGACTGGACTGGGTTCACTGGACAAGATTGACCGACAGAAGAGTTTGGCTGCACACGCGTGCCGAAATGGTTCCCCGCTTGTCTGCAGTGACTTAACGCGTGATGTTCGCTTCGCCGCCAACCCGTGGCGGAGAGATGTGCTGCAGGCACAGTTCTACGCAGGAATCCCACTGACACTTTCCAACGGCCACACGATCGGAGCTATTGAAGTATTTGACGTGACCCCAAGGTTTGCGTGCATGGACGTAATTTCTCAATTGCAGACCGTCGTGCGTGGGCTCCTCCGTAAGTTTGAGGAGATTCTTGCTAAGAACGACACTGGGGACGAGGACGTCCCGCACAAACCTTCTTCGTCCGGCCGACGGACACCGAAGAGCGAGAGTGGAGAGGGCAAACAGCGCACGCCACGCGCTCCAGCACCGAGCGCACCAGCTGCGCCGGCAATTCCTCCCCCAAAGAAGTCACCGAAGCCTTCGTCTCGAGCTCCTACTGCACCGACCCACAAGCCGTCTGGTCCGGCGCCACAGCCGCCTAAGCCCAGAGAAGAGCCCAAGGCCCCTGCACCTGCGCCTCCTGCAGCGCCAGCTCCAGCTCCGGCTCCAGCAGAAGCACCAGCTCAGGCTCAGGCAGTAGCGCCCGCAGCAGGAGCTGAACCTACTCAGGAAGATATGGAGATGCGGCTCATGCAGCTGCTGTCCCAAACTACTAGCACACAGGAACAATTGCGCAACCAGCAGGGACAGATGGTGAGCGCTATCAGCAGCCACTCGAAGCAGATTAACGACCTGGCCAAGCAGCTTGAGCGCATGGAATCAACGCTCGCTGCCAAGCTTGGCGTTGACGATGAAGTCCCTTCCAATGAGGGTGCTGACGCATCAAGTGCGTAGAGATCCAGTTTGCCCAAGGTAGTGAATTATTTCCAGCGGCGTGGCTGTTGTGCAAGTAGGTAGGGCCCCGTGGATGCTCGTTTTGGTTCGCGCGTTCGACTGTTATGCGTTTTACTTCCCAGTTCGCGAGAGAATCAAAGCAGAGCAACAGACGAGAAAAAGTTCCGAGTTGGTGATAATGAACGACAGTGTTGCCACCTCTCACGACAGTGTTTGCTGTAAAAGCTTCTTCATTGCTCATGATAATTAGATTTTGGTTCCTAGATCAATCTGTTGGAGTAAGCGACAGTTGGCAGTCCTACGGTGATAGTGGGTTGCTGTTGGACAGCAGTGCATTGAGAAGACAAATCAAAGCTGGGACGAAGGTCGAGACGCTGCACTGGAGAGATGCAGTGAATGCAGTCGAAGACTCCGTCTAAGTCCCAGGAGAAAAAGGGTACGACAAACGGAGCAGCAGGAGCTCTCCATGTACATGTGAAGATAGCAGAATAGGAGCTTGGAGCTCAGTCCGGAAACTAACGAACAACCAACAAGTTAAAAGTTTTCAAGCTTCGGTAACGGCTAAAGGGTAGAATCGCATTAGGGTTATGAGCCCAACTGCAAATCCGAGCAGCAAGAGTGAGAAGATGTCCAAGGAAGACGACGTTTCGTGGACCAAGGACGACAAGCCGAAGAGTTGGAACGGCAGGGACTGGCCAATGTACAAGAACGTGATGTTGCGGTACCTGGGGTGCTTCAAAGTTGATCCGGGTGAGTCTGACCTGGACGACATCGCAGAAGGAAGGGTGGTCCCGACAGACAAGTGGAGTGACCTGGAGAAGAAGGTCCTCGCACGACAAGAAAAAATTCTTGGTAAGATAATTTCTGGCTCGCTTTCATGTAACCTCGCCAGGCAAGTGATGAACATGAAGAAGGGGTCAGAGATGTGGGCGTATCTGGCAAAGAGATACGAGGGCCGAGAAAACGCAACTACCATGCTCTTCACGCAGCGGACGCTGCGGCAGAAACTGGAGATGGCGTTGTGTCGACCTGGTGCGGACGTGGAGAATCACCTGAACTACATGATGTCATTGCGCGAACAATTGGCAGCGTTAAATGCTGACGTTAGTGAGGCGTGGATGGTCGATTTGCTGATCAGATCGATGTCTCAATTAGGTTACTACTCGCAGCTCAGACACCTGCAGCTTATCGGCAGTGATAAGTTGGACACTCCATTGGCGGCGAAGGCCATGATCCTGACCCTGGATAAGAACGCTTTTGGTTGAGAAGCAGCTGCAAGCCCGGCGATTGGGTGGGAACCAAGCTGGAAGTGGCGGCAACCAGGCTCAGGGTGGTGCAAGTGACAAAGAAGACTGGTGCGGGCCCAGCCAAGAAAAGCCAAGGCAGCTCGCCCACGACGAAGAAGAGCAACGAAAAAGCAGCTCAAAGGCAGTGGGACTTCGAACAGAGACCTGCTTCAACTGCCACAAACCGGGACATCGGAAGTTCAAGGTGCCCCGGAGAAAAATGACGAGGATGCTGAAGGTAGCGGAGGAGCTACTACTGAAACGCATGCTAAGTTCTCTGCTAGCGTGGCGGCGCCAAGCTCTGCAGAAGGTAACGACCGGTCGTCGCGAGATATAAGTGGCGGACAAAGAAAAAATGTCCAACATCGAAAGAAGAACTTCGACGTTACGACGCGAGCAACTGGTGTTTGACTCTGCCTGCAACCGAAGCATTGTCGGAGACAAGCGCTATTTCCTGACGTATCGCACTCTGGAAGAGTCGGAGAAAGAACAAATTTACTCGATTCATGGAGTTACCAAGCCGGAGGGTGTCGGTACTATTGAAATTTGGTGGGACGCGCAAGGAAGTTGGTATCGGTGCAACTGGAGGATGTGTTCTACGCCAAGGACACAGATAACCTTATTTCTCAATACAAGATGGAGACTCAAGGGTACAAGGTGTACTATGATACGGAACGTCATATCTACTCGGCAAGAAGGATGGCGAATTGGCCATGAGTGTCCCAAGAAATGCGATTGGGATGTACTTCATCAGTGCGAAGAACGACTTTCTTGCTGGATACAACCCCAAGAAGCAACCTCAGGTGTTCGTGAATTACACCATGAGTGACGGTGTAGAGAATCTGCAGAGATGGCATGAGCGGCTGGGACACATTTGCCCTCAGCATGTCCAGATCATGGCCGACCGCAAGCTTGTGGAAGGAATCCGCTTGCAGAAGCGCGAATTTAAGGACTGTGAGCCGTGTCACTTAGGAAAGCAGAAAGCACGAGCATTAAACAAGGATCTTGAACGTGGACTGGAAAACAAGAACCAACTCGTCTTCGCGGACTTGTTTTCCGCCGAAGTCAAACGGAACCAGGTACACAGCGGTGCTGGTAATCCTGGACGCGTTCACGAGATTTATTACGGCGTATCCGCTCAAGTCGAAGGAAGCCCCAGAAGTAAACGCTTTCATGCGGCGATACATTGCATGGGTAGAGCGGCAAAGCCCTGGATTTCCGGTGAAGGAGATTGCCACGGACAACGGTGGGAGTTTTCAATGACGAAATTGATGCCTACTACAAGCATCATGGAATAGAGCACAACGAGAAGCCGCCTAAGTGCTCGCACCTGAACATGTGTGAACGACAGCATCAAACTCTGAGCGGGATGCTCAAGTCGATGATGGCGGACTCCGGTTTTCCGAGATCGTTCTGGGTTGATGCTCTGCAGAACACAGTGTACGTGAAAAATCGAGTGTATACTCGGGCGTTAGGAAAGACTCCGTACGAGGCGATGTGGGGCGCAAACCTGACGTGCACCATATCCGGCGATTTGGGTCAGTGGCGTATGCGCACACGAAAGTTGGTCGAACAGATCGAAGTTCGATGACAACTGTAGAGTCGGGTATGTGCTGGGGTACCAAGAGGGCATCTTGGGTGTAAGCTGTATTTTCCCCAAGCGCACACGGTCGGGTACGTGCTGGATGCCAAGTACAACGAAGACATCGTGTACAAGGAAAGATATGAGCAAGAGGACCAAGTAGTAGACTGGTCGTATGAAGTTGAACAGGACGACGCTATCGACGACGTCGAAGTACTCGACGAAGACACCGACAGCAGTGATTTCCAGGCTGAAGCTCAGGAGCAGTGCCTCGAGGGCGTGGAGAGCGTGTTTTACGATGCCGACGCTAAGTTTCCAACTGATGAACTGGTGTTCAACCGAGTTCGTTGTGAGTCAGAACAACGAGATGGGCAGGGGAACAAGTCGTCGGTGATGCAGTCGACAGTGAAGTCGGTGAAGAACAACGAGATGGGCAGGAACAAGTCGTCGGTGATGCAGTCGACAGTGAAGTCGGTGAAGAATCGGAGGTTAGTGATGGTGCTGAGGACGCAAGTGTTGAAGAATATGCCGATGGTGAGCCGGAAAGTGAACCGGACGTTGAGCCTGAGGACCTCGGTGAAGACGAAACAGAGCTAGCCGAAGACGGATCCGGTGCCGGCGATGACAACTCAAGCATGAGTGTAGAAGAACCATGCGTAACTAGCGAAGGTGCATACCGGTGTGCGACGGCCTCGTGCAGAAACCAGTAGCGAAGACGGAACAGAGGAGACGCCGAGGAAGCGCAGAGCTGGTCTACGTGAGTATGGTGGTTCGGAGCAGGAGTTCTCGCTGTACGCCGCTATCGCGTACGCTCTAGAAGCTTTGAGCACTGAACCTGAACAAGTCTGGCACGAGTCCGAGGTGAAGCTACCAAGGACATATAAGGCTGCCATGAGATCTCCACAACAAGGAGTGGTGGAAAGGGATGGAGGAAGAAATGGCCGCCATGGAAGCCAAGGATGTGCTAGAACTGGTGTCGGAGAACGAGATGCCCAAAGGCAAGAAGGCACTGAACACTATGTGGAGATATCAAGCCAAGTCGGATAATCTCGGCAACGTGAGACGCTTTCGATCTCGACTCGTGGCTCGAGGTGACGAGCAGGAAGCTGGGTTCGACTACGTGGATACGTTTTCTCCCGTGGCGCGCATGGCGACGCTAAGGTTATTTGTGGCGCTGTGCCTGATATTGGAACTTATTCCATATCAATGTGACGTGAATACCGCATGCTTGAACGCGCTGTTGAAGATTTTGCACTTCATCCGACACATTCCTGGGTTTCCATGTCCGAAAAGGCATGGTTTGGAAGGTGAAGCGCGCGCTCTACGGATTGCACCAGTCGGGACGTGAGTGGAATGATCTCATTTCAAACTGGTTAACAGAGCGAGGATTCACGCAGTGTACAACAGAGCCGTGCTTGTTTTCTATCGAAGGGCAAAGTGACCACACTATTACTGTTGTACGTGGACGACATTATAGTGGCAACCAACCAGGAGCAGTACAAGGTTGATATTTTCGATAAACTGAACAAGAAGTTTGGCATCAAGGACCAAGGTGTGCTGCATGATTTCCTTGGTGTGCAGTTTGATTTCTCCGAGGACGGCGTACGCATGCACCAGACGAAGTACTGTCAAGATGTAATTGAGAAGTACGGCTTTGCTGATGCTGTAGGATGCCGATCACCGATGGAGACCACCACCAAGCTGCAAGCTACTGGTGATGAGAATGTAGCCGATATGTCTTTCGACTATCATGCAGGGCCATTGGGAGTTTGATGTACTTAGCCACAACGACCAGACCTGACCTATCCTATGCTGTGGAGCCAGCTAAGTCGGATTTGTGAGTCGACCAAATGCGAAGCATTGCGGGGCGCTGAAGCGCGTACTGAGGTATCTGGTTGCGACTAAAGAAGAAGGAATTTTCTTCAGCAGACAAGCTGCAAAAGGAACTGAGGGCCAAGGTGATCATCGATGGATACTGTGATGCAGACTGGGAAATTGTCCAGACACTCGCAAGAGTATAACAGGATACGTTATGGAAGTCGCAAGTGGTCCGGTTGCTTGGGCTGCTAGACGGCAGACTGTGGTGGCGCAGTCAACAGCAGAAGCAAGTATGTTTCAACGTGTGAAGCGTGCATGGAAGGTCGCGGCATAGCAGAATGTGTTGATAGAGGTGCTACCGAAGAAGTATCCTGTCGAATTGCGTATTGGAGTTGATAACCAGGCTGCTCTTGCCTTGGCTACCAATCCAACGTACAGCCGCCGTACCCGTCATATCGAGTTACGATATCACTATGTGCGTGACCAAGTCAACCAAGGACAAGTAGTACTTTGGAAAATCGCTGGGGAAGAAAATCCTGCAGATGCATTCACTCCAAACTCGCGGTGCCGCGATTGATCAAGATGAAGGGTCTGCTGAACATGTCCCCACTGACAAAAAGAACGACACGCGAATGCAAAGGGAGCAATATTTCTCTAAACTACGTGACATTCCGCAAAACATGAAGGTTGTTCCGAATCGGCGGGCTGATTCGGAGGACGGCGTGTTGGAGTAAGCGACAGTTGGCAGTCCTACGGTGATAGTGGGTTGCTGTTGGACAGCAGTGCATTGAGAAGACAAATCAAAGCTGGGACGAAGGTCGAGACGCTGCACTGGAGAGATGCAGTGAATGCAGTCGAAGACTCCGTCTAAGTCCCAGGAGAAAAAGGGTACGACAAACGGAGCAGCAGGAGCTCTCCATGTACATGTGAAGATAGCAGAATAGGAGCTTGGAGCTCAGTCCGGAAACTAACGAACAACCAACAAGTTAAAAGTTTTCAAGCTTCGGTAACGGCTAAAGGGTAGAATCGCATTACAATCTACTCGACTTGGCGCTCACCGTCCAACTTAGCCGCCAATGTGGCTTCTATCCACTCGAGCTGCTTGGCCAAGTTGTCGATCTGCTTCGAGTGGCTGCTGATAGCGCTCACCATTTGTCCTTGTTGAGTGCGCAATTGTTCCTGCGTCGTGGTCGTTTGAGATAGAAGCTGAAGTAGTTGTGCCTCCATGGGGTTTACGGCAGGTGCCTCCGCCTTCTGCGTGTTGGCTGCTTCCTCTTCTACCTTTTCAGCTTCAGCTTGACGCTCTTGTTCGTCCTGTGCCTCTGCAGCAGCAGTCATGATCTCTTCAAACAGGTTCAACAGTCCACGCACCACTGTCTGCAGTTGACCCAGCACCTCGCCACATTCGAAACGCGGTTGAGCGTCAAAGACTTCCAAAGCACCAACGGTGTGGCCGTTGGATAAAGTCAACGGGATACCAGCGTAGAACGCAGCATTCTTGAGACTTTCTTGGCGCCAAATATTCCCCTTGAAGCGAACGTCTTGAGTCAAATCGGAACAGACGAGCGAATTACCACTACGACAAGTGTGAGCAGCTAACGACTGCTTTCGAGGTACTGCAGCTCCGAGACTGACGCCATATTGAGACCCCAGAACGTAGTTGTCGCGGTCTAGCAGACCAACTACGGCAACGGAACATTGGGACGCGATAGCTGCCATGTTACAGAACTGCCGTAACACACGGGTAGCACTGGGTGTAGCGGCCATCGTAACGAGTAAACTCTCGACCGACTTGAGACGCTCCGTTTCATTCTCCAAATGTTTGGCCGTCACGAATCCAGCACTGGCAGGTGGATCTACAGGATACGAGATCTGTAGGAACTCGAGAATCGGACTGCAGCTTTCGTTCTGACAGTGAATACAGAATTGGTCGGAAGATCCTGGAGTCGGAATCGGGAAGCCACTGGGTCTGCGACTCAAGCTGTTGCCCATTCCATCGCTAGTTGACGATGTTGAAGTGAGTACATCACTGGCACTCTGCGATGTCTGGAGCGGTGGGTTTCCTTCCACCACATCGTCAGTCTCGCTCATGAAGCTGGCGTTGGAGCTGAGTTTACAACTAATGCAGACACGCGACGAAGCGACTCCTTCTGCTTCGCTGTTCAGTCTTCGGATCACACTGCAGTTGCTGCAAATAACTGCACGACATTGACGACAGTGATGTCGTCTACGCAGCGGGTTGAACGACTTGGTGCACACCGCACATTTCCTAGCTTTCTTTTCCGCCACACTATCTGGCGTAGGAGGGATGCTGTTGCTCACACTGAGCGTCGAAAAGCGCGCGGCTTCATCGTCCGAGCTAGGAATGAGTCCGACCCCACGTCCACTATCCGATGAACTGGTTGATCGGTCCAGAAACGTCGAGCTGGAAGCAGCACGTCGACTCCCACTCGATACGTTACTGGCAGCTGTGAGAGAGCTCGCATCGACTGCGTCGGGACTTGCAATGTACTTCCAGAACTTGCGGGAGTCCATGTACTTTAAGAAGTGGGCGACGTGGTAGTCGTCTTCGGTATCGTGGAGGCTTTCCATCTCACTACCAAGTGCAATGATCACGAACGGTTCGGGTGAATCGGTGAAGTCTCGATCCCACATGACATGGTGCAACAGGTTCATGGAAACCAATTGGCGACAGAAAGCAGCTCCTGTGACTCGGTCGGGTACGTGTCCTTGACTTACAAGAAACGTCACGATGGACTCCCCCGTTGCACACTTCACCGTTAAGTCGGACCGGATGCGAATCGGGTGCAACATCAAGTCCTGACGCATTTTGTTAGTCACTGGAGCTAACTCGCGGACACCGAAACGAGGATCAAGCCCTCTAGGACAGGCTAAAATCTGCAGGTTAGTAGAGATCACCTGCACCCACAGGTCTCTGTCTTTCCGAGATTTCGTACGGAAATTCATCTCCGTCTTGGGGAGTAGCCCGCCATTGCAGGTCAAGTCGAATCGCCTTGGGAACTTGGTGGAGGCCTCTGGATTTGAAATGTCCGTGACGGTAACACCGAGACCGAGCTCGACGGCTCCTTGGCGAGCGGAATCTCGCTCTCGTTTGTAGACGCAGATCCATCTGCCTTCGAGCCGTACAAAGCTGTCGGACCAAGTGGAGAAGGCACCCGCTTTGAACTTGACTTCGAGCGGCCCGGCCAGCAATTGAAGGGAGCCGGGCGACGGCATCTTGTGCAGCGGACGATATTTCTACGAGTGGCGAGGGATAAGAAGGCGACAGGAAGAGAGCGAGCGTGGTGGACTAAAGTCAACACCGCCAGATGGCGCTAGCAGAGGGCGTCGAATTCAGAAGCTGCACGCCAGCCGCAACCGGGTAGAAGCACAAAGGGGTCACTTGATGACTGGCGTGACTCGTGACAGCACCACCTGCAGACACTCGACTCTCTCCCTACGTTCGTGGATGTGCAGTACCAAGGATAGTCGAAGACTCTGATGGTGCGAGATTTTGGTGCTTGATATATTTAGAGGAGGGCTTTGAAAATAGTTTTGCCTTCTTCTGAGGAATGGAGTCAAGTATGGACGGATGTGATGTTGGAAAGAGACGGCATGGCATGAAGGACTTAAACCCCACCAGATGAAGATGATAGCGAAGCGTGGGGCAATATCCTCTCAATACTTCCACTGGAAATTCCATACATATTACGCGGAAAACAGAACGCTCCGGATGTGTTTTGAATGTTCGGCGGTGGCACACCGAGTGAGGCTGCATGTGACCACAAGCCAAAGTTTATGGACTTGGATGACCAGCATGTTCAATTTGGTGGGGCCCAGTTGGCGAGGATGTAACGCTGCTAGCGGGCATCTTGTTGTCTACTAGTATTAATGCAGGTATCCTTTGCATTGTGGCGGACGGATTCATTGGCCACGAGTCGTGCATGTAGAGGTCACCTCCAGAGGGAATGGCCTAAATGAAGTAGCCCTGCATAAAAGCTCGATCTCAACCACTTTTCAGTACATGCAGCCTTGCGCAACTCTGAGCACCGTCAATGTTCTTGTTCGTGTGTGGTGCTGCAGCATTTGTACTGCAGGTGCCGCTGACGTATGGTGTACGTGTAATTGTATATAGATCACACTGTAGAAGGGAAAGACATGTTAAACGCACCGAAGTGACTCACAGTTTCGAGAATCCGTTTCTGTATATTCAGTTTTTGTTTTCTGCAACCGTGTTACTAAATCTCCAATGCTGCTATAGTCGAAGCCAGAGGTGTTCATATTTAAAAAAGAATAGTATCGAACGGTGAAACGAGAATCTTCTCAAAACACCACCTCTTTCTTTTTTTTCAACAGCCAATAAAATTTGACCAAGCTCGTTTATTGGCTAAAACACTTCGAGTAGCTCCGATCCAGCCATCCATCATTTATCGACTTGAGCGATGGCATCGGAAGCGCGCGCCGTCGAAACGGCCTTGGCCCGCAACCTGCTGTCGTCGGTGCTCGCTCTCGCGTTCCCCAGTAACTTGGAGAGCGACAGCGCAGCTATGGAGACGTTTCTGACGCAGCAGAAGGCGTTATCTTCCGCTCTGGAGCGCCACAACGTGTTTGGACTGGTGACGGACGGCAAAGCGCTGAATAAATGGCAAACCAGGCTACAGCAGCTCGTGGAAGGCTCGTCTTCTGCTCGCCGCATTGGCTGGGAGCTGTTGCTGACTACGACGCGTCAGAGTCCGCTGGAACGACTTGAATCTCTAGCCGTAAAGCTGTTGGAACAGATCGTGAAGGTTCTGAAGCAGCAACAGTCCTCCAAGACTGAAGATGACGACGCAGAGGAAACCTCCACTGCTGCTTGCGGGGTGGCACAGGCTCTGCTACTTCATGTGCACAGATTTAACCCGGACACGCGCCGCGAAGTGCTGGAACTGCTTGGAAAGCTGATGCAGCCATTGGTAGCTCTCCTTTCGAGCAAAAGACAGAACAGCAAAATTTCGTTGGTGGTTGCTCAATTGGATCTGGTTGCTACGCTATTGCATATGTCTCCCAACTCGTTAAGAACGTATGCGGTGAAGATCGAGTCGGCTTGTGTTGGCGCACTGTTCCCTGCTGCCGATGGAAGTGACGACGATGAGGTGGTGGCACAGAAGGCGACGGTGTGTCTGGCACTGCTGTGCAATGCCTCAGACAAACCACAGCAGGTGTGGACACAAATGGCTCAGAAGGCGCTGGAGGCTGCGCATCAGCAACTTGACCTGCTCGCTGGAAAGCGCACCACAACGCCATCGATCGAAGGAGTGACCGGAAAGAAGCTGTGGGTACAGGGAGCGGCGAGCCAGAGTTTACCTATTTACCAGCGTGCAGAGGTGACGCTGGTTCGGATGGCACGTGCGCTGAGTGCGTTGCACGAACTTCTTAGTGCTCGCACTGCCACCCTGAATCGTGGTCAAATTTCAGAGCGGGAGGTGCAGCAGATGCTTCCTGAAATCGTGAACTTCGCTCGACGTGCGATGGGAGTTCGTGCGCACGAAGTGGGTAAGCAAACGGGTGTGTCGGATGATGGTGTGCGTCTCCCGGTTAGTGTTGTGTATGCAGTACTGCCGCGTGTTCATGCACAGGCACTGAACGCGTTGAATGCGGTGGTGGAGCGCGCGGGTATCTGTGCTCTGCGTCATGCCAGCAAGATCACACGTGTGCTTCTGCTCGCGTCGGAAAGTGTAGGCGACGGCGAAGATCTCTGTGCGCTGGCTGATGTCACGGCAGTGTGTGCTCGACGTCTGGGTGCCAGCACAGTCGAAAAACTTGGTGTGCCTTTGCTGAACGAGTTGGTCACGCGTTGCAAGCGTAGCCTGGATGAAAAGACGAACACTGCTAGCACCTCGAACAGCGTGGCGAAAGCGCTGGCAGCTCAACAAAACGACTCGAAGAACAGTGGAAGTAAGAGTAAGAAGCGGAAGCGTCAAGCTGCTGCAGCAGCAACACTTGCAGCTCTAAACGGAGGTAACGCGGCCGCAGGTCAAGCGAGCTTTGTGTCTGTGCGTGACGAGGCAGTTGTTGCGCGTACTCTTGAAGCTGTTCTGACGTCTATAGCCAGCTGCGTGAGCGTTTATGGGAGTTTGTTGCCGGAGGAGAGCCGTTCTTTGGCTAGTGAAATGGCGGTCAAGGCTATTCAGCGCCGGCATGTGGTGGGGTCCAGCCACGTCCACAGTGCCATCGACCCTGTTGCACTTGCTCTTCTCTCGGATGCGGTTACTGTTGATGCCTCTGGTGCGCACGGAATGAACTTGCTTCGTGGTCTCCAATACTGGCAGCGTCGGATTATTGGCAGCGGTGGTGCTGCATCTGCACTTCAGCTTGTGGCTCTCAATGCAGGCGAGGCGATGCTGCATCCTCGCGCACCCCCAATGGCTATCAACTTCCAGAAGAACGCTAGCAAAGAGCAGGAGGACCGCCTCTTTGGAGCTACAGCGAAGATGTCGAAGGAGTCTTCTTTCCTGGGGGATGCTATGGACTGGGATGAAAACGAGCCCGAAGAAAGTGATGGAGAGGAGACTCAGGAGAAAAAGAATGAAGCAAAGCCTGAGGCGCCCACTGTGACCGAAGAGGAAGAGGAGGAAGAAGAGGAAGATTACGACGATGCCCGGCCTGCTGAACCAAAATCAACACCGATGCAAGTTGAAAAGGAGGAGGAGGAGGCTAGTAAAAGTGACGAAGAGGACGCCGAGCCAGCTCCGAAGCGTTCAAAGGACAGTGATGACGAGAAGAAGCCTGTTGCTACGGTGGAGTCTGACGATGACGACGATGATTTCCCGGACATCGTCGTAGATGATGATTAGAGGTAGACCTGGTTTCTGCAGGTTAGTGGTTTAGACATGCAGCTGAGATGCATTTCAATAGACTTGACTTCACTTTAGAAAACAGTGACGTTTTATTTTACTAGGCGCTGAGGTGGAGATAGCCCTCCTCTTCCCGTGAACCCGCCGGAAGCAAAGGCGAGCTCATGGAGGCGTCAGCGCTCAGCAGAATCTCGTCATCTGCGTCATTTTTACTAAACTTGTTAGCACTTCGACGCCTATCGCCCAGCTTCCCACCTCCGTTGGCTTTGGAGTCCACTGACGCAGAATTGTGCTGTACCAGAAGACCAACTCCAACGGCGATCGAAAGCAACGCCAGGGGATAGAACACTTTATCTGCTGTCGGGAACGGATCGTCATCATTCTCGTAAAAAACGGCGCCTCCAACGACGCTAAACGTGATCCAACAGGCTTGAAAAATGGGGAATACAGTCATGATATCCCCCAATGTCGTCGCCATATTGAGGAAATGAGTCTGCACTAGGATACACACGAACATCCCTCCAAGGAAAATGTAGGTCAGCCCATACTTGAACTGGTTCTCGCCCTTCAGTGTAAGAGCAATCATGATAGCCGAACATTTAGCCAACAACACCGACATAGCACCAACAATACCCGAACATATCGCGTAGTAGTACGGCACTCGAGACTCACGGGCGTCAGCTTCCGCGTCCGCTTCAGCTTCTTCTGCGTTGGTGGAGTCAATCAACTCTCTCAACTCCCTACTCATTGCAGGAGGGTCCACAAGGCCCGTAGGCAGAGGTGCAGGTGAAGTTGTAACTTGAAGCAGCTTCACTTCCATATCCAGAAGTCTCTGTTCTAGTCTCTGGACCCGAAGCTCGATTTCCTATTGTAACGACAACAAGTTCACAATGAAACTTACATTTCACAGCACAACAGTAGAAAACTGCCAAACCTTCATAAGCTTCTTCTGACGCTTGTTTGACCAGTAGACTTGATTCTTCAGCCGGTTGGCAACTGAGCCTTTGATGGTGGCCAGCATACTCACGGCACACACTCCAACGCAAGTGATATATACCACAAAAGCTGCAGAACCATAACAAAAAAAAAACACTTATCAGAGATCCTAAAAAAACAATAATTGTCTCCCACTACTCACGTGTTCGGACGAATCTCTGTTCCAGTTCCGGTAGAGGATATTCAACATTCGGCTCTGCAATACATGCAATCATCACCACACCCATGATCACGAACAATACGCCGCCAATATCCGTCTGCATCATTAAAAAAAAATATCAGAAAAAGCTTAAAAAATAAATAAAGAGTCCCCACCGTGTAGAGGTTCTCCCCATTCATACATTGAGCTGTGATGACGTTAGCCACAAGCGTCGAACCTCCACCTAATGCCGCTACAAGCGACTGCGTAGCGAAGCCAAACGCTGCGAAGTCTCCCAAACTTCCAAGAACTACAAGAGAGAACCCTACCCACCACACAGGACGGCGAATATAAGGTCGACGCTCGCGCACAGGCCGTGTAGCTTCACTCGAGTGCGAGTATTTCTGGATATTTACACCCAGGTTGGACACCACGGAGGCCACCACGGCCAAGCCGGCGCCGAAGGCCTCCCACGCCTTCATTAGATCCAGGAATGACTGGGGAGAATACCCTCTGTTTTGGGTTCATTATTTTTTTATTTTGGGTTCTTCATGGGTTGCACTCGATCTTGAAACGGTCGCTTGACTATTGTTAGCCGTTTGCCGCGTCCTCTCCATCTGCCGCCTCCTGGTGCGCATTTCGTCGGCTTGGGACAGAGCAACAGTGGTGAACGCAGCGGCGATTAAGGCGGAAGATGAATCGCTACAAGGTCACGAAGCAGCTGGGCGATGGCACCTACGGGTCTGTGCTCAAGGCCGTGAATCGCCAGTCTGGAGAAGTGGTGCGTGGGTTTGTTTTTGATTGGAAAGGAGGTGACAGAGGAAAGACTAAATGGACTTTTTTGGTTATCTATAGGTGGCGATCAAACGTATGAAGAAGAAGTTCTACTCGTGGGAAGAATGTATGCAGCTACGAGAAGTCAACGTACGTGCAGAGGGGAGTTTCTGAAGAGAGAAACTATGGGATTATTGACAAGAAATTCTTTGTTTGTTGCAGTCGTTGAAGAAATTGAACCATCCCAATATCATCAAACTCAAGGAGGTAATTCGAGAGAATGATGAACTCTACTTCGTCTTCGAGTACATGGAGTGCAACCTGTACGACACAATGAAGAAACGAGATCGGCACTTTCCAGAATCCAAAATACGCAACCTCATGTACCAGATGCTCCAGGGTTTAGCCTTCATGCACAAACACAGCTTCTTCCATCGAGATATAAAGCCTGAAAACATGCTGGTCAAAGGCGACACCGTCAAGGTTGCAGATTTTGGCTTAGCGAGAGAGATTCGATCACGTCCGCCCTTCACTGACTACGTGTCGACGCGTTGGTACCGAGCCCCGGAGGTTTTACTGCGATCCACCACGTACAACTCACCAATTGACGCGTGGGCCATGGGCTGTATCATGGCCGAGATGTTCACTCTGCGACCACTATTTCCAGGTAGCAGCGAAGGCGACGAATTATATAAAATCTGTTCGGTACTGGGGAATCCAACGCATAGTACGTGGCCTGAAGGTATGAAACTCGCAGCGCAGATGAACTATCGTTTCCCACAGTTCGTACCGACGTCGTTGGCCCAGTTGATTCCTCACGCGAGTCCCGAGGCCATTCAACTAATGACAGATCTGCTGAAATTCGATCCGAACCAACGACCGACATCCAGTCAGGCGTTGCAGTACCCATTTTTCCAAGTGAACGTGAACGTGACAACACCGTTGAGTGTATCAACACCCAGTGGGAACAGTCAACAGCAGTATGAAAGGGCAGAGTCGACGGAGAAGATGGCAACTTTCACGCCACCACAGAAATCCTCAGGGAGTCAACGCAGTGGAAGTGGGCAGTATGGTCGGAACCAGCAGTCCGTAGCGGACGTTGGAAGCTACACCAGCTTACGACAACAAGCTGCAGTCGTATCAACAACTCCCTACGGATTGCCGCGTGTACCTCAACGGAATGCGATGGCAGCAGCAGGTAGTAGCGTTCTCGCTGGTGGAACACCGACAGGTCGAGCTCTCGACAGCGGCAACATGGGCGACACACAGGGAAGTCGATACACGCGTCAAGCAAGATACGCACCAGGTATGGCTTATCGAGGCGATGGTGATGGAGCAACGTATTCGGGCGGACGGCCTCCGTATGTGCCTCCTGGGGGAGGACTCCCATTAGCTGCTGTGGGTGGAGGTGGTGCTGGTGGGGCTGGACTTGGAGGATACAGCAGACACAACTATTGAATCGCAGTGAGGAAACGGAAGCGCATCGATGTGAACGAGGAGCACCAAGTAGGCAGTGGACGCCATTCGTGTCGCGCTAGAACGCTTAGATAGAGAGAACAGGTCCGTTCAAGTCCAGTCTCGACTCAGCAGCAAGTACAACTACCCAACCAACACAACGTAAGCCATTATTTAGATCTTCCCCCCATGTCTGCCTATGAATCCTCTTTTCTTCTCGGTCCTGAGTATCCTGCAAAAAAATAGTCTCTTGGTCTTGTAGCTTTTGCTGAGTCGTTCTTCCTAGCTTCCTTAGCGTCTATTGCTGCACACCGGCACCAGCAGCAGCCTGGTCCATGATCTCCTTCTCCACCTGTGCCATCTTGACGCCCAGAGTACTGTAAGCTTGCATGTATTTGCCAGCGCAGCGGTCAATGCAGCTCATTTCGCCCACATTGAGCTGGCCGTCGTTGTACTTGAACTTGCACTTCTGGAAGCACACGCGCGACAGGCGCTCGAACAGGTCCGCATAGGACGCCATCTCCACTTTGGCCATCATAAGCTGCGACTGCTGCGAAGGCTGCTGGGGCACGGCCGGAGCCGCGCCACCTCCCATCATTCCTCCGAAGTTCATGGTGCTAATTGATTTAGAGACCTCGAAAATGATAGGGTGTTGGTGGTGTGGACAACAAATATCTCTTTAAAGAGGACCTATGTTATGGCATATTGGTACCTTGAAGCGACACATCAGAGTGATTGTCATTGCCATGCGAGTACAGAATGAGAGCGAGCGACAGCTTATCGTGGCCAACGAGGAGCTTTCCAGCCTTGAAGACGTCGTGAGGATCATGCCAATGGTGCAGTATCTCAATGTGGCCGTAAGCATCTGCCGTTAATGTCAATTATGTGGTAATAGAGTTTGAATTTTCAGTCGTTGTGCGGAACAGTTCAACTGCCTCAGTAGTTTGAGTGAGCTGCAAAAGGTTGGTCATTTTGAATCAAGGCGTTGTAGATCACTTTATATTAAGAGTCGTGTTACTGTAGCTGACGGAGCTGCGTAGTCTGGATATCTCGCACAACTCTGTGGAAAGTCTGCAAGAGGTGGCGACGCTGTCGAATTTATTAGTGCTCAAGTGCTCGAGCAACCGCATCACCGATCTGAGCTGGTTAGTGGAGCTTAATCACCTTGAAGAGCTGTGGGTCAGAGATAACCGCATTGCGAACGCACAGCTTGCGCATTTGCAGCAACTCACTGCGCTCCAAACGTTAGTTATTCACCCGAATCCCTGCACTGAACGTGACGATTATGTGTACGACCTTACTCCCTTTTCATTCCTACACTAGATGAAGTTTGATGATGTATGTTATTTACTTTCTCTTGCGGTAGACTAACGATTCTGAAGATCCTTCCATGGCTGCAACGCGTTGATACCGTTCTAGTCACAGACGAACTTCGAGAGGAAGCCAGAAATGCTGAGGAGAGAGAGACGTTGGGTTCAGGAGCAACTGATTGCTCTCTCTTTTCTCTTTCAGGCCGGTCGGAAGGTAGGGAGCCTAGATTATCGGGCCGAGCATTTTTACTACTTCAAGTATGAGCTTACGTATTTTTTCGTAGATCTAATGTCGAACGAAGACCATTTAGAAGACAGAACCGCTACAGCCCCGGCACCTAGTGAGCCAGTGAAGAAGAGAAAGCAGGTATGCTACATCTAGTTTTTATTTCCTGGTGTTTTACTCACCCATATGCAGTTGACAGCCGAAGAAATTATGCGCGCCTTCCCAGTTCAGGAATTTATCTCTCTCGATACTAACGGGGAATCTGCGGAAGTATTGAACGATCGCTTAATGAACCCTGCAAGTGAACTGCCAAAACCCAGTGTGGTTGTAGCAGAAGTTGAAGACAACCAAAACGAAACTTCTACTGCTGGCCAAGCGCGTATTAGCAGCAAAAAAATGCTGTCAAGTGACGATGATGTCGAGATCAAACGAACTGGCATACTGGATTCAGTACTCACACTCCCGACATTTGACAAGGACAGTTTTCTTCAGAAAAAGAAGCTTCAACCTCAAGTACCTGTCAATAACAAATCAAAGCAACACACAAAGCCCAAAGTTTGGGCTTTGGGCCCCAAACCAGCTACATGTACAACTGAAAATCCCGATGAAAAATTACCATTTCACCAGAACGAGGAATACTCTGTGGCCTATCCTAACAGTACGGTTACTGCCATTCAAGTGCGCTGTGATGGCTCGGCAATTGCTCGGTGGCCTTCTGGAAGTGTTGCTGTAAGTGTCGACTTTGAGAGCTCCTCAGACCGTAGTGGATACCGTGTATATGCTGCCCACAAGGATGGCGAACTAGCGTTGAGCTTCAACCCTGCAGGCGTTGGATTTTTGAATGCATACCCAAGCGGAAAAACGTTGTTGTCTACTACTTCCGATGGAAATGGGTTGCTATTTGACCTGGTCACTGGTGGGATTCTTCGGCAATGGGATTCGCAGGGTAATCTTCGAGATGGTTCATGCCAGCTAGCTGATACATTGGGAAATGAACCTGACGGATCTCTTTTATGCCGATTGAGTGAACATCTTGCCGTTAATGTTCGTTTGGTAAACTCTCAAGAAGCTTCAAGGCGCAATTTGATAGCCTTGAACATATATTTTGCAGGGGCGTCAGGAATTCGCCATGCTTTCGTCAATTCTGCAAATCGAGCTGAACCTTGCAGTATCGATGCTTGCGACTACGCGTTAGGAAAAGTTTCATCAAAAGGGAGAACGGCTAGAGCTATCAAGGCTAAACCTCCTCCTATAGAGCACAGCGATTTGTTAAGCAGCATTCGCGCTGCCGTTGCTGGCCTGTAAGTAAATAAGCGAGTACGAAACGAATTCAAAAATGCTGAATGAGATTCCACGAATTTGTACAAATGAACATGAACTCTTTCAGATAAAGAACCCTGTGAGCTGCTCAGCGTCCGGATCCACATCCGAAGCAATGCTCTCCCTGCTTGAGATTGAGAGCGTATTCTCTGTTGGTTTGGGTATACAGCTCAGCGGAGAGCATTCGTTGCTCAGAGCAAAGTTCTCGGTATTTGCCCGTGCTCGCAGCCGAACCAAAGCAAACGCAACAACGAAAGCGACTGCAGATACAGCCACCGTAGCGATTCCAACGATAGCGATCACTGGGGCTGACCCAATACTCTCCGTTTGCGTTTGCAAAGCTGCTAGGGACAGTGGCTTTAACGTGCCATGAAGTGACAGCCCTTTTTGCGTTGGAATTGGATCGGGTTCCCATAGCTTGTCCAGATCAGAAGTGTCGAGTAGTTCTTCATCAGCTTGCCTAAGCATAGTTTGGATCGAGGCACCACTGGGGTGGAACGCTGGCTCAATGGATGTTATAAAGTTTAAGTTGCTGGGTTCCGCTCTGTATTCGTCCAGCGTTTTCTGGTCGACAGTTTTGTAGATCGACTGCACCATGAAAACGTCACTCCCCACTGCTTTCTGCACCAATTGTAGTTCATATGTGTACGGCCGACAGTAGTAGATATCACAACGTCCAGTTGCCTCCACTCCCGTGAGCTCGCAGCCATCGACCGAGAAGAGGTAACTGGTGATACTGTTGCTAACTCGTTTTCGAATGATGTTGATGTAGTGGAGACAAAGGCGCAGAGTGACAGTGCGAGCATAATTGCTCTGGTAGCGCACTGCATCAAGAGCAACTTGGGCGGTGTCCAACGTTAACGGCATGAACGTCCAAATCCCAGTCGCGTCGCCTTCGAGCTCCATGTCACCGACGACAAGAGGCACTGGAGCTGTATCATTCGAGAAGCTGGAAGCCATGCCTGTCTGCTCTGGATCCGAGCGGTTGGTATGAACAGTTGACCGCCAGAGTGACTCTGTCGAGAGCTCTGCCGTTCGCACGAGTCTCGTTGAGAAGGCATTGAACGGTGGGGAACTCTTGTTGAGGGACTGCGACTTTTGGTGCAGAGATCTCTATGCCTACTACTTGAAGCTCAGCTTCAAGACGATAGGAAACAAATGAACAGGGCAAATGAAAGCAACAATTACAACTCCAATATGGATTCACTCTACTTGACATTCAACCAAAGAACTCAACCTTCTCAATATCTGCTTGCGGGTCAGCAGCACCGCTGTCTCTACTCATCACGGACAGGTTTTCAGTGGTATTGAGAGTGCTTCGTAGGGGAGAATACTCCTGCCCCACCGCGCATGATGCAGTTGTTTCCTTTCTTCTAGCACGCCACCGAACGACAACGAAAGCTACCACGAAAGCGATAATGGATACCGCCACTGCAATGATCCCAACGACTGCGACTGCTGCAGTTTCGGGAGATCCAGATCCAACAGCAGTAGCTCTCTCCGGTTCGGGGGTATCCACAGCTCGTGGTTCAGCTCGGAGAGAAATAGGTTGAGCAGCGACGTTCTCCACTTTCAAGGAGTTTTCGTCAGAGGTCCAAGCAATGGGCTGTTCGTCGTCAGTATCACCAGGTCCAGGCTCCGGTTCTTCTTGCCATTGTGCTGGTTCAACGTTCTGCTGAATGGTATCCGTCTGCTTTATGACTGTATCCAACTCAGTCCCGGGCTCAGCATCAGTAGCAGTGACGAAGTCCAAGTTGCTATTTCCTCTTAGATCGACCAACGGTTTCTGATCGACCGTCTTGTAAATCGACTGCACAATGAACATTGTACTTTCGCAAAAGACGGGAAGTTCCGTCTTTTGCGTAAGTTGCAGTTCGTACGTGTATGGACGGCAGTAGTAGATATCGCAGCGTCCTGTAGGCTCCACCTGCGAGATTTCGCAGCCATCGACCGAGAACACGTAGCTCTTGACTCCACTAGTCACTCGGGTGCGGATAGAATTGACGTAGTGAAGACAAAGGCGCGTCGAAACAGAACGACCATAGTTTCTCTGGTAGCGGACAGCATCCAGAGCAACTTGGGCGGTTGAGGGAGTCAACGATACGAACGTCCAAGGTTCAGCCAATGTGTCAAACAACCTTGAGCTGCTGTCCATTTCCTCTTCGGACGCAACATTGTCAGTTGAAAAGAGCCATAGCTCGTTGTCTTGATCTCTATCTCCTTGGGAAATGCCGGAGTTGGAGCTCTCTCCATCACAGCGGGCAGGATCTGGTGACTTTGAAGATTCCGTGGATAAAAGCAGCGGTTGACTGACAGACATGTTGGCCTTCAAGAGCTTTGGAGATTTTGATCTCTTGGTTACTTGCCTTCTTGCTTGCTGCGTTCGTAATGATGAAATCTTTCACGAGGCACTTGGCGGTGAGCAATGGAGAACTGCTGGAAAAATGGGCGGCTCTTCGACCGTGGCCGGACAGGCGATATGCATGGAGCTCATGAGATCCAGTACTCTCTACAGTCGTCTCCGTTTCTTACTGAAGACCTGTTGACCGTCCACGAACATCAACTGAATGAGGACTCGGCGTTCTACATCGTGGCTCTCATTTCCTTCTTGCGGTGCTCGACTTTCTTCAAGCCGTTGAGTATTTTGATCACAATGACCAGCCTGCAATGACCAGCGTGCAAATTCTTGTCGAAATACCCGTTACGGTTGCCACCCTGATCAACCTCACTTAAGGCCGGAGCTGTCAACAGTAGCAGGAGCTAAGGATGGCGACAGAGCTTCAAGGCGACAGGAAATGTACACACATGAACGTTGTAAAGTCTCGCCGCTCATATTTGCGCAACACATGCACCATGCACCTTCATTTTGCTGCTTGCTTCTCGGCTTGCTCTGTGGTAGTGGCTTCCCAACTTACTGGTCACGGCTGCTAATGGGGTTGTAGCGGAATCGATCGCGACGTCCCTGGTGCATCTTTAAAATCGCCACACCAGCCAGCACCACGGTAAAGACGCCCAACATCGAGAGCACTCCGGCAACGGAACCTTCTCCCTTGGTCTCATCCACTTGTGTCTCAGCATTTTCCACTGCCAAGAGCTTCGTTGTCTCGCCTTCAGCCAGCCACGGACGGTCTGGGTGGCGGCGCAAAATATACTCGTAGCGGTCGGTGGTTGCACCCGCATTCTCGTCAAACAACGGTGTTCCGCCCGTGTACATTACAGTCGCTGAGTCCCCGTACTGGTTGAGACCGTTGGATTCAATCCACGCATCTACCGCCTTCTTCTCGTCCCCAGCCACTTCTGGAGCTACACCAAGAAGCATCAACACCAAACAAACGTTAATACCCAACAACAATATAGTAACAAATGAAGAATAGAATTGCATTTCTTATGACTGTTCCTCCTACAAAAAAGAAGACACAACAAGCACCTTACGTACTTTGCTGTGTCGTGCCTTGCAGAATAGCCTCCCCACTTCCACTAGCACTCTCCTCACTGGCTGCACTGGTTGACGTAGAAGTGGATGGTGCTTCAGCCTTGATGCTTGTAACCTTGAGCGTGTCAGTCCACGTTTGCTCGAAGATCTGCACCACGAATCCTGCCAACTCGCAGGATGACAACGTGGACGCAGAGCACTCGCCGTCCGAGCTCGTGACGTCGCAGCCGTCGATATGGAAGCGGTAGTTTGTGCCGGCCACCACTTGCGTCTCAACAGAGTTCACTTCGGAGAAGCACACGCGTGTGTCACCCACCGACTTGGCGTAGCTGCTGCCGCTCAGCGCGGTGTCCAGCAGCTTCGTGTTGTCCTCTGTCACGTTGGATGTGTGCCAACCTCCCGTCATGCCGATGGTCACGACGTTGCGTGCCGATACGAGGGCGGGGAAGGCCACGAAAAGAGGGAGAGCTGCGTGCATATTCGTTCTGTAGCTGTTTTGGCTGATCGAATACTGACTGGTTTTATTACTGTAGTAGCTGGCTTTTTCAAGAGTGAACCAGGTTTTGGCAGCGGCTCAAATATCCCAGCTGGGATGGCCGAAGCGATGGGACAAGGCGCATTCACTTGGTTTCACTATGGATCAGATGGTGTGGTGACACTCCAAATAGGGTTCAGGTTCTTGGGTCATGTTGAAGTGCTTTCGGTGCTCCGGTAATAGTGTACCAATCCGTGGGTAACGGGCACAGGTAGGAACTATTGTGGACGATTAGGAATTTACGCCCCTAAAAAGCAACTTTTCGAAAGACAGCACTACAAGACGGAGATCATCGACCTCACAGATGACGGCGACGGCTAAGGAAGTTAACTTGCAGTCAATTGGGGACGACAGAAGGTTGGACGGTGACTACAAGGCTACAGAGACCGGAAGATGCTGGACGACGTTGAAGTTCAAGGCCAATGGCTACGATGGAAGATCGCAGCAGGAGGAACGACTCGGCGGTGGACTAGCAGCACACAAGTGGAGTACTGGGACGGGCGACGTGAGCACGAGGAAGGGAACGGTGGAGAAGACGCGTAAGGAGTCGCCGAAGGAAGATCCTGGCGGTGGCAGCTGACATACATGTACTTAGGTTAGGAGTAGTATAGTGGGCGGCGGTAGTTAGGAGAGCTCTTTGGCGTGCGGACTGGCCGTCGAACCTCTCAGTTACGATTTCGCACGGTCGTGAGGAGTTAAGTAACTAAGACTTACGCGTGGAGTACTGCGGCAACTGGCCGGCTTCACCCAACAGCATTTTGGGGTTATCTGAAGGGAGGCCTTGTTCTGCGGTATACTGACCGGCAGGGACCTCTGGGGTAATACGTTCAGGAGGCACGAAGTTCTGAGGTACGAAGATGAGGATGCATGCGTAGTGTGGCGGGGATCGCGGCTAGCTACCGCGCAGTTGTGGTGCTTATTGATAGCGTCTCGACTAAAGGGTGTCCACTTCAACTTCAATGTGGTGGTGCATTCGTCTTGTATGATGTATATGTGTATTGGGATTAGCACGAGGACAAGCTACTAGTCTACCCAAGGCTGTAGTTGCTATCAAACGTCTTCTCCTAGCCGTCTCTACTGGACCAATGTCCACCGGGGTCTCTCTGGTGACGTGCTGACTCTAGTTCCTGCTTGCGTGACCACTGGCTCCTCCAAGTTGGAATTTCAAAGCGTAAAAAAGGAAGTAGTGCCGACATGGTGGTCATTACAGTGGCTTTCTGGGCAATGTTTCACTGGGTGAACTTTGCGAGCCTAGTCACAGAGGGCGAGAATCCTACAGGACATCCTGTACTGGGGATGGTGCAATACGGGCACTAGACAACACTGGTCTATCCAACCGGAGAGGAATGGGCAATACGGGCCTATGGTAGACACAGACACAGATGAGCACTGTTACTGATATCCCTACACAGCACAGTTTACTGAGGTTAGATACTGATGACACAGACACTGAACATACAGGTTGGTTTTGTTTTACAGATACGGAAGACTAAGTTCACGGAGAGGAATGGTACAGAGGACGGGAAATAACGCGAGAGACGAACGGGCTGAAAGGCGGTCTTCTTTCCATGACGCCATAGCTGAGGCGGCGCATGTGGCGAATCCGGGAATAGCGCAGGGAGCAGACAAGAGGGTTCCCCAAGCAGACCTGCACAGCACGGGAGGAAGTTTCATGCCAGCAGCGTCAACTGTACGAGTGGCAGCAGGCCATACACCTAGGGCCAGTGGTGGAAGCGGAGGCACTGTCCTGGTTGAAATTCCTGGTACCAGTGGAGGATCACAGGGTCCACCGGCAGCACCAGTAGTTCCAGCTCATGCGGCAGCAGTGAACCTCGGTGGCAATGGCAACGGTGACGGTGATGGTGGGGACAACGGCAATGGTGGTAACGGTGAGCGGGACAGTGCACAAGGCGGTGGAAACGGAGGACAAGGCCAAGCAGCAGCAGCAGTACCCGCAGGAGATGGCGGTGGAACAGGACTTGGAATCCATGGAGATCAAGCACCAGCACCTCCAGTACCACCAACGCCTCCAGTACAGATAGCACCACAGTACTTTGCAATGCCACAGGCGCCACAGTGGATGTATCAGGCACCGAGTCGTGAAAAGAAGCTTCGGTTGCCAAAGTTCAAGGGTCTGGGAGAGCCAAAAGTTACGGTGAAGGCCTGGTTAAAAGCGGTCAAGAATGAATTACGCCGACAAACTGCAATCTTACGCACGGATTGGCGAGAACATGAGGTGTTCATTGAAATGGTTGCGAGCCTGGAAGGTGAAGCCCTCATGTGGTACGATACGGTTGAAGACGCATTCAGCAGACGAGAGGATCAGACGTTTGGTAATTTGAGTCGGATGATGCGGGACAGATACATGGTGAAGCGTTCGAACCCGGAGGTAGTCGCGAGACTACGACAGCGACGTCAACAGCGAGGCGAGTCTCTAGTAGAATACGCACAGAAGCTCCGCGAGATTGCTTCCAGTAATCCGGTCGACGAGGTGAGTGGTTGGTTGACTCGTTCCTGTCCGGTATGAACAACACTTGGTGCTCGACGTTGGTTCGTGGACATCGGCCGGCGACTTTGAACGAAGCGCGGTGAACCCGCTGTGGATCAGGTTGGAGAGTACGGAGAAGGTTATGGGGTGGACCTCGCTACAGCGATGCGAGCACACGACGAACGGGCAGCATCGGCAGGCGCCGTCCCAACAGCCTTGGTCCCAGATTTAACACGGATTCAGCAGATCTCAGTGGCAGGTGGAAACTTGGGGAGTGTCGTGTCAGGATATGACGACGTGGGCTTGGCTACTGGACCTCCGCCACGGTATGACGTTGAAGGACGACTAATGGTGCCTCAGGGAGGTGCCACACTTCAGAGTGGTGGTCAATGGAATGCGGTCATCCCAGCTGGATACAAACTGGTACCGGAAGAGACAGTGACGGTTCAAAGCAGCCAGTACGACAACTCCAGCAGCAGCTACGGCACGGACAGCAACCCATACCCGATATACGACAGCTAACCAGCGAACGGATGCGAATACTCGACAGAACCAGCGGCAGGGACGTACGCTCCAGATGGAAGCTCGGGGTACTTCAGCAGCAGACGCAGCAGCAACTAGCAGCAGCGTTGGAACAAAGGAAGAAGTTACGGAAACAACGAGCCGCTTCGAACGCGCGAAGACCGTTTACGCAACCACCAGCAGTATTTGAACAGAAGATCTCAGCAACAGCAACCAAACCGGACGGCAACAGCGAAACCCGATGATATGTGCTTCTACTGCCACGGATTTGGGCATCACGCGCACGCGTGTGCACGCATAGAAGGAAGACTCGGAAGAAACCAGCCCTGTGGTGAATCAGAACAGTGAGACCAGCAGCCAGAATACGGCTGGCGGTACGGGAAACGGCTCGCGGGTGTGGGGCCCCGGCCCAGCATCACGCGAAGGACCAACAGGGAACGAAGAGCACGGGTGAGCCAAGCGCTAGCCAACTGGAGATGGAAAGACATGTGCAGTTCCAGCATCAGCTAGTAAGCGACAGCAGCACCTGGACGAGCAGTTGCCAGAAGCGATTCAGGTGACTGGGCGGAAGAGAAGACGGGAACGGAAGAAACGGGCTTACTGGAGTCGGGGTTCAACCAGGCGGGTAGTGGACCTTGGACCAGTGGAGCTAGAAACGAGAAACAGTAAAGATGATGCGGTGGCACAAGAGAACAGCGAGGTGACATCGAACCAGACAAGTGAAGAAGGAGTGCACGGTGCTGACACAGAAGAAGCGGAAGTGTTGGCAGAAAACATTCACGAGAAGAGTCCAAGTGGTGACGGCAGGCGGAACAAGCGTCGCCGAGTTCATTTTGAAGTTAGCGGGAGTTTGAACACTGGAGATGGCGGATCCTCGGCGGGCATAGAGGGCGACATCACGGGTGAAGCGCCTCTGGCAGAGCCCAAGACCCCGGATACAGACCCACTGGACGAAGAAAAGAAGACCGGACCGGATGACACCACCCAGAATCACGGACGATATTGACAAGTGGGGATGGCGGAGTCCGTGAACAACTACAGCGGCAATTGACAGGCATACTAGACGGTGAGTTGACGATCTTGGACAGTCCCGCGAGCAAGGGTCCTACAGCTTAAAGCAGCTCAGCGAAGACGTGACATTGGTGATGCTGAGGCAGAACGACGATGGGACCGGAAGGTGTCAGCTCTACAGGCACGGCGAGTACGGAAAGGAGCTGTACGTGTAGCTCGAAGACAGGTAGCAACCGTGACGACGACTGAACCGGCTCAAGACGCAGCAATTCCAGTGACTACTGACCCTCAGACGACTGTTGTGGAAGAGAGAGCCCAGCTGGATGGCGATGCCGTGCAAGTACGCGCCTCGCGAGCACGACGACGACAACAGAAGCGTCTAGCGAAAGCATGCGCGAAGGAGAAAAGAGAACTGGAACATCGCAACGCACAGACGAGGTATACGGACGACAGCCTGTACAAGTATGACGAACATCGACGCACCCACGGACGAGCAAGTACCTTACCGAGCAGTGCGGTCAAAGATGTACAGTACGCAGAACCTGGAGCTGTCAGAACGGTGAAGACCAGTAAGACACACCGGACACACCGAAGTTACGAGTATCACAGCGGCAGTACTTATCACAGTACAAGTACTCAGTGGAATGAGACGGCAGCACGACATTGTACGACTGGAAAACTACGAGCAGTGCAAGCACCGACGGTGGATCAACTACCTACAGCGGCGGTGACTGTACGAGGAAAACTGACGGCAGTGAAGCTGGACACAGGGGCTCAATATAGTGTTGCAGGAAGGAGTTGGCGCGAACACGGTACACGGCTAAATGTACCTCCTCCTGTGGACTTTATGGAAGGCTTTAGTGGAGCAGCAGTACGGGTGATCGGAGTCTATCGTTTCGTTCTTTGGACACAGTATTCGCAGAGTATGACAGTGGATGCCCTTATTGTAGACAGTGATACCGAAGATTTCCTGGTTGGAGAGGACTGGATGTACGACCATGGAGTGAAGATAGATTTCGTCTCTAGCGAGATGAAATGGTACGAGAACGACGTAAAGAAGGTCGTGCCTTTCACTGGAATTGGATCGCGAGAGAAACGTGAACGAGTGGCTAAGATACGGCTCCTGAGGACGGCTAAGATCCATACACAAACCTGTCATAACGTGGAGGTATCAGTACCTGAGGAGGACGGGAACAGTTGGCCTCTTCATCCCGAAGAAACGTAAGGAGCCCTACTTGCTTGTGGCACCGACGTTGGTGACTGTGAAGTCGGGTAAAGTAAAGGTACCGATCCTAAATCTGGTTGGCAAGACAGCAAAGTTACCGAGCAAGGAAATGCTAGGAACATGGACGCCTCTGGATGACGAGATGGAAATTCTGGATTTGGGAGGTGATCTCGAACGAGAACGTGTGAGTGAGTGGCTAGATCAGATACCGGTACAGGAGAAGCCGCTTAGCAATGAAGAGACGTTGGACTTCGGTGAAATGGATGATAAGGACAAGGAACTTCTGGTGAAGCTGCTCAGGAATTATCCAGAGTTGTTGGAACCGAAGGAGGGATGTCCACCGGCAACGACACTTGGTGTAGAGCATCACATCAACACTGGGGATGCACCACCGATCAAGATTCGACCCCGACGGTATTCGAGAGCCGAGCAGGAAGTGATTGACGCCGAAGTACAGAAGATGTTGCATGATGGAGTCATAGAAGAGGGCACGGAGCATGGGGATTCCCAGTGGTCCTAGTTCGGAAGAAAGATGGCACTGTTAGATTCTGCATCGACTACCGGCTACTGAACAACGTCACCAAGAAGGATGTGTACCCGTTACCGAGAATTGACGAAGCTCTGGATACTATGCACGGATCACGGAGATATTCGAGCCTAGACCTTCATGCGGGCTATTGGCAGGTGCCTGTAGCAGGAATGGACAAGCCTAAGACAGGGTTTGTTACTCGACAAGGATTGTTCCAGTTTGTTCGAATGCCTTTCGGCTTAGCTAATGCACCGGGAACGTTCCAGCGGATGATGGATGCAGTTCTTCGGAGGACTTACATGGAGAAGCTGTTTGGTATATCTGGACGACGTGATCATCTTTACTGCGGGATCAGTCTCGCGACACGTGGTTGAACTGGCCTGTGTGTTGGAACGGTTGTCACGGGCGGGGTTATCACTGAAACCGAAGAAGTGCAGTTTCGCCAAGACGAGACTGGAGTACCTGGGCCACAGGCTCGACGAAGCAAGGGATACGACCCTTGGAGTCATTGGTGGACACGGTGAAGCGGTTCCCGACACCGGAAAATCCTGACGAGGTGCGGAGATTCGTGCACTTGGCCGGTTATTACAGGCGGTTTGTGCCACATTTCGGGACAAAGGCCTCGCCTTTGACGAGGTTGCTGAGGAAGAGTTCGGCATGGGACTGGGGGCCTGAACAACAGGAGGCGTTCGAGGTCCTGAAGACGGAGCTAACGGAGAGACCTCTGTTGGTGTATCCAGATTTCACAAAGCCATTCAAGCCAGTGACGGATGCGTCAGTGGGTGGGATTAGGTGCTGCACTGATGCAGGACCAAGGTGCTAGTGATCAGCCGGTAGCCTACGCATCTAAAGTGAATTCGCCTACTGTAGCGAAGTACGGGATCACAGACCTGGAGTGCGCGGCCGTCATTTGGGCCGTAAAGCTCTTTCGACCATACCTGTACGGTAGAAGATTCGAGGTTAGTCACGGATCACTCGGCGCTGTCATATTTGGATGAAGAAGAAGGACCTTACCGGGCGGCCATATCGATGGGCTCTACAACTGCAGGAGTTCGACTTTCGCATAACCTACCGACCAGGTTCTACTAATGTGGTGGCAGACGCGCTGTCACGCGCTCCGGTACGGACCATGGCGGCGAATCGGCGGAGAAGCAAGCGAGGAAAGCGGCGGCAAGCTAACGCGATGACACCTGAGAACGAACGTACAGTTGGCGGCAACGGGCAACCTACTGGGGGTACAAAACTACCGTACCAACCAAGGACGCAACGACCGACATGACTCGTAATGAGTACAGTACCGACGGATGGACATCACGATGGAGGCGTAGCTGAGATACAGCAGAGGAAACCAAGACTCAGATGACGACGGTGACGGATCGGGTGACGGACAGCTCACAGATACCGAGATTTGACGATACCAGGCAGAGGACAAGTTGTCACAACGGTTACGAGGGCAGCAGCTACATAAAGGACTAACAGTTGTTGTTCGAGACGGACTGGTGTATTTACGTGAGGCGGATGGATCTTTACGGGTGGTTTTACCGGCCCCACTCCGAGCGAAGGCACTGCGAGAAGCTCATGACTCGATCTACGCGTGTCACTTGGGAACTCCACAGACGTATGGACGGCTAGAGAAGATTTACTAGTGGCACTGAATGCTTTACCAAGTCAAGTACTGGTACGAAGCTGTAGAGATTGTGCAACACGGAAGAAACGAGACCAAAGGCAGTTATACCACCGCTTCGAAGCTTGGGAGTTGGTGCAGTTGGCGACAGATGGGCGCTTGACGTAGCAGGTCCGCTACCGATCACTGCCAGAGGAAATCGCTACGTTATCGCGGCTGTCGACTACGCTAGCAGATATGCGGTAATGATTGCAACTCCAAGTCATACAGCAGAAGATATCGCAAGGTTTTTGACGGAACGTATCGTGAGTGTACATGGGCCTATGCGTGAGTTGATCATGGACGGAGCTCCAGAGTTGAATGGACTCGTGGTGACCAGATTAGTCCAGCTAATGCAGGCAAAACAGACCAAGCCTGTACCGTATCGACCTATGTTGCTAGGACTCGTGGAGAGATATCACAAGATCTGGAAGGACATGGTTTCACAGTACGTGGACGAGAAGCAAAACGATTGGGGACGATTGGATCCCGTGTGCGATGTACGCCTATAACGGAGCCCGACATGGAACTACAGGATACTCTCCTAATGAGCTTATGATGAGGAGACGGCCTCCGTGCTCCTAATGAACTACTGAGGGTGAGTCAAGTACAGCAGATCGACGGCTGGCCGGAGTATCACCGAAAGCTGGTGAAGAACATGGCATCGGCAGCAAAGATTGCAAAAGTGGTGTTAGAACGTGATCAGCTACGGCGTGAGCGGTATTACAATCAGAAGGTCAGAAACAACGTACACACTTCAAGGTGGGCGATACGGCGTGGCTCTTTAAGCCTCCTAGAGGAACTGGTGCGACGAAGCTTGCTCATCAGTGGGTTGGTCCCGTGAGATTAACAGCAGACGGAGGCTTTGACAACTGGATCGTCCGAAGAGAAGACACAGGCGAGGAATTGGTTGTTCACTGCAGCTTCCTGATCTCGTACTACAGACCGAGGAGTCAGTTGACAGCGATAGCTGACCAGATACTGGAAGACATGGCCAAGGATGAGGAGCTGTTTGGTGACGATGACGTTGAATACAGGTCGAACGACACTGCGGCGGCGACAGAACCAGCATTCGTAGCAGAAGGTGAACTTGCACCTGAATCTACGACACGTACGATCGTCAGTATTCAAGATAACGCTCAGGCAGCGGAGATGGCCACAGTACCGATAAGTGCAGCGGGTTCGAGAACGAAGGAGAACCACAGAGGACGTGACGACACGGTAGGCCAGCTTGGAGATTCCAGAATAGCTACGACGTCTGCAGAAGTTGAAACGGAGGACCCGGATAAGGGAGCAGGCACCGGACAAGATCAACGGGTACCAAATGCAATCAATACGCTGTCTACCGAAAACCAAGTAGCGATTACGGTGGCGAACAATGGCGTCACAACAACACCGGCGACGAAGCCACGAAAGCGAAAGCGCGCTGAAGCTCAAGGACCAGATGAGCAACAGGAGCAGCAGGCCAAACGACGTGCAGAAACAGAAGCGCGAGAGGCACGAGCAGCCTCGACGGAGTGCTCTACGTAACCAAACACGGAGACCAAGGAAATGGGTACAGCCTCAGAATCGCAGGGTATCAAGCCCTTCGACGACCCACAGAGACGACGACACGGCGATTAATGACGGAGACGTCTCAGCAAGCGTCAGTACTGTAGCGAACGGACCTGGAAATAAAGGTGGTGCCGCTCGAGCTTTGCGTGGACATGGACAAGGACGTTGGCCATCAGCAGCCAAAGTTATTATGGCCGAAGCAGGCGCTGGAACAGTCATTGAGCGAGTGACAGCGCAAGGTCAAGAACAAGGCAGGACGCTATGAGACCCAGTATCGAGTTGAATACCAAGATCGACCAGGTGGACCAGTGGTGCCAGCCTGGCTCACTGCCCAACAGTTCGAGCAGTTATTTGACGAAGGAAGATCGGGGACGATCTTCAGGCGAGGATGGCGTGTGGACGATTAGGAATTTACGCCCTAAAAGCAACTTTTTCGAAAGACAGCACTACAAGACGGAGATCATCGACCTCACAGATGACGGCGACGGCTAAGGAAGTTAACTTGCAGTCAATTGGGGACGACAGAAGGTTGGACGGTGACTACAAGGCTACAGAGACCGGAAGATGCTGGACGACGTTGAAGTTCAAGGCCAATGGCTACGATGGAAGATCGCAGCAGGAGGAACGACTCGGCGGTGGACTAGCAGCACACAAGTGGAGTACCGGGACGGGCGACGTGAGCACGAGGAAGGGAACGGTGGAGAAGACGCGTAAGGAGTCGCCGAAGGAAGATCCTGGCGGTGGCAGCTGACATACTTAGGTTAGGAGTAGTATAGTGGGCGGCGGTAGTTAGGAGAGCTCTTTGGCGTGCGGACTGGCCGTCGAACCTCTCAGTTACGATTTCGCACGGTCGTGAGGAGTTAAGTAACTAAGACTTACGCGTGGAGTACTGCGGCAACTGGCCGGCTTCACCCAACAGCATTTTGGGGGTTATCTAGGGGAGTGGCCTTGTTCTGCGGTATACTGACCGGCAGGGACCTCTGGGGTAATACGTTCAGGAGGCACGAAGTTCTGAGGTACGAAGATGAGGATGCATGCGTAGTGTGGCGGGGATCGCGGCTAGCTACCGCGCAGTTGTGGTGCTTATTGATAGCGTCTCGACTAAAGGGTGTCCACTTCAACTTCAATGTGGTGGTGCATTCGTCTTGTATGATGTATATTGTATTGGGATTAGCACGAGGACAAGCTACTAGTCTACCCAAGGCTGTAGTTGCTATCAAACGTCTTCTCCCTAGCCGTCTCTACTGGACAATGTCCACCGGGGTCTCTCTGGTGACGTGCTGACTCTAGTTCCTGCTTGCGTGACCACTGGCTCCCTCCAAGTTGGAATTTCAAAGCGTAAAAAGGAAGTAGTGCCGACACTATAATAGTCCGCGCCGGACAGGCATGCTTGGTCAAAGGAGTTAATAATATTCCTTGACTAGAATTGTGGGCGAACACGCTAAAAGCAGGACTTACAGGCCACAAACCCGGTAGTATTATGGACTCAAAGAAATTGCAGCCAACATTTTGAACTTGTCGAGTTTCACGCGAACAAAGGTCTTTCTTAACCCCTACCTTTCGCTGAATCGCCACTTGTAGTTGGTTTGAAGCAACTGCCGAAGCTCTTCATGATGTTCTCCTGAACCTGGATATGGGGTACTCACTGTGATATCCAGAAGAGAACTCGACGCTCTAATCGATGTACATACGCAGCACTCCTGGACATGGCATGTCCATTGGGTATGTGTTGCAAAATATGGTAGACTCCCTTCCTGAAGAGGATATAGGTAGGTGAGGGACCCAAATTGCGGTGGCACTAATTGGCACGAGGAAGCTCGGGTTGGACGACTTGCAGGACTTCGACACAGCAAGCCGGGTAGATGGAAGCTAAGGCTAAGGAAGGTTTAATTTGTTGGTTAGTGGTGTTTCTTCGAAGTGGCAATGGTGTGGCCAAATTTTCTCGCTCTTACCGTTAGTCAACGGACCAACTCCGCCACAGTATGCCTGCCACTTGTTTACGAGGTCTTTTCTAAACGAAGGCCACGCATCGCATAAGCAAAACAGGGTTTAGCCCTCAAACATGGTTTGAGTCAAATTGAGTGTGGTCTCGCAACACGGTCAAATTGAGTGTGCCTGGCACTGCCAGTGGCAGGTCTCGCAACACGACGCACGTAGTTCCAAGTAGGGCGAGAATAGGAAGACTTTTCACATGTAACACGTAGCACAGATGCAATACAGTTTTGGTCGAGCCATCTAATCTTAAGGTAAATCATCAATTTAGGGCCATCAACCAATTTAGGGCCGTATTTTAACTGCCAATCACGTGAAGTTTTTCACAGAGCAAGTACTTTATTGGCTAAAACACACTAAATACGAATACCTTCAAAAATTAAATTTGTAAATTTGGCGCGAGGTGTCATGGCTCCAGGCGATGACAGATCAGCCGCCTACCTGGTTGGCGGCGAGCTTATTGAGGGCCCATTATGGGAGCAGGGTTGTCGCGGGTTCAAGTCCCGTTAATTCTCCGCACTGATTTGGTAAGTAAAGCATCTATTCAACCTCACTGTGCAAGACACTCGACTAACATTTTGTTGTTTAGAATACAGCTGAACAAGTGATATGCGCTACATGTACTCTTCTACACCTTTACCTGCTGTTGTAGTAACAGCTTTCTTCGACGACTTGTTTTTGGATGCCAGCCTCAGCAAGTTCCTGGAGCACTTCATGGGTAAACAGCCTCCCCCCAACTGCGACTCGTTTACGCTTTGTCGGCTTCTTCGGCAGGGGCTTCTATTGTTGGCCAGTCACTTGACTTTTACTGTTTGTCCTCCGTAAGTTAATTTCCGTCGAAACTTGATCACAAGTGGAAATATAAAAGGTGAGGGTGAATAACCCAAACCTCAAATGGTCACAAAAATGACACTCACTCAGCGCTTTCAATACTGAAAGCAAGACTAAATTCGGCCGTAAACTGATTAAGTCGATTTTTTTCTTCTCCACGGGCATGAGCTTAATTTCATTGGTCTGCTACTACAAAAAATTGAGAAAAAATCTCTGGTTTGCGACGTTTCAGAAACTGTCTCACTTTTTATCAACGCATAAGTAGATGCCGAGTAATTCGAGCATCTTTTATCTCGGCCCATATTTGATTTTTTACCTTATCGCAATTAAAAATCATTTAGAGGCTTATTGTAGTGTCTGCAGGAATGAAGACACGGATGGGGGAGCCGGCGAAGCTCCCTGGTAGTTTAGCCTTGTTGTATTGCTGGTATAATGCAAAGTGATTCTCTCTACTACAGTATTTGCTACTCTAGTTGGCGTCAGAGGCGCTCCTGGCGGTTGGTTGGACGGGTGGGGATTCTTTTCGCGTGCTCAACGGCTGGTTCCCACGTGCACCCCGCGTCGACACGTTTCGGCTGGTCGTCGAGTGCATGTTGGACAGCACACGACCATGCAACACACACACACATTTTTCTTATTTCACTAACGGGGAAGGCCCCCCCGCTACCAACCCGTTTGTTGGCATGCGTGGGATCATGAGACGTCGCTCCCGTTACCTCTACATGTAGTTATGCTGCTCGTACTAGACTAAAGAGACAATGACAATTGCAAGGTAGTCAAAGTAATGTACTGTTAGTAGCCACGCTTCGTATTTTGCTGCTTGGATAGCTCGGACAGCAACGAACGTAGTGTGATATACTAGTAACACGCACTGAGCAACATCAAAGACCTGGTTGGAAATGCTACATGTACCTGCACGCGGTCAAGCATCCGATTCTTGCAAAGTGCACTCGGAAAGCCACCGCAAGTGCATGAAAAGTGCAGTGCACTCGAAGTCCCAGGATTTGCACGCGAAAAGAAGCCCGTTCCGGTTGGACGCCCTTCGTGTCATCAGCATTGTCGTGATGCACATCAACATGTCAACATCGTTGTCGTGATGCACATCAACATGTAGACAGCATTGTCGATACGCAGGTGCAGCCGTTCAGGCGCACTGCAACCATTGCAGCAAACTGGAGCTGGCTGGTCATGGATCCACTACACTTATTAAGCATATTTTCCAAACATACTTTTGTTGATAGCGTTCCCACGACGAACACAAAAATATGAATCCAGTGGCAATTGAGATCTGCAACAACGATCGAAAACATCACGGATATGCCCGTACTAATCGATTGAACTTCGTTTTACTTTCGCTTTTGACTTATCAAAACTTTGAACCTAGGGACCCCCAAAGAATAGCCACGGTTCTGGCGTGACTGCAAGTTGCTGTCCACAACCTGCCAACATCTTCGAAGAGGCTCGAAACAGCAACCCGCATCAGTTACTAACTACTAGTACTACAAGCTTCAGGCGCGGTAATACCAGTTATCAACAAAGCACCCTAAAACTAAGCCACCAAATGTAAGAGGAAGAGGATTTACCACCATTCCAAGTGTTGGTTATCGCAGTACAGTGATGCATGTACGAAAACCATTGCGAGAATGAGAGAGTGAGAGGATAAAGATTTAGAACACACAGTCGCAGTTCGTACGTGAGCTGATTTTGCGGCTTGTATGGAGAGTTTGGAATGGATTTTTAGAGAGGGTCGAGATTCAAACGAGTCCTCGCGGAATTCGGTGGAATACAACAACGTGAGCAGCATATGCTCTGGTCAGATTCAGCCGATCGATGGGAAAATCTATGGAGCTCGAGGTTACGGAGCTCGAGGTACCAAAAAATCATATGTGTCGACCAAAATAAAAATAGTAAACACAAAATTTTATTTTATCTCAAATGAATTAACTCCGACAGTAATTGTCAAAGAGTTTATTTAATTTGGCGAAATGGGCAACCAGAGGAATTACTGTTAGTATTTCGCTGCTGTAAGTGAACTCAATTAATATGTATAATGCTGTAGCACGAAGAATACTTTTGAAGTATCGGATTGCTTTGGATAGGTGAGCAGGGGCCGAAGAACTGTGAACTGTGCATATCATGCAAATTGTGTAGAGCTGTCGACTTCGCGGTGTCGACTCAGATGACGTCCTGACGTCCCACAGTCATCGAGCGACGTCGATCTGCCAACCCGTCGACAGCCATCATTCTGTCACTATTTTGATTTAAAGAATAATCGTGCGGAAGCAGTTTGATTACACAACGGTCTAGTGAGTTCACGGATCCCATTAGAGCGGGAGGGGAGGCAACACACACAACGGCAACATGTACGCGCAGAGTCTAATACTCAACTGCGTCGTCATCTGGTTGGTATACAACAGCGAAGATGGCCCGTATAAGCCACTCACGCCCTCAATGCCTTGGAAATCGTCGTGGTGGAGGCTGTGGTTACGGGGTTACCGTCACCACGAATGCGGTCGCTGTGATCAGTGACAGGAAAGTGGATGCATTTGCCATCTGCTCAACGACGGCTGTGTATGCTGTGACGGCTAAGAACAAGAAGTAGATCTTCTGCTTGAAACACTTGGACCTCGGTGTCAACATGATCAACAAGGTTGTCTAGGTAGTGTGTGGCTGGCTATTAATTAATGATAATGTCGATTCCGCTGACAGTTGCTGTATTGTTGGCGGATGGTAATGAACACATCGAAGAGAAGATTCACTGTACTGCTCATCGTCTCGGCTACAGTTGTAGCATTAGGTGTTGTCACCGTCAAGTCCCTCTGAACGCTGATGGTCTGCCAAGACTTGTGGAGCAAGTGTCTATCAATCACAGAGGCAAACCTGAACTCAAATGCAGCGAACATCTCGTACAAGTACGCGACGGATAAGGTGTATGTGCAGGTGCACCACCTTGGGAGTGAGCTCACGTACAATGGCTCCTACTACACTGCCATCATGCTGTTCGACGGCAAGATCTTCAACGTCACATAGTTTATGGAGGCAGAAATGCCTATGGCATTTGACGTGGAACGTTCCCACGAGAGGAATCTTACGCATACATGTATAACAGACACAAGGAAAGGTTTTAGCAACGGTTTGAGGAGAAAGGAATCGATAGCTGCGTCTTTGCGTTATTCGCACTCAGTCTCGACGATACTCAAAGGTCATAGAGAAGTACCAACCCACTGCGATACAATTGAGTTGAAAACGGTCTGCTCAGACGCACCAGGCTCCACGGAAACGTTGGTCAGCTGATATGGAGCATCATTTCCCTTTTGAAGCCGTTCCTTTTCTTGGAAAGCGAGTAATTCATCGGGGTGGAGGTTTTTTCATGTGTGGAGCGACAATGCTCCCTTTCGAATAGACAGCTCAATCTCGCAACTTAAGCAGTAGAAGCCCCTAGCATGGTCACACGTGAGTTGATCTATTGGGACACTGGCGGGCTCATCGTGAGCGATACACACAATAAACTGGCAGTTTGCTTTTACTGGCTGTGATCTTTTTGGTACGGAAAATACTCTCCCTGCAGGTCAATATTGATCGCATCGACCGCTTCAATGCGAACCTCCATCTTGTACCAATTTTGGTTGTTCCCCGTTGTGTTCGAACTCGACTTTCTCTCGGAGGTGACGTGTGTTCTTGGTTTTGCCGTAGTGATCACATTGGAAATCACGTTGTCGAATTTCATGTGCCTTGTTTTTCTTGTTATGGGTCTTGGTCACGTCAATAACTTGGCGCCGATTCCATCTGTGAAGGGCAGTCTCTGCCTCTTCATAAGACTCAAAGACTTGTTCCGGAGGTGGCGGAATGAGGTAGCTCGAGGTTGTTGCTGCAGGTGGTGCCGATGCTGGTGTTGAAGCCATAATTGAAGAATGAATGGACTCAAAAAGAGCAAAACTCACAGGCAAATGTAGGTTTCGAATAGCACACCATCTCATTTGCGATAAAATAAAATTTTGTGTTTACTATTTTTATTTTGGTCGACACATATGATTTTTTGGTACCTCGAGCTCCGTAACCTCGAGCTCCATAGATTTTCCCCCGATCGATGATGTTGCTTTAACAGATCCGCAGTGGTAATCCGAGATTAAACGAGATTAAAATCGACTAACGACGGGAGAGGATAGACTTTCTCCGATCAAGCGCTTGTGCAGCTTCATTCGCACTTTTACCGAGGAGGGGCACTGCAGGCAAACCACAGTTCCAGAAGTACACACCTGCAGGTCTTAAACTCGGTACTGTATCGATATGATAAGCAAAAAGGCCCAAGTCATCGGCGTGGTGGTGGTTGTCGCAGTCATCGGTGTCATTGCTGCAGTCATCGTAACGCGCCAAGGTGACAGCAGCAGCTCGGCCAACGAATCGTCAGGGACTTCTAGCTCCGGAGCTGGCTCAACAGTGTCTACAAGCTCTAGCGATGGCTCTTCCACTTCGTCTCGAGGCATAAGCAAAATTTCCAAGAAATCAAACAGCTCAAGTTCAAGCGCAAGCTCCATCACTTCTGACCCGACATCCGGTACGAACTGCATTCATGGAGTGCGATTTCTTGTCTCTTAGCTAACATTTACCCGTTTTCAGCAACATTTTCTGTTGCCGCTTTTGCAGTTGGTGACTGGGGGACGACCATTTACCAGGACTCATGCTGCACGCGTTCGGACACGTACACCAACTTCGATATCGTTGCAGAGGATGTTGTTGCCAGCCTTATGAACACGCAAGCTGAAAACGTCGACGTGAAACCCAAGGCCATTCTTGGACATGGCGACAACTTCTACTGGACGGGAATCAACAGCGAGGAAGGACGCGATTCACGATTTACCACAACTTTTGAGAAGAAGTTTAGCGGTGACAATTTGGCTGGGATTCCCTTTGTAAACGTCGTGGGTAACCACGACTACGGTGGTGGCAGCTTCATTTGCTCTAAGGGGGACGAAAATGCCAAGTGCAAAAGCTCGGACGAGATCGTGGAAGGTCTGGAAAACAAATTCAAGTGGCAGCAGGAGTACACAAGCCCCAACGACAATCGCTGGGTATTGAAGGACCATTTCTACGTCTATTCGATCGAGGACGAATCTTCGGGCGTTAGCATTGACATCTTCAACGTTGATACTGGTGATGCTGACGTCCATGCAGCTCTCCAAGTGTGCTGCCAATGCTTCGCTTACTCGGAGGGTGATGATGACTCGTGCAAGGGAGTTGCTCGTGGACACGAGTTCTGCGCTGGTGGTGACACGGACATGTACGACGCGTGCTTCGCCAAGTTTAAGGAATGGAGTGACGATTCCCGCAAGCAGCTTGCTGAAAAGGTGGCGACTTCCACTGCGACGTGGAAGATTGTCAACAGCCACTACAGCCCGCACGCTCACTACGACGAAAAGGGAATGATGGAATGGTTCGAGATCCTGGAGGGCTCTGGCATTCATGCTTGGGTGTATGGCCATACACACGGTGAAAAGCACGACTATTCCGAGCCGCTTGGAGTTCACTTCGTGGAGAATGGAGCTGGTGGTGGTATCCAAAAGGAGTCTGCCAGCGGTCTCACGGCATTCGCTGCTGACTACGCCACCAATGTGTGGACGTACACGGGAGATGAATACGGTTTCTTCTCGCTGGAAGCTTCGGAGGAATGGCTCAAACTGCAGTACCACACAGCGGACAACTCATGGACGTTCGGTTCTAGCATGAGTGAGACAACTGCAGGTGGAGTACAAACGAAGCACTGCTGGTACATTCCGGTGGACGGCGCTGAAGGAAAGGAATGCGCGTCGTAAGAACTCGAAAGCATCGATATTGCACGTCAATAAAAACAATAATGTGTGCATTTATGAACATATTCAGAGTGTTGGTCACTTCAACTTGCTCGCGGCTCTTCATTCCGGAACAGCCAGCCATGCAGAAGCTAACAAATGTCGAGTCGCAGCGCATGATGGCGGTCATGGGCGATCTACTGGATCGCCTCAATTACCTCACGTATGTTCCTCTGGAGCCGCAAGGTTCACTGCTGGAATCGCTGCGTGAAAGCCGCTGTCTCAACTCGGCTGAACTGTTACGAGAGCATTGGCGTTGGGAGCAGCTCTACGTGCAGGCGACGCAGGCGATGGACAGTCGTCAAGATGACATTGCAGATCAGGTTCGTGCCACTGCACGAGCGATGTGTCGAGATCTGCGTGAAAACCCTGTGGCCGTGGAGGTGCTGTACCATAAAGGCACAACGGCTCATGACCGGTCCGAGGACCTGCAGATGCTGGTGAAAGCCTTATCAGAGCTCACAGACCTCACCCATGCGCAATTAGACAAGACACTGGAAGATGCCAAGTCCAAGAAGGAGCTCATGGCAGTGGCCGAAAGTCGCATGAAGCAAGCGGAGGACGAACGTTTGGCCATCCGAGAGAAACTAACGGAAATGCGGAAAACGAAGGAGGAGGAAGTTGCTCTGTTGGATGCCCAGGTGCAAAAGCTCCGCAATGAATTACATACGATCAACCAGGTATGGTGGAGGTTGCAAGGGTTGGAAACGGTAATGTATTTACACATTAGCTTTTTGTTGACAGACCGCTTCGCACGAGTTGATGATGATTGATACGGATCTTAAGGATGCACAAGCAAAGGCCCACGACCAACACGCGGACGAGATGAAATTGTTGCTGGATCAAGCTTCCGCATTAGAACTGAATGCTACTAAAATGGCTCAGGAGCATCAAGAAGAAGAGGATGTACTCCGCAAGAAGAAGTGCAAGATGGCAGCCGAGGTTGCAGCGGTAGTAGAAAAGTTTGACGGCGAAATGGAGGCTATGGAAGGCGAGCTGCGGACGCTCGAAGAGACCTTCCGAAAAGAACGCGAGCAATGTGAACAGTTCAACGAGCATTTCCTCAAGGTATTTCTAGCCATTGATTGTTGTTTAAAAAGCACTGATCACTAAATCTTGTATTGCAGATTGATGAGGAGCAATCTCGCATTGATGCTGAAGAACGTGTACTGGATGAGATCAGGGCACGGGAGCGCGAGAAGCAAATGGTACGACGGTGCTTCTGATAGAAATCGTTTGAGCTCTACTAACGATCGGAAACTTGTTGATGTGTAGATGATTTACAATGCCGCTACCAAGATTCAAAAAGTGTATCGAGGGCTACTTTGCCGACGAGAGTATGCCAAAATGATGGCAAAGAACAAGAAAGGTGGCGGCAAGAAAGGTGGCAAGGGTGGCAAAAAGGGAAAGAAGAAGTAGAGAGCTACCACAGGTTGCAACCGATTGGCTGTTACAAAAGCTGAGCCTATCACCAATGCGTATCATCCTTCCGCCACATCAGCCGTCTACTTCTGCTGCTGCTGCGGCGGTTGTTGCTGGCCTGGGTTCTGCTGGAAGTTGATACTGTACGATCCGGTGGCAGGGTCCTGTACCATCTGGAAGTTGTCTGTGCTGAGTCCGAACTTCCCTAAGATCGTATTCCCGAAGCCTTTGAGCTTGTCCATCATCTCTGCCTTCATCTTCTCCTGCCGCTCGTGTACAATCTTCTGCAAACGCTCATGGCCCTTTACGGCCGTGCGTACTGTAGGGTCGATCTTCAGCACAGCGTCGTAGTCTGCCAGGGCCTCCTCCAGCTTGTCCAGTTTCTCCAGCGCCTCTGCTCGTCGAAGAAGTGCTTTGACGTATGTCGGTGACAGCGTCACTGCCTGCGTGCAGTCATCCACAGACTCCTCGGTCCGACCAAGGCGCAGCAGACACGCTGCTCTGTTGCTAAAGTACACAGCCTGCAACAACAATGACATTAGTGGAGAGCCTCGCAGAATAATTCCTTGCTCTCAACGTACCCTATTGTACGCATACTCTTCTTCCGTCGGACAAAATTTCAGTGCCGTCGTGTAGCATTCAATGGCGTCCAAATAGCTGCCTCGTGAGAAGAACCTGTGCAGGACAATGAGACGAATTATTAATCAATCTTGTAGTAATCAGATAGTATTGCCACACACTTATTGCCCAGTTCTTTAGCACTTGATGCCTTTTTCACGGCGTCAGTGTTGTTTTTCAACGCATCTTCCTCTTCTTCGTCGGTGTCATTTTTCTTAACGCTCAGCACGAGCTTCTCCAGCTGTTGCTCGAGTGTTTCCTCCTCCTTCTCTTCAAGAGATTCCTCCGGTTTGTCCTCCGCCTGCTTCTCAACGCTCTTTGGGTGGGTTGAGGGGTAGTGTGTCTCCTCCTCCAGCACTTCAAAGCGCGACTCCGAATCAGCCATTTTTGTCAAATGATTCGAGAAAGCTATTAAAAATAAATTATGAGATGTAAAATATAACCCTTATATTTGATATTGACTATAAATTATGAAAACGCCTGTAATTCACTCGAGAATGACACCTCCTGCAGTGTGGCGAGCGCATCAGACCCTGTCCGCGCACGCCAAACCCATTTCCAGCCTCTCGTTCTCCCCCGACGATGGTTTCATATCGACCTCCTGTACGTGTGCGCTTTACTTCGTTATTTATGCTTTAACATCGAACGTCAATCGCCTTGTGTTCCCTGTAGCTGCCGACTGCTCTGTTAAAATCTGGAAATTGACAGCTACTAACGAGCTGGAGACATCGCCCAAGACCTCTCTATATGGACACGACGCTGGTGTATCTGCTGCCTGTTGGTCTCCAGACTCACGACACTTGGCGTCCGCTTCGGACGACCGAACAGCTCGTCTTTGGGACGTGGAGACAGCCAAGACACTCGCCACTCTCGGTGCTACCCACAGGAGCTTAGACGCTGCGCTCACCACTCCGTTGTCACTACTGGAGGGTTCCTCTGCTGCTTTGGGACTGGACGAAGATGAGCCCAATGGAGCTGTATCAGCAGATCCACCTGTGGAGTCGCATAAAGGCTTCGTAAGCTGCGTGGCTTTTAATCCGCAAGGTTCTCTGGTGGCTACAGGCTCGCATGATGAAAACGTAAGGCTCTGGGACGTACGCAGCGGCAGGACGGTTGCCATTATTGCTGCCCATCAAGAACCAGTGGTAAGTGTGCAGTTCCACCCGATGGACGGCTCATTGCTGGTGACGGGGGGATACGACGGCCTCGTGCGCGTATGGGATGTAGCTTCTCGCCAGTGTCTACGAACAATTATCTCGGAACCAGCGGCGCCGGTGGGTAGCGCAAGCTTTACGCCCAATGGGAGATATGTGCTGAGCTCGACCCTGGATGGCACCCTGCGTCTGTGGGACTACATGCGCGACATCTGCGTGCGTTCGTACAGCGGCCATGTGAACCGCAAGTTCAGTATGCAATGCACTTTCCTGGAGCAGCAATGGAACAAGCAGCCAGTTGTGGCCTGCGGGTCGGAGGATAACCGCATTTTCATGTGGGACGTGGGTACGCAGGAAGTGGCCTCTATCTTGCCTGGTCATGACCATCCTGTGCTTGCGCTTGCAGCTCATCCGACTCGTGCGCTGATGGTCTCTGGTTCGAACCGGGATGTCAAGATGTGGAGTCCAAGTGGTGACGACAACAAGACCGACAGTCAGAGCAATGGCACGAACAGCTCGGTTAAATGATAACTCGTAGTCGATAGAAGTTATCATAGACTGCACAGGACATCAAGAAGCACACAATGAGTCTATTTATTACTACGATCCCATGCCACACCGCAGCAAGAAGACAAACTTCAAGCAGCTACGGGAACAGCCAGCGATCCGTCCGGCGCACTGCCATCTTGCTCGTTCTATTGGGTCTTCTGCATTTGCTGCATCTTGCTGAGGTTTTTGAGGTAACTGAGCGTGAACTGGTTATCATCGCAACTGGAAAAACAAACGGAATCGAATAAGGTGTCAGTCTAAGTACACAAACCTCATCAAGAAACAAGTTAACGTACATCTTTGCAAGATCCTGCAGGTGACGCGCGATGCTCTTCTGTAGCGAACGCAGGGTTGGCAAGCACGTAGCACTGCTGGATGGGTCGTCGCGCAGGGTCTGACCATGGGTGTTTAGCACCGCAAGACTCCACTGAAGATAGAACTCGAGGTGCGGACTACGCTCCATCCGTTTGGCCAGTAGTTGCAGCAGTCTCTGCAGGTACATCTCGCCACGGAGCGTCTGTGCCACAAGCGGGATACTAGCAATCGGAATGCCTTCCACGCATCGAGCAATGAGAGGTTCCTCGTTCAGGTGCAGCGCCATAACCAAGGCACGAGCGTATTCACGGCGCGCCAGGGTCCGCGTGATCGTTTCCGGTGTGATGTCCTCGTCCAGCTCGAACGGGTCAAAGGCCAGACTCTCGTCGAGGCCGTAGATCAGCAGACCTTCCGTCGTCGCAGCAGCCCAAGCACGTCCAGTCGGGGAGAAAAGAACCGCCTTGGACAGCACCTCCATGTTCTTGCGGCGGCTACCAGGGTCAACCGCTCGCTTCGCACCGACGAGACTGTCTCCAGCGCTACGGCCAGACGCCTCCGAGTCATCCAGGTGAGCATCCAGTTCATTCTTGCTCAGACCGCTCTCTGTGACGTTCTTGCTGTTAAGTTTCTCCAAGATGCCGTCCAGTGACAAGTTGTGTGAGATCTGGAACTTCTTGAGTAAAATCTGCGGCTCCACTGCGTAGATGCACACGAACTTAGAGCGTCCACCGGCTAGGAGAAGCGCACCGTCAGCCGAGTAGCAAACGCTTGTGAAATGCTTGCTGAGCTGGTTGTTAGCTGCTGTGATGTGGTCACCTTCCTTGCGTCCGCCGGCAATGTCCCGCTTACCGTCAATTGTGCCGACTTGCTCGCCATCCTTGACATCCCAAATGTTGATCGCACCGTTAAGTGTCGTCGACGCAAGCTGCTTGCCATCAGGACGGAAGGCTACAGCCAGCACATCCGTGGGGTGGGCGAGGGGCTCAATGAAGCTCTTCTTACTAGCAAACAGATTCCAGAGTCGCACGGTGTGATCCCACGAAGCCGATGCCAGAATGGGCTCGACAGATGACGAAGGTGAGAACGAAAGCGAAGTCACAGGCCCCGTGTGGCCGCTGAGGACATCCGTAAGGCGTCCAGTCTGCAGAGACCAAACGTACACGTTGAACGGGTCCATCGAGCCGGCGCAGACAACCTGGCCACTCGGATCTAGCGCAAGAGAGAGAAACTGGGTCGGCTCGGGTGTCGTTAGAACACGGAAGTTCTTGTATCGATTCAAGTCGAATGCTCGCACTGTGCCATCCAGCGACGCACTCAGCACAGCTTGGCCAGACGGAGCGAACTGTACAGCAGTGACAGGAGCAGTGTGCTCCGTGAAAGTGACGTAGCAGAAGCCACTGTTTGTGTCCCAAAGTTTGAGTTTGGCATCGTCAGCACCGGTAGCGAGCAATCGTCCATCCGGGGAATAGCTGGCTGCATTTAGGTCAAAGTAGTGGCCCTGCTGCTTGAGCACGTACGTCTCTGAACGCCACTCCCAAACCAAAAGCTGACCAAGCTTGCGAGATGCAAACGCTAACCACTCACCAGTGGCATTTACTGCTACAGTCTCCAGTTCGTTCTGTGTGACACTCAGCGTGTGGATGTTCACAAAAGCCGGCAGTTCGTACAGGCCGAACGTGCCGTTGCCGAAGCCCACCACGAGCATTCCTGTGGATGAGTGGAACGTGCAGCAAAGAACCTTCGCAAAATCCATCTTGAGCACGTGCTTCTGGCACGTGTACCATTTAATAGCACGGGCAATCTCTGGAATTGACTCCTTCTCCTCTGACAGTTTGCGCTTGCGCTTTTTCCCTGCAGCCTCATCCTCGCTGTCGCGTTCACTTTCCTGATCGTCTTCCTTTTCCTTGTCCTCTTCGTCATTTTCCTCCTCCTCACTCTGTTCCAGCATTTCCACGTCAGGGAGTTTGTATTTCCACTCGAAAGCACCGCCATCACGTCCAACCGTGAAAATCGACCTGTCATCTTCAGCGAAAAAAGCGCCAACCACTACATCTCGGTGGCCCGAGAGCGTCAACGGCTTGAATCCCGGATACGGATCCACAGAGAACACACGCGCCGACAGATCCTCAGCACCTGTGACGAAAACCTTAGAATCGTGCGACCACGATACGCTCACAACATCCGCGTAGTGACCAGCGTACTTGCGGTGCAGCACAAAAGGCGCAAACTCCCGCACAATCCCTGGCGTCCGCCAGAGCTGCACTTTGCTGCCAGTAGCAACAGCAATGTAGCGGTCATCAGGACTGAAGCTCAGAGCCTTGACAGATTGCTTAAAGTGAAAGCGGTAGAGCACGGAACCTCGCTTCAAGTTGACCAGCAGACTACGTCCGTCCTCGTCCACAGCCAGCAGCAACCGCGAGTCGTTCGAGACAGCCACACGTTCCACATTCTTACGCGCTTCAAAGGCAAAAGTCTTTGATGTATTGCTGCAATGGAAGAACAATTGTATCTACTGGTTAGTGATCGGTTTCGACGCAATGTATCAATTTCAACTTACTTGACCAAATCGAACTGGGTAATGCGGTTACCGACGGGACTGAGCACTGAGTTGCCGTCGGGCGTGAAGACCACGTTGCCCTGAGAGTAGACGCTGCCGCACAGGTGCTGGAACTGGTAGGCGAACTTCATAGCGGGCTAGTGGCAATGGTGCACACCTGTTCGGAATTGTTACAATTTGACTGGTTGGCGAGCAAGAGAAGCGTCTTTTCGTCCAATCAGAAGTTGTAATTCGTTTTTCCAGCCAATCATCATTCGTGTCTCTTTGTACAATTATTGCGCTAATGGTCACCAGTCTTTAGGTTGACTTGGACTACCGATGGCTTCTCCGAAGGGCGCTGTTATGACCAAGTTCCTGGGCCTTTTACGCAACTACCGAGAGCCTGTGACGGATGCTGAAGTGCGTGACTACTTCCAGTCTGCTGGCGGCGGCGGATACGAGCAACTTCCGGACGTTATCAATGCGTTGCTGAGTGAGGGCAAAATTAAGATTTTCAAGAAGGGCAGCGTGCTCTCGTATGGCATTGTGGACGCTGAAGAGGCTGAGCGTATTCGTGGACTCACGTACGTTCCAAGTACGGGATATTTGGATCTTTGGTAGTGGAGATATTGACGGATATGTTGGGGTGATACACTGCAGTTTGGAGCAGCGACTCGTGCTGCAGGAGATCGAGCGTGCTGGCAACAAAGGCATCTGGACTAGAGACATCAAGTCGCACACCAACATTCCACAGGTTTGAACCTGTGAATTAGATGTGATGAAGAGTGTTTAGAAGCTTACGGAAGATATGTTCTTTGTGTACTGTAGCAAATTGTTACTAAGACACTGCGGCTGTTAGAGACGCGCCGCCTTGTAAAGTCCGTCAAGTCCATTAGCAGCAAGAACAAGAAGCTGTACATGCTATTTGATCTAGGTAAGATATTCGAGCTTGCAGGTTTTATTGAGTGTTGCTGACTGTAAGTGGTTGCTATCTTGTTGCTGATTGCAGTTCCTTCGACGGAGATTACTGGTGGCCCGTGGTACAATGAGCAGGAGTTCGACCATGTATTTATTGACACGCTCAGCACCTTTGTGTACGAAGTGATCAAGGCCTCGGGTATGAGCACGTTGAATGCAATCACAGACAAAGTGCACGCCTCAGGCATCTCCAAGGTGGCTCTCGGTCCAGAGGAGATCCGTTCCATCATCCAAACGCTCATGTACGATGGTCGTGTGGAGGAAGTGCGCTCCGTACGTCTTACGCCTGGTGTACGTAACCGATTTCTTCATCTGTCAGCATTTTATTTCTCATTTTCTCTAACCAAGACCATTATTTGCTAACATTTGCAGGCATCGCACGAGGTCAAGTACAAGGTTTCGCAGCAAATTACAACCTTCAATTACTTGTCGGAGACTCCGTGCGGTGTGTGTCCGGTGCGTTAAAACTGCCACTAGCCATCATGGTTTTTCCCATTTTCTGACATCAAAAGGACTTGATTTCTTCCTCTTTGTAGGTGTTTGACCAGTGCCAGGAAGGGAACGTCATCTCGCCTCGCTCGTGTCTGTACATGACTAAGTGGCTGGGGCTCAAGGAGCTCGACTTCTAGACAGCACCAATACGCCTGTAGCGCCTAAACCTACATAGATTCACTTCAATACTCGATTTCATCCAATCATCTTGCGTCTAGATTGAGCTAGTACGTTCGCCTTCATAGTTCTTCAGCTAAACCCCATGGAGAGGCCGCTGCTCGACGCTCGACACGCGACCCCAGTGGCTTCTACATCGGCTCCATCGTCTTCCTCTGCATCCAGAGGGGCTGTCGCTCTCTTCCCAACTTCAGGAGGTCGTGAACGCGCTGTTCCAGCCAATCCAGGGCTTGCATCTTTTCCACATGAAGGTCATTTCTCTCAAAAAAAAAATTATGCGAACTCGTCAAATATTCTTGAGAGCGGGGGGGCTAACTATTGGCTGGCTATTTATCATGCAGATGTGGATCCAATGAGGTCGTATGCTCCTCCTTGTAGCGCGTCAAACCCAGTGGCCGGTACGACTGTAGCTTCGTCCACGACGGCTGGAACTGCAGGCTTCCGATCAGTGCCTTTGCCTCGCTGGTCACCGTCTCCATTGACGCCCAGATACTTAGCCGCTGGGACTCATCATCCACCGCCACCTTTAGGAGCGTTGCTAACCAGTTCAACCCCTGGATCAGGAACCACAAATGTGTCTAGTGCTGAAGGCATTGCAAGCGATCACTATTACCACTACAGCAATACCCATGGTGCTACGTCTACCAGAGCAATGGAGACTGCTCAAAGGCAAGAAACTGAACAGACTGGTAATGGTCTTGGGGGACTAAGTGGTACAGCTTTGGAATGTACGAATTCCAGTGGTGCCAATGCGATGACAATGACTGCTACATTGCCGTTGCCAATGACGCGACAATTGGTGATCCCACAGCCTCCACCACCTGCAGTGATAGCAACAATTCCAAGCAGAAAGCGCAAGCGGGTTCCAGGTGCCATGCGAATGCGTAACTTTTTGTGCATGCATCCTGGTTGCGGCAAGTCGTTCACGGACAGCGCTCACTTGCGAGACCACACAGTTGTCCACACGGGTGAGAAGAAGCTGAGCTGTCCGACATGTCACAAACTGTTTGCGAGAGCGTCTACCTTGCAGGAGCACATTCGCGTGCACACAGGGGAGAAACCGTACGCTTGTGATGTTCCAGGCTGCAACAAGCGCTACTCGTCTCGGGCTGCGATGCGATTCCACCGCACTACTCACGTCACGCAAATCGCTTTTACTCAAACTTCAGCAGTAAGCATACACGCTTCAGGCGACGTCAATGCGGTGCAGTTTCCGAGTGAACAAGTGACGCCGTTCTTGTGCCAAGAATGCGGCAAGCATTTTCGAGTACGAGAGCTCTTAATGGCACACCTCAAGGTGCATGCTGCTCACCGTGCTGCAGCCGCTGTGTCGGCACTTACTTCACTATCACCTCATGGTACTGCAATTCAACGTCGAATAAGTGGAGAGGAAACGAATACCGTGCATCGACTGGTGGGCGATGAAGATACCCCTCTTGGTGGAGAAGTTCCCGTACCACCAGAGGACAGTAGGTACCTCCAGGACACGATTCGAGCCCAACAAGATCAGATCGAGCAGTTAAAGGCGGAAGTATTGCGACTGCGCGGACAGGCCTCGCTTGACTCGACTGCAACGCGTGCACATACTGTTGCCAGTAGTAGTATTGCGAGTACTGCCCCCGCATTGACTGCCCCGGTTGAAATGCTTCGAGATGGGTTCAAGCCTTTTGAGTGCTGCATCTGCCACAACCGCTTTGCCAACTTCTATCAGCTAACATTCCACGGAAAACAGCACCCGGAGCGGTCGATGGCAGAGGTGACTGGGGAACAGGCTCCGCTTCCTGTGGGTCCGAAATATTGTCCAGAGGCCCAATGTGAATATTCCGAGTCAACTGGAAGAAGCTTGAGGAACCTGCAGACGCTAAAACGCCACTGGCAGCGACGTCACCAAACGGAACGGCCGTATGCGTGCTCTTTTTGCCCTCCAACACGTCAAAAGACTTTTAAGACACGAGAAAATCTCAAAGCCCACGAAAAGGACTGCACGAAGAATGATCCTGTCCGGTGAGCTGAAGTCCGCCCAGTAGAACTGTATTGTACCCAGCACATACACGTACAAGCAGCAGCAGGTGCGAGCCAACGTGCTGTGCTGCATTTATTCCTCCTATGAGTTACTTGGACACGTCGAAAACTTGCTCAATAATTCGATGCAAATTGATGCTCTCCAAATATCCCTACAAAGAGAAAGAGAGCACATTAGAAAAACACTTTGACAAACTGCATTGGCACAAGCGCGAGAAGTCACGTACCGCCTTCATCTTCTTCACAGCGTGGAGATAGACGACAATTGCGTGGAAACAGTTCTCCTCACCCTACGAAAAGTACATAGTTAGTATGGAAGCACTGGGATCAACGAGACAAAGCTAAACGTACCGGGACGATCTCGCGAACGGCACCTTTCACTAGCGCCTTGAAATGAGGTGGGCGCCCCACCGTTTGCACAAGGAATAGGCGACTACGCACTCGTGGCGTGAATGGCCGGTTAGGGCCCTTGCTGAAGTAGTAAGACTTCCAGAAGGGTCGATCACGCTCATTGTCAGCCGGCAGCATGTTGTCCATCATACAACAGAACGTGTTCATCAAGATCTCAGAGTCCGTAGGCAGACTCTCCGTCCACTCCTTGCCTTTCCAGGCAGCGCCCTTGTCCCACCGGAACCTATCTAGACTTCGGTCCTTCGACAACATGATGAGTCGCTCCAGAACATACTGCTGACGCTCTAAAGACGAGTAGTCCGTGCTGCTGGGGTCACCAACATTCAGGTATTTCTCGAACTGTAAGACACAACAGGGTCAGTTAGGCTATGGACTTCTCGTACCGATCATAACGAGATATTTACTTACGCTTTGATGTTCCTCAAACAGATACACTCCACGTTCCTTGCTGAAAAACAATGGGCTTTTGGCGAGATTGTGTAGCATATCCGACAGCGAGACGTTCGTCATCTGATTTGTTTGCCCCGGCGGACACAGCAGCGCCTGTGATGGTACACGACGTAAAAGAACATCTGCCATCACACCGCACTCGTTAAGAGCATTCGCGTTCTCCAAGAATGCCTCGACCACGTCCTTCACGTGATAGGCGAGCAGTCGGCGAATGTTACGGCAGTACAAGTGCATGAACATGGCCAGTCCCCACTCTTCAAGCTGCTGCCACGCAATATGCGGAAGCGATGAGGTGCGCAGAGGATCCTCCTCCTCGTCGCCAATGCTGACATCGCGAAGATACGGGTCAAATCCTGAAGCCTGGTACACGCGAGGCACCATAGACGCATTACCGTAGATTCCAAATGCATCGCTTTGATACGAGTTCTCCATGCCGTACGCTGAGGCTGACTGCATCATCTCCCCCGCTTCCTTTTGCTTCTGGGCCTTTTGGAGACGACGCAAGTACGCTTTGCCGTCCTCCACTGTCTTCACCGGAGCAGGGTCGAAAAACGAGCGCCCGTCCAGTGTGTGGCCCTTTCCGTCTGACGAATCCTTTTTACCCGACAAGCGGCCACGTAAGGAGTGAAGTTTCATCACGTCGTCCACTGTAATATTGCACACAGCACCTCAATCAGTATGTACTAGATCCACGTATTCGGATATTTACCATACATACATTGACCAGCACGGTCCAGCGATACAGGAGCAGCTTCCGGTTTACTCACTCGAGCCAAGTACTGTCGCCATGTAACAAATAAATTAATAACTTGCATCGCCAAGCAACACAACCGCAACGCACCTTGGCATTGAACTGGATCAGCAGCTCCTCTCCCTGCACTTGAGCCACACGAAGCATAAGCAGCACCGACAGCACGAACAATCCATGGCCTGTATCATATATCCCGTAGTTAGCTTCCATGTGATTGGATCATCTAACGATTAATTCCAAACTACCTGCAATAGCCAACAGACTGGGAAGAATGGAAGAGCTCCACTCGCCATTAACAATACTCCAAAGCGGCGGCAGTGTCAGCCACAACAGCGCAGCTAGCACCAGCGCAACAGAACCCAAATTGCTCGTGTATGTCTCCAGTTGCGCCTCGCGGACAGCGCGCGTCTCCATGGCGTGCAGAGCCTCCGCGCCTGCACCCGCCATCGTATCCTCTAATAATCGCCACCAAAAAGCAGGAGTCCAATTTTCATCCAATGATACGAATGTCATCCTCTGATTGAACCAAAATTAAACATTTTTATTTCTACCAGTAAAATTACTGCACGAAAGTGGATCAGACACACTAAAGTCAAGCAGCTACTACATCACGCTCGATCGTCTGCCCAGCGCCATGAGCGGCTTCTTCCCGACTAATTCGGCGCCGCGCAATCCGTATTACCGCCACTCACAGGCGCGGAAGCCTCGAGCGTCCACGAGCGACCGTGTGTTCGTGGTGGTGGGCACCATCGTAGTCTTCATGCTATTTCTGGGCTACCAGAGCTTTCGAGACGTGGCACCACTTAACGGCAGCCCTGCGACCATTGAACAACAGGCAGAAGCCGCAGCTGCCCTTTCAGGCAACGAGAACAAACCTAGACTACGTGCTGTAGCAACAGACCAAGATACAGAGACGCAACAGGAAAAGGAGACTCAAAAGATGCAGAAGCTGAGCTCCGCACCGCTGAGTCTCAAAATCATGACGTTCAACTTGAGATTCGCTGGAACTGGAGACGGAATGAATAGCTGGCGGTATAGAAAGGATCACGTGGCAGATATCATTGACCGATACCATCCGGCCATTATGGGCACGCAGGAAGGACTCAAGGCGCAGCTGGCAGAGCTGGAGGTGAGCAGCGCGAGGAAATAAATGGAGAATATTGTATCTAGCTAATGGCCTGTGCGTTTTGTAGAGCCTGTTGAAACACCCGTATGAACGCTTCGGTGTCGAGCGAGAAGAGAACGGCGAGTTCGAGCAGATTTTCTACGATGCAGCCGTGCTTGAGCGTCTTGATGAGGGCAATTTCTGGCTGTCGGAGGAACCAGACACACCCGGCACGCAAGGATGGGATGCTGCTTGTGTGCGCATGGTTACTTGGGGCAAATTCCGTTTACGTGCTACGCAACAGGATCTGTTTGTGTTCAACACACAACTGGATCATGTGGGCCCCAAGTCACGTGAGGAAGGGTCGAAACTGCTTTGGGAACGTATTCAGGCAATTTCGGGTGACGCTCCGCTCTTCCTCATGGGTGACTTCAATACTTATCGCCACACTGACACGTACAGCTACTTCACGTCTCAAGAAGGTGGACCGCAGCTTCGTGAGGCTTGGCCTGAAGCGGCAACTCAAATTGGTGACGTGTCGTACACGTACCATGGCTGGGCTGGCGTTAAAAACGATGGCGAGAAGACTGCTGTTCGAGCTGCCAACCATATTGACTGGATCTTCTACCGTCCGCAAATGAAAGTGCTGTCAACGGAAGTCATCACTGAAGAACGCAAGGGCCGCTACCCGTCGGATCACTACCCGATTCAAGCTGAAGTGCTATTTCCTAGTCCAGCAGAACTACCACCTTCGCGTACGTACTAGACATAAGAATGAAAGAAATACGTCATGTGGCAAAAGTGAGCTGTAAATCTGTACTCTGACGACTTATACTGTTGAAGTGTAGCATTTCACAGGCTGCCCCGGTCCGTGCCGTAGCACAACGGAATCTAGCGCGACACTTTCGTAGCTACGCGTGAAATCCCCAAGAATTCGCAAAGCTGAAAGCCCTGACAGGACACTCACGAACTCACACTGTGTTGGTGGATCCCATGACTTGATGATATTCTTTGGGTCTTTCACCCAACCTGCAAGTTCGTTCAGCGGCAGTTTGAACTGGGTGGTGGTGCCATCGTATGAAAACACTGGGCTTAGCGGCATCGCTAGTGTAATGCCAGAAAATTGTGCACAAGTCGCACACTCCAGCTCAACAAGATGACCCGTGCCTCCAGAGTTCAAATTTGCGGCATCAAAACTGCCTTCTGCCGATGAAAGCACGAAATCTAACGACCCACCGTAGGCTGACCAGTGGTTACCGAGGAATTTAGGCGGAGCACTGAAGTACCAAAGCATGGAGTCGTCACCTGTATCCTCGCGACGGTGGATCACAGCATCGAGGCCATAGATATAGTAACTCAACTGGACTCCACGCGAAATTGGCTGGAAATACGGCGAGTCAGCGTCTGCACCGTTCGATACGATCTTCCAGCCGTCGATGTCTATGTCAAAAGTGCTGGACACTAATGCGTCATTGGTGGTGATCACGACAATACCTTCGTTCGACGTGGTTACTCCATCACTGACGGTGTAGCGAAATGTTGCAAACTGCAAGGAAACAATCAGCAAGATAAGATATTGGTTTTCAAGTTCTTCATCCGCACCTTATTGTCTCTTCGCGGGCCTCCAAACGGTGGACGCAAGAATACAACTCGATTATTAGAGCCCGTGACAGCAGTGGGTGCTGTAGTGATCGGTGATTCCGCTCGCTTCGGATCGTAGCTGAAGATAACAAGAAGTTAAAAGACGTATCGACTTTGAATTGATACCGGTGTCGAGACTTGCCCGTATTCACTAAAAATGTCCGAGAGCTGGTAAATTTCTCCATTGAGCGGGAGCGACGTGATCGTGTAAGACAGCTACAAAGATGTCAGAACTAGCAGAATCAGAAGTGCTTCATATCAATACCTTTGCGCCGTCATAGTTGAAACCCTTGAGATACAACACTTGTTCTGCTCCAGGGTCAACGTGGTATACTAAGTTCCGCGCAATTGGTGTCGGACTGCAACAAAAGACGACAACAAAGCTTCAACCAATACTGCACATGCCTTCTTGCCTTTTTGGCACTTACATTACGGCGGAAGCCGATACCGCCCACAACAGCACTAAGACATAACGCAGTAGTGCCGAAATCGATCCACACCTCATGATCGTTTCAAGATTTGTGAAGCTAAAAGCTCGAAACGCGTCCATTCAGCTAAAACGGTTCTGCGTACGTGTCAAAAGCATATCGAATTGTGTTCTATTGGCTATCGATTGCCAGCAACGAGGATGTTTGTAGTGCTGTCACTCTACATCTCACGCGTTCTTTTGCTCCTCCGCGTGAACCTTCTTGAGCATTTTGATGATCGCGTTGGCTGTAGCCTCATTGCGGGGTACACCGCGACCCATTGTGTACATTTCAGCGAGGTTTTTCCACGCCTCCATTGAGTCTCGATCAGCAGCTTCTTGGTAGTACAAAAACGCCTTCTTGAAGTCCTTCTCCACGCCAATGCCGTTGTAGTAGAGAGCACCGAGACAGCAAAACGCATCGGCGTGGCCCTGTTCTGCTGCAACCATGTAGAATCCGCGCGCCTGTTCGTAGTCTTGGTCGAACTCGTCACTGCCGTGGAAGTAAATATCTGCCATGCAGAAAAATGCATCTGCATCACCAGCCTCCATGGCCTTGTCCAGGTTTTCAAGGAACTTAGCCCGGTCAGCAGGGAAATCGTTGGTCTCGTCACCCGAGCGGTACAGCTGCGCCAGGTAGTACAAAGCAGCCGGATGACCCTTGCTGGCCGCCATCTCGATCAGCATGAGGCCACTCTGAAAGCTAGGCTCAATCTCCAGATCCTTGTCACCTTGGTGCAGCAGCATTCCCATGAAGAACTGCGCCGAGATGTCACCAACCTCTGCAGCGCGAGTGAAGTATGGGATGGAGGCGCCCTTATTCCCTGGAAACGGCGGCTCCGCGTGTTGCACACCCTCAAAAAGCATCACACCAAGGTTGTACAGCGCGTCCGGGTGAGGGTTCTGGTCCTTTGTCACGTTTGAATACCAGGCAGTGGCCTCCAGTGCCATTGGTGGGTCATGGCTCAAACATAGGTTGCCCAGCTGAACATGAGCATCACGATTGGTGTTATCAGCCGCACGACGAAGCCACTCCACCGCTTTCGTGGTGTCTAGCTGAGTCGTGGCAGGGTCGGCGTGGTCATCGTCGCCATTCTCCAGTAGAGGCTCCAATTTGACTTTAGGGTCCAGCAGAAACTCCACTGTTTTGCCAAACGCGCGATCCAGCTCGCCTGTTGTGGCATGTTGCACCACAGACGCGGCACGAGCAGCCTTAGCCTGCTTCTTGTGCCTCTGCTCCATCAGATACTGCTTGTACGCAGCTCGAGCGCTTTTCCGGATATCTTTAATGTTCTGGGCGTCATCTTCGCGTCCAGAACGCTGGCGATTAGCCTCAGCGTCACGAATGAGCTCTTTGTTCTTGCGTTGGGTATCATCTTCGCCGTCTTCTTCATCCTCGTTCAGCAGTAGCGACCCCAGCAGATATTGTGCATCGGCGATGTTAGCGTGAGCTGCCACACCAAGATATCCCATGGCTTGAGGCAAATCATCACCATCCAGAAGCTTCTTTGCCTTCTCAAACGCCTCGTACGCCTACAATTAGAGACACAAATGCTAGCATTTTAGCAACAACAAAAAACTGCTGACACTAGAACCTCGCACCTCTTTCTCGCTAATAGCAGAACTGAGTGATCGGACGCCAACACCGTTAAACTGTCGTGAAGATAGCAAACTCTGCCAACCGATAGACACGTGTGCACGACTGTAAGCAGCCGCCGCAACTCGTCCAACGTGACGCATCATGATGCCCAAGCTCAGTTGTGTGGCTAGGAAATATCCGGATTCCGGATACTCCTCTAAAAATGAGGTGGTCCACACATGACGATCTTCAAAAGACGTACAAATGACGATGAGCCGTTCGCGATGGCTAATTCTCTCCGTATGGCTAGTTGTATCACTGTTCGAGTGGAGTGGGGTATATGCAGCCTGTCCCAACACTTGCAGTGGTCATGGCACCTGCACAACTAAGGGTAACGGCTACTTCTGCTCGTGCTATAAAGGCTTCACTGGAGGAGACTGCTCTAGACGTACGTTCTGAATGGTTTCGTGGATTGGTAAGTTTGACGAGTATTTATCGTGTATGGTAGGCTTATGTCCGACAGGACCGGCGTGGAGTGACCTCCCAGTTTCTACAGACCGGGCCCATCAACCAGTGACGTGCTCGAACCGAGGAAGCTGCGACCACGTCACAGGACTTTGTACTTGTGACCTTGGTTTCTCCGGACGTGCATGCAATCGAAGTACGCATTATGATGGTTGAAGCAGTTCGTGAGAGCGTGAGGTTTTGCTTACTGGTTGGTAATGATATAATAGTGAGCTGTCCAAACGATTGCGGTAAGCACGGCGAATGTCGATCGATGAAGCTCAATGCTCAACGCAAAGACAAAGGACTCCCACCTGCGGTTGTCTACAACTCAATCTGGGATAGCGACATGGTGCATGGCTGTGTTTGTGAAGAAGGGTACGGGGGTGGAGACTGTTCTCAACGTGAGTGGTTCACTCTGTTGCTAAATGAGGTCTCCCTACTAACTCCGGAATACTTAACAGGCCTGTGTCCGACTGGCGATGACCCACTTACTGGAGCTTCTACAGATTCCCTGTTCGGGTTTCAGAAGAACGAGAAGCAAACAGTGTTTTGCGCTGCTACGGTACGTGTTAGCTATTTTGTGTTATCTGTATGATTCTAGCGATGGATATTATTGGTGCATCCGTGTAGAGCGGAACGTTGACTCTATCGTATCGGGGGCAAACAACAGCTCGCATTGATGTTCTAGACAATGCCGATACGGTGTACAAGAAACTTAATGTGCGTGACATTGTGTATAGAGGGGGGTTACTTTCTTGTCTTAGGTTTGTATAATGGGTTTTGTAGGCTTTGCATACGCTGCAAACTGTTAATGTACTGTTTGGCGGCACCACTACCACCACAATGTGCACTGCAGACGGCAACATGGTTACTATTGAGTTCACGCAGAATTTCGGGCCGTACGTTTACCTTGCCATTGCTTAGCCCACTACCGTGATTTGTCGATTTATGAACGTCTAATGCCCAGATTGCCGCTGCTGGTCGGAGATCCATCCCTCTTGGTTCACGCAGGCATCGGCATGACACCGAAACTAACGATCTCGAAGGCAGAGGTTGGCTCCAAGGAAAACGAACCATGTTCCAACCGCGGTCGCTGTGATCTTACCTCTGGTGTATGTACCTGCTACGTGGGCTACACTACCAGTAACGGAGCTGGCAGTCCAGGTGACCGTGGTGACTGCGGTGCTATCGACTCCACAGTCGGGGCCATTATCGCATGCCCAGTACGTATAAATTCCGGCAATGTTCCTACTTAGTGTAGCTCACTGGTGATAATGTTGTGTGTAGGGTGAAACTGCTTGCAGTGGTCACGGATATTGCTCTGGGGCACCTCAGTTCCGCTGTTTCTGTGTAGCTGGATTCACTTCAGGAGACTGCTCCGTCCGGACTTGTCCTAAGGGAATTGCCTGGTTCGATACGCCTACAACAGACAACCGCGCCCACGCTTTGGCGGTTTGTTCAGGCATTGGCGTGTGTGATGAATCCATTGGAGCGTGCACATGTCCGTCACCATTTGATGGTGCCGCTTGCGAGCGACTTTCGTGCCCTCTAGGGTTAGAACCGGTCTGCAATGGACACGGTCGATGCCTCACAATGGCTGAGCTAGCACTGGAAGCTCGCACCAGTTTGGACGATCCACTGAGTATCACATACGGCAGCACTCCAAACGATCCGCAAACTTGGGACTTCAACAAGATTCAAGGTTGCGTCTGCGATAAAGGCTTTGAAGGTCACGACTGTGCTCGGCGTTCATGTCCGCGTGGTGATGACCCAAGAACGACAGGCCAAACACGTGAGGTTCAAACTATCCGCTGCGTTTACACGGCGCTTGCCACGTTCACGCTCAGCTTCCGTGGCAAAGTATCGCCGGTGCTGTCGTCGAGTATGATAGCAGCAGATATGCAAGCCGCACTCGCTTCCGTTTCTACTATCGGTGATGTCCAAGTATCGTACTCTGCCGGTCCCAATAGCGGAGCGTGCACACTCAGTACCCAACCTACCAATATCATCTCCATCACCTTCATCTCAGCGTTGGGGGATCTTCCACCACTTCAAGTCAACGTTGACCGAAACACAGTCTTACTGCCCGTTTTCACTATCAACAGCGACGGGATTAGCGGATCTGTTCGTGGCACCAACGAGAACGCCGAGTGCTCTAACAAGTACGTTTGGGAAGTTGATGCCCATCTAGCCAGAACTAACCCTTATTCCTTGTATCTTGTAGTGGTCTTTGTGACTACAACACAGGGACGTGTCAGTGCTTCGAGGGCATGGCTAGCAGCAATGGGCAAGGTGGATTGGGGCTTCGTGCAGACTGTGGATATCTTCTTCCGGAAACTGTTAGGCTGGCCGATGTAACTGAGATCTAGTTGAAGCGCAAATGGTGTATTACTTTCGCGCTACTCGCAATTATTACAGCTAGGATAGATAGGTATGGAAAGACATACACACGCCTACGGCGATCCAATCAGTAGCCGTGATTGTAACTCGCCGTTCGCGCGCGATAAAGGGGCTTCCGTCTACTTGCTAGTGCTCACTGTACGGGATCATGCTCAATTAGTAGCAGTCACCTCGTCCCACTCGTACCCGAGCACGCGCGCCATGAAGCCCGACTTGGACTCCTTCTGAGCCGACCGCATTTTAAACACGGCATGACACGTACGGCACACACGCTGCGGGTCTTTCACTTGCTTGCCGCCGTTAGTCATGCGTCCTGGGAACTCCTTCGGGAACCGGTGCATCTCGACCGTAAATGCTGAGCAGTCTGAGCAGCATACACGACCACAGTGGCGGCAATGGTGACGTCGGTTGCCAAATTTGAAGTTTGACGAACACAACATGCATGACCGGCGCTCCTTTTCATCAATCCACGTTGGTGGCTGTGTGATCGCGCTAAATAGTTTCTTCAAAAACTTCTTGTTTGCCACCTCAATCACCATGCGGCCCTTGGCATCTGGTGCATTCAAAGATGCGCCGTGTTTGATCAACGCACAGGCAATATCAATCAATTCACGCTCCACAGCAACGTGCAGCAGCGTAGAACCATCCGCAAGCTGGATGTTCGGGTCGGCCCCCCTTGTCAGGAACAGCTCCGTAATGGCAGGGTCTGTCTGGCGGGTCGTCATGATGTGAACCACTAACGGGGTCTGGAATCGAGCATTCACCTTGTCCACTTCAGCACCGTGTTTAATCAAATAGTCCACGAGACGGAATCCGTTCTTACGATCACGAGACACGGCAAAGTGCAGCGCATTGTTCTCGTTGCGGTCAGTCAGAAGAATCAAATCGTGAATATCGTCGGACTTGCACAGCTCCATGACAATCTGGTAGTGGCCCTTCCGAACTGCCAAGTGAAGTGCAGTTTGGTGATGCTTCAGCTCGCGGAACAGCACATCAGCCTTAAAATGAAGCAATAGTTTCACCGTCTTGGCGTCACCACGATCCACGGCGTTAATAAGGGCAGTTCGTCCATCAGCGTTAACAATGTTAGGCGTGCAACCAGCCTCCAGCAGCATTCGAGCAATACGCGGGTCCTTGGTCAAGTGCAGCGGCGTGTTACCATCGTCATCTTGAACAAGAACGTCCGCTTCCCAATCTAGAAGGATGCCAACAACCTCAACGTTCTGGTAAAGAGACGCTGTGTGTAGCGGCGTGCGGCCACGACGATTGCGAGCGTTGATGTCCGAGCCGTTCTGAAGCAGCTTAAGTACGTCTTGCTCGTTGCAGCAGTTAGCAGCCACGTGCAGTACCGTATCACCTGGGTCCATTGCGACTTGGCGAGAGGTGTTAGGCATTGAGTAGTCATCATCACCGTAGTCCTTCGTAAAGCGGAAGCGAGATACAGCACGACTGCCACGAGACTCATCAGAATTCCTGTTGGAGTACCGAGGGAACTTCATAGATGACTCACGGTCTCCGTCCGATGAGTCATCAGACACAGGGTCTGAAGACGCAGACTGAGCAGTCAGGCGGTTTTGCTCCTCAAGCTCTGCAGCCTTGCGTTTCTCATCCAAGATTCGCTGTTCTTCGGCCGCACGACGCTCCTCCTCACGCAGTTTCTTCTCAGCAAGCTCCTGTTGGCGCTTGAGTTCAGCTTGTTTCTTGCGGTGACGCTCGCGCAGAATGTAGAACCGACAACGAGTATTAAAACCACGAATCACCTTCTGGAGCACAACAGCAGACACTTGCATGCGAGCGTAGCGACGACGAGCAATCAGACCGCGAACAGCAGATTGAATGAGCACCACGAATTCTCCGTAACGCTTAGCCAACTGAGCCTCCACGAACTGAATAGCCGAGCGGCGGAAAAACACGCGAGTCAGACCAACTTGAATCCCTGCGACAGCAGCTTCCTGGCTATCCGATGCGCCCGCCAACTCTGGGTACCGCTCGGCATGTGCCTTCAGCAAGAACTCCACCAACAAGCTAGCAGATTCCTTGCGTTCAACACTATCGAAGTCTTCCTCGGCTGACTCCGCAGGAATACGCTGCAAGTACTCGCCATTGGCCAAAGGGCGGTAACGCTTAATAAACTGCTGGTGTGCAATTCGTACAGGGTAACCAGCACGGTTCACACGAACTGCTTCCAGAACACCACCAGCCTTCAATTGGTCACAGATCCGCTTTGAATTCAGCAAGTTCGCCTTGGCTTTGTCGTTGGGTTTCAAGCAACGTACGTAGTGGCAGTCGGTGACGTTAATAGTTTCCAGCAAAGTCTTCAGCTGAGTACGGAACTGCAGGCCCAGGCTCACGCGTGCAGCAGTGCTCGAAGCGCGGCCCTTCGTTTTTCTTACAGGAGTCTTTTTTTCAGGAGATACTGCCAAGAGTCCACGCACGAACGGCTTCGACGATCGCTTAATGATGGCAGTGATTTCCGGGTACAGGATGTCCTTGTTCTTCTCGCAGAACCCGAACGTGTCGTACGTGACCGCACCGGCATAGTGGTGCACAACAAAGAGATGGTTGGCCATCTCAGTCTTGCTTGCGCTGAAGTGTGGGTTAAGCTCGTGTTGGCGGTACAGTTTTCGTGAAAAGTTCTGGTCATTACCCTGCGGAACGATGCACTCCTCGTCAAGGGCCGGAAGAATACCGTACGGCTTTCCCTGGATCAGATCAATGCACGGACCGTTGTCAGGGAAATTGATGAAGCTCCACTGAATTTCTTCCTTCTCGTATGTCTCCTGCTCCATGCGCAGAACAGTAAGGTTGAAGTGCTGCTGCAGAGTCTCGTTAGCGTAATTGATGCACAGTTGCTCGAATGAATTGTGCTCCAAGTCTTCAAACCCGAAGATATCCAATAGACCAATAAAAGGTACATCGCGGTCTTCGTTCTCCACGATCTCGTTGATACGGCTGACAAGCCAGTCGAAGAGTTTTCCGTATAGGAACCGAGCAAGGGCATCACGAGCGTTCTCAGCAGCATCAGGCAGCAGGCCGATCGAGTAATGCTCGTCCTTAGTCTGGATGTTACGGTTGCAAATTGCCTGCTCAAGACCATTCTTGTCCACCTCTAGGTAGTCCAGCACAACCTTCGTCGAGCTTTCGCACATGCTGGAGATTTCTGACCCCTCCGTGCCAGAAGCATGATGTGTTTCGTCAAACTCCAGGTTACCAATGTGCAACAAAGCTGAGATCGTAACGAAAATACTCTCCATGTCGTCCTCGTCGAAACCCATTGTCTGCATGGCGTTCTTCAGGACACCGAACTGTTCCGCATCGTTGACACCATCCTTACGCTTGACACATGTACTCTGGTTAAGATAGTGGAACTTGGTAGGCGCCTTCAAACTCCATCGCTTCTTCTCTTCCGCGGTCGCACCAGCAATGATTTCGTAGAAAATGTGGTAGTTACGCTCTGATTCAGCCTGGTATGCGAGACGCACCTTTTCCAGCAAATACGTTTGAATCGACGCGCCGATAAGACTCCCCTCTGTCGAAAACTCCATCTTGATGAACTTGCCGAAACGACTACTGTTATCATTGCGGATCGTACGTGCATTACCAAACGACTCGAGGATCGGGTTAGACGACAGAATCTGCTTCATCACGTTGCTGTCGGCCGAGGCATTCTTGTGCTGCGAAATAGTCGCCAAGTAGTTCATTACGAACTTGGTAGTCTCGGTTTTTCCAGCACCACTTTCACCACTGACCAGAATGGATTGGTTGGCTGGGCCTCCGTGTGAGCTTTGCCCAATCGGGTTAATCAGAGAACGATAGGCCTTGTCCGCGATGCTAAAGACGTGCGGTGGCATGTCTTCCACTTCGTGTCCAAGCGCACGTTTGTCTCCATTGCGAATGTATTTGCGCGTAATTTTGTCCGTGTAAATGCCCAAGTTCTGGAAAGGATTGATAGCCAACAAGATTTCGCCCGTGAGCGTGTAAATCTCGTTGATCTTGAAGCGCTCGTTGAGTGTGTGGCAGATACCAGGCTCGTGTAGGTGCGGCAGCTGGATCAAGTCCTCGACGACGTCCTGTCAAACAACGACAAATATCGTCAGTCAGTGGTCAGTCCGCATTGAAGATCGAGTGACCATCACTCTTGACGTACCATGTCGCTACTGTTGGCTAGCAGCACTCCATCGACCTGTTCCTCCTCGAGAGCTTGCACATCCACCTGCAGGGTTTTCTCGGAGCGCGCATGCGGTCCTTCAGTCAGTCGAAGCGTCACCTCTCTCTCATCAGTGTCTTCTTGCGACTGGCCCAGCTTGACGACCGTAGCGCGGTGCCACTCATCCGTGTCCGCGTCGCGGAGCCATACGCCTACGCCCTTCTCCATGGCGTCGGGGTCTCTGTGTTTCTCGCCCTGTGCGCCTTCCTACTAGTAGACCGTCACCGCTGGCTGAAGCGGCAGCGAGAGCGGAATCGAGAGTGCAGCGAGAAGACCGACAGCAAAGCCTCTGGCCTGAGCGGTTTTTCCTCTTGTGAGCAGGTTTCTACCCGCGCGCCTGTGAACTCCAGTTCTGACCACCTTGAGAGTCAGCCAATAATTTGACCAAAAGACTATTCTTCTGCGATCACTGATTGGCTCACAGACCATTTTGTGCAGGATTCGATTTTTTACTTGATTTTACTATGCTCTCGATTAAGCTCGCGAGGACTAAAATGATGTACCCAAACTCGAGAAAATACAGTTGATTTTTTCGCAACCCGAAATATGGCTGCAACTGAGCAGGGCTTGGTATGCGGATCAACAGGCTGTAGGTGGAAGAGGACAACGAGGATGCCTAGCGAAAGCTTGTCGCTGCCAGAAGGTGTTACCATACTGGAAGCTAGGGGAACGTCTTTGCGGCTATAATGGCAGCACCGCTTTTGCCAGAAGAAAGCTCTTCAAGAACGGCGCGTGCTTGGCCACGTACGTGGGATCAATGCGCACTTTGAGCGTCGCCTTTATTTTTTCTGCATGGGCAGTGACTCATAGAGTATCCATCACTGCTCCATTGTGACGGGTGTAAACAATCGCAACCGAAGAGCTGATTCCGCAATTGCGACGGGCAAACGCTAAGCAATTTGCTGCATGGCGAGGAATTCCGAGGATTTCACTTCCTGCAAGCCGTTGGGTCCCCCAACTTGGAAGTTCCAACTTGTAGACGGCTAAAGGAGCGGTGTGCGGACGTCGTCGAGTCGATCTCGCTGAGAAGAAGCCGACGCCGCGAGCGCCAAGTAAAGTCTCGCGCACTTCAAACGCGAGTGTAGGTGGAGTTAAACAGGCGACCAAGTCGCTTCGACAACCATACGATGAGCAGCAGAAGCAGGCCGAAAGTGTGGTCCGCCATTTTGGTATTACAACTTACTGAAGTTCACTATTGCTCGGGTAGGTCTCTGCTCCACAGGCGGTAAATAGGAAAGCGGTCTGCCTGGCGTCAGCCAAGAGGCGGAGTGTCGCGTCAGTAAATCGTCGATGGAGGTTCATCACGAGCTGTTCGTCTTGTCCTGCGGCCTTGTTTTCTTGGCATTTTGCGCGTCAGTTCCGCGGACGGTTAGCACCAACGGCGGTCTGCAACATCGTCCCCACGAAGCCCGCCGAGAAGTCGCGGACGCTCGCCTCACGCGTGAACTTCTGGCTGGTCTTGCGATCCTCTGCCTGCGCGAGCTGCAATCGCTTACGCGGCGTGCAGGGCCTACAGAACATATCGGCGGCATCGGTGAGAGACAAGACCTACGTTACTTGCGTGCCACTTCAAAGTGGACAGCAGTACTGCTCATATGAGAAGAGGCTGGAGCCACGTACCTTTCGAGGTGCACTTCGTCTTGCATTGTTATACAGAACGAAGGCGGGCTGATCGAATGGAGCGCAGTTGGAGAATGCCGCTCTACACGCTGAAATCACAACATAAGAAGTAGGGCACAGACCTTCTCCTGACGAACGTTGAGGGCTATATCTATCTGATGCCTCCTCAGAACAGGAAGCAATACCTGCTTGGTCAATTGAAAGCCCTTCCCTCCACAACAGCCTCGAGGGTGTTGGTCACCACGAAGTGTGAAGCTTCTTCTATCCTGTCCCAAGCTTAGTAAGCTTTACTCCCAGTAAACGAGGAGAATTTCCTCTTCCTGAAGGGAGTGTATCTGACGTTTTCAAAGTGCGTTCTCTGAATGACGACCACAACGACAGCCTCATCAATCACGAAGCCATCGCTTATCGGTGAGTGCGTCGTGTATCTTGGTGCACTCAACTACTTCTTCACCGTTGACGAGTGGACCCCCATCGTGTCGCGAATTGGCATGAATATTGGGCGTCTCCAACTTCGCATTACTCCGTGTGTCGCGGTGGTGCACCGTGCCAGCAGCACGAGGGCAAGCTAAAGTAAACATTGTTCTGTAATGAATTAGCCAACCTCACATTGGCGTTGTCTGTGAACCAGCACGTGGAAGACGAGTTCGTGCCGTACAAGTGTGTCGATGTAGACATTCCCGAGGAGCAAATCCATGAGCAAATGGATCATACGCTGCAGTTCAGAGTGGAACTCCGTCAACTTAGTCAACTCGCGCCGCAACGATTCTCACATCTATCGCTGCGTTACACGTTCTTCCGTGAGACCAGCACGCAAACGCCCCTGTTCTGCGTTGACTCGAGCGGCGACTCGGGACCCCTTAGTCTTGAGTTTCGACATATCGTTGATGTCAATGACGGATTGGTCAAGTACGTGACCAGTAGTAACCTTACCATAGAGGTGCGTATAGACTCCGATGATCGGCTCGATATAATCCTCATAGTGTAAGCTGTCTGTACGCATAGATTCTCGGACACATAAGCGAGTGACGCAAGGAAGGCAAATTTTGAGAAATCCGCCAAAGCGTTCAGCAAAGATGATTCCTGGCTTGATGCCGAATGGCTTCATAAGTTACGAGCTGCAGTTGCTGGGATAAACTTTAGCGCTTGGTAGAAGGACGTTGTAGAGATGCTGTAAAAGAAGAAGTACGATTAATTTGCTTAGAACTGCTGAGGTTCATTAGATTCAAGTATGAAGTAGACAAAGTTCCTGTATAGAACTTCAGCTACCAGTCAGTAGTCCTCGGGGTCAGAGTTCGAGATTGTTGTTGGTTATACGGCCTCTGATCAGTCATCCAGATCGTACCTTAGCATGAGGTCCAACGCTCAAAAATACTGATAGCACCTCGATAGCAGGTTACTTTCCAGTACAGCCTCTAGGTTGACAAACCAATAGCATGTTAAGGAAACAGGACGCTATTTGATCTAAAGCACGCAAGTGCCATTGCGAGGATGGCAAATTTCCTAATACTCTTGACTCTGACTCACTATCGAATCCAAGATTGCCTACGTCTCGCACCAGTCGAGGAGGAGGAGGAGCGGTTGCGTGGTGCCTGCGGCGTTGACGAGGAGGAGGAGCGATTACGTCTTGCCTAGCGGCGGAAATGGGCGCGGGTGAGGTTGATCGGGGCATGGAGGCTGTGAGAGCAGGACGATTTCTTCAATCTCTGGCTAATTGAGCAATGAGCGGTCGAAAACAAGACCGGGCACAGAGGTTTCCCTCGATCAGCATAGCCACGCACTAGCAGGCCCGTTGCGCGACATGCGGGAATTGAGCAATGGTACAGCTGTAGATCTTTAGCCAGGATACTGATCAGTAACAGACCGCGTCAGTCGATCTCCCCGGTAGGTCACGATGCAGCTCAGTCTCTAACGTGCATCTCAAACCTAGACCTCGAGGACTATTTACTTTACATGTATTACATATTGGAGTCACAAGTACCGTGGTGTGACGTTCTCAGGCCAGCCAAACGGAGGAAGCAGTCGTTGGCGGCCTTGACAAAGAGTTGAGGTCGGAGGCGGTGGCGAGTCGGAGGCGGAGTCGAGTGGGCAGCGGTGGCGCTGCAGTCGTGGTCTTGCTGGAGGAGTTGACTTGAACAGAAGAATGAAAATTGAGAAGTGATTGATTGAGTTAGTTTTGTTGGTGCTAGCTAGTAGTTGCCTCACAACCAACGATCCTGGGTGACTAGACACGCACCCAAGTATCCAGGTCCTATCCTAAAAACTATCTTTCTCAAATCCTGCTGTTATCTTTTTCTGCCAATGAAATCCTGCGAAGCCTCGGCGTGGCTGAGCCAGAATTTTCCCATAGCGTCCCATAATCAAAATATCCGGATGGTAACTGGAATGTTGCCAATCCTGAGGATTTTCATCCAATGAAAAGACGTATAAGAACTGTTGAAGTGGCAACTGCAACCACATATAGCCAATAGACTCGTAGACATATGAAAATGTGAAAATTCAAGATTACGCTGAGCCAGGATAATCCGGCCAGCTGATCTCAAACTTTTGGCGTAGTGGCTGTTGAACCACTACGTCACATGACCTCCTTTTGAGAAAGCGCCACCACTTAAAAGGGCTTCTCTCTCTTCTTGGACTTCCAATAGATGTCGATGAGGCCTGGTATTTGATTCAGGTTCTCCACTGGTTCCCATGTTGCGTCCTTCTTGGTTTCACTAAGCCACCAAATTTTGTACTGCATTTTCCCTTTGTACTTACGGTGATTAATCACAGCTTCAACCAGTTGCCCTTCTGTTCCGTCGGCTAGCACAACCTTGTTCACCTTCTGCCTGCGCTTGGAGTCTTTGCGGTACGGCTTCGGAAGTGAAGTATGGAAGACTGGGTGCAGTTTCAGACCCTTCGATAATCCCAATTCATACGAGTCGCGAGACACCATCTTTTGAACTGGAAAAGGTCCAATGAATCGAGGAGCAAACTTCTTTGATTGCGCGTACCCCTTGTGACGGATATCCAGATTCTTTCCATCTAGTAACACCATGTCACCAATGTTGAAGTCTTGGACAAGTCTGTTTCTGTCGTAATAATGCTTCATGCGCTCCTGTGCTTCACTCATACGGTCTTGCGCGACCTTGAGGAACACTTCCTGTCGAAGTAAGAACTCTTTTGCTGCTTTCTCCAACTTCGTGAACTTCGGATCCGACGCTATATCATCGGGCATGTATGGAATATATCCAAGATCCGCTTCAAATGGCGACATGCCAATAGTAGCATGCAATCGCCGATTATAGGTGAACTCTGCCAAATGAAGAAACTCATCCCAATCATTCTGGGCTGGGTTGATGACTCCTCGGATATTCTCCGATAAAACGGTTTGTACGTTCCGTTTGTCCATCCGTCTGCGGTCTAAATGCCGATGACAGGTTATGCTGCGTTCCCATAGCAGTGATAACAGCCTGCCAAAACTTAGACGTAAATTTGGAGTCAAGATCAGACACAATCGTCTTCGGAAGGCCATGATCTCTTACATAACTCTTCATGAAAACATTCGCAGTTCTCTCTGCGCTGTCTGTCGTCTGCGTAGCAATAAACTTTGCACGCTTGGTCAATCGATCCACGATGACCATGATGACATTCGAGCCATCCTTGCTGGGAGGTAGAGACACAACAAAATCCATCGAAACGTCGACCCATCTACCTCGAGGTATCTCCAGCGGTTGAAGTAATCCCGGAGGCTTCGAATGCCTCGCCTTGTTGCGCTGACACATTTCACAAGTGTTCACGTAGCGCTGGATATTCTTCATCATCTTCGGCCAATAGTACTTCTCACGTACTGCGACATAGGTCTTGTAATATCCTGGGTGGCCTGCCGTAACTGCATCGTGGTTCTCACAAATGACTCGATTATTTCAGATCTTCGTCATCGGGAATGTACAATCTAGGACTCTCATCTTCACGCGTCTGATAATACAGCACGCCATGATTTAGCGAGTAATACTGAACCTTTTCTCCAAGCTTTAGCTTCTTGACAAGTCCCTGCAAGTCCTTGTTCCACGAGTACATCTTCTGTGCGGTCTGTGCCACGGTCATACTGTTCGCGACCATGGTTGCCACAATTTCACGATTTTGAGCTGTGTCCAGAAGTTCTTTCAAGATCACTTGAGCTGCCTTGTGCTCGAATTCCGGGTTTCTCGACATAGCATCGGCGACTACATTCGTCTCACCTGGAATCCACTTAAACATGGGGTGAAACTCCGCAAGTTCATTAAACCACCGCGTAAGAATCATCTCTATGCTCTTGTGATCCGTTTCCACCATGAACAGCTTGTCGAGTAGGTATACGCGCCATGTCTTCAGTGCGTGCATAATCGCAAGTAACTCTTGTTCGCGCACAGGATAATTCAGCTCCGCAGACTTCATCTTCGGCCGGTGAAGGCGATTGGATGCTCCAACTCTCCCTCCTTTTGAAACAAGACTCCCCCAATAGCAAAATTTGAGGCGTCCATCCGAATACCGAAAGGTTTCGAGAAGTCTGGAAGCCTGAGAACCGGAGGTGATGACAAGCGCTTCTTCAGCTCGTCAAAACAGCGTAATTGGTTCTCATCGAGTTCGTTAGCATCACGAGAACGTTTTCCCTTAATACATTCATGCAAAGGGCCTGCAAACTGGGCAAAATCCTTACAGAATCTCGAAACGTAGACTGTAGTCCCCAGGAAGCAATCCATCTGCTTCTTGGTCTTGGGGACAGGCCACTGGGTGATAATCTTGATCTTGTCAGGATCCATACGAACGCCATTGCGTCCGACAAAATCGCCTAAGCATGGAATCTCATCCACGCAGAATTGGCATTTGGACAGTTTGATGTAGAGCTTCTGCTCCTCACATCGTTTGAGTACTCTGTCCAAAGCGTTGATGTGGTCGTTCACGTCCCTTCGTGTATACGTAGATGTCGTCGAAGTAAATCCGCATCACGTCGTTCAAATCCCTGAAAACCTTCTGAAGTAAACGATAAAAGGTTCCCGGACTACCACTAAGTCCCATGGGTGTGACGAGATATTCAAAAAGACCGTCTGGAGTTGAAAACGCCGTGAATGGTATGTCTGCTTCACGTAGCTTAACTTGGTAATAACCCCAGAGTAGATCCATGCACGAGTACCAGTAGCTACCGGCCATCGCGTCGAAAGTGTCTTCTTTGCGAGGCATCGGGATAGCAGGCAAAATCGTGGCCAAGTTCAATTGGCGATAGTCCTGCACAATACGCCATCCGACAGGTTTCTTCACACAGAAAGTCGGAGCGCAAAACGATGACGTACTTGGTCGAATGGTACCGGCTTGAACCATCTCTTTGGTCCACTCCTGGATCGTTTTTCGCTGATCAGGACTTTGACGCCACTGTTTCACTGAAATCGGAGTAGTACCCGGCTTGAGCAAAATCTCATGTTCAATTCCTTCACGAACTGGCGGCGTCTCACTCGGTAGCTCTGTATGAAAGACCGTATCCGCATATTTCCGTAACGTCTCGTATGCTGGATTGTCCTTGAGGGCATCCCATCCTTGACTCTTGAAGCGTTCAGCCTTCTCAGAGTCGTGGGGATTGATGACAAATACTGCCTCAATATCCTTGTCCTTGCGCAACATGCGCTGGAACTGCTTTGTTGAAATGAGCTTGGTACTTCCGTGCTTGCCGTTGTGTCCATGATCTCGATAATAGTTGAAGATCTCACGACTTTGCGCTACTCTTGCGCGGCGTTGTCCTGCGACCCATCTAGCAGGGCGGTTCTTCGGCAGTCTCAACGTTACGGCCTGAGTGTTCTCCATTTTGATACGTGGTGCTACGTGTCCTGTACTCCAATCAATATCCGGGTTCTGCTCACGCAACCACATCATGCCTAATACAACGTCCTTACCCTCTGGGACTGGCATGACTTGGAATGTTCCACTTGATAATGGAAACCCTGGTAACTGTAGAGACATCTCTACAGTCCGTCGAGGACGATACACCACTTGATCATAACCAAGATCAACTTGCATCGTGTCACCTTCAGTGACATCTAAATCGAGCTTCTTCACCAACTCCTCAGTTACGCCATTCAGGCTACTGCCGTTGTCAATCAATATCGTAACGGGTCTCTCTTGATCTTCCGTCTTGAATGCTCGAGCCTCAGCCTCTAGGATCGCATACTCAGCGCCCTTTACGTAACGGTTCGCTTCCTTACGTTTCGGCTGGGTACATTGTGGAGAAATGTGGCCAACTTTGCCACAGTTGTTGCAAATAGCTGACTTAGTCCAATCATCTTTCTTTCCTTTCTTCTTCAGCATTCTGCAGTTGCGACGTTGACGCTCGATTCCCCTATTCAGATGATCCCTGCGAAGGTTTCGACTGACTCCGAGGTGGTTTCCCCGAGAAGTGTGCAAACTCGAAGTTGGACGCAATCTCAATAGCCTCTTGCAGCGTTGATGGACTTTCTTCCTTTTTTGATCTTCTTAGCTGTTTCTTCACGTAATCCGTTTTGGAAGAAGAACCGCTTCTCCAATTCGATGTTCGATAATTCAGTCTGCGATAGCAAATCTTGAAACTTGGAGACGTACTCGTGAATCGTTTCTTTCTGTTTGAGACGAAACATTCTCTCACGAAGATCATATTCGAAGTCCTTTGGCCGAAAACGCGAACGAAGTTGTCGCTTGAAGAGCGACCACGTAGGATGTACTTGTAATCTTTCGCAGTCCGCAATAAACGCACGGTACCAATTCAACACTGACTTGCCTAAGTTACTTGAGATCATCGTTACAAAGTCTGATGAATCTGCTTCCATCAACTCGCGTCTGCTTGCATAGTACTGCTCGGTGGCAAAGATCCACAACTCGATATCTTCGCCGTACTTGCCTTCATACATCGGGGGGTCCTTCTTCTTCTGATCACCCCGAGCCGCCATCAAATACTTGAACCTTGCGTTAGCTTGCTGCATTTGTGCTTGCAGTTGAGCTTGCATCTGGGCTTGGGCGGCTTGCTGCTGTTGCGATATAAACACTAGCAACTGCTGCATTGACATCGCATCAGGGCCTGAAGCTTGGGTGGTCTGTGCAGCCGGAGCCGCGGTGTCCGCCGGTGCTTCTGTACTTGGTCGTGACGCATCTGCATCACTCGACGCATTCATTCTGCTTTGCTGCCGAGGACGAGGGTTCGGGGACGGGCGCTCAGCGGCACGGCTTCTTCTTTGAGCCATAACTGCTGGACTTCTCAGCGCGTATTGATAAGGTCTACCGAAACCCCAATGAAGAAGAAGAAAAGAAAAGAAACTACTTCTTTTGTTTCTTAAGTCTACGCTTCTTGTCGAGATGGATGGAGTGGTCGAAAGTTCCTTCCAGAATAGTCTGCGTCTGGCTTACGCGACGTTTTAGCAGTTCAGTCGTATTGTGCAAGACGTTCCTGGCGTCGGAGTCCTTGCAATCTGGAATTTCGTTCCGGATGAGTTGAACGATCTTGAGCTGCTTCTGCGTCGTCAACCACGAGTCCTGGCGTAGTTTGTCGAGCGTTTCACTGCGGGTCGTCAAGGACTTTGTGTCGTTGATAAACGGTGCTTCGGGTTGGCGAGTCTTTCGCTTATCCATGCAAGAATGCCGGCTAAAACAAGTTCAGTAGTAACGAGTGTAGATCAAGCGAAACCAAGTGTGAACTATTCAGAAGTTATTCTCCGCGGTAACCAAGGGGGGATTAGCCGAAGCGTTATACCCTTTAACCCAAGGAATGGAGTTCCGAATGTGCTGAACACACCTAGTACGCAACCACACCAACGAACCACCGAACGTTAACCCCCCAACACTCAAGGTTGTTAATTGCAACATCGCTTTTTGAACTTTTTCGTAACATGTTGTTAAAAACAACATGTTAAGGACTGCGCATTTCGTGCAGTCTCTGCCAGTTTGCACGCGGGTAGGTCAAAAAGTTGCAAAAACGGCTGGCCATGTACTGTCGTTGCAGTTGGTCTTCACGTCTCTTTTCGTATGAAGTTGATTGCTCGAAGACGATGACGGGCTGAATGCCAGTCATTTTGAATTAGTTGAGAACAGAAAACTCGCAAAAGTGATTAACTGATTATTCCTGGTTGCTACTACTTGGCTTGGCTATTGAATTCTGCCGGTTTGATTGTGAATGTGAATTGTTTGAGTGGGATATTGAATTTTCGAATGCAAATTAATTCTTATCATCTAGAAAGGAAGTCCCCGGAGAGACTCGAACCTACGCCAAGTGCATAGCTTTGTGGTGCTTTGAAAAGAACACTTGGAGAGGAGATGGTTGGTCTCCCGACGGGAGTCTGAAGCTTTCAAGTCGCGACTTAAGCCCCGAACAGCGGAGACTAGTCACGGAGCATCGCCGAACAAGCGGCAGCGGAGATGGGGCGAAAGAGGGGGACGTCAAGGAAGAAGATGCTGAGGAAGCGGATGAAGACGCGGCGGAGTAGGCTCTTTTTGTAGTGTGGCGCCTGCTTTTATAGCGTAATGAGAATAAGCGTAATGCAGCTATTGCGTGTCAACTGCAGTTCCGAACATAGTTTTGCGGCACGTCTATCTTCTGTGCGGCGATCTTCCACAGACAATACAGTTCCGATAAAAAGGGCATTTTAGATGAAGTCAATAACAACATGTTTGCTGGCAGGTCTAAAGCGTCGACGTCTTTTACAACATGTTCGACATAATCGTGCGATAGACTTGTCTGTACACGGCCAACCAAATCTTTGTCCAGACGAACTTAAGGTGATCATACAAATATCAAGTATAGCCTGGCATTAACATGTTGTTTTTAACAACATGCTCACACCTTTACACGAGGCCAAAAATGGCGTGAGTGTTGGGGGGTTAAAGCTCGTGCTTAGAGGCAATACCAGTCTTCGACTCTTGAACTTGAATCGAAGCTTGACACGTCAAGTGCTACTATGTGACGTTTTCAGGCCAGCCAAACGGAGGAAGCAGTCGTTGGCGGCCTTGACAAAGAGTTGAGGTCGGAGGCGGTGGCGAGTCGGAGGCGGAGTCGAGTGGGCAGCGGTGGCGCTGCAGTCGTGGTCTTGCTGGAGGAGTTGACTTGAACAGAAGAATGAAAATTGAGAAGTGATTGATTGAGTTAGTTTTGTTGGTGCTAGCTAGTAGTTGCCTCGCAACCAACGATCCTTGGTGACTAGACACGCACCCAAGTATCCAGGTCCTATCCTAAAAACTATCTTTCTCAAATCCTGCTGTTATCTTTTTCTGCCAATGAAATCCTGCGAAGCCTCGGCGTGGCTGAGCCAGAATTTTCCCATAGCGTCCCATAATCAAAATATCCGGATGGTAACTGGAATGTTGCCAATCCTGAGGATTTACATCCAATGAAAAGACGTATAAGAACTGTTGAAGTGGCAACTGCAACCACATATAGCCAATAGACTCGTAGACATATGAAAATGTGAAAATTCAAGATTACGCTGAGCCAGGATAATCCGGCCAGCTGATCTCAAACTTTTGGCGTAGTGGCTGTTGAACCACTACGTCATATGTGTCCCATCAGTATGAGATTGTAGAGGGAACGGTGAGGTTGCTCAGACGAGCCTAACCTCAACAGCCTCCCTGGCTCGTCATCAGATCTTATTCGCACTGTTTTTGGAAGGTTGCGGTACCGACTACTCAGCCGCCAAGATGTCAAGGAGGCGAGATTGCGATTTGCAAAGTCATCGCTTGTATTGTACTGCAGACTCCCGACATCTTTCATTCTCCTTCTTCGCACGTCCCGCCCCATTCAGTCTCCTGCAGGTCCGACCCCGTGTAAACTGGGCCAGAGCTCTGTAATAACACGCCAGCTCCAGACAGGATGTCGCGGTCAGCCTTGGTGGTGCCTGTGGCGTTTGGAGGCGTCGTCCAGTCGCTAGGGAAGCAAGTGCCGGATTTGCACGACATCGTTCGGCCTGCGCAACTTCCATCGGCAGCGTCACCAGCAGTTATCATGGTGGCGGTGCCTCGCTCGCCTCAGCGTGAAGGGCCTCAGTTACATCAGCAGATATTGCACCCTAGACGGAGTGCTCGCCCACGAAAATTAACCAAGATCAATGTACCAGCATATTCAGAACGCCCAAATCGACCTTCAAATCGCAGGAAATTCCGTAAAGTCACGCAAGCAGTGCCAACCTGGGGTGTTGCGTATATCAAAGATCGTGTGACTACAGCCTCATCAGGACAGGTTCTCTATAGAGTGTTATGGCGAAAGAAGTATGGTCGACACACAAGGACATGGGAACCACGTGAGATGTGAAGCTGTGGATTCAAATTTTCTATCTGGACACCGCCTCCCAGAGCCACCCAATATGTCGAGAGGTGATTGGCTGAGGCATCGAGTACCTGGGACTGAGCTGTGGAACACATTTTCACCTTATTGCTTTAGGACTTCCGGAATCCGGACTTCCAGAATCCGGATGCCCGACCACGATCGGAGTCCACTATTCAGGAATCAAGTCCACCATGTGGTGCCCAAGTGAATTCCTGGTGCGTACTTCCGGAATCCAGATCCAGATTTCGGGAATCTGGATGCCATTCCAGTCAGGGCTAAGGGCTCAAGAATCCAGTCGCCCATACACAGACCAAGTGTATTCCGGATACATGCTTCCAGTGCTGAACTGAGGACTTCCGGATTCCAAGGATCGGGAATCCAGATGACCAAAGGCGTCCGGACCCTGCCTGATTTGTACCCAGTATGGACATTGAGGTTCGGAGTATACTCAAGCCAAGTCAAGACCGACCGACCAAGACGACCGACCAGGATGTGTTCGGCACCAGCCGGAATTCTTCGGGGTTCCGCGCCAGAGACACGCGCCTCCTGATGAATGTGCGCTTCCTATAGTGAAAACAAGATGTTAGCAGAATCTTTAGCAGAAGACTTGTATATAAATAACAGAGAGTTCAATTTGCCACCAAGGGCGCAAGTGGTCTTCTGGAAGGTTTTCCTGGAAGATACTGCAAAGCACTGCGGACCAGCCTCTTGTCAGAGGGCTTCGAGTTAGCTGAGCCAGCGTACGGCCGCGTCGACTGCGTACATCGCTGCGGGACTCTCCACCAAAGGTTCGAGACCAAGTTGGGTAAGTGATCCGGCGGCGCATCCGGAAGGGATCTTCCTATTTCATATTCCAGTTGGAATCCGGATTCCGGATTCACATTTCATATTATAACTGCGTTTTGGGAGGTTGTTAGTAGTTGGCCCCTTGGAACTGTATTGAATTAACTACTGTGTGATTGGACGTTTGCATCTGGATTCCTAGTCTAGATTGCATTTGGATTTTGGATATTTGGATATACAGGCATCTGGATATCCTGATCTTGGAATATTGTCTTCCGGAAACCAAGTGGTTATCCGGAAGTGGTGCGCTTGTTAGGGTCCCGGAACTGAGTCAGTGTTCCGGAAGTAGACCCCGTCGACTGGCATTGGGAGTGCCCACCGCTCGAGGGCCACAAAGAATAAGAGCGGCTGCGTGTTTTGCATATTAACTCTCTGTATTGTATTGGTTAACTGTTGGAAGAGGACTCTGCTAATAGTCTTTTGCCTTCCAGAAAACCAACTGCATTTGGAAGTACTTTTGGTACTTTGGATCTTTGGATCTGATCACACCTGAAAGTAACTCACCTGGTGATACCCTTCGGATACTCGAAGACAAACGACACCAAGGAGGATAACCACAAGGTCACACGCCAACTCCGCCTTCCGGATACCCATTTGGATCCCGGAAGGTAGAGACTGACCCCAGTTCTCAAGTGTCATCTGGAAGTTTCCTTCCAGAATCGGACTGGCCACCAGCTATACGTTCTGGGCGACCGGGTTTTTCTTTCAGAAAGTCCGGAAAGTGTTCACCCACCTCGTCACAGCTGGTGCGCGTGCCCGGATTCGATACCGAAAGGGTTTTACCGAGTTATTTTTATATATTTTTTGATTGGTTTCAGGGGTTCTGAGTGCTAACTAACTTTCTGATCGTAGTTGTGATGATTGGAAGTGAAAGCGCACGCAGAGGAGGAGACGCGGATTCTGGAAGCGGAATGGCATCCACATCGTCGCGTCGGTTGAAGGGGCAGCAGCCTGAAGAGCATGAGGATTTGGATACTATCATGAAGAAAGCTCGTCAGGCCAACGCTGCGAAGCGAAGGGCTGCCCAAGAGGCGAAGGAGTCGTCGGATCATCTGGAAGAAGAATCTGAATCCTCCGTTCAGGAAGCGCACCACGCAAGTCTGGATGGAAGTGATTCGGAAGAGATTTCGGAAGGAGACAACGACCCTGAGCAGGAGGAATCTGGATCCATGTCGGATCTGGATGCAGAAGAGTCCGGATCGGAAGGTGATCCGGATGTGGTAGCCGAGAACGAGTCCGGTCTGGAGGAGTTCACGGCTGGTGAGGAGTCTGAGGTCGTCGGAAGTGATGCTGAAGATTCTGGAAGAGAAGCGTCGAGAGATGATGCTGTCGAGATCGAAGACCCTACGGAGGATAGAATTCAGGACTCTCCTCCGGAAGGTGCGAATCCAGATGCCGAACCTGATGTTCGAGAAGAGTCGCCACGAGTCAAGCAGGAAGCTCGCCCGTTGTCGCCGGTTCAGGAAGAAACTGTGCTTGAGGATACCAACATGTCTTCGCCAGTGATTCCGGAAATCCGGATGCCAACATTGTATCCTGATGAGCCGCCGTTCTCGGCGCCCCCAGAAGCGCCTCGTCAAGAAGCTGCCAGGTTTGGTTTTCCGGATTCCAGAATGGAAGAATCTCCGGAAGCACCGCCGGGGACGCCGGAAGTCCAGATGAGCGGAATCCAGATGAAGGCATATGTGGCTGAACAAGTGAGGCGTTGGGAACGTGACAACTCCGAAAGGAGCTTTGCACCTGATGTCGGATATGATTGGCCGCCACTATACCTGAATCCTGAAGGTTTCATTCAGGCTGCCTTGATGACTTCGGAACACCTGAACCGCCGGATGTTGATGCCGGCTCAGACGGACGCCTGGATTTCAGAACTCCAGATTCAACGTCGGTCATTTGGAAGGGCACAAGATCTTCAGGGTGCCATGATCCCGCCGGAGGAGTTTTAGCCTCGTGAATGCATCGCAGTCCTGCAGACAATGCTTTTCGAAGCGGGATTTGGATTTGTGAATTTGGTGCCTGGATGGTTCCGGACGCGAGTTTTCAAAGTGCATCCGGATCTGGTTCGGCAAGTTGTTGAAATGTTGCAGCTATTATTGGTCGTGGAGATAATCGAATGGAGACAACTAGTGACGCGAGCTCAGGAGTACGCCCAGATCCTGATGGCAACTGGAAGGGAACGACTTTGTCAAGTACATCCGGAAGCCCAATTTCAGGGTGAAGGTGTATTCATGTCGGATTACGAGGTATCTCTGCTGGGACGAGACTTCACTAGACAACTGAAGGCATCTGGATTCCGGAAGGTTCGGAGTCCTCGCGGACCCACCTATCAGGAAATCCGGCCGAAGCGAGTGCAACGTGTGATGCCTCGGCCACCGCCGTCGTCAATCCCGTCGTCGTCGCCCTCATCCCTGCAGTCTGTGCCATCTTCGCTAGTCCGGAATCTGGAAGCGGATCTGGAATCCGGAAGTCACATGTCTTCGTACCATAGTCTTTCTGATAGGACGAATTCGGCACGTACCTCAAGTATGTTCGAGACTTCCGGAGGATCAAGTGAGTCAATGGCGAGTGCGACTTCCGGAACTCGGACTTCCAGAGAGAGCACCTCGGATTCTTCTGGATTCGGGATGAGCAGAAGTGCAGGAACGCATATGCCATTCTCCGCCTTCAGGCCGATGGCGATGACCGCACGGGGATCTGGAAGTGCTACGCCGATGGATTCTGGAATCGCTTTCCAGATTTCCCACAGGAATCCGGATGCCGAAGATCAAGACGTCCCGCAGGGATCAGACTTGAATCGCGAGAAGCCCAGGAAGAAGCGTACAAAGTCATCTTCAAGGAGGCGAGAAATGCTTCAGGAATCCCAGGCTGTAGACGCATCCCGATCACGAGGCATTCAGAAGTCTGGGAGTTGGGGTCGTGAAGTTCCAGAAACTTCAGCAAGGTCTGAGCGCTCTTCGAAGTCCGCCAGTTCTGGATCCACGCAAGTTGCCCTGAACACCATGTTCCAACTTCAGAAGGTCATGGCCAGGATGGAAGATCAGCAAGGGTCTGCGCTGGAGAGGATGTCAGGCGATCTGGATGCGAAGCTTGAACGCCTTCTGGATTCCAAGTTTCAAAGACTCTTCCAGAAGAAGGAAGCGATCCCAGATCTGGTCTCTGACGAGGATTCACGCTTGACAGTCAAGAATCTGGAGGTTCGGTCATCCGGACACCAATCTCACAAGCGGCACCCGGAAGCAGTTCGAGGTTCCGCCGCCAAGTCGAGCTCCTCCAAGGACGCGAAGGTGAAGGAGCTTCAGCAAGAACTCGAAGCCTCGGAGTCTGCGCGGAAGAAGGAAGGAGAAGCAGCGAGGGCTGTCCAGAAGTTTTGGCCACCCAAGTTCGCGACCTGAAATCGGTGGTTGCCAAGGCCGCTGTCGCAGCTGAGACAGATGGGCGTAATCATGATTCTCAGGAATCAGGTGCGTCCCATCATCCGACTCTGTACCCAGTATCCAGTAACGCATCCCGAGGTGCATCCCATCTGAGTTCTCGTAAAACAGATGTTGGGAATCCAGATGAAGCCTTTGCCGCACAGCTTGAGGCAGCTCTCCAACTGGTCACTCGTGAATCCAAGACCCCTAGGGCTCAAGTGGCCAAGTCCTCGACACCCCAGGCGCTCGTGGTGAAGAAGGAATCGACATCCAGAAGGAGAGAGGCGTCTGGAAGTGAGAGCCGGGGTATCCGGAAGCGTTCAGGTGAGGATGGCTCGAAGAAGCGTTCGTCCAAGGAGTCTGGATCGTCGAAGCGGGGTTCAACGTCCAAGCGTGAGAAGGGTGGAATTTCCAGAAAGAAATCCCCTTCAGGATATCCAAGTTCTTCGGATCCAAGTTCTGAATCGAGTAGTTCTTCGATTCCGGAAGTTCGGATAGCAGTTCGTTCGAAGACAAGACTCCTGCGGTGATGACGACCAAGTCCGGAGGGACGATGACATACATGTTCAAGCCATTCGTGAATGCAAGCACTTTGGAAGACTTCGATGAGAAGGCGGCGCTTGCCACTCGGATGCGCTGGCTGGAACGCTTCCAGAGTATGTCCGTTCAGGGTGGCTGGGCCGATAACGTGAAAATCTACGAGATGAAGCTCAAGTTGTCTCCGGCCGTCCGGAACTGGAGAGCGAATCTGGATCCGAAGGTCCGTCGCAACTGGAAAAGATTCCTGAAGGCTTTCAAGGAGCGCTACTGTAAGGCGAGGACTTCGGATGCGGAAAGGTACTACACGATGGTTCAGAAGAAGCATGAGACGCCTTTGGATTTCTATTACCGCCTGAACAAGGTGGCTGATAGAGCCGGTATCCGGATCGACGGATCGACCAAGCTCCGTGAGCAGCATCTGAAAGCCTTCACCAAGAAGCTTCTGGATTCCAGACTCCGGACTACCCTCCAAGGTCAACGTCTTCGGAGTTTGGAAGATGTCGAGTACGTCCTGAAGCAACATGAAGAACTGAATTTGGAAGACGACTACGACACTCCACCTCCGAAGCGGGATTTCCGGGCGGATAACGTACCTCGTGATAAGTTTCGCCCAAAGCGTTCCGGATCCGGAAGAGCATACACTGCTCAGAGTGACGCTGACTCTGAAGATCCTGACCGACACGTCCGTTTTCAGGATGAGGAAGACAAGATGACTCTGGAAGCCTCGAAAGCATCTGCGTCTACGAAGCCTGGCGATCCAGATTCCGGATTCCCGACCATGGATGATCTCTCAGATACCGTCTTCAAGATTCTTCAAGAGGGAGGCTGGAGGCCCCGATCCCCTTCAGGACGCCAAGGTGACCAACAATCTTCGGAGCATCAAGACTCCAGACGCCAAGGTTTCCGGAATCCGAATTACAGTGCAAGGTACTGTGAGAACCGCCGCAATTTCGGACATGTCAAGGAGGGTTGTTGGGCAGATATCGAGTGTGAACGCTGTCATCGGAAGGGCCATCCTGTGCGATTCTGTCGGATGCGTCAGTGTGATTTCTGCAACAAGTATCACGATGGGCATTGTGAGGAGCTGGAGGCCCTTCGGGATCTCAAGAGTCTCGTTCAACAAGGAGCTTTGGATATACCGACTGCTATCCGGAAGAAACTTCTGGATGGAGATGCAGATTCTGGGGAACAACCGTTAAACTAGGAAGCCCGCTGGATGGGGATCCAGAACGCGCCGGGCTCAAAAAAAAAACCAGAATTGTGTGTCTTAGCGTACGTTGGTCCAGAGTTGAAACGACAAGCTAACCATCAATGCATGACTGTGACTCAAGATGTCGACTTTCTCCTTCCAGATTCTAAACTTCCGGATGACAATGATTTCGGAAGGTCGGATGATTGGAATCCTGACAATCGGGATGACACTCCAATAGAATTCAGATTGAAGCCTGGTGAAAGTTACGGATGGTGGGAAGAACACCGTTCGGAGACGTCGAAGAGAGTTGCGATGGTGCATGGTGCAGTGAGCAATGTCAGGACAGACATCCTTCTGGATTCCGGAGCTTCCGTGAGCATGCTGAGTTTGGATTTTGCGCGTAGACTCAAACTCAAGCTGGATTTTGGAAAACAGCTTCGGGTATCCGGATTGGGAGGCGTCCCGACGATCATCACTGCCCGAAACCCTGGGTTTGAATGTGGTTTACATTCTGGAACTTTGGGTGGCGAATATTGGTGAAGGTGTTGACGTGTTGCTTGGAATGGATTTTATGTATTCTGCTGGAGTGCGGTTGTGCATTCGTGAAGGACTGGTCCAACTTCCTGATGAAGAAAACGTTATGCTTTCCGGAAGAACTTTCGACCAGCAGAAGAAGGGATTACGTTTGGAAGTCCGGAGTCCGGAAACCCTGATACTTGGACCAGGTGAACAAGCTGTCGTCCGGATTAATTACGGGCAGAGCAATCCGCAACGTGAAGTGGTCTGGGCTGGCAGAGGTGATCGCTGGGTGACGCAGCTGATATATGGGGCGAAGTCCTGGGCGGTCGCTGTGAAGGTGGTAAATATTTCGGATAAGGATGTTTGGATCGACACAAACACCCCGGTCGCCCAGATTGTGGAATACGGATGCTATCCATTTGGAAGGTTCGTCAGACCTGGACTCCGGAGGTATCGTGAATGGGAAGTCCTGATCTACGAGAACACCAATTCTCATCAGGAAGTATTACGTCAACGGAGATACCTTCAGGCGATCCAAGCTTCCCAACCCCCAAGTGTCCAGAAGCCGGAATATCCCTGGCCCAAGAAACTTTTGATGAGACCTCCCAGGGTGGTTCTGAAGTCCGCATGGTTCGACTACAAGATCCCCCGAAGGATATTCAGAAAGGTGAAAGGCCGCTTCCAGATGCCGCCGTTTCGGAATTCCAGAATCCTGATAGCATATTGACTGTAAATGAACATCGGGAAGGAATTTCGAATGAGACTTCAGGAAGACAACAGGTTCCAGAAGGCGATGGTTTTCTGGATTCCGATGGTGACGAGTGGTTTGATGCGATCTCCATGGATGAGAGTGTGCCAACGGACGAGATTCCAGACGGTTTGCCTGACGCAGAAGAGGATTCTGGAACGGATCCATCAGGAAGACAATTTAATCTGGAAGTTGTGAAGAAGGCCATCCTGAAGCTGAAAACGAAGTTTGTCAGGTGTCTGCATCTGAATGCGGAAGAGCTCGCCTTGGAACCAGCTGTGTATGTGCATGAAGGGAGTGATATGTTGTCACACTTGAAGGATCAACTCGTCATGCTTCCGGAAGTACACGAGCTAAGCCCGAAGTGTGATATCGAGAAGGCAGATGTGGGAGAACCCGGAAAGACTACTCCAGAAGAAGAGCGAAAGCTTCGAGGAATCCTGAAACGGCATCGCAGTATCTTTCTGGGCGACGGAAATGCAGCTCCAGCCCCCGCCAGAGGTGTGATTTGTGATCTGGATGTTGGAACGGCTAAACCTGTCGCGCAACGCCCACGTTCTATCGCTCCTCACTTAGCGGTCAAAGTGTACGAACTTCTGAAGAAGCTTTTGGAAACTGGATTGATCGAGCACTCGGAATCTCCATGGGCATCCCCGATTGTTATTGTCCTGAAGAAGAACGGTGTTGACATCCGGATGTGTATTGACTATCGAGTGGTAAACGGATTTATTGTGTTATCCAACTATCCGCTTCCCTGATTGACGATCTCTGATTGGCTTCGAAAGCGCAATGTGGTTCATGAGTTTGGATATGGCCAGTGGATTCTGGGCTATCAGGATGTCTGAACGTGCCAAGCTGATCTCCGCTTTCGTGTGCCCCTTTGGACACTTTCAGTGGATCCGGATGCCATTCGGTTTGAAGAACGCCCCTTTGGTATATCAGGCAGTAATCAATAACTGCTTGTGGGGGTTTGTGCGCCTATCCCCGGAAGAGGAAGCAGAAGTGGATCAGGAAGTCTTGGATTTTCTGAAGTTGACTCCATCTAAGAATCTGGATTCCGGAAGTTTGGAATCCGGAAGTTCCCCTTCAGGAACCCAAGTGCCAATTCTCTCAGATACAATGACCGTGTTCCAGAGGAATATCCCAGCTCCTTCACAGATGAACCCGGTACTGGGACGCAGTTCGTATATCGACGATATCGCTCACGGCGCGCCGACTTGGGATCAGTTATGTGAAGATCTGGATGCACTACTATTCAGGCTGCGTTATTGGAACATCTCGGTGAGCCTCCCGAAGAGTGAATTTGGAAAGCTAACCATCCCGTACCTGTCCCACGAAATCAGTGCTGAAGGAATCCGAGCTACCCCGAAGATTGCAAAAGGTGTTTTGGATCTTCCGTTTCCGGAGACCCTGAAAGGGGTGCAGTCGTTCCTCGGAAGCTTGAACTACTATCACAAATTCATTGAAGACTTCCCGGTTATTGCCGCTGTTCTCTATGAACTTTCGGATGAACAGATCAGGGCGGGAAGGAATTTGGATCAGGCGAAGGAGGCATTTGGAATCCTGAAGCACAAGATCGTCTCGACCCCATTGCTTCGGCATCCTGATAGAAATCGACCATTCGTGATCATTCCGCATGCCAATGCATGGGCCGCATGTGCTGTCCTCGGTCAGGAATACGACGGTGTGATCCACCCTGTCCGGTATACTGGCCGCGTCCTGAATGATTCCGAAATCCGTTATCATATTGCGGAAAAGGAGGTCATTGCGATCCTGAGAGTACTTCAGGTCTTCCGAACGCTGATCGAGCAGTCCGAACTGATTGTGTACACCCGATACTCCGTCCTGAAGTGGGTCATCACCTCGAAGTCTGCTGATGGTAGGTGTGTTCCTTGGGGACTTGCACTTTCACATTGGAATCTGGATATCCGGAAGGTTCAAAGGGACGAAGACGGGTTGGCTGCGATAATGGGTGCTGGGATAACCCCACGAGAGCATCTGGATAAAATTTCGGAATCCCTGATCCCTTCGAAAGGACGCATCCGGAAGCCGCCAGTAGTGAGCATCGAGATGTTGGAAGCGAACTACGAAGGTGTTATCCTGAGTTTCGATGGTGCTGCCAAGACTTCCACCCGGAAAGGAAGTTGCGGGTGTGTTCTCTGGAAGCTACCTGGATGGAAGGTTCTGGAAGCCCGAGGTTTCATTCTGGATGACGTCACCGTGAATGACGCTGAGTACCATGGACTTCTGAAGGGCATGAATATGGCATCTGGAAGAGGCATTCAGGATTTGGTGGTTGTGGGAGATTCCAGAATTGTGATTCAGCAAGTACAAGGACTGATCAACTGTAACCAACCACATCTTCAGAAACACCTTGCGGAAGCGGAAGTTCTGAAATCCAGATTTCAGAAGGTCAGATTTGTGCATCTCAAACGAGAGTACAATCAGGCTGCCGACTACCTGACGACCAAGACATTGGTTCAAGGAGAATCCTGGGAGGTTTCCGACGAAAGTGACCTGAGGCATTTGGAACTTGTTTCTAAAATCCAAGAGAAGTTGGTGAAATCAGAACTGTCGGAGGCCCATCCTTCAGATATCCAGATTCAGGAATCCGGAATCCCGGATGACAACGACCTTCCCGGACCAGATTCGGAACCGTTACCAGAGTCTGCGCGAGTGATGGCTGTCATTGCGGAAGCTGGGGATCCAGAAGGAAACGATCCGGATACCCCTCCGATGGGACCATTGGAACTTCAAGCCGAGCGTTGGAGACGGATCAAGGTCCATCAGGATGCCGACGAATACCTGTCTGAACTGAAGGCGTTCCTGAAAGGGGATTTCCAGAGGTTTTCGCATAAACGTCTCCGGAAGATTGCAAAGGTGGCTGATTTGTTCACTTTGGATTCCAGAAACATTCTCTTCAGGATGTCCACAGTCACCCAGAAGCGACCTCGAGATTTTCTGGGAGAACTTCGATTGGTGGTTCCGGAATCCTTACGTTCTGATATGCTTCACTATGCCCACGAAGATTTCCAAGGTGGACACCAGGGCATCCGGAGGACTCATGAGAAATTGCTTTCAGAATACTATTGGCCTGGGATGTATGCAGATGTGGAACGTCATGTGAAGGAGTGTGTGGATTGTGCATCCGGAAAGGGACGGCCTCCGAATCCAGGTCCGTCACCTGGAAACATCGAGCCATCATGTCCTTTCGAAGTTGTCTCGATGGATTTCGTGACGCACCTTCCAAAATCCGCACGCGGAAACACTTTCCTACTCCTGTTTCAGGATATGTTTTCCGGATACGTGATGTGCAAGCCCATGTCTTCGACGACTGCCCAAGATGTTGCAGAAGTGTATGAACAAGTGGTATTCCAGAGGTTTGGATCAAGTTCCCTGATCCGACACGATCAGGATCCCCGATTCATGAGTGCCGTCTTCGAGTGCTTCCGGAATCTACTTGGGAGTCTCCAAAGAGCAACATTGGGATACCGTCCGCAGGCAAATGGCCAGCAGGAACGTTCCGTTCAGACGGTAGTTCGAAGCATCCGGGCGTATATTATGGAAGCTGATCAAAGTGATTGGGATGACCATGTGGAAAGGCTGATGTTCGCTCTGAATACCTCTTTCGATGCAACGCGCCTGGAAACCCCCTTCTATTTAATTCATGGTTGGGACGCCCAGAGTACAATTTCAGCAATGCTGGGCCCAAAGCCACATAGTATTCCTGAAAGGTCAGCGTACGAATGGAGACGAAAAATGCAGAGGGACTACAGCTACGCTGTGGCTTTTGCATAAGGACTTCAGAAGAAAGCCAAGCGTCACCGTTCCGAAATCCAAACGCAAAAGTGGAAAGAGCTTTCGGAAAGGCTGAAATCCGGATTTTCGGAAGGCGATTCCGTGTGGTTATATATTCCGAAAGTCCAGACTGGGCTAAGTAGGAAACTGGCCCACATGTGGCATGGACCATTCCGGATTGCTGAAGTGCATCAGGACTTCCGAGTGAAACTCAAGGTCGAGGGCACGGGATATCGTGTCAACCCTTGGGTGCATATCAGCCGCTTGAAACCCCGAGCACTCTTCCCGAAACGTCCTACCACGGAGATCCAAGTGGACGAGGACGATGACTTTGACGCTGCCCTTCTTCCGGAAGACAGTTGGAATGCGGATGCCGAAGAGAACGAGTACGAAGTCGAAAAGATTTTGGATCTTCGATGGTCCAAACGTACTCGGACGTCGAAAAGGAATCGGGAATACCTGGTCAAATGGAAAGGCTATCCGGATCCGGAATGGCTTCCAGTGTCACAGTTAAGCTGCGGTGCCCTTCTTTACGAATTTAATCAAGGGGCAAGGGCGCGAGCGAGGTTCCAGGCTATGCACGCCGGGGACGACCATCCCAAGTCTAGACTTCCGGATGCTATCATCCGGGAAGTTTTGAGAAGGTGATTCCTGAACTGTGACTACCGATTGAACTTTGATTTGATTACGATTGGAAACTGATTTCGGATTATGATGGAACTTTGGAATCCTGGGTTTCAGAAGGATGGATATGAAGGAGATGAACAAAAGCTGACTTTCGGAGAAGTGAGGTGTATTACGAGTGATTAGTGACGAATTACGTATGGAAAACATGGAGAATTGGAAGACTCACTCGATCTGAACTACACCTCCTAGTTTCCGTAGTTCCAAAGGGCATCGATCCGGATGCGCTGATCCGCAGGAATCAGGGTGCTTTGGACTTCCGGTGGAAGATGAGCAATGCGATCCTGATCCGAAGTGGAGAAACTCCACTGAACACGTGCAGGCTCCATGGCATCCAGAATCCCAAGCGGTTCCTTGAGCGAGTATGGTTCCGAAGTCCCAGGCTTGAAGTGTTCTGGATCCATCAGGATCCAGTGACAGAGTTTCGCAGGGTACTTCCAGACGCACGTCTCATTCCAGATGGATTTTGGAAGCTTGGAAGAGATCTTCTGGAGCAACGGGATCGCCTTCTTCCTAAGGGACGAGTGGCGCTTCGATCGCTCGGAGTAGATCCGCACGAGCTTCGGATGCACAGCTTCGGAAGTGTCGAACGTGAGCCAATGAGTTTCTTCCCAGAAGGCCTGGAGATGACCGCTCACGAAAGAAAGCCAGGTGTCAAGAGCCTCCAAGTCGTTCGCATCCAGATCGCTGCGCTTATGGAAGAGTAGATCCCGAGGCCGACAACTGTATGCGTGTTCCCAAGGACGTTCATCCAGAAGCGGAGGAAGCTCGGACGCCCGGATCACGAAGCGCTCTTTCAGAAGGTCGAAATCAAACCTGTTAGGAGCGGAATCCGGAAACCCGAGAGTCTGAGTGGTCGCTGTGGACGTCGGATCTCCCTTCTTCATACGAACTCCGTAGTGGAGCCAAGATGCCACTCCCTCGGTCGGATTCTCGATGGTCTGCTTGTCGAGTCTTGTCAGGTTCCCAAAGTCTTTGGCAGCTAGATAGGAGGTTGACCGGTCATGTGCACGATAGCCCCTGGATGCTGACTTGGGAGAGCGGTTGGAACGACGACGCTTGGATTTCGGAGACTGAACGTCAGGATCACGGCGAGAACTTGAGTGGCCCTGATCATCATCTGGATGCACCACCTCTGTCTCATCTGGAATGAAGTCTTCATCCACTGTCTTGTCATCCACCGTTTCCGTAACCAAGGCTTCCGGATCCGGATCTTCGACGTCGTCTTCTCCATCCACAAGAGGTCCCCAGTACTCTGGCTCGATACCTTCATCCTGAAGTCCATCGAAAACACCTTCAGCCATCTGGAAGTACCGACACGGGACGTACTTGGTCCACGGAATGTCATCCAACTTGTTCCAGAACATCATCCGAGTGAGCATCTCCACGAGAGGTTTCAACTGGAAAGCCACGTGAACTGCACGGTCTTCACGAATCCATTCCAGAGCCCCGGTATACTTGACTCCAGACATCATGAGTTTCTGAAGATCCAGACGCAAGTCACTCCAGACAACCGGGTAGTCCGTCAAGGACTCTCGAGCTTGCTTCTCCGTCCAGACTAGAGGATATTTGTCACTCCGACAGTCGTCATCCGAATGTTTAATCCACTCAGAAGGACGAGCCTGAATCACGTCGGGAGCCCTTGGGACCTTCTTCGAAGACTTGAATCCGGAACTGGAACGCTTGCGCTTGGAAGAAGACTTGGAACTTGGATTTCCGGATGCAGGTGCGCCAGAAGAACCACGACTCAGATCCAGATACGACGACGAATCGCTCTCCTTGGCATCACCGTCATCACTTCCGTGAGAGGGATGCAGTTCGACGAAAGGGGCCGAAGTGTGTCCTGGGTCATCCGTGGCGATGACACTGATGACTGTACGCCATTCCGAAGGAACAGTTGTGCCGTTCTGAAAGTGCTTCAGGAGTTCCAGAAGCCGTTGCCAGTTCACAGTGACAGTCGACTGTCCTTCGCCGGCGCTAAGGAAGTTCATGACGTCGACAGCATTAAAGGCCAGTTTCTGGATGCGGTGTTCCAGAAGGCGATTCTGCGTCTGGGCATCATCCAAACGCTTCGTGAGATCTTCGACCTGCTTCCGGAGACCCCTCTTGTCGCGATCATGCTCCTCCATCAGGTGCTTGATGTCGTCACGGGCGTTCTGGAGAGCCTCTTCTTTCTCAGAAACAGCTTCCGCGTGTCGAAGATCCAGATGACTTGTTACCAACTGGTAGTCCCGACGAAGCTCGGCGAGCTCATCGTGAACCCTGCCGACATTGACGAGATCCGGATCCTGATCTTCGAGCAGTGACTGCGTCCGGACGCACTTCTGGATGACTTTCCGAAGAGCAGAGACGGTTCCAAAGACGCGCTGCGCGAGATTCTCAGGTCGTACTCCGAAACAAGGCTGGCGATCTCCTCTTGACGGCGACGCTATCCAGAAGTGCGTGAAGCTGGTCATCCGGAAGCGAAGCTGGCCGAGGTGTCAGGATGAATTCCCGAAGGTCCAGATGACCGGCGCAGAAGTCGTGTAGCACTGCCATTTCCCTGGTGGACAGCTTCTCAGAATGCATCAGGACTTCCAAACCGCCATAGCCGTTCCGAAGAAAACTGTTGCCATCACGATGCACTGTTGAAGCTGGAGCGCCGACCACTTGCAAGTTGTCGTCGCGCTCGTGGGATGGAGGGGTCTTGAAGTAGATGGGACGCGAAGATTCACTTCCGAACGCGGTGCCCTCGGACAGCCCGAACTCCTTCGCACTCTTGTGCGTGACGAACTTCGGGTAGACTCGATTGAGTGGCTCATCATCGTCCTCAGGGACGCCTCCGCGTCCACCTGCGGGCGGGCAAGTCTCCGTGCCCTCAGCACCATGTCTCCCCTCATCAACAACGCTATCTGGACCCCCTGTCACTGCCGTGTCGTCCTGGTGCGACTCAGCGCCACCAGTGTCGCCCTCAACCGAGGTGTTGCCTGGTGGAGGCGCCGTGAACGTCGAAGGAGCGTCTGCTGACATGATGTGATCGTGCGGAATCGCTTGGGTGATCTGGAGCCTTGAAATTGCGAAATGTGTGTGGACCGACTGAATGATTCTTGCCGTTTGGACGTGCGCTGGGACCGGGGCGCTTGGGACCGGACGCAGAAGAGAAGCCACGTCAGCCAATTGATGGATGGAATGTGATCCAGTGTAGTGATTTGGACTTCCTGAACCCGGATAGGGTGAACCCGGATACGTGAGACCCGGGTGGGTAGAACCTGGATACAGTGTGGGAAGCCTGAAACCGGACCGTTCGACATTTGCGTGATGGGCATTTGGATGTATGGAATCTGGAAACGCAACTCGACGACAAGTGCCGTTGTAAATTGCGGGATTGTGATCTGGATGTTTGCGGTGATCCGGTGATCTGGACGACTTGCCCACGCTTCGTCTCATAAGGACCAGTCAAGCTCGGAGGTAAATTCCTCAATGACAGCTCCTGACGAGAGGGACGGTTGTGAAGATGTGGATTCAAATTTTCTATCTGGACACCGCCTCCCAGAGCCACCCAATATGTCGAGAGGTGATTGGCTGAGGCATCGAGTACCTGGGACTGAGCTGTGGAACACATTTTCACCTTATTGCTTTAGGACTTCCGGAATCCGGACTTCCAGAATCCGGATGCCCGACCACGATCGGAGTCCACTATTCAGGAATCAAGTCCACCATGTGGTGCCCAAGTGAATTCCTGGTGCGTACTTCCGGAATCCAGATCCAGATTTCGGGAATCTGGATGCCATTCCAGTCAGGGCTAAGGGCTCAAGAATCCAGTCGCCCATACACAGACCAAGTGCATTCCGGATACATGCTTCCAGTGCTGAACTGAGGACTTCCGGATTCCAAGGATCGGGAATCCAGATGACCAAAGGCGTCCGGACCCTGCCTGATTTGTACCCAGTATGGACATTGAGGTTCGGAGTATACTCAAGCCAAGTCAAGACCGACCGACCAAGACGACCGACCAGGATGTGTTCGGCACCAGCCGGAATTCTTCGGGGTTCCGCGCCAGAGACACGCGCCTCCTGATGAATGTGCGCTTCCTATAGTGAAAACAAGATGTTAGCAGAATCTTTAGCAGAAGACTTGTATATAAATAACAGAGAGTTCAATTTGCCACCAAGGGCGCAAGTGGTCTTCTGGAAGGTTTTCCTGGAAGATACTGCAAAGCACTGCGGACCAGCCTCTTGTCGAGCCAGCGTACGGCCGCGTCGACTGCGTACATCGCCGCGGGACTCTCCACCAAAGGTTCGAGACCAAGTTGGGTAAGTGATCCGGCGGCGCATCCGGAAGGGATCTTCCTATTTCATATTCCAGTTGGAATCCGGATTCCGGATTCACATTTCATATTATAACTGCGTTTTGGGAGGTTGTTAGTAGTTGGCCCCTTGGAACTGTATTGAATTAACTACTGTGTGATTGGACGTTTGCATCTGGATTCCTAGTCTAGATTGCATTTGGATTTTGGATATTTGGATATACAGGCATCTGGATATCCTGATCTTGGATATTGTCTTCCGGAAACCAAGTGGTTATCCGGAAGTGGTGCGCTTGTTAGGGTCCCGGAACTGAGTCAGTGTTCCGGAAGTAGACCCCGTCGACTGGCATTGGGAGTGCCCACCGCTCGAGGGCCACAAAGAATAAGAGCGGCTGCGTGTTTTGCATATTAACTCTCTGTATTGTATTGGTTAACTGTTGGAAGAGGACTCTGCTAATAGTCTTTTGCCTTCCAGAAAACCAACTGCATTTGGAAGTACTTTTGGTACTTTGGATCTTTGGATCTGATCACACCTGAAAGTAACTCACCTGGTGATACCCTTCGGATACTCGAAGACAAACGACACCAAGGAGGATAACCACAAGGTCACACGCCAACTCCGCCTTCCGGATACCCATTTGGATCCCGGAAGGTAGAGACTGACCCCAGTTCTCAAGTGTCATCTGGAAGTTTCCTTCCAGAATCGGACTGGCCACCAGCTATACGTTCTGGGCGACCGGGTTTTTCTTTCAGAAAGTCCGGAAAGTGTTCACCCACCTCGTCACAGAGATGCTCACGGCTGATAGCTTCAGTGATGCATTGGCCATTGTGGACGAGTGGGTCGGTGCCGGACGGAAGGAGGATTTCTTCCAGTTTGTTTCTGAGAAGTGCCCATCCGTTGCAGGTGCAAATCCTTCAGATACTTGCCTTTTTTTGCTTTACAGCAGGCGTAGTAATGGTTGGTGACTCTCAAGGAGTTGAAGATGCAGATATTCAAGAATTCATTGCACACTCAGCTGATCCCCACCAGGACGTTTCTCGTGGGGTTCTCTGGCGTGTATTTCGGGCTTTTGTTGCCAAGGTGCGCTCACGAGGGTCGGTCTCTGCGATCTTACGGTGAATGGATCAATCGATTAACGTTTGTTCGAAGGGTTGCCACTGAGGCATAGATTTATATAATACATTTTCTTATTTTATACCTCATCTTCACACATTATTAATTATTGTATGTTCTACTAGGAACCTCAGTGAGGGTAAAACCTATTGGATGCAGTGAGTAAACCTACGATAAGGGAAAACCTCACGCTATCCTGTGACTCATTGGTAATGTGAAGTGGTATATATATGTACGGGATAATTCTTATGTATTTAGTTTTATGCTAGTTCAGTTATCGATTGCATTCCTAGTTTTCGTCTTTGACTACGGAACTGATGTTTGTCAAGTGACTTAGTAAAGATGTCTGCTACCATTGATTTGGTGTTGCAGTATACGATGATGAATTCATGTCGTTCTACTTTTTCTTGAACAAAATGGTATCGGATGTCGATGTGTTTCGAACGTCCGTGTAGTTCCGGGTTGTTAGCAATTTTGATGCAGCTGGGATTGTCCTCCATGATGACATTTGGTTTACTTGTCGCGAACCCAAGCTCTTTCAGTAACAGTTTGAGGAAGATTACCTCTTTCATGCAATGGCACAGTGCGTTGTACTCAGCCTCTGTCGTCGAGAGCACAACCGTGTGGTGCTTCCTCGATAGCCATGAAATCGGACTTGTTCCGATCATAGTGCAACGGACCTTCTAGTGTCAGGGCAATTAGCATAGTCGGAGTCTGTAAAGGCTGTGAGATGATCTGCTAGGTTGCTAGCATCAACCGACGTCGATCCACCAAGTAGCAAACCGTGGTCAGTTGTACCAGATAGATATTTTAGACCTCTTACTACAGCTTTCCAGTGCTCCTTTCCAGGGTTCACTAAGAATTGGCTGACTTCACGCATGTAGCATGCTAGATCTGGGCGAGTGCCGACCATGTGATACATCAGACTGCCTACGGCTTCTCTGTATGGGATGCCTTTCATAGCCTCCCTTTCTTCTTGGGTCTGAGGCTCCATGGCTTTTGTAAGCTTGATGCTCCGGTCTGAGGGCGTCGCAATTGAGTACGAAATAAGATGTTTGAACTTATCGAGGACAGTTATAGCGTATTTTAGCTGGTGAATAAAGATTGTTCGGGCTTTACGGTTCCGTTCAATGGACCAGCCGAGAATGTACTTCACCTCCTCTAAATCTGTCATTGAAAATCTCTGTTTCAGGGCTGATTTAATACGGCATACGAGGCTGACAGTGGGTGCTATGATAAGTAGATCATCCACATAGACAGCAATGTAGCATACTTAGCCATCAAAGGTTTCCATGAAGACGCAGCTATCTTTAATCAATTTGTGAAAGCCGAGGCCCTCAAGGAAGGCGCACAGTGTCTGATACCAAATACGAGGTGCTTATTTAAGGCCGTAAAGGCTCTTTAGGAGTTTGCAGACAAGGTGCTCTTGGCCAGCCGCAGCGAAACCTTCGGGCTGGGCCATGTAGATTTCTTCGAGAGGAAACCATTCAAGAAGGCTGTCTTCACATCCATCTGATGGACCTCGTAGTCGAGTAATGCTGATATGACGAGGAGGAGGCGTAGGACCTCCATCCTGATAACAGAAGAGAAGATCTTGTTGTAGTCAATGCCATATTGCTGTAGAAAGCCTTTAATAACTAGGCGTGCCTTAACCCCCCCAACACTCACGGGATTTTTGTCGTTCTGTAAAGGCGTGAACATGTTGTTAAAAACAACATGTTAATGCCAGTCTATACTTGATATTTATATGCTCCTCTAAAGTACTCTGCCTGGTTTTGAAATGCTGGACTGAATCAATGTACAAGGACGGTCCTGTCGCATGGTCTTGCCCATACATGTTGTCAAATACTCCAAAGCTCAGAGTTGATTTGTCAACATGTTGTATATCTGCTATGAGCATGCTGGCCCTTTTACTAGAAATGAACAAACTGTGTAAGATCGATGAACAAAAGATAGACATGTCGCCACGACTTCGCCACTAACTCTAATTGACACTCAAGGAATGTATTTTTCTTAGCAGGCCTCCTACCAAAGCCGGCCTACGCGTCCCCGGCTTCCTCCACCTCGGCCACGTCTTCCACCCCCTCGGCTGCATCTTCCTCCTCCTCAGGCGTGCCGGCGCCCCCGCTCTGGCGTTTCTTCTTCCCGAGGCCACGCATCTGAATGTCGCGGCCAACAAGTGGTCGCAGCCGCTCACTCCCGTTCTTCCACTTCGTGTGCCAAATCTGGAAGCACGTGAGCATGTTGCCCGGGTAGTGCTGAGGGCGCACGCGGTCGCATAGGTAAACACTTCACACACAGCACAACAAAGCAAGGTTAGATCCCCCTAAATGACATGACATACGACACGACTTACAATTTGCCGTCCTTACTGCAGGCCGAGCAGAAGAAGCGGCTAGCGGATTTCTCGCCAACTTTACGCTTTCTCAAGGAGCAGACTTCGCATTGGTGTTAGGCCTTCTTGCGGTGCTCCTTGTTTTCCCCGAAACGGCTCCAGTCCTTGAAAGTGACGAGTTTGTGTTCGGCAGACGCCACGGTGGGTATGCCAACATGCGTAGCAGGCACGGGTGAAAGCATCTGCACCTCCAAAGTCGTTAGTATTGATCAGCGCTGTCCGAGCAACATCAAACCGTACCACATTGGCGAAGTCACTGGCCGTTAGCTCAAGCATCTGTGCCCGCAGGAGGCGCAGGAACGTGGCATGGTGTGCGGGGCCTTCGTTTCGCAGCTTCCGAGTTTCCCGATACACGATGTATGCATTTACAATCGCCATGTCTACGAGACCCAGGAAAATGGTCTTGTAATATTTCTTGAAGACGACTGCGAGCTGCAGCGAGTACCGCTGGAGGCGGAGCTGGTCATGGTTGTCAACCCCACCCATCCAGCGATGATAATCACGCATCATGGATGGGCAAGGGACGACGACTATCTTCCCTCCTGGAAGCCGTGTCTCTGTGAAGGTAAGTTCAAAACAGCATACAAAAAACAAGTGATTAGCGCATGAGAGACATCAAACTGACCAGCAGCACGTTCCGCACGGCTTCATCTCGCGACTTGCACCTGTAGCGAGGAACTGGACTGGCTACGGTCCCACCACAGCAGCGCCGTCACCTGTGGCACGTTTTTCAACACGGCCATCTTCGTAGACCCGCGAGGCACACTGCGAGAACGTGTGGTGTGTTCTGAGGTCACCGCCGTGGGGTAGCCCGCTTTGTTCGCTTGGATGGCGCCTATACTATATATGTTGCGGCTCAGCAACTGGAGCGCAAGTTGCAGGGACGTGTAAAAGCGATCCGTCACGACGGCGTGAAAAACGCCGTCCTCCGGAGGAGGCAACACTTCGTGCAAGTTCCGGACAACAGCAGCGGGACCTGCATTTGGGTCGGCAGAGAACTTGTTCGCTGATTCACCTCCCAGCTTGTTGGCATGCTGGTTTTTTTTCAGAAACGATCTCAAGTCTACCGCGGCACCACATACAACATGTTCGTTAGCAAACAAGAGGGTGTATACAACATGTTGAACTTTGCCAAAAAAAAAAGTCTCGCGACCCCCATCATGGGGCCGCGAGACTTTCTTTTTGGCGCCACATCCAAAAATGCATCACACACAAGCGCACATGCATCCAGTACACACACACAACAACTCCAGCAGGCAACGTACCGCATGCAGTATGCAGTATCAGCACAGCACGTCATGAACAGCTTGGTGCCCCATTTGTGGGGTTTGTCCTTGAGAAACTGGCGCGTCACGTTGTGTCTGCTACGCGATGGGATCATCGCCTCATCAAAACGCTAGCACTGGAGGCACCTTGTAACCTGAACGGAACGTCTGCTGTAGTTTTTAACACCACCGGTCTCACCTTCCGCGCTCTGTCCGTTGCGGCCCTGGGGTCTGCGTTGTCTGAGAAGTGGAGGTTCTGCATAATACGCCCGAAGCGGGCCTTGGACATGTAGCGGCGGAACGTACCAGTCGGGACAGCTCCAGTAGCCGATGTCGCCCAGTGATCAGCAAGACGTCGTGAGTGAGGGCACAGCATGCGTGCCACCAGTAAACCAATGCACACCACAATTTCGTGTCCTTTGATGTCTTTGTGCTTCTTTGTTTCAGCTTCCATGACTTGGTCACGTGTTACGTTCTTCCCGGCATCTCTCTGCTTCCGGTGCATTCAATCGACTCTCTCGTTCAGGTGCTGATTGTAATATCGATTGCTCTCCACAGCAATTCTACTCCACAGAGACCTGGGCATGAAAAACAAGAACAAATCCAACGGCTACTCCGCCTTTGCCAGCACCTCGTCCGTCGATCCATACTCATCACTGTACAATCCAGGATAGTTGGTATCAGCAGGAAATGAGGTCAGATCTGATACAGTCATACACAACATGAGAAACATTAGTACATGTTATATATCCGACATGAACAAGTACCACGTACCCATGTTCAAGCCGTCCACGCGCACCTTCTTGAACGCCGTTGGGTCTTGTGCAAGCACCGCCATCTCCTCGCTCGTCAACTCGGTCCAGCTGTCCATCGTGGCGTCCCACTGTCTTGGCAAATTCTGCACAGATTCACGCAGCCGCTGCGTAGCAAGTCGCTTGTAGGCGTTCTTCCTCTGGCGCTCGGCAATTGCCGCGCCATCTAAGCCGTCGTCACTGCTACCATCCTCCACATCCTCTTCGGGTTCGTCTTTCTGTTCCTCCTCTCCCCTCTCCGCCCGCGTCGCCTTGCTCAACATACCAGCCTTCAGAATCGGAGCTGTCCCCCTTCACATCTGAGGTCATCCAGCGTCATGTTTTGCGTTTTCGTCGACCGCGGCAATATCCGGCGAGTCAGAACTGTCCTGCTGCATATTCATATTCAAGGTACTGTAGCCAATCGTAACACAACATCACTTCCAACTTGTTAGAATTCAAGCATGTTGTATAATATACCATAACGCGACAGCTTAACGAACGGGCGTTCTTGTTAGTCTCGGTATTGCAATCGGGGTGTCAGTCAATGGTTCACCAGGCTCCTGCACAACTGATGAGTCTCTGCTCGTGCACAAAAGAAGTTAGTATGATGTACTCACCGAGAATGCACGAGTCACGTACCCGACCGACGATACATCTTCGCTTTCGGAGTCTGCGTCGTCTTCCGCATCCTGCGGTACGTGTGGACTCGTCCTGCGCTTCTTCTTTCCTGCGGTTCCACTTGCTGCCATTGTCCCACCTGCTGTTCGCTTCGTCTCTGACTCTTTCTCCATGCGTCTAAGTGTTTCAGCACGGGCTGCAGCACCGCGCTTCTCCTCCATCTCCAGTCTGCATCTCTCCTTCATATGTGCCAGCTTCTTTCGGGTCTCCGCAGAAGCAGCTCGCGCTACATCCCTCGTTTCTTGCGCTATCCTATCCTCTCGTGCCACGCGTGCAAGCTCCTTCTTCGACAGCTTCTTCGGAGGGCCTGCAGCAGCTGCCTTTCGTCGGTCTCTCTCTCCCCAGCAATGAATGCGCGATGCTCGGAGATGGCTCGGCGACGATCGGCTGGTCTCAACCCTGACAACCGCGCCTTAAAGCTTCTGACTCGGCGCGAGTCTCAGTGACATGCTGTTCCTTCTGGTTTTTTCCTCGACTGACTGGTTTTGACGCGGCTCCAACCCCCCCCCTCCCCCCCCCCTTTCCCCAGCAATCAATCTGGGCGGGAAATTCTTTGTACAGGTGCTCCCAATCCCAGGCCTTTTTTGCAAAATTCTGACCTACCCGCGTGCAAACCGACAGAAACTCTACGAAAAACCCAGTCCTTAACATGTTGTATTTAACAACATGTTACGAAATAGTCCGGAAAGCGATGTTGTCATATACAACCGTAAGTGCTGGTGGGTTAAACCGGTCGATTTTACCCGAGCTTGTGTACTTCACAACGAAGACCCACCGGTTTTGGAGAACACGGCGGCCTTTGGGTGGTGGAACCAGAGTCCATGTTTCATTGTTCATGAGTGACGCAAATTCAGATTCTGCAGCAATTCGCCATTGCCTTACGTAAGGGGATTTCATGGCTGCTTTGTAGGACTTAGGCTCAGGTACATACCGGATAGCAAGCAGGCTAAGAGTTTGAGTTGTTCGTCCGTTGTTTTCTTGAGTATCCTCCTCTGACGTCAGCTCTGTAGGATTGACTGCTTCCTCGCATCGAGGACGTTTAGTAGGGGGCTTTGGAGGTGTTGAAGGCGTCTCCGTTACAAACGAGTAAATGATTTCGCCTCGGTCATTAGCATCAGTGTCATTGTTCAGCGGAGTTGGCATCGCTGCAGATGTTATAAGAGGTGGGACAGCAGGTCCGACCTTCGGGGGACGGCTTTGTCCAACCCGTGGAGATTGGCTGGTTTGAAAATTGGATGTGGGACTATCACCAGACTGGGCAGTATGAACCAGATGAGCCCGTAGCGGCAATGGATTGGGTGTGTCGTCGACATCCTCAAGGGTTGGAAAGCTATCTTCCTGAAAGACGGCGTCAGGACTGTAAACAATGGCCTTCGTCGAAACGTCCATGAGGCGATACCCCTTTTTGTGACTAGGAATGCCTAGATATAGACAGAGCTTTGCTCGTGCATCTAGCTTATCCCTGTAGATATCATTGATGTGCGTGTATGTAGCACATCCAAACACCTTGAGGTATTGCACACTCGGTTTGCGACTGTACCTTAGCTCATAGGGACTGCAAGGGTAGGTGTTCTCACTCGGTGTCATGTTAAAAAGTGTACTCACGTGACTGGCACATTCTGCCCAGAGCATTTTGGGCAGTTTGGCATCAAGTAGGAGGGCACGTACACGTTCCAGAATCGTGCGCATGCGCCGCTCAGCGACGTCGTTTTGCTGTGGTGTGCCGTATCGTTTAAAGACTATGCGGCCTAGCTTCTCGTACTCCTTTGCATTATCAGCTTGAAGGACCTGAACATCCAAGTCCGAGGTAGAACCTAGATATTCTAGGGTGTGCACATCAGAGCGGAAGATGTTTAACCCCCCCGCTCTCAACCGTTGTATATGACTACATTAGTGGTACACACCAGAATTGGCTTATTCTTAACATGTTGTATAATACAACATGTTAAAAACCGTGAAATGCACGCGGGTAGGTGAATATTGTAACAAGAAAAGCCAGAAAAGTGCTAAGGCCAAGACACAGATAGATTCACTGATTTGTGACAAGACTCCGGATCTTGGTGGCCCAAGATGCTGAGGACAGGGGGCAGGAAGAAGAGAAGGAGGAGCCGCAGGAGGGTGATGAAGAAGAGAAAGAGGACGAGCAGGAGGGAGAAGAAGAAACGAAAAAAGACGAGCAGGAGGAAGCGGAAGAGGAGGAGGTGGGCGAGGAGGAGTCGTAAGAAGCGTTAGGACGATGGTAGCGAACAAGACAAGTAGGAATACTGATGATTACAATCGCAAAGAAAAGATTGCTTGCAACATGATGTTCAATCCCTCTAGAACTGAAGCGTGGCATAGCTAGGCAAAAATGTTTGCTCTGTGTCAATTTCAAATAAAAAGGCCCAAACCAGTCGCAGTTTATACAACATACGCCCACCTGCGAGACTGGAGAAGGTGTATATGACAACTTCGCTGGTACATAGCGCTGCGCACGATGTGCAAGCAATCTTGACCGATCAGGTTGCCTTCCCGCAGTACAGACTTTACACTCGTACTTATCACAGGCAATACAAAAATCAAGATTACACTGTCCTTAACATGTAGTATTATACAACATGTTAAAGACTTGCCAGGGGGTCAAAATAGGCTTGAGAGCGGGGGGGGGGGGTTAAAGGCTTTCATTCGGAAGTCTTCGTAGCACGGGTAAAGTTGGCTACGAGTCTTAATAGGGTACGCAAACATGTATCGCGTAAAGTCATCAATGAAGACGACAAAGTAGCGACAACCGCTGAGACTAGAAACGGGTAATGGCCCACAGATATTAGAATGAACTTTTTGCACGGCGTTGAAGGACGTTCAACACGTCTATTAGAGGGAAATGCAGCGCGGTGTGACTTCGCGTAAGTACCTGCAGAGCAAAAGAAATTGTCTGTAGGAACTCTGGTGTTAACATCGAGTCAGTGAAGGGCTCGGTCCTTAGTGAGCGCCTGTAAGACACGAATATAAGGAAGATTAAGTCTTTTGTGCAAGAGCATAATACCAGTGGACTTACCAGAGATAGTCACATGGGCTTCTTGCTTCTGGATCGGCGTGGCTGTAAACTGGAACAGTTTCGCAGTAGTTGACTTGAAGCGGTGGTCGGTCTGAACCGTGCACACGGCTCGTTGGAACCTGAAACGGAAGTCGTGTTCCACAGCGGCAGCAACGGACAGCAGGTTGTAGTCACGCAACGTCAGCTGTCGCTGAACTCCCTTAGAATCGGTCACCTGAAGGACGACATCACCTGTGGCTTCAATGGGTATCTCAGACTTCCCACCGACCGTAATCGTGCAAGTAGCAGGGGTCTTCGAAACGAACCACTCGGCATGCTGGGTGACGTGGCTGGTGCAGCCCGAGTCGACCGTCCAGCTGGAGTCGAAGGTGGTTGATGCTTGAGCCGTTAGGCTGATGGCGGGTGGAACAGGCTTCACCACTGTCGCGACAGCGATGCGTGCTTCTTCACGGCGGGACTGATCGTATCCACCTTCATCACGACGAGATTGTTGATGTCCCTTGCTGTTGTTGTCGCGGTTGTTGCCACCCCGACCGCCGTTGGTCCGACCTCGACCGCTTGTCTTCCAGGATCCACGTCCACGACCGGAGTTGTTGCCACGTCGTTCGTAGGGGTGGGACCGGTTAGCGGTTCCACCGCGGAATTCAAAGTTCGCAGGCAGTACGTTTCCCGCCTTCACAGTACCATCCCGAAGGTCCTTTTGCAGTCCTCGACATTGCCGAATATCATGACGAGGCTTCTGGCAGTAGCTGCAGACCTGGCTGTCAGTCACCAGACGTACCAGGACGTGGGCTGGAGAAATGAGAGCTCGCTCTTCTTTGGTAGTACCACTTTCAGGGGTACCCTTCGCCAGAGTGTAACGCGTCTCAGCCTCCATTTTGCGGATCTTGTCCTCGATGCTCGTCTTGAGCTCGTCATACGGGATGTACTTCCGGTTACCTTTCCAAATGCGCAGGTTGTCCTTCCAGGACGCTGGCGCAGAGTGGAACAGATAGACAGACTTTTGTCCGTCGGTAAGGACCGATTCGGTCGCCTTGGACGCGGCTCGCATCGCGTCTTCGAGGATAAGAAATAACTCATTCACGTCACTCCCTTCCTCGTACTTGGTTTCCATGAGGAAGTACAGAATATAGTACGGGTCGCCAAGGAACGACTTCTTGCAGATGGATTGGAAGATGTCGTAGGCCGTGGTGAGGTTCTTGACCAGACGTATGTGCGTGTCGTCCATCGTCTTCATCAGGAATGACTTGGTCTGCGCCTCCATGCGACGGAGACGGCGGGAAGACAGAGGCACGCGCTTCTCCGTAGCAGCCCGACGCTGAGACTTGCGCTGCGAAAACGATCGTATCGGGGAGGGTGGCTTGGGTTTCGCGCTTGTCTTGACATCTTTTTCACCGCCGGTCGCGTCTTCGTCAGAGCTTGGCTCGTAGTTGACAGCTTGCGAGTCATAGTCGGCTAGTGAGAAGACCGTAGCGCCACCGTCGGCAGATTTGGACATCTCGCTGTCGGACGAGTCTTCGTCATCGTCGTCGTTGCTTAACCCGTCGTAGTCCTTCTTCGTGACGAAGCCGAGCAGATGCTTGCCATCAAGAGATACCGTCACTCAAGTCTTCCACACGTCGTAGTTCCTTGAGCCGGAAAGTCGAGGGAAGTCGTCACTTGAGACTCGGCTAGGACTCATAACCTGTTGCTGGGATAGACTTTAGCGCTTGGTAGAAGGACGTTGTAGAGATGCTGTAAAAGAAGAAGATTAAATTGCTTAGAACCGCTGAGGTTCATTAGATTCTAGTATGAAGTAGCCAAAGTTCCTGTGTAGAACTTCAGCTACCAGTCATTTACTTTACATGTATTACATATTGGAGTCACAAGTACCGTGTCCCTTCAGTATGAGATTGTAGAGGGAACGGTGAGGTTGCTCATACGAGCCTAACCCCAACACAGTATACAGTCCGGACTAAAGCCGTGCGTTGCCCGGGAAGCTCTGGATATAGGTTTATGTACTCGTAGTTGGCACTGCTGAAGAAGAAGAAATTAGTTGATTAACAGATATCGGACTTCTCGTTTATCAAAACTGAAAATCACTTGACCAATTTACCATTACGTATGAGGAATCAAGGAGGTAAAACTGCATCTGTAGTCGCAGGTTTTCCAGAGGCGATTATTTTGAAACAGTTCCAGGAACTAGGAATGCGAATATGCAGTACAGCGCCTTAAAGAAGTAAAAGATTTATTGAACGACTCATTCTTCGGACTCTTCCTTAGTAGCTACCTGGTAACTCTGTTGTCTTCAACGAGGTTTCAGGGAGAGTATTGTTCACCAAGCACCGGCTACAACAAACTCAGCCTGGAAAGATATCTCTTACGTCAGGCAGGACTAGTGTAAAGAGTAGCAACAACCGGGACGTGGTGGTGCCGGCAGGAGCGGTGCAAAACGAGGTCCTACCGGGATTTGAACCCGGATCGCTGGATTCAGAGTCCAGAGTGCTAACCATTACACCATAAGACCAGCACAAACGGACACACACACAAATCAACATTCAAACAGCACTCACAAACATCACAACACAACCACTGCAACACCCACACATCACCCTTCTAACGCCGCGCAAAAACAAGCTCCTACCGGGATTTGAACCCGGATCGCTGGATTCAAAGTCCAGAGTGCTAACCATTACACCATAAGAGCGTCTAACCCAGCTCTTGCACACCCAATCCGGAACACCTCTTACTCTCCATCATCACGCACTTTGCACGCCCTCATCCACATACATCTATCCTCACTACACACACACTCCACCGCCAACTCCAACTCCCCTCACACATTCTCCTACCGTTGACCACACCGCTTCGATCCCCACCTCCAACCGTCCGTTTATCGAACACGCACGCATTTCACAATCGGCACTGCTATTGCTCGTGACAGACCTTGACGATGCCAGCTTCCTTTCCCACCACTCTTCCACGAGAACGAGATGGTTCATTAGCTACCGCCTCGCTCGTTCTCTTTCATCGCTCTTCTGCGTTGCGTGCTTCGATCTGCATGCCGTCTTTCCCGTTGCAGCTCCGCACGTACAAGACACATGGACCACGTCCTAGCAGCAGAGGATGGGTGGGTGATGGTAGAATGTGTCGGATGACGGCCTGCCACTGACAGCAAAGTTGATACGTGTGTGAGTTGACCGTGCCGTCTATCCGGTGCCATCTGGGCCATTGAGTTGGCAGCGACGGCGTGTATGGTCCGAGGCACGAGAGTGAATACCACAGCGGCGTAGGATGGGGTAATACGTCAGGCAGGACTAGTGTAAAGAGTAGCAACAACCGGGACGTGGTGGTGCCGGCAGGAGCGGTGCAAAACGAGGTCCTACCGGGATTTGAACCCGGATCGCTGGATTCAGAGTCCAGAGTGCTAACCATTACACCATAAGACCAGCACAAACGGACACACACACAAATCAACATTCAAACAGCACTCACAAACATCACAACACAACCACTGCAACACCCACACATCACCCTTCTAACGCCGCGCAAAAACAAGCTCCTACCGGGATTTGAACCCGGATCGCTGGATTCAAAGTCCAGAGTGCTAACCATTACACCATAAGAGCGTCTAACCCAGCTCTTGCACACCCAATCCGGAACACCTCTTACTCTCCATCATCACGCACATTGCACGCCCTCATCCACATACATCTATCCTCACTACACACACACTCCACCGCCAACTCCAACTCCCCTCACACATTCTCCTACCGTTGACCACACCGCTTCGATCCCCACCTCCAACCGTCCGTTTATCGAACACGCACGCATTCCACAATCGGCACTGCTATTGCTCGTGACAGACCTTGACGATGCCAGCTTCCTTTCCACCACTCTTCCACGAGAACGAGATGGTTCATTAGCTACCGCCTCGCTCGTTCTCTTTATCGCTCTTCTGCGTTGCGTGCTTCGATCTGGTATGCCGTCTTTCCCGTTGCAGCTCCGCACGTACAAGACACATGGACCACGTCCTAGCAGCAGAGGATGGGTGGGTGATGGTAGAATGTGTCGGATGACGGCCTGCCACTGACAGCAAAGTTGGTATGTGTGTGAGTTGACCGTGCCGTCTATCCGGTGCCATCTGGGCCATTGAGTTGGCAGCGACGGCGTGTATGGTCCGAGGCACGAGAGTGAATACCACAGCGGCGTAGGATGGGGTAATACGTCAGGCAGGACTAGTGTAAAGAGTAGCAACAACCGGGACGTGGTGGTGCCGGCAGGAGCGGTGCAAAACGAGGTCCTACCGGGATTTGAACCCGGATCGCTGGATTCAGAGTCCAGAGTGCTAACCATTACACCATAAGACCAACACAAACGGACACACACACAAATCAACATTCAAACAGCACTCACAAACATCACAACACAACCACTGCAACACCCACACATCACCCTTCTAACGCCGCGCAAAACAAGCTCCTACCGGGATTTGAACCCGGATCGCTGGATTCAAAGTCCAGAGTGCTAACCATTACACCTTAAGAGCGTCTAACCCAGCTCTTGCACACCCTATCCGGAACACGCTCGAGTCGCTCTTACTCTTCCATTATCACGCACTTTGCACGCCCTCATCCACATACATCTATCCTCACTACACACACTCCACCGCCAACTCCAACTCCCTCACACATTCTCCTACCGTTGACCACACCGCTTCGATCCCCACCTCCAACCGTCCGTTTATCGAACACGCACGCATTCCACAATCGGCACTGCTATTGCTCGTGACAGACCTTGACGATGCCAGCTTCCTTTCCCACCACTCTTCCACGAGAACGAGATGGTTCATTAGCTACCGCCTCGCTCGTTCTCTTTCATCGCTCTTCTGCGTTGCGTGCTTCGATCTGCATGCCGTCTTTCCCGTTGCAGCTCCGCACGTACAAGACACATGGACCACGTCCTAGCAGCAGAGGATGGGTGGGTGATGGTAGAATGTGTCGGATGACGGCCTGCCACTGACAGCAAAGTTGATACGTGTGTGAGTTGACCGTGCCGTCTATCCGGTGCCATCTGGGCCATTGAGTTGGCAGCGACGGCGTGTATGGTCCGAGGCACGAGAGTGAATACCACAGCGGCGTAGGATGGGTAATACGTCAGGCAGGACTAGTGTAAAGAGTAGCAACAACCGGGACGTGGTGGTGCCGGCAGGAGCGGTGCAAAACGAGGTCCTACCGGGATTTGAACCCGGATCGCTGGATTCAGGAGTCCAGAGTGCTAACCATTACACCATAAGACCAGCACAAACGGACACACACACAAATCAACATTCAAACAGCACTCACAAACATCACAACACAACCACTGCAACACCCACACATCACCCTTCTAACGCCGCGCAAAACAAGCTCCTACCGGGATTTGAACCCGGATCGCTGGATTCAAAGTCCAGAGTGCTAACCATTACACCATAAGAGCGTCTAACCCAGCTCTTGCACACCCAATCCGGAACACCTCTTACTCTCCATCATCACGCACATTGCACGCCCTCATCCACATACATCTATCCTCACTACACACACACTCCACCGCCAACTCCAACTCCTCACACATTCTCCTACCGTTGACCACACCGCTTCGATCCCCACCTCCAACCGTCCGTTTATCGAACACGCACGCATTCCACAATCGGCACTGCTATTGCTCGTGACAGACCTTGACGATGCCAGCTTCCTTTCCCACCACTCTTCCACGAGAACGAGATGGTTCATTAGCTACCGCCTCGCTCGTTCTCTTTTATCGCTCTTCTGCGTTGCGTGCTTCGATCTGCATGCCGTCTTTCCCGTTGCAGCTCCGCACGTACAAGACACATGGACCACGTCCTAGCAGCAGAGGATGGGTGGGTGATGGTAGAATGTGTCGGATGACGGCCTGCCACTGACAGCAAAGTTGGTATGTGTGTGAGTTGACCGTGCCGTCTATCCGGTGCCATCTGGGCCATTGAGTTGGCAGCGACGGCGTGTATGGTCCGAGGCACGAGAGTGAATACCACAGCGGCGTAGGGATGGGGTAATACGTCAGGCAGGACTAGTGTAAAGAGTAGCAACAACCGGGACGTGGTGGTGCCGGCAGGAGCGGTGCAAAACGAGGTCCTACCGGGATTTGAACCCGGATCGCTGGATTCAGAGTCCAGAGTGCTAACCATTACACCATAAGACCAACAGCACAAACGGACACACACACAAATCAACATTCAAACAGCACTCACAAACATCACAACACAACCACTGCAACACCCACACATCACCCTTCTAACGCCGCGCAAAAACAAGCTCCTACCGGGATTTGAACCCGGATCGCTGGATTCAAAGTCCAGAGTGCTAACCATTACACCATAAGAGCGTCTAACCCAGCTCTTGCACACCCAATCCGGAACACGCTCGAGTCGCTCTTACTCTCCATTATCACGCACTTTGCACGCCCTCATCCACATACATCTATCCTCACTACACACACACTCCACCGCCAACTCCAACTCCCCTCACACATTCTCCTACCGTTGACCACACCGCTTCGATCCCCACCTCCAACCGTCCGTTTATCGAACACGCACGCATTCCACAATCGGCACTGCTATTGCTCGTGACAGACCTTGACGATGCCAGCTTCCTTTCCCACCACTCTTCCACGAGAACGAGATGGTTCATTAGCTACCGCCTCGCTCGTTCTCTTTTATCGCTCTTCTGCGTTGCGTGCTTCGATCTGCATGCCGTCTTTCCCGTTGCAGCTCCGCACGTACAAGACACATGGACCACGTCCTAGCAGCAGAGGATGGGTGAGTGATGGTAGAATGCGTCGGATGACGGCCTGCCACTGACAGCAAAGTTGATACGTGTGTGAGTTGACCGTGCCGTCTATCCGGTGCCATCTGGGCCATTGAGTTGGCAGCGACGGCTTGTATGGTCCGAGGCACGAGAGTGAATACCACAGCGGCGTAGGATGGGGTAATACGTCAGGCAGGACTAGTGTAAAGAGTAGCAACAACCGGGACGTGGTGGTGCCGGCAAGAGCGGTGCAAAACGAGGTCCTACCGGGATTTGAACCCGGATCGCTGGATTCAGAGTCCAGAGTGCTAACCATTACACCATAAGACCAACACAAACGGACACACACACAAATCAACATTCAAACAGCACTCACAAACATCACAACACAACCACTGCAACACCCACACATCACCCTTCTAACGCCGCGCAAAAACAAGCTCCTACCGGGATTTGAACCCGGATCGCTGGATTCAAAGTCCAGAGTGCTAACCATTACACCATAAGAGCGTCTAACCCAGCTCTTGCACACCCAATCCGGAACACGCTCGAGTCGCTCTTACTCTCCATTATCACGCACTTTGCACGCCCTCATCCACATACATCTATCCTCACTACACACACACTCCACCGCCAACTCCAACTCCCCTCACACATTCTCCTACCGTTGACCACACCGCTTCGATCCCCACCTCCAACCGTCCGTTTATCGAACACGCACGCATTCCACAATCGGCACTGCTATTGCTCGTGACAGACCTTGACGATGCCAGCTTCCTTTCCCACCACTCTTCCACGAGAACGAGATGGTTCATTAGCTACCGCCTCGCTCGTTCTCTTTCATCGCTCTTCTGCGTTGCGTGCTTCGATCTGCATGCCGTCTTTCCCGTTGCAGCTCCGCACGTACAAGACACATGGACCACGTCCTAGCAGCAGAGGATGGGTGGGTGATGGTAGAATGTGTCGGATGACGGCCTGCCACTGACAGCAAAGTTGATACGTGTGTGAGTTGACCGTGCCGTCTATCCGGTGCCATCTGGGCCATTGAGTTGGCAGCGACGGCGTGTATGGTCCGAGGCACGAGAGTGAATACCACAGCGGCGTAGGATGGGGTAATACGTCAGGCAGGACTAGTGTAAAGAGTAGCAACAACCGGGACGTGGTGGTGCCGGCAGGAGCGGTGCAAACGAGGTCCTACCGGGATTTGAACCCGGATCGCTGGATTCAGAGTCCAGAGTGCTAACCATTACACCATAAGACCAGCACAAACGGACACACACACAAATCAACATTCAAACAGCACTCACAAACATCACAACACAACCACTGCAACACCCACACATCACCCTTCTAACGCCGCGCAAAAACAAGCTCCTACCGGGATTTGAACCCGGATCGCTGGATTCAAAGTCCAGAGTGCTAACCATTACACCATAAGAGCGTCTAACCCAGCTCTTGCACACCCAATCCGGAACACCTCTTACTCTCCATCATCACGCACATTGCACGCCCTCATCCACATACATCTATCCTCACTACACACACACTCCACCGCCAACTCCAACTCCCCTCACACATTCTCCTACCGTTGACCACACCGCTTCGATCCCCACCTCCAACCGTCCGTTTATCGAACACGCACGCATTCCACAATCGGCACTGCTATTGCTCGTGACAGACCTTGACGATGCCAGCTTCCTTTCCCACCACTCTTCCACGAGAACGAGATGGTTCATTAGCTACCGCCTCGCTCGTTCTCTCTTTTATCGCTCTTCTGCGTTGCGTGCTTCGATCTGCATGCCGTCTTTCCCGTTGCAGCTCCGCACGTACAAGACACATGGACCACGTCCTAGCAGCAGAGGATGGGTGGGTGATGGTAGAATGTGTCGGATGACGGCCTGCCACTGACAGCAAAGTTGGTATGTGTGTGAGTTGACCGTGCCGTCTATCCGGTGCCATCTGGGCCATTGAGTTGGCAGCGACGGCGTGTATGGTCCGAGGCACGAGAGTGAATACCACAGCGGCGTAGGATGGGGTAATACGTCAGGCAGGACTAGTGTAAAGAGTAGCAACAACCGGGACGTGGTGGTGCCGGCAGGAGCGGTGCAAAACGAGGTCCTACCGGGATTTGAACCCGGATCGCTGGATTCAGAGTCCAGAGTGCTAACCATTACACCATAAGACCAACACAAACGGACACACACACAAATCAACATTCAAACAGCACTCACAAACATCACAACACAACCACTGCAACACCCACACATCACCCTTCTAACGCCGCGCAAAAACAAGCTCCTACCGGGATTTGAACCCGGATCGCTGGATTCAAAGTCCAGAGTGCTAACCATTACACCATAAGAGCGTCTAACCCAGCTCTTGCACACCCAATCCGGAACACGCTCGAGTCGCTCTTACTCTCCATTATCACGCACTTTGCACGCCCTCATCCACATACATCTATCCTCACTACACACACACTCCACCGCCAACTCCAACTCCCCTCACACATTCTCCTACCGTTGACCACACCGCTTCGATCCCCACCTCCAACCGTCCGTTTATCGAACACGCACGCATTCCACAATCGGCACTGCTATTGCTCGTGACAGACCTTGACGATGCCAGCTTCCTTTCCCACCACTCTTCCACGAGAACGAGATGGTTCATTAGCTACCGCCTCGCTCGTTCTCTTTCATCGCTCTTCTGCGTTGCGTGCTTCGATCTGCATGCCGTCTTTCCCGTTGCAGCTCCGCACGTACAAGACACATGGACCACGTCCTAGCAGCAGAGGATGGGTGGGTGATGGTAGAATGTGTCGGATGACGGCCTGCCACTGACAGCAAAGTTGGTATGTGTGTGAGTTGACCGTGCCGTCTATCCGGTGCCATCTGGGCCATTGAGTTGGCAGCGACGGCGTGTATGGTCCGAGGCACGAGAGTGAATACCACAGCGGCGTAGGATGGGGTAATACGTCAGGCAGGACTAGTGTAAAGAGTAGCAACAACCGGGACGTGGTGGTGCCGGCAGGAGCGGTGCAAAACGAGGTCCTACCGGGATTTGAACCCGGATCGCTGGATTCAGAGTCCAGAGTGCTAACCATTACACCATAAGACCAGCAAAAACGGAAAGACCACCACATCAACATTCAAACAGCACTCACAAACATCACAACACAACCACTGCAACACCCACACATCACCCTTCTAACGCCTGGATTCAAAGTCCAGAGTGCTAACCATTACACCATAAGAGCGTCTAACCCAGCTCTTGCACACCCAATCCGGAACACGCTCGAGTCGCTCTTACTCTCCATCATCACGCACATTGCACGCCCTCATCCACATACATCTATCCTCACTACACACACACTCCACCGCCAACTCCAACTCCCCTCACACATTCTCCTACCGTTGACCACACCGCTTCGATCCCCACCTCCAACCGTCCGTTTATCGAACACGCACGCATTCCACAATCGGCACTGCTATTGCTCGTGACAGACCTTGACGATGCCAGCTTCCTTTCCCACCACTCTTCCACGAGAACGAGATGGTTCATTAGCTACCGCCTCGCTCGTTCTCTTTTATCGCTCTTCTGCGTTGCGTGCTTCGATCTGCATGCCGTCTTTCCCGTTGCAGCTCCGCACGTACAAGACACATGGACCACGTCCTAGCAGCAGAGGATGGGTGGGTGATGGTAGAATGTGTCGGATGACGGCCTGCCACTGACAGCAAAGTTGGTATGTGTGTGAGTTGACCGTGCCGTCTATCCGGTGCCATCTGGGCCATTGAGTTGGCAGCGACGGCGTGTATGGTCCGAGGCACGAGAGTGAATACCACAGCGGCGTAGGATGGGGTAATACGTCAGGCAGGACTAGTGTAAAGAGTAGCAACAACCGGGACGTGGTGGTGCCGGCAGGAGCGGTGCAAAACGAGGTCCTACCGGGATTTGAACCCGGATCGCTGGATTCAGGAGTCCAGAGTGCTAACCATTACACCATAAGACCAGCACAAACGGACACACACACAAATCAACATTCAAACAGCACTCACAAACATCACAACACAACCACTGCAACACCCACACATCACCCTTCTAACGCCCGGGATTTGAACCCGGATCGCTGGATTCAAAGTCCAGAGTGCTAACCATTACACCATAAGAGCGTCTAACCCAGCTCTTGCACACCCAATCCGGAACACGCTCGAGTCGCTCTTACTCTCCATCATCACGCACTTTGCACGCCCTCATCCACATACATCTATCCTCACTACACACACACTCCACCGCCAACTCCAACTCCCCTCACACATTCTCCTACCGTTGACCACACCGCTTCGATCCCCACCTCCAACCGTCCGTTTATCGAACACGCACGCATTCCACAATCGGCACTGCTATTGCTCGTGACAGACCTTGACGATGCCAGCTTCCTTTCCCACCACTCTTCCACGAGAACGAGATGGTTCATTAGTTACCGCCTCGCTCGTTCTCTTTTATCGCTCTTCTGCGTTGCGTGCTTCGATCTGCATGCCGTCTTTCCCGTTGCAGCTCCGCACGTACAAGACACATGGACCACGTCCTAGCAGCAGAGGATGGGTGGGTGATGGTAGAATGTGTCGGATGACGGCCTGCCACTGACAGCAAAGTTGATACGTGTGTGAGTTGACCGTGCCGTCTATCCGGTGCCATCTGGGCCATTGAGTTGGCAGCGACGGCGTGTATGGTCCGGAGGCACGAGAGTGAATACCACAGCGGCGTAGGATGGAGTAATACGTCAGGCAGGACTCAGTGTAAAGAGTAGCAACAACCGGGACGTGGTGGTGCCGGCAGGAGCGGTGCAAAACGAGGTCCTACCGGGATTTGAACCCGGATCGCTGGATTCAGAGTCCAGAGTGCTAACCATTACACCATAAGACCAGCACAAACGGACACACACACAAATCAACATTCAAACAGCACTCACAAACATCACAACACAACCACTGCAACACCCACACATCACCCTTCTAACGCCGCGCAAAACAAGCTCCTACCGGGATTTGAACCCGGATCGCTGGATTCAAAGTCCAGAGTGCTAACCATTACACCATAAGAGCGTCTAACCCAGCTCTTGCACACCCAATCCGGAACACCTCTTACTTCCATCATCACGCACATTGCACGCCCTCATCCACATACATCTATCCTCACTACACACACACTCCACCGCCAACTCCAACTCCTCACACATTCTCCTACCGTTGACCACACCGCTTCGATCCCCACCTCCAACCGTCCGTTTATCGAACACGCACGCATTCCACAATCGGCACTGCTATTGCTCGTGACAGACCTTGACGATGCCAGCTTCCTTTCCCACCACTCTTCCACGAGAACGAGATGGTTCATTAGCTACCGCCTCGCTCGTTCTCTTTTATCGCTCTTCTGCGTTGCGTGCTTCGATCTGCATGCCGTCTTTCCCGTTGCAGCTCCGCACGTACAAGACACATGGACCACGTCCTAGCAGCAGAGGATGGGTGGGTGATGGTAGAATGTGTCGGATGACGGCCTGCCACTGACAGCAAAGTTGGTATGTGTGTGAGTTGACCGTGCCGTCTATCCGGTGCCATCTGGGCCATTGAGTTGGCAGCGACGGCGTGTATGGTCCGAGGCACGAGAGTGAATACCACAGCGGCGTAGGATGGGGTAATACGTCAGGCAGGACTAGTGTAAAGAGTAGCAACAACCGGGACGTGGTGGTGCCGGCAGGAGCGGTGCAAAACGAGGTCCTACCGGGATTTGAACCCGGATCGCTGGATTCAGAGTCCAGAGTGCTAACCATTACACCATAAGACCAGCACAAACGGACACACACACAAATCAACATTCAAACAGCACTCACAAACATCACAACACAACCACTGCAACACCCACACATCACCCTTCTAACGCCGCGCAAAAACAAGCTCCTACCGGGATTTGAACCCGGATCGCTGGATTCAAAGTCCAGAGTGCTAACCATTACACCATAAGAGCGTCTAACCCAGCTCTTGCACACCCAATCCGGAACACCTCTTACTCTCCATCATCACGCACATTGCACGCCCTCATCCACATACATCTATCCTCACTACACACACACTCCACCGCCAACTCCAACTCCCCTCACACATTCAAAGTCCAGAGTTGACTACACCGCTTCGATCCCCACCTCCAACCGTCCGTTTATCGAACACGCACGCATTCCATCAATCACGCACTTTGCACGCCCTCGTGACAGACCTTGACGATGCCAGCTTCCTTTCCCACCACTCTTCCACGAGAACGAGATGGTTCATTAGCTACCGCCTCGCTCGTTCTCTTTTATCGCTCTTCTGCGTTGCGTGCTTCGATCTGCATGCCGTCTTTCCCGTTGCAGCTCCGCACGTACAAGACACATGGACCACGTCCTAGCAGCAGAGGATGGGTGGGTGATGGTAGAATGTGTCGGATGACGGCCTGCCACTGACAGCAAAGTTGGTATGTGTGTGAGTTGACCGTGCCGTCTATCCGGTGCCATCTGGGCCATTGAGTTGGCAGCGACGGCGTGTATGGTCCGAGGCACGAGAGTGAATACCACAGCGGCGTAGGATGGGGTAATACGTCAGGCAGGACTAGTGTAAAAGAGTAGCAACAACCGGGACGTGGTGGTGCCGGCAGGAGCGGTGCAAAACGAGGTCCTACCGGGATTTGAACCCGGATCGCTGGATTCAGAGTCCAGAGTGCTAACCATTACACCATAAGACCAGCACAAACGGACACACACACAAATCAACATTCAAACAGCACTCACAAACATCACAACACAACCACTGCAACACCCACACATCACCCTTCTAACGCCGCGCAAAAACAAGCTCCTACCGGGATTTGAACCCGGATCGCTGGATTCAAAGTCCAGAGTGCTAACCATTACACCATAAGAGCGTCTAACCCAGCTCTTGCACACCCAATCCGGAACACCTCTTACTCTCCATCATCACGCACATTGCACGCCCTCATCCACATACATCTATCCTCACTACACACACACTCCACCGCCAACTCCAACTCCCCTCACACATTCTCCTACCGTTGACCACACCGCTTCGATCCCCACCTCCAACCGTCCGTTTATCGAACACGCACGCATTCCACAATCGGCACTGCTATTGCTCGTGACAGACCTTGACGATGCCAGCTTCCTTTCCCACCACTCTTCCACGAGAACGAGATGGTTCATTAGCTACCGCCTCGCTCGTTCTCTTTTATCGCTCTTCTGCGTTGCGTGCTTCGATCTGCATGCCGTCTTTCCCGTTGCAGCTCCGCACGTACAAGACACATGGACCACGTCCTAGCAGCAGAGGATGGGTGGGTGATGGTAGAATGCGTCGGATGACGGCCTGCCACTGACAGCAAAGTTGATACGTGTGTGAGTTGACCGTGCCGTCTATCCGGTGCCATCTGGGCCATTGAGTTGGCAGCGACGGCTTGTATGGTCCGAGGCACGAGAGTGAATACCACAGCGGCGTAGGATGGGGTAATACGTCAGGCAGGACTAGTGTAAAGAGTAGCAACAACCGGGACGTGGTGGTGCCGGCAGGAGCGGTGCAAAACGAGGTCCTACCGGGATTTGAACCCGGATCGCTGGATTCAGAGTCCAGAGTGCTAACCATTACACCATAAGACCAGCACAAACGGACACACACACAAATCAACATTCAAACAGCACTCACAAACATCACAACACAACCACTGCAACACCCACACATCACCCTTCTAACGCCGCGCAAAACAAGCTCCTACCGGGATTTGAACCCGGATCGCTGGATTCAAAGTCCAGAGTGCTAACCATTACACCATAAGAGCGTCTAACCCAGCTCTTGCACACCCAATCCGGAACACGCTCGAGTCGGTCTTACTCTCCATCATCACGCACTTTGCACGCCCTCATCCACATACATCTATCCTCACTACACACACACTCCACCGCCAACTCCAACTCCTCACACATTCTCCTACCGTTGACCACACCGCTTCGATCCCCACCTCCAACCGTCCGTTTATCGAACACGCACGCATTCCACAATCGGCACTGCTATTGCTCGTGACAGACCTTGACGATGCCAGCTTCCTTTCCCACCACTCTTCCACGAGAACGAGATGGTTCATTAGCTACCGCCTCGCTCTGTTCTCTTTTATCGCTCTTCTGCGTTGCGTGCTTCGATCTGCATGCCGTCTTTCCCGTTGCAGCTCCGCACGTACAAGACACATGGACCACGTCCTAGCAGCAGAGGATGGGTGGGTGATGGTAGAATGCGTCGGATGACGGCCTGCCACTGACAGCAAAGTTGATACGTGTGTGAGTTGACCGTGCCGTCTATCCGGTGCCATCTGGGCCATTGAGTTGGCAGCGACGGCGTGTATGGTCCGAGGCACGAGAGTGAATACCACAGCGGCGTAGGATGGGGTAATACGTCAGGCAGGACTAGTGTAAAGAGTAGCAACAACCGGGACGTGGTGGTGCCGGCAGGAGCGGTGCAACGAGGTCCTACCGGGATTTGAACCCGGATCGCTGGATTCAGGAGTCCAGAGTGCTAACCATTACACCATAAGACCAGCACAAACGGACACACACACAAATCAACATTCAAACAGCACTCACAAACATCACAACACAACCACTGCAACACCCACACATCACCCTTCTAACGCCGCGCAAAACAAGCTCCTAACGGGATTTGAACCCGGATCGCTGGATTCAAAGTCCAGAGTGCTAACCATTACACCATAAGAGCGTCTAACCCAGCTCTTGCACACCCAATCCGGAACACGCTCGAGTCGCTCTTACTCTCCATCATCACGCACATTGCACGCCCTCATCCACATACATCTATCCTCACTACACACACACTCCACCGCCAACTCCAACTCCTCACACATTCTCCTACCGTTGACCACACCGCTTCGATCCCCACCTCCAACCGTCCGTTTATCGAACACGCACGCATTCCACAATCGGCACTGCTATTGCTCGTGACAGACCTTGACGATGCCAGCTTCCTTTCCCACCACTCTTCCACGAGAACGAGATGGTTCATTAGCTACCGCCTCGCTCGTTCTCTTTTATCGCTCTTCTGCGTTGCGTGCTTCGATCTGCATGCCGTCTTTCCTGTTGCAGCTCCGCACGTACAAGACACATGGACCACGTCCTAGCAGCAGAGGATGGGTGGGTGATGGTAGAATGTGTCGGATGACGGCCTGCCACTGACAGCAAAGTTGATACGTGTGTGAGTTGACCGTGCCGTCTATCCGGTGCCATCTGGGCCATTGAGTTGGCAGCGACGGCGTGTATGGTCCGAGGCACAAGAGTGAATACCACAGCGGCGTAGGATGGGGTAATACGTCAGGCAGGACTAGTGTAAAGAGTAGCAACAACCGGGACGTGGTGGTGCCGGCAGGAGCGGTGCAAAACGAGGTCCTACCGGGATTTGAACCCGGATCGCTGGATTCAGAGTCCAGAGTGCTAACCATTACACCATAAGACCAGCACAAACGGACACACACACAAATCAACATTCAAACAGCACTCACAAACATCACAACACAACCACTGCAACACCCACACATCACCCTTCTAACGCCGCGCAAAACAAGCTCCTACCGGGATTTGAACCCGGATCGCTGGATTCAAAGTCCAGAGTGCTAACCATTACACCATAAGAGCGTCTAACCCAGCTCTTGCACACCCAATCCGGAACACGCTCGAGTCGCTCTTACTCTCCATCATCACGCACTTTGCACGCCCTCATCCACATACATCTATCCTCACTACACACACACTCCACCGCCAACCCAACTCCCCTCACATTCTCCTACCGTTGACCACACCGCTTCGATCCCCACCTCCAACCGTCCGTTTATCGAACACGCACGCATTCCACAATCGGCACTGCTATTGCTCGTGACAGACCTTGACGATGCCAGCTTCCTTTCCCACCACTCTTCCACGAGAACGAGATGGTTCATTAGCTACCGCCTCGCTCGTTCTCTTTTATCGCTCTTCTGCGTTGCGTGCTTCGATCTGCATGCCGTCTTTCCCGTTGCAGCTCCGCACGTACAAGACACATGGACCACGTCCTAGCAGCAGAGGATGGGTGGGTGATGGTAGAATGTGTCGGATGACGGCCTGCCACTGACAGCAAAGTTGATACGTGTGTGAGTTGACCGTGCCGTCTATCCGGTGCCATCTGGGCCATTGAGTTGGCAGCGACGGCGTGTATGGTCCGAGGCACGAGAGTGAATACCACAGCGGCGTAGGATGGGGTAATACGTCAGGCAGGACTAGTGTAAAGAGTAGCAACAACCGGGACGTGGTGGTGCCGGCAGGAGCGGTGCAAAACGAGGTCCTACCGGGATTTGAACCCGGATCGCTGGATTCAGAGTCCAGAGTGCTAACCATTACACCATAAGACCAGCACAAACGGACACACACACAAATCAACATTCAAACAGCACTCACAAACATCACAACACAACCACTGCAACACCCACACATCACCCTTCTAACGCCGCGCAAAAACAAGCTCCTACCGGGATTTGAACCCGGATCGCTGGATTCAAAGTCCAGAGTGCTAACCATTACACCATAAGAGCGTCTAACCCAGCTCTTGCACACCCAATCCGGAACACCTCTTACTCTCCATCATCACGCACATTGCACGCCCTCATCCACATACATCTATCCTCACTACACACACACTCCACCGCCAACTCCAACTCCCCTCACACATTCTCCTACCGTTGACCACACCGCTTCGATCCCCACCTCCAACCGTCCGTTTATCGAACACGCACGCATTCCACAATCGGCACTGCTATTGCTCGTGACAGACCTTGACGATGCCAGCTTCCTTTCCCACCACTCTTCCACGAGAACGAGATGGTTCATTAGCTACCGCCTCGCTCGTTCTCTTTTATCGCTCTTCTGCGTTGCGTGCTTCGATCTGCATGCCGTCTTTCCCGTTGCAGCTCCGCACGTACAAGACACATGGACCACGTCCTAGCAGCAGAGGATGGGTGGGTGATGGTAGAATGTGTCGGATGACGGCCTGCCACTGACAGCAAAGTTGATACGTGTGTGAGTTGACCGTGCCGTCTATCCGGTGCCATCTGGGCCATTGAGTTGGCAGCGACGGCTTGTATGGTCCGAGGCACAAGAGTGAATACCACAGCGGCGTAGGATGGGGTAATACGTCAGGCAGGACTAGTGTAAAGAGTAGCAACAACCGGGACGTGGTGGTGCCGGCAGGAGCGGTGCAAAACGAGGTCCTACCGGGATTTGAACCCGGATCGCTGGATTCAGAGTCCAGAGTGCTAACCATTACACCATAAGACCAGCACAAACGGACACACACACAAATCAACATTCAAACAGCACTCACAAACATCACAACACAACCACTGCAACACCCACACATCACCCTTCTAACGCCGCGCAAAAACAAGCTCCTACCGGGATTTGAACCCGGATCGCTGGATTCAAAGTCCAGAGTGCTAACCATTACACCATAAGAGCGTCTAACCCAGCTCTTGCACACCCAATCCGGAACACGCCTGAGTCGCTCTTACTTCCATCATCACGCACATTGCACGCCCTCATCCACATACATCTATCCTCACTACACACACACTCCACCGCCAACTCCAACTCCTCACACATTCTCCTACCGTTGACCACACCGCTTCGATCCCCACCTCCAACCGTCCGTTTATCGAACACGCACGCATTCCACAATCGGCACTGCTATTGCTCGTGACAGACCTTGACGATGCCAGCTTCCTTTCTCACCACTCTTCCACGAGAACGAGATGGTTCATTAGCTACCGCCTCGCTCGTTCTCTTCTTTATCGCTCTTCTGCGTTGCGTGCTTCGATCTGCATGCCGTCTTTCCCGTTGCAGCTCCGCACGTACAAGACACATGGACCACGTCCTAGCAGCAGAGGATGGGTGGGTGATGGTAGAATGTGTCGGATGACGGCCTGCCACTGACAGCAAAGTTGATACGTGTGTGAGTTGACCGTGCCGTCTATCCGGTGCCATCTGGGCCATTGAGTTGGCAGCGACGGCGTGTATGGTCCGGAGGCACGAGAGTGAATACCACAGCGGCGTAGGATGGGGTAATACGTCAGGCAGGACTAGTGTAAAGAGTAGCAACAACCGGGACGTGGTGGTGCCGGCAGGAGCGGTGCAAAACGAGGTCCTACCGGGATTTGAACCCGGATCGCTGGATTCAGAGTCCAGAGTGCTAACCATTACACCATAAGACCAGCACAAACGGACACACACACAAATCAACATTCAAACAGCACTCACAAACATCACAACACAACCACTGCAACACCCACACATCACCCTTCTAACGCCGCGCAAAACAAGCTCCTACCGGGATTTGAACCCGGATCGCTGGATTCAAAGTCCAGAGTGCTAACCATTACACCATAAGAGCGTCTAACCCAGCTCTTGCACACCCAATCCGGAACACCTCTTACTCTCCATCATCACGCACATTGCACGCCCTCATCCACATACATCTATCCTCACTACACACACACTCCACCGCCAACTCCAACACCCCACACATTCTCCTACCGTTGACCACACCGCTTCGATCCCCACCTCCAACCGTCCGTTTATCGAACACGCACGCATTCCACAATCGGCACTGCTATTGCTCGTGACAGACCTTGACGATGCCAGCTTCCTTTCCCACCACTCTTCCACGAGAACGAGATGGTTCATTAGCTACCGCCTCGCTCGTTCTCTTTTATCGCTCTTCTGCGTTGCGTGCTTCGATCTGCATGCCGTCTTTCCCGTTGCAGCTCCGCACGTACAAGACACATGGACCACGTCCTAGCAGCAGAGGATGGGTGGGTGATGGTAGAATGTGTCGGATGACGGCCTGCCACTGACAGCAAAGTTGATACGTGTGTGAGTTGACCGTGCCGTCTATCCGGTGCCATCTGGGCCATTGAGTTGGCAGCGACGGCTTGTATGGTCCGAGGCACGAGAGTGAATACCACAGCGGCGTAGGATGGGGTAATACGTCAGGCAGGACTAGTGTAAAGAGTAGCAACAACCGGGACGTGGTGGTGCCGGCAGGAGCGGTGCAAACGAGGTCCTACCGGGATTTGAACCCGGATCGCTGGATTCAGAGTCCAGAGTGCTAACCATTACACCATAAGACCAGCACAAACGGACACACACACAAATCAACATTCAAACAGCACTCACAAACATCACAACACAACCACTGCAACACCCACACATCACCCTTCTAACGCCGCGCAAAAACAAGCTCCTACCGGGATTTGAACCCGGATCGCTGGATTCAAAGTCCAGAGTGCTAACCATTACACCATAAGAGCGTCTAACCCAGCTCTTGCACACCCAATCCGGAACACCTCTTACTCTCCATCATCACGCACATTGCACGCCCTCATCCACATACATCTATCCTCACTACACACACACTCCACCGCCAACTCCAACTCCCCTCACACATTCTCCTACCGTTGACCACACCGCTTCGATCCCCACCTCCAACCGTCCGTTTATCGAACACGCACGCATTCCACAATCGGCACTGCTATTGCTCGTGACAGACCTTGACGATGCCAGCTTCCTTTCCCACCACTCTTCCACGAGAACGAGATGGTTCATTAGCTACCGCCTCGCTCGTTCTCTTTTATCGCTCTTCTGCGTTGCGTGCTTCGATCTGCATGCCGTCTTTCCCGTTGCAGCTCCGCACGTACAAGACACATGGACCACGTCCTAGCAGCAGAGGATGGGTGGGTGATGGTAGAATGTGTCGGATGACGGCCTGCCACTGACAGCAAAGTTGATACGTGTGTGAGTTGACCGTGCCGTCTATCCGGTGCCATCTGGGCCATTGAGTTGGCAGCGACGGCTTGTATGGTCCGAGGCACAAGAGTGAATACCACAGCGGCGTAGGATGGGGTAATACGTCAGGCAGGACTAGTGTAAAGAGTAGCAACAACCGGGACGTGGTGGTGCCGGCAGGAGCGGTGCAAAACGAGGTCCTACCGGGATTTGAACCCGATCGCTGGATTCAGAGTCCAGAGTGCTAACCATTACACCATAAGACCAGCACAAACGGACACACACACAAATCAACATTCAAACAGCACTCACAAACATCACAACACAACCACTGCAACACCCACACATCACCCTTCTAACGCCGCGCAAAAACAAGCTCCTACCGGGATTTGAACCCGGATCGCTGGATTCAAAGTCCAGAGTGCTAACCATTACACCATAAGAGCGTCTAACCCAGCTCTTGCACACCCAATCCGGGAACACCTCTTACTCTCCATCATCACGCACATTGCACGCCCTCATCCACATACATCTATCCTCACTACACACGCACACTCCACCGCCAACTCCAACTCCCCTCACACATTCTCCTACCGTTGACCACACCGCTTCGATCCCCACCTCCAACCGTCCGTTTATCGAACACGCACGCATTCCACAATCGGCACTGCTATTGCTCGTGACAGACCTTGACGATGCCAGCTTCCTTTCCCACCACTCTTCCACGAGAACGAGATGGTTCATTAGCTACCGCCTCGCTCGTTCTCTTTTATCGCTCTTCTGCGTTGCGTGCTTCGATCTGCATGCCGTCTTTCCCGTTGCAGCTCCGCACGTACAAGACACATGGACCACGTCCTAGCAGCAGAGGATGGGTGGGTGATGGTAGAATGTGTCGGATGACGGCCTGCCACTGACAGCAAAGTTGATACGTGTGTGAGTTGACCGTGCCGTCTATCCGGTGCCATCTGGGCCATTGAGTTGGCAGCGACGGCTTGTATGGTCCGAGGCACAAGAGTGAATACCACAGCGGCGTAGGATGGGGTAATACGTCAGGCAGGACTAGTGTAAAGAGTAGCAACAACCGGGACGTGGTGGTGCCGGCAGGAGCGGTGCAAAACGAGGTCCTACCGGGATTTGAACCCGGATCGCTGGATTCAGAGTCCAGAGTGCTAACCATTACACCATAAGACCAGCACAAACGGACACACACACAAATCAACATTCAAACAGCACTCACAAACATCACAACACAACCACTGCAACACCATCACATCACCCTTCTAACGCCGCGCAAAACTAGCTCCTACCGGGATTTGAACCCGGATCGCTGGATTCAAAGTCCAGAGTGCTAACCATTACACCATAAGAGCGTCTAACCCAGCTCTTGCACACCCAATCCGGGAACACCTCTTACTCTCCATCATCACGCACATTGCACGCCCTCATCCACATACATCTATCCTCACTACACACACACTCCACCGCCAACTCCAACTCCTCACACATTCTCCTACCGTTGACCACACCGCTTCGATCCCCACCTCCAACCGTCCGTTTATCGAACACGCACGCATTCCACAATCGGCACTGCTATTGCTCGTGACAGACCTTGACGATGCCAGCTTCCTTTCCCACCACTCTTCCACGAGAACGAGATGGTTCATTAGCTACCGCCTCGCTCGTTCTCTTTATCGCTCTTCTGCGTTGCGTGCTTCGATCTGCATGCCGTCTTTCCTGCTGCAGCTCCGCACGTACAAGACACATGGACCACGTCCTAGCAGCAGAGGATGGGTGGGTGATGGTAGAATGTGTCGGATGACGGCCTGCCACTGACAGCAAAGTTGATACGTGTGTGAGTTGACCGTGCCGTCTATCCGGTGCCATCTGGGCCATTGAGTTGGCAGCGACGGCTTGTATGGTCCGAGGCACGAGAGTGAATACCACAGCGGCGTAGGATGGGGTAATACGTCAGGCAGGACTAGTGTAAAGAGTAGCAACAACCGGGACGTGGTGGTGCCGGCAGGAGCGGTGCAAAACGAGGTCCTACCGGGATTTGAACCCGGATCGCTGGATTCAGAGTCCAGAGTGCTAACCATTACACCATAAGACCAGCACAAACGGACACACACACAAATCAACATTCAAACAGCACTCACAAACATCACAACACAACCACTGCAACACCCCATCATCCCCCTTCTACCGCCGCGCAAAAACAAGCTCCTACCGGGATTTGAACCCGGATCGCTGGATTCAAAGTCCAGAGTGCTAACCATTACACCATAAGAGCGTCTAACCCAGCTCTTGCACACCCAATCCGGAACACGCCTGAGTCGCTCTTACTCTCCATCATCACGCACATTGCACGCCCTCATCCACATACATCTATCCTCACTACACACACACTCCACCGCCAACTCCAACTCCCTCACACATTCTCCTACCGTTGACCACACCGCTTCGATCCCCACCTCCAACCGTCCGTTTATCGAACACGCACGCATTCCACAATCGGCACTGCTATTGCTCGTGACAGACCTTGACGATGCCAGCTTCGCTTTCCCACCACTCTTCCACGAGAACGAGATGGTTCATTAGCTACCGCCTCGCTCGTTCTCTTCATCGCTCTTCTGCGTTGCGTGCTTCGATCTGCATGCCGTCTTTCCCGTTGCAGCTCCGCACGTACAAGACACATGGACCACGTCCTAGCAGCAGAGGATGGGTGGGTGATGGTAGAATGCGTCGGATGACGGCCTGCCACTGACAGCAAAGTTGATACGTGTGTGAGTTGACCGTGCCGTCTATCCGGTGCCATCTGGGCCATTGAGTTGGCAGCGACGGCTTGTATGGTCCGAGGCACAAGAGTGAATACCACAGCGGCGTAGGATGGGGTAATACGTCAGGCAGGACTAGTGTAAAGAGTAGCAACAACCGGGACGTGGTGGTGCCGGCAGGAGCGGTGCAAAACGAGGTCCTACCGGGATTTGAACCCGGATCGCTGGATTCAGAGTCCAGAGTGCTAACCATTACACCATAAGACCAGCACAAACGGACACACACACAAATCAACATTCAAACAGCACTCACAAACATCACAACACAACCACTGCAACACCCACACATCACCCTTCTAACGCCGCGCAAAACGAGGTCCTACCGGGATTTGAACCCGGATCGCTGGATTCAAAGTCCAGAGTGCTAACCATTACACCATAAGAGCGTCTAACCCAGCTCTTGCACACCCAATCCGGAACACGCTCGAGTCGCTCTTACTCTCCATCATCACGCACATTGCACGCCCTCATCCACATACATCTATCCTCACTACACACACACTCCACCGCCAACTCCAACTCCCCTCACACATTCTCCTACCGTTGACCACACCGCTTCGATCCCCACCTCCAACCGTCCGTTTATCGAACACGCACGCATTCCACAATCGGCACTGCTATTGCTCGTGACAGACCTTGACGATGCCAGCTTCCTTCCCACCACTCTTCCACGAGAACGAGATGGTTCATTAGCTACCGCCTCGTTTGCTCGTTCTCTTTTATCGCTCTTCTGCGTTGCGTGCTTCGATCTGCATGCCGTCTTTCCCGTTGCAGCTCCGCACGTACAAGACACATGGACCACGTCCTAGCAGCAGAGGATGGGTGGGTGATGGTAGAATGTGTCGGATGACGGCCTGCCACTGACAGCAAAGTTGATACGTGTGTGAGTTGACCGTGCCGTCTATCCGGTGCCATCTGGGCCATTGAGTTGGCAGCGACGGCGTGTATGGTCCGAGGCACGAGAGTGAATACCACAGCGGCGTAGGATGGGGTAATACGTCAGGCAGGACTAGTGTAAAGAGTAGCAACAACCGGGACGTGGTGGTGCCGGCAGGAGCGGTGCAAAACGAGGTCCTACCGGGATTTGAACCCGGATCGCTGGATTCAGAGTCCAGAGTGCTAACCATTACACCATAAGACCAGCACAAACGGACACACACACACACAAATCAACATTCAAACAGCACTCACAAACATCACAACACAACCACTGCAACACCCACACATCACCCTTCTAACGCCGCGCAAAAACAAGCTCCTACCGGGATTTGAACCCGGATCGCTGGATTCAAAGTCCAGAGTGCTAACCATTACACCATAAGAGCGTCTAACCCAGCTCTTGCACACCCAATCCGGAACACCTCTTACTCTCCATCATCACGCACATTGCACGCCCTCATCCACATACATCTATCCTCACTACACACACACTCCACCGCCAACTCCAACTCCCCTCACACATTCTCCTACCGTTGACCACACCGCTTCGATCCCCACCTCCAACCGTCCGTTTATCGAACACGCACGCATTCCACAATCGGCACTGCTATTGCTCGTGACAGACCTTGACGATGCCAGCTTCCTTTCCCACCACTCTTCCACGAGAACGAGATGGTTCATTAGCTACCGCCTCGCTCGTTCTCTTTTATCGCTCTTCTGCGTTGCGTGCTTCGATCTGCATGCCGTCTTTCCCGTTGCAGCTCCGCACGTACAAGACACATGGACCACGTCCTAGCAGCAGAGGATGGGTGGGTGATGGTAGAATGTGTCGGATGACGGCCTGCCACTGACAGCAAAGTTGATACGTGTGTGAGTTGACCGTGCCGTCTATCCGGTGCCATCTGGGCCATTGAGTTGGCAGCGACGGCTTGTATGGTCCGAGGCAACAGATTGAATACCACAGCGGCGTAGGATGGGGTAATACGTCAGGCAGGACTAGTGTAAAGAGTAGCAACAACCGGGACGTGGTGGTGCCGGCAGGAGCGGTGCAAAACGAGGTCCTACCGGGATTTGAACCCGGATCGCTGGATTCAGAGTCCAGAGTGCTAACCATTACACCATAAGACCAGCACAAACGGACACACACAAATCAACATTCAAACAGCACTCACAAACATCACAACACAACCACTGCAACACCCACACATCACCCTTCTAACGCCGCGCAAAAACACGCTCCTACCGGGATTTGAACCCGGATCGCTGGATTCAAAGTCCAGAGTGCTAACCATTACACCATAAGAGCGTCTAACCCAGCTCTTGCACACCCAATCCGGAACACCTCTTACTCTCCATCATCACGCACATTGCACGCCCTCATCCACATACATCTATCCTCACTACACACACACTCCACCGCCAACTCCAACTCCCCTCACACATTCTCCTACCGTTGACCACACCGCTTCGATCCCCACCTCCAACCGTCCGTTTATCGAACACGCACGCATTCCACAATCGGCACTGCTATTGCTCGTGACAGACCTTGACGATGCCAGCTTCCTTTCCCACCACTCTTCCACGAGAACGAGATGGTTCATTAGCTACCGCCTCGCTCGTTCTCTTTATCGCTCTTCTGCGTTGCGTGCTTCGATCTGCATGCCGTCTTTCCCGTTGCAGCTCCGCACGTACAAGACACATGGACCACGTCCTAGCAGCAGAGGATGGGTGGGTGATGGTAGAATGTGTCGGATGACGGCCTGCCACTGACAGCAAAGTTGATACGTGTGTGAGTTGACCGTGCCGTCTATCCGGTGCCATCTGGGCCATTGAGTTGGCAGCGACGGCTTGTATGGTCCGAGGCACAAGAGTGAATACCACAGCGGCGTAGGATGGGGTAATACGTCAGGCAGGACTAGTGTAAAGAGTAGCAACAACCGGGACGTGGTGGTGCCGGCAGGAGCGGTGCAAAACGAGGTCCTACCGGGATTTGAACCCGGATCGCTGGATTCAGAGTCCAGAGTGCTAACCATTACACCATAAGACCAGCACAAACGGACACACACACAAATCAACATTCAAACAGCACTCACAAACATCACAACACAACCACTGCAACACCCACACATCACCCTTCTAACGCCGCGCAAAACAAGCTCCTACCGGGATTTGAACCCGGATCGCTGGATTCAAAGTCCAGAGTGCTAACCATTACACCATAAGAGCGTCTAACCCAGCTCTTGCACACCCAATCCGGAACACCTCTTACTCTCCATCATCACGCACATTGCACGCCCTCATCCACATACATCTATCCTCACTACACACACACTCCACCGCCAACTCCAACTCCCCTCACACATTCTCCTACCGTTGACCACACCGCTTCGATCCCCACCTCCAACCGTCCGTTTATCGAACACGCACGCATTCCACAATCGGCACTGCTATTGCTCGTGACAGACCTTGACGATGCCAGCTTCCTTTCCCACCACTCTTCCACGAGAACGAGATGGTTCATTAGCTACCGCCTCGCTCGTTCTCTTGTATCGCTCTTCTGCGTTGCGTGCTTCGATCTGCATGCCGTCTTTCCCGTTGCAGCTCCGCACGTACAAGACACATGGACCACGTCCTAGCAGCAGAGGATGGGTGGGTGATGGTAGAATGCGTCGGATGACGGCCTGCCACTGACAGCAAAGTTGATACGTGTGTGAGTTGACCGTGCCGTCTATCCGGTGCCATCTGGGCCATTGAGTTGGCAGCGACGGCGTGTATGGTCCGAGGCACGAGAGTGAATACCACAGCGGCGTAGGATGGGGTAATACGTCAGGCAGGACTAGTGTAAAGAGTAGCAACAACCGGGACGTGGTGGTGCCGGCAGGAGCGGTGCAAAACGAGGTCCTACCGGGATTTGAACCCGGATCGCTGGATTCAGAGTCCAGAGTGCTAACCATTACACCATAAGACCAGCACAAACGGACACACACACACAAATCAACATTCAAACAGCACTCACAAACATCACAACACAACCACTGCAACACCCACACATCACCCTTCTAACGCCGCGCAAAAACAAGCTCCTACCGGGATTTGAACCCGGATCGCTGGATTCAAAGTCCAGAGTGCTAACCATTACACCATAAGAGCGTCTAACCCAGCTCTTGCACACCCAATCCGGAACACGCTCGAGTCGCTCTTACTCTCCATCATCACGCACATTGCACGCCCTCATCCACATACATCTATCCTCACTACACACACACTCCACCGCCAACTCCAACTCCCCTCACACATTCTCCTACCGTTGACCACACCGCTTCGATCCCCACCTCCAACCGTCCGTTTATCGAACACGCACGCATTCCACAATCGGCACTGCTATTGCTCGTGACAGACCTTGACGATGCCAGCTTCCTTTCCCACCACTCTTCCACGAGAACGAGATGGTTCATTAGCTACCGCCTCGCTCGTTCTCTTTCATCGCTCTTCTGCGTTGCGTGCTTCGATCTGCATGCCGTCTTTCCCGTTGCAGCTCCGCACGTACAAGACACATGGACCACGTCCTAGCAGCAGAGGATGGGTGGGTGATGGTAGAATGTGTCGGATGACGGCCTGCCACTGACAGCAAAGTTGATACGTGTGTGAGTTGACCGTGCCGTCTATCCGGTGCCATCTGGGCCATTGAGTTGGCAGCGACGGCGTGTATGGTCCGAGGCACAAGAGTGAATACCACAGCGGCGTAGGATGGGGTAATACGTCAGGCAGGACTAGTGTAAAGAGTAGCAACAACCGGGACGTGGTGGTGCCGGCAGGAGCGGTGCAAAACGAGGTCCTACCGGGATTTGAACCCGGATCGCTGGATTCAGAGTCCAGAGTGCTAACCATTACACCATAAGACCAGCACAAACGGACACACACAAATCAACATTCAAACAGCACTCACAAACATCACAACACAACCACTGCAACACCCACACATCACCCTTCTAACGCCGCGCAAAAACAAGCTCCTACCGGGATTTGAACCCGGATCGCTGGATTCAAAGTCCAGAGTGCTAACCATTACACCATAAGAGCGTCTAACCCAGCTCTTGCACACCCAATCCGGAACACCTCTTACTCTCCATCATCACGCACATTGCACGCCCTCATCCACATACATCTATCCTCACTACACACACACTCCACCGCCAACTCCAACTCCCCTCACACATTCTCCTACCGTTGACCACACCGCTTCGATCCCCACCTCCAACCGTCCGTTTATCGAACACGCACGCATTCCACAATCGGCACTGCTATTGCTCGTGACAGACCTTGACGATGCCAGCTTCCTTTCCCACCACTCTTCCACGAGAACGAGATGGTTCATTAGCTACCGCCTCGCTCGTTCTCTTTTATCGCTCTTCTGCGTTGCGTGCTTCGATCTGCATGCCGTCTTTCCGTTGCAGCTCCGCACGTACAAGACACATGGACCACGTCCTAGCAGCAGAGGATGGGTGGGTGATGGTAGAATGTGTCGGATGACGGCCTGCCACTGACAGCAAAGTTGATACGTGTGTGAGTTGACCGTGCCGTCTATCCGGTGCCATCTGGGCCATTGAGTTGGCAGCGACGGCGTGTATGGTCCGAGGCACGAGAGTGAATACCACAGCGGCGTAGGATGGGGTAATACGTCAGGCAGGACTAGTGTAAAGAGTAGCAACAACCGGGACGTGGTGGTGCCGGCAGGAGCGGTGCAAAACGAGGTCCTACCGGGATTTGAACCCGGATCGCTGGATTCAGAGTCCAGAGTGCTAACCATTACACCATAAGACCAGCACAAACGGACACACACACAAATCAACATTCAAACAGCACTCACAAACATCACAACACAACCACTGCAACACCCACACATCACCCTTCTAACGCCGCGCAAAAACAAGCTCCTACCGGGATTTGAACCCGGATCGCTGGATTCAAAGTCCAGAGTGCTAACCATTACACCATAAGAGCGTCTAACCCAGCTCTTGCACACCCAATCCGGAACACCTCTTACTCTCCATCATCACGCACATTGCACGCCCTCATCCACATACATCTATCCTCACTACACACACTCCACCGCCAACTCCAACTCCCCTCACACATTCTCCTACTGTTGACCACACCGCTTCGATCCCCACCTCCAACCGTCCGTTTATCGAACACGCACGCATTCCACAATCGGCACTGCTATTGCTCGTGACAGACCTTGACGATGCCAGCTTCCTTTCCCACCACTCTTCCACGAGAACGAGATGGTTCATTAGCTACCGCCTCGCTCGTTCTCTTTTATCGCTCTTCTGCGTTGCGTGCTTCGATCTGCATGCCGTCTTTCCCGTTGCAGCTCCGCACGTACAAGACACATGGACCACGTCCTAGCAGCAGAGGATGGGTGGGTGATGGTAGAATGCGTCGGATGACGGCCTGCCACTGACAGCAAAGTTGATACGTGTGTGAGTTGACCGTGCCGTCTATCCGGTGCCATCTGGGCCATTGAGTTGGCAGCGACGGCTTGTATGGTCCGAGGCACAAGAGTGAATACCACAGCGGCGTAGGATGGGGTAATACGTCAGGCAGGACTAGTGTAAAGAGTAGCAACAACCGGGACGTGGTGGTGCCGGCAGGAGCGGTGCAAAACGAGGTCCTACCGGGATTTGAACCCGGATCGCTGGATTCAGAGTCCAGAGTGCTAACCATTACACCATAAGACCAGCACAAACGGACACACACACAAATCAACATTCAAACAGCACTCACAAACATCACAACACAACCACTGCAACACCCACACATCACCCTTCTAACGCCGCGCAAAAACAAGCTCCTACCGGGATTTGAACCCGGATCGCTGGATTCAAAGTCCAGAGTGCTAACCATTACACCATAAGAGCGTCTAACCCAGCTCTTGCACACCCAATCCGGAACACCTCTTACTCTCCATCATCACGCACATTGCACGCCCTCATCCACATACATCTATCCTCACTACACACACACTCCACCGCCAACTCCAACTCCCCTCACACATTCTCCTACCGTTGACCACACCGCTTCGATCCCCACCTCCAACCGTCCGTTTATCGAACACGCACGCATTCCACAATCGGCACTGCTATTGCTCGTGACAGACCTTGACGATGCCAGCTTCCTTTCCCACCACTCTTCCACGAGAACGAGATGGTTCATTAGCTACCGCCTCGCTCGTTCTCTTTCATCGCTCTTCTGCGTTGCGTGCTTCGATCTGCATGCCGTCTTTCCCGTTGCAGCTCCGCACGTACAAGACACATGGACCACGTCCTAGCAGCAGAGGATGGGTGGGTGATGGTAGAATGCGTCGGATGACGGCCTGCCACTGACAGCAAAGTTGATACGTGTGTGAGTTGACCGTGCCGTCTATCCGGTGCTGTGGTGGAGCGGATCTGGCCAAAATCTGGTTGAGGCCGATCGCGATCGCCACTTGCGCCCAGACACCGACTAACGGAGGGGGTCCCCCGATGATCCGTGATCTTGTTGCGTGTAGTGTTCACCTTGTGTACCCGTCGGTAGGCGGGTTACGCTCTTCCAGGTAACTTCTGAAGATGTCTTGGGACGAGAAGAAGGTCTTGGGTGACGCAGGGGTTTGAGGCGGCGTGGAAGTTCTTCACTCCACCTCGGGGTACTTGATCCCGGTCGTAGGCGAGTTCTCGAGCCTTGATCCGGGTGCCTGGTTCTTGATCCAGGTCTTCCAATAGTCCAATGTTCGGGATTCAGTCCCTTCCTTTCGTTGTTTTCCGCTTCCGATAGCGGGGGTCTTGAGGGGGCGAGATTCGACGGGATCCTTAGGCTAAACAACCAATTCCTTCCGATCCGATGTATGCACTTAAAGGATAGTTCACTAGATAGGGCAAAGCTGGCCAATATATTATCCAGACTTAACCGCTATACTAGGTCACGTATCCTTACCTTCCTGACGCTTGTAGGGCCAATGTAGTTAGTTCCCGGTTCCAGGCGTAGCGAAGACACTTGAGTGGTTCAGGGCAAATTCGAGTCTGTTTATGGTTATTCCTATGCCTACTAATCCCATCCTGATTTACTATCCTACGATCACATGACACTGGCTACATAGCTGATCCCTAGCTTGGTTCCCCTAACCCTGATCTTGAGCCGATTCCGTACTTAACCGAAGCTTGATCTCGTACTTAACCGAAGCTTGATCTCGTACTTAACCGAAGCTTGATCTCGTACTTAACCGAAGCTTGATCTCGTACTTAACCGAAGCTTGATCTCGTACTTAACCGGGACTTGATCTCGCACTTAATCGGGACTTGATCTCGCACTTGATCGGGACTTGATCGCTGCCTGATCGGGACTTGATCGCGCGTGATCCCGCTTGGTCGTCCTCCAGGGAATCAGGATCAGGCCAATGGGAGGGTCGCGAGCGCCGGGCTGGACCGTGAGCCAAGATCGTATCCACCTAGGACCATGCCAAAGCCGATCACGTGGCAACACCCTTGCTCCTTCCTTCTTGCCACTCGATATGACTTGATTATTGTCAATCACCACTCCACTGCCACCGATTACACTTGATTAACCGTGATCATCAGCAGATCACACTTTGGCTTGGACTGAGTATACAGTATACACTCGAAGCGTGATCGAGAAATATCCACCCATATCTGCAGTGATCATGGGTTTACGGCACTGGATCAAGCAAAATCTCACTGAACTAGCGTCGTCCAAAGCGATCGGAAGCAGCCATCGGTCCACCATACTAATCCCATGTATTTCTCGAGTAAGTACGAAAAATCGAGATGTGCTTTACCACATCCGCCCCCAGTTCGCAAGTTGTATCACACGGGGATTCACTTCGAACTCGCTGCGTTAGAAACGACTGGTATTGACGTATGCAGTGAACCGTGACGAAAACCCCATTCAGTCCGGTGGACTACAACGTAAGTGTGTAATCGAGCAATGTCCTCTTGTCTTGTTGTTCCCGCAGGAAAAAGGATAATACACCGGCGCTCCCGGCACAGCTACCTTGTTGGTGCCCCATACTCAAAGAAATTCGGCGACGTTCGACGTGATTGAGGTCGTAATATAGTACGTCCCATCGTATCAACTTCAAATGGGTACAAAACGTCGGTAATGTAATGTTGGGCGTGATCAGGTGCAGCTGGTACGTCATCTCGACACATCACCTGTGATAAGCTTGAAACAAACTTGTTCTTGAACAAACGATCGTAAATAAGCAATAACGACTCGGTGTTTCGCGTAATTGAGCCAAACTTGCACTCGGTATTGTCATATCCAGCCCTCACTGCCGATCTCGATACACACAGCATGATCACCTCCAATGTTCCGCGATATCGAAGTGTAAGCTCTATCTAAGTTCAAGCACCACTTACTGTTGACAGTAAAATAAGTCCAATACTCATTGCTGGCCTGTTTCTGAGGCAATTCGCGCAATACGACCAGGCCCACACTCGATCTTCGTTTTGGGTATCGCATCCCTCATCAGTCCCCAGTCCTTGATAATAACCCACGTAATTCAAATATCTACCATAGTCACCATTCGAGAATAGCCTGTACCCATCGCCTCCAAGTCGTGACCCTCCTTCATCTTCACCAGAGCGCCCAGGATCACCTTCCACTGGCGTCGACCGCCCTGTTTCACATGCATATACACAAATATAAAATTCTCATCCTGATCCAGATTTTACTCCGGACCAGCTTCGTCGGTCACGGTGAAGCAACCCGGTTTCTTCACCTGCCGTCCACCTACACCTCTTCATGTGACTGCATCACGCCGAATCGGTTTCGGTTCGCGTGGTCTCGCAAGAACGTGCTCAGTATAGCTCCGCAATTGAGGTCCGCCTCATCGACCCAAGTCGGATCATCATATCCGACCCAGTGTACCAGGAACTCTCGGTAAATCCTGCCGTAGCGAGTCCGCTTTCCGCATCGCATGTCGGAAATCCGCTCAACTTCGTACTCGTCGGCATCCAGATCTGGGGTCCAACTATCCTCCGGGAGCAAGGTTTCGTCGAAATCTAGGCGATCGGCCTCGTTCACGGTCAGCTCGACTCGGGGTCGGTCGGGAAAGTTCCGCACCAGTTTCAGCTTCGAGACATGGACTATCGGGAATATGTGATACCCGGATCCCGCAATTTCCAGCTTGATCGTGAACTCATTGATCTTTTCTGCTACTCGGAACGGACCATGCCATAAATGTGCCAATTTACGTGCGTAACCTTCCCTCACGCGATCGAGGTATAACCAGACACGGGACCCAACCTCGATCCCGTGGGGGTCGATCTCTTCGTTATGCCGATCCGCCCGATTAGCGATCGCTTCCCGCAAACGGACATTGACCTGTTCCCGCGACTGCTGATAGTATCTTTGGACCCTATATCGCCATCGACGAGGATCACGATCGTGATGCCTGGTGGACCCAACTGGTATCGTAGCCTCCAACGTCGATCTCGGATCCCACCCGTGTACCAGATAATGAGGGGTATCTCCCCGGATCCGGTCGTGGGCGGTGTTGATCGCGAACGTTAACCGCTCAGCGTATTCATCCCAGTCCTTCTGATCAAGATCCTGGACATACATCTTGATCGCCCTCGTTGCCGTCTGTACCATTCGTTCTGCTGTTCCATTGGCTTGGGGGCGATATGCCATCGTCGCTCGCTGCCGTTGCCCCAATATCCTGTTGAAGGATCGGAAGAAGTCGGACATGAAACCTGGCTCCCGATCGTGTCGGATGATCTCGCTGGCACCAAATCTTCGGAACACGCACTCCTCATAAGATTCCGCGATCGTCTGGGCGGATCGAGAGGAACTGGCCTTGGCAATCACATATCCCGAGAACAGATCGACCCAGATCAGCAACTCGGTGTTGCCCTTATCGGATCTGGGCAAGGACGGTATATGGTCCATTGCTATTATCTGGAACGGGTAAGTCGCTTGCAAATTCCCTGGGGATTCGCCTTGGATAGTGGGTCTACCTTTTCCTGTCTCACAATCCACGCACTCCCCCACGTATCGTTGCACGCTCCGATACAGTCCTCTCCAGTGGAAGTGATCCCGGATCCGTTGGTAGGTACGCCCGATTCCTTGGTGTCCGCCTTCGAGAGTCGTATGATAGTGGTGCAGGACATCCTGTTGTAGCGTTTCTGGGACCACCAGCTTCATCAGTCGGTCTCGATCGACGTCCGACCTCGGCGTTGGGGGACAGTAGAAAAGTAGATTATGTTCGTCTACCTCGTAGTCGGACGCAATCTTACTACAGGATCGCGATTCCGCTTGAGTGATGTCCGTAATCGGCCCGATCAGGTATTTCTTCAATCCTGCGATCCAAGCTTCTTCGTCCTGCGCCCGCTTGATCCGATCGATCCTCATCTCTCGGACCAACTCTTCTTGTAGGACAGCGGCGTCCGACCTCATTCGAGCGGCTCGCGTAGTTACCGCGGACACTCGGACCACGAGATCTTCAGTCTTGGGGATCAGGATCTCGTCTAGTCGATTTAAGGTGACTAGATCCTGCTGATCTCCCTCGCTACGAACCTCGATCCCGCCTTGACGTTGTAGAGCGGCACTTGCTAGGCTGTCTGCGCTCCCGTTCCAGTCTCTCTTCACATGGACAAGCTCGTGATCTCCCCAATTCCGCAAATGATCCAGCACTTTCTGTTTCAGTAACGTCAATCCTGGCGCCTTACAGTCGATCTCGCCCCGGACTTGTCGGATCACCAGGTTCGAATCGCCACAAACGACCAAACGGCGGCGTTCTAACTGTGCGATCATGCCAAGACCTAGCAAGAGTCCACGGTATTCTGCTTCATTGACAGTAAGACTCTCCGCATAGTCTGATCTAGCCTTGATCACTTTCCACTCCGGCAAACTCCACACGATCGCGCTGAAAGCGCCTCCTCCTCGTTTCACGCGTGCCGAACCGTCGAAACTTACTACCCATAGCTCCTCACCTGGATCTACGGTGGGAATCGGCATCTGGATCTTACGTCTTGGTTCCTTCTGTGGCGCGATCGCGATCAGGGCTTCGTCGATCTCCGATCTAGGCGTTATATTAGCTGCGATCGCCCCCCGTATCTCATCCTCTCCCTTCGTACACTTCGTGATCTCGAGTGTCCATACGGACAGAAGAGCAGACCATTGTCCCAGACGTCCTTGGAGGCCGACAGACTTGAACAGCCAGGCAAGCGTGGAGTGTCTGGTTAGGACCTTGATCCGACGTCCCACCAACAGGGTGTAGTGTAGATCCAAGATCCGAAGTAGAGCCAACACCTCCTTTTCGGCAACATTATAGTTTAGCTCGTTCGTCTTCAAGGTTCGGCTGGCAAACGCGACCGGGTGGTAGATCGGGTCGTGTTCCTGCATAAGTGCGGCGGAAATCGCCCAGTCACTAGCATACACGATCACCACGGGTAACTTCGTCATGTCGAAGTGACGAAGGATCGGGGTCGACGCGATCTTGGTTTTCAAGGCTGTAAACGCCCTGTGTGCCCTACCCCACCTCTCGTCGCCAGCTTTTTGGGCCAGATTGGCTTCGACCTCGCTTGAACAGGGGGGAGGCATCGCCCCCAAGTCGGGATCCGGTGTACTATCCCCCTTTTGAGTCGAGGTGTCTGGTGATCCATCCTGATTCGACTTAAGCGCAACGGGATCTCGCGTGATCGGGTCCGTACTATCCATGATCTTTCGAAGATCTAGTCGCTTCTTCAGTTCTGCGAACTCCACCTCACGTAGTTCATATAGGACCGATGCATAGATCGCATAATCCTCAATGAACCGACTATAGTAATTCAAACTTCCCAGGAACGATTGCATGGATCGGAGTGATCCGGGGAATGGTAGATCCGTCAGAGACTTTAGGTCTTTCGGGTTTGCCTCCAATCCGTCGATCGACACTTTGTGTCCGAGATATTCCACCTTATCCATGCCCCAGAAGCTCTTCGCCACACTGATCGAGAGATTCCACTTATCACAGGCCTCCAATAGGTCTTCCACCCGATCGCACATTTGATCCCATGTTCCAGCCGTGATCAAGATATCGTCGATGTATGATCTCCGTCCTAGAACCGACGGGCGACCAGGATCCTCCGGGATCCCTGATTCAAACACATCTGCAGAGTCTTCCGTATTCCCTGACTGGGAGATCTTCAAAAATCCATATAGGGCGTTGTCCACAAGACGTTGATAGATCTGAGGGGCGTTCTTCAGCCCGAACGGCATGCGATTCCACTCGAAGAGGCCGAACGGGGTGATGAAAGCTGAGATCGCGCGAGCTCGATCGGTCATTGATACGACCCAGAATCCACTCGCCATGTCTAATGAACAATACCACAGAACCTTGTCAAGATCTTCTAACAGGTCATTGATCAGAGGCATTGGGTAGATCATCAGCCTCGTGAGACCGTTCACCAGCCGATAATCGATACATAGTCGGATGTCTACGCCGTTCTTCTTGATGATCACCACGATCGGAGACGCCCATGGCGAGGTCGATGGCCGGATGATCTTGGCAGCTAGGAGTCCTTTGATGAGATCCGATACTTTCTCGCGGAACTGTGGCGCCACCTTTCGGACTCGTTGTGCGATCGGCTTTGCGTCACCCACGTCGATATCGCATATAACACCCCTGGCCGCTGGAGGAAGTGCGTTTCCCTTTCCGATCAGGAGATGTCGCTTCTTCCAAATAATCTGTCGAAGTTTCTCGATCTCCTCCGGGGTAGCCGATCCCGGATTTCCTACTTGCAGATCTTCGATCCTGACTTCTTCAGTGGTGGAAATCTGGATCTCCGGTACTACTGCGAGATTATCGGCTAGATCTTCGGCCGAAAAATCGCCACTTTCGTGTAAGTGGGTCTGATCAGCGTTCTCGATCCCTTCAGGAGATGTCGGATCCGGTTCATCCGTTGATTGATCACGCAGCCTATCGTCCTTGGCTGTCCAGATCGGGGTGTCTTTAACCATGGGGACGGCATCGGCGTCGGATACATGTTGGATCTCGATTTGAAAATCTGGTTTTTCTGTTTTTACCTCGATTTCCTCTTCACATGTCCGATCTGTCCGACCTGGGGCCTGATCTGGCAAGCTCTCATTCGTCTCAGTCTCACCATTCGTCTCAGTCTCACCGCCCCCAGCTTCGCCACTCGGGGCCTTGTCGGAACTGATCGTGATCGGTGGGGTATCCATGGGATCCGGTTGGGGATCGATGAATGCGACCTTGACTTCGGCCGTATCGGTCGGTGATCGCGGTTCCAATGTCGATATTGGTGCAGGATCAGGATCGGTCTTGATTGCCCCACCTCGACGGAGTATAGATCGCGGCGTAACGTAGGTTGGCCGTTCGACCGACGGTAAGGGGATCTCTACGGTTTCCTGAGGTTCCGGTCTTGCGTCCACTGTCGCTTCTAGAGCTAGATTCTGCCACTCCATGTAACGCCGGGACCCGACCGACACAAACCCGGGGTAGCGAGGAACTTTTTCTTGATCAAATACCATCCCGACATGTAATCTGTGATCCAGTCGTAAAATCTTCTCGCTCAAATTCGTGATCACTAAGTACCGAGTTCGGCCGGGTCCATTTACCACGGTGGGTACCCATTGGTCGCCTCTGTTCACCCACAATTTCTCCGTCGCCGATAATTTCACTCTCGATGCGGCCTCTTCGGATCCCCCAACTGGGATATGTAGATCTTCTTCCAATTTTACCGATCTTACCTTCTCCCCGTATAATCTCTTGCGACCACTAAGTGGGATCCCCACTTCATTAGGTAAGCACATCGATCCCTTCGCAAGATCCATCCGGACCCCAGCCGGGATCATGAAATCCATACCCAGGATCGCATCTTGCCCGGATAGATCCCCGATCCAAATATCGAAAAAGTAGACCAGGTATCCTGCAAGCGTGATCTTGATCCTCGTTCTTCCCTCGGTGGTGTACACATTATCACCGATCCCAACACACTCCTGTCTCTGACTAGTGTCAAAGTGGCACCCAACCTTACGAGCAAAGGTGGTATCCAAGATGGATACCTCGGCGCCAGTGTCCAGGAGCAAGATCGCTCTTTCATGATTAATCTTGCCTGAGATCTTGGCTTGGCGGAACCATTTTCCTGGTGCGTGGTATTTCCAGTAACCCCTGGATTCTCCTTCCTTGAGATCCAAGGCCACTTCCGCACCAGATCGCGAGAACTCATCGATCCGGGGAAGACTCGCGATCTTAGCAGTATACGAATGCAACTTACATGTATTACCGCGCAGATCCGAATTCTCCCTATCTTGATCTCTCGATTTCTTGTTCACATATGCATAGATGCAGTACTCAGAACGCTCGGCTCGTACCGGTTTCCAAACCGGCGAGCGTCCTAGTTTAACATCTTTTCCACCTTCTCGGGAAACAGTCCGGCATGTCGGGTCGGATCGTACCACTTGCGGATCTGGTTGTAGAATTCTTCCATGGGGCATTCTCCAGCTTCATGGATCTCCCCACAACCACGGCATGTATATAGACAGCGATCCGTTGGGTGGCCCCTCTTTCCGCACTTGTCACAGGTTAGACGTCTCCAGCAGTCCAGATCCGTGTGCTTCCGCGACCCACAATGCGAACAGCGACCTCTATCGTGATCTGGTTGTCTGCGATCCGTGGTCCGGCCTCGGTCCTGCACGTTCGTGTGTGATCGCGACTGATCCTGTTGGTGGGGAGCGCTCCCAGCACCGATCGGCTTGTCTTCTGACGCGGCAAAATATATCCTCCGGAGATCGCCTTCAGAATCGGATCCATCCGATCCGGATATTTCTTCTGATTCTGAGCTCGGATCTTGAGTTTGGATCGCCCGTACCACCGCTCGGGTGGGAGCTGCCGGGGCACTGGCCGGTGCCTTTTGTCTGTACTTCGATCCGAACGCAGATTTACGCTGCCTGCTTTTCGCCCGTTCCCGGGCACGGAGTACCTCCTCCAGCTCCTCGACGTCACTCAGTCGGAGTAGGGTCAGCCGATCAGCTAACTCCGGATCTCCCAATGTCTCTATGTAGTGGTCCACATGTTCTCGGCGGGCCTTAGGGCTCCCGTCCTTGATCTTCAGTCTAGCACGTAAAGCCGCCACGTTGAGCCGGTAGAGATAATCGAGAGGGGTTTCTTCCGATCGCTTGCGAGCGTGATAGTATTGCCACGCGACCGACATACCCAACCCACAATATTGGGTCTGGAAACTGTCCAACAGATCCGCCCACTTGGTTTTCGTCGTTCGACTGAGCTGCCTGTACCAGTTCTTTGCCGGTCCCACCATCAGATCTGCAAACGTGAGGCATTTCTCTTCTTCCGTAGCCTGATCGCGTTGGAACGCCGACTTGACTTTACTGATCCAGGCCCGAGCGCGATCTTCGTCCAGATCTTTACCCGCAAAATCTTTCAGATCCGAGATCGCTGAGATCCGGACCCGCTGGATCATCGACGATCCTCCTTGACCGATCGCCGCGGATGCGATCGTGGCTCGGCTCGACATCTGTCCCCCGGAACTTGGTATGCCCAGATCGTCCGGATCGTATTCCCATGCATCCGGATCCGAGGCTGTGACGGACTCCATTTCAACATCTAACTCCCCTTTGATCGGCGATCGGGGTGTCGCGAGATTCCGTTCTTTCAAGAAACGATCCATCGCCATTTGAAAGTAGTCGTCCAACTTGTTGCTCGATCCAGTGGAGTTAGTCGTCGGCGCGGTCTGGTCCGTCCGGATCCGGCGATTTTCTTGCTGATCGGGCATCTTGACCTCCAGCTTCGCAGCCACCGATCGTGTATCCTGTTTCTTCATACGCGATTTCAGGAACTTGGCGCCGGAGGGCCCTAACGACATGCGTTGCAGCCTTCTCGGACTATCTGAGTCTGGTTCCGAGGTCGCTGACGCGTAGCATGACGACCCAGTCTGATAGCCTGGGTCGGGCGTCAGTGGGCGCTCGCTGACCAAGATCTTGAGGGAATCGAATAGATCCTGGGTCGCAGATTGAATCGCTTGCAGTTCCAAGTCAAATAGAGAGTTCGGGTCGAACTCTCCAGCCACCAAACCAGCTTCTTGGAGCAGATCAAGTAGGATCTTCACCGCGTTCAGGCGGTCAGAGCTAGTCCGGGGCTTCGACACTGGTCCGGTGAGGTTACCGATCTGGCGGACTTGTATGATCGTAAGAACAGGATCGTTAAGCAAGGTCTCGCTTAGCCTCTTCCTGTAGTAGGCCTGCTCGATCGCGTCCTTGGTGATCGTTGATCCTGGGTTGATCACATCTTCTGGCTCTGAGTCTGGAGCTTTCAATTTCGTCCGGGTGCTCTTGATCTTCTTTTTCTTGGTCGATCTTGGGGTAACAGTGGACTTGGTGAGCAGATTAGGTTTCAGCTTTGCTGATTCCTTATCGCTCGTGTGCGGATCTCGATTCTCATCGAGATCCGCAATGGCCCTCGAAGGGGCCTTGGGAGGAATTCGAGGTTTTTCTTCGAGATCTGGATTGCGATCCAGGTCTGCCTCGTGCCTGTCAGTAGAGATCCTCCCAGAACTCTGCTGATCTGTGGATCTTTCCGTTTTTAGCGGTGCCTCCGTCGATCCAACATTCGTAGGCACTTCTTCCCCTTGTTCTTCTTTAATCTTGACATCTTCTTGGGACTCACGGTGATATCCGAAGTCACCAGAAGATCCGGGCACGCGCACCATTGTGGTGGAGCGGATCTGGCCAAAATCTGGTTGAGGCCGATCGCGATCGCCACTTGCGCCCAGACACCGACTAACGGAGGGGGTCCCCCGATGATCCGTGATCTTGTTGCGTGTAGTGTTCACCTTGTGTACCCGTCGGTAGGCGGGTTACGCTCTTCCAGGTAACTTCTGAAGATGTCTTGGGACGAGAAGAAGGTCTTGGGTGACGCAGGGGTTTGAGGCGGCGTGGAAGTTCTTCACTCCACCTCGGGGTACTTGATCCCGGTCGTAGGCGAGTTCTCGAGCCTTGATCCGGGTGCCTGGTTCTTGATCCAGGTCTTCCAATAGTCCAATGTTCGGGATTCAGTCCCTTCCTTTCGTTGTTTTCCGCTTCCGATAGCGGGGTCTTGAGGGCGAGATTCGACGGGATCCTTAGGCTAAACAACCAATTCCTTCCGATCCGATGTATGCACTTAAAGGATAGTTCACTAGATAGGCAAAGCTGGCCAATATATTATCCAGACTTAACCGCTATACTAGGTCACGTATCCTTACCTTCCTGACGCTTGTAGGGCCAATGTAGTTCCCGGTTCCAGGCGTAGCGAAGACACTTGAGTGGTTCAGGGCAAATTCGAGTCTGTTTATGGTTATTCCTATGCCTACTAATCCCATCCTGATTTACTATCCTACGATCACATGACACTGGCTACATAGCTGATCCCTAGCTTGGTTCCCCTAACCCTGATCTTGAGCCGATTCCGTACTTAACCGAAGCTTGATCTCGTACTTAACCGAAGCTTGATCTCGTACTTAACCGAAGCTTGATCTCGTACTTAACCGAAGCTTGATCTCGTACTTAACCGGGACTTGATCTCGCACTTAATCGGGACTTGATCTCGCACTTGATCGGGACTTGATCGCTGCCTGATCGGGACTTGATCGCGCGTGATCCCGCTTGGTCGTCCTCCAGGGAATCAGGATCAGGCCAATGGGAGGGTCGCGAGCGCCGGGCTGGACCGTGAGCCAAGATCGTATCCACCTAGGACCATGCCAAAGCCGATCACGTGGCAACACCCTTGCTCCTTCCTTCTTGCCACTCGATATGACTTGATTATTGTCAATCACCACTCCACTGCCACCGATTACACTTGATTAACCGTGATCATCAGCAGATCACACTTTGGCTTGGACTGAGTATACAGTATACACTCGAAGCGTGATCGAGAAATATCCACCCATATCTGCAGTGATCATGGGTTTACGGCACTGGATCAAGCAAAATCTCACTGAACTAGCGTCGTCCAAAGCGATCGGAAGCAGCCATCGGTCCACCATACTAATCCCATGTATTTCTCGAGTAAGTACGAAAAATCGAGATGTGCTTTACCACAGTGCCATCTGGGCCATTGAGTTGGCAGCGACGGCGTGTATGGTCCGAGGCACGAGAGTGAATACCACAGCGGCGTAGGATGGGGTAATACGTCAGGCAGGACTAGTGTAAAGAGTAGCAACAACCGGGACGTGGTGGTGCCGGCAGGAGCGGTGCAAAACGAGGTCCTACCGGGATTTGAACCCGGATCGCTGGATTCAAAGTCCAGAGTGCTAACCATTACACCATAAGAGCGTCTAACCCAGCTCTTGCACACCCAATCCGGAACACGCTCGAGTCGCTCTTACTCTCCATCATCACGCACTTTGCACGCCCTCATCCACATACCTTGACGATGCCAGCTTCCTTTCCCACCACTCTTCCACGAGAACGAGATGGTTCATTAGCTACCGCCTCGCTCGTTCTCTTTCATCGCTCTTCTGCGTTGCGTGCTTCGATCTGCATGCCGTCTTTCCCGTTGCAGCTCCGCACGTACAAGACACATGGACCACGTCCTAGCAGCAGAGGATGGGTGGGTGATGGTAGAATGCGTCGGATGACGGCCTGCCACTGACAGCAAAGTTGATACGTGTGTGAGTTGACCGTGCCGTCTATCCGGTGCCATCTGGGCCATTGAGTTGGCAGCGACGGCTTGTATGGTCCGAGGCACGAGAGTGAATACCACAGCGGCGTAGGATGGGGTAATACGTCAGGCAGGACTAGTGTAAAGAGTAGCAACAACCGGGACGTGGTGGTGCCGGCAGGAGCGGTGCAAAACGAGGTCCTACCGGGATTTGAACCCGGATCGCTGGATTCAGAGTCCAGAGTGCTAACCATTACACCATAAGACCAGCACAAACGGACACACACACAAATCAACATTCAAACAGCACTCACAAACATCACAACACAACCACTGCAACACCCACACATCACCCTTCTAACGCCGCGCAAAAACAAGCTCCTACCGGGATTTGAACCCGGATCGCTGGATTCAAAGTCCAGAGTGCTAACCATTACACCATAAGAGCGTCTAACCCAGCTCTTGCACACCCAATCCGGAACACGCTCGAGTCGCTCTTACTCTCCATCATCACGCACTTTGCACGCCCTCATCCACATACCTTGACGATGCCAGCTTCCTTTCCCACCACTCTTCCACGAGAACGAAATGGTTCATTAGCTACCGCCTCGCTCGTTCTCTTTCATCGCTCTTCTGCGTTGCGTGCTTCGATCTGCATGCCGTCTTTCCCGTTGCAGCTCCGCACGTACAAGACACATGGACCACGTCCTAGCAGCAGAGGATGGGTGGGTGATGGTAGAATGCGTCGGATGACGGCCTGCCACTGACAGCAAAGTTGATACGTGTGTGAGTTGACCGTGCCGTCTATCCGGTGCCATCTGGGCCATTGAGTTGGCAGCGACGGCTTGTATGGTCCGAGGCACGAGAGTGAATACCACAGCGGCGTAGGATGGGGTAATACGTCAGGCAGGACTAGTGTAAAGAGTAGCAACAACCGGGACGTGGTGGTGCCGGCAGGAGCGGTGCAAAACGAGGTCCTACCGGGATTTGAACCCGGATCGCTGGATTCAGAGTCCAGAGTGCTAACCATTACACCATAAGACCAGCACAAACGGACACACACACAAATCAACATTCAAACAGCACTCACAAACATCACAACACAACCACTGCAACACCCACATCACCCTTCTAACGCCGCGCAAAACAAGCTCCTACCGGGATTTGAACCCGGATCGCTGGATTCAAAGTCCAGAGTGCTAACCATTACACCATAAGAGCGTCTAACCCAGCTCTTGCACACCCAATCCGGAACACGCTCGAGTCGCTCTTACTCTCCATCATCACGCACTTTGCACGCCCTCATCCACATACCTTGACGATGCCAGCTTCCTTTCCCACCACTCTTCCACGAGAACGAAATGGTTCATTAGCTACCGCCTCGCTCGTTCTCTTTCATCGCTCTTCTGCGTTGCGTGCTTCGATCTGCATGCCGTCTTTCCCGTTGCAGCTCCGCACGTACAAGACACATGGACCACGTCCTAGCAGCAGAGGATGGGTGGGTGATGGTAGAATGCGTCGGATGACGGCCTGCCACTGACAGCAAAGTTGATACGTGTGTGAGTTGACCGTGCCGTCTATCCGGTGCCATCTGGGCCATTGAGTTGGCAGCGACGGCTTGTATGGTCCGAGGCACGAGAGTGAATACCACAGCGGCGTAGGATGGGGTAATACGTCAGGCAGGACTAGTGTAAAGAGTAGCAACAACCGGGACGTGGTGGTGCCGGCAGGAGCGGTGCAAAACGAGGTCCTACCGGGATTTGAACCCGGATCGCTGGATTCAGAGTCCAGAGTGCTAACCATTACACCATAAGACCAGCACAAACGGACACACACACAAATCAACATTCAAACAGCACTCACAAACATCACAACACAACCACTGCAACACCCACACATCACCCTTCTAACGCCGCGCAAAAACAAGCTCCTACCGGGATTTGAACCCGGATCGCTGGATTCAAAGTCCAGAGTGCTAACCATTACACCATAAGAGCGTCTAACCCAGCTCTTGCACACCCAATCCGGAACACGCTCGAGTCGCTCTTACTCTCCATCATCACGCACTTTGCACGCCCTCATCCACATACCTTGACGATGCCAGCTTCCTTTCCCACCACTCTTCCACGAGAACGAAATGGTTCATTAGCTACCGCCTCGCTCGTTCTCTTTCATCGCTCTTCTGCGTTGCGTGCTTCGATCTGCATGCCGTCTTTCCCGTTGCAGCTCCGCACGTACAAGACACATGGACCACGTCCTAGCAGCAGAGGATGGGTGGGTGATGGTAGAATGCGTCGGATGACGGCCTGCCACTGACAGCAAAGTTGATACGTGTGTGAGTTGACCGTGCCGTCTATCCGGTGCCATCTGGGCCATTGAGTTGGCAGCGACGGCGTGTATGGTCCGAGGCACGAGTGAATACCACAGCGGCGTAGGATGGGGTAATACGTCAGGCAGGACTAGTGTAAAGAGTAGCAACAACCGGGACGTGGTGGTGCCGGCAGGAGCGGTGCAAAACGAGGTCCTACCGGGATTTGAACCCGGATCGCTGGATTCAGAGTCCAGAGTGCTAACCATTACACCATAAGACCAGCACAAACGGACACACACACAAATCAACATTCAAACAGCACTCACAAACATCACAACACAACCACTGCAACACCCACACATCACCCTTCTAACGCCGCGCAAAAACAAGCTCCTACCGGGATTTGAACCCGGATCGCTGGATTCAAAGTCCAGAGTGCTAACCATTACACCATAAGAGCGTCTAACCCAGCTCTTGCACACCCAATCCGGAACACGCTCGAGTCGCTCTTACTCTCCATCATCACGCACTTTGCACGCCCTCATCCACATACCTTGACGATGCCAGCTTCCTTTCCCACCACTCTTCCACGAGAACGAAATGGTTCATTAGCTACCGCCTCGCTCGTTCTCTTTCATCGCTCTTCTGCGTTGCGTGCTTCGATCTGCATGCCGTCTTTCCCGTTGCAGCTCCGCACGTACAAGACACATGGACCACGTCCTAGCAGCAGAGGATGGGTGAGTGATGGTAGAATGGGTCGGATGACGGCCTGCCATTGACAGCAAAGTTGGTATGTGTGTGAGTTGACCGTGCCGTCTATCCGGTGCCATCTGGGCCATTGAGTTGGCAGTGACGGCGTGTATGGTCCGAGGCACGAGAGTGAATACCACAGCGGCGTAGGATGGGGTAATACGTCAGGCAGGACTAGTGTAAAGAGTAGCAACAACCGGGACGTGGTGGTGCCGGCAGGAGCGGTGCAAAACGAGGTCCTACCGGGATTTGAACCCGGATCGCTGGATTCAGAGTCCAGAGTGCTAACCATTACACCATAAGACCAGCACAAACGGACACACACACAAATCAACATTCAAACAGCACTCACAAACATCACAACACAACCACTGCAACACCCACACATCACCCTTCTAACGCCGCGCAAAAACAAGCTCCTACCGGGATTTGAACCCAAATCGCTGGATTCAAAGTCCAGAGTGCTAACCATTACACCATAAGAGCGTCTAACCCAGCTCTTGCACACCCAATCCGGAACACGCTCGAGTCGCTCTTACTCTCCATCATCACGCACTTTGCACGCCCTCATCCACATACATCTATCCTCACTACACACACACTCCACCGCCAACTCCAACTCCCCTCACACATTCTCCTACCGTTGACCACACCGCTTCGATCCCCACCTCCAACCGTCCGTTTATCGAACACGCACGCATTCCACAATCGGCACTGCTATTGCTCGTGACAGACCTTGACGATGCCAGCTTCCTTTCCCACCACTCTTCCACGAGAACGAAATGGTTCATTAGCTACCGCCTCGCTCGTTCTCTTTCATCGCTCTTCTGCGTTGCGTGCTTCGATCTGCATGCCGTCTTTCCCGTTGCAGCTCCGCACGTACAAGACACATGGACCACGTCCTAGCAGCAGAGGATGGGTGGTGATGGTAGAATGCGTCGGATGACGGCCTGCCACTGACAGCAAAGTTGATACGTGTGTGAGTTGACCGTGCCGTCTATCCGGTGCCATCTGGGCCATTGAGTTGGCAGCGACGGCTTGTATGGTCCGAGGCACGAGAGTGAATACCACAGCGGCGTAGGATGGGGTAATACGTCAGGCAGGACTAGTGTAAAGAGTAGCAACAACCGGGACGTGGTGGTGCCGGCAGGAGCGGTGCAAAACGAGGTCCTACCGGGATTTGAACCCGGATCGCTGGATTCAGAGTCCAGAGTGCTAACCATTACACCATAAGACCAGCACAAACGGACACACACACAAATCAACATTCAAACAGCACTCACAAACATCACAACACAACCACTGCAACACCCACACATCACCCTTCTAACGCCGCGCAAAAACAAGCTCCTACCGGGATTTGAACCCGGATCGCTGGATTCAAAGTCCAGAGTGCTAACCATTACACCATAAGAGCGTCTAACCCAGCTCTTGCACACCCAATCCGGAACACGCTCGAGTCGCTCTTACTCTCCATCATCACGCACATTGCACGCCCTCATCCACATACATCTATCCTCACTACACACACACTCCACCGCCAACTCCAACTCCTCACACATTCTCCTACCGTTGACCACACCGCTTCGATCCCCACCTCCAACCGTCCGTTTATCGAACACGCACGCATTCCACAATCGGCACTGCTATTGCTCGTGACAGACCTTGACGATGCCAGCTTCCTTTCCCACCACTCTTCCACGAGAACGAAATGGTTCATTAGCTACCGCCTCGCTCGTTCTCTTTCATCGCTCTTCTGCGTTGCGTGCTTCGATCTGCATGCCGTCTTTCCCGTTGCAGCTCCGCACGTACAAGACACATGGACCACGTCCTAGCAGCAGAGGATGGGTGAGTGATGGTAGAATGCGTCGGATGACGGCCTGCCACTGACAGCAAAGTTGATACGTGTGTGAGTTGACCGTGCCGTCTATCCGGTGCCATCTGGGCCATTGAGTTGGCAGCGACGGCTTGTATGGTCCGAGGCACGAGAGTGAATACCACAGCGGCGTAGGATGGGGTAATACGTCAGGCAGGACTAGTGTAAAGAGTAGCAACAACCGGGACGTGGTGGTGCCGGCAGGAGCGGTGCAAAACGAGGTCCTACCGGGATTTGAACCCGGATCGCTGGATTCAGAGTCCAGAGTGCTAACCATTACACCATAAGACCAGCACAAACGGACACACACACAAATCAACATTCAAACAGCACTCACAAACATCACAACACAACCACTGCAACACCCACACATCACCCTTCTAACGCCGCGCAAAAACAAGCTCCTACCGGGATTTGAACCCGGATCGCTGGATTCAAAGTCCAGAGTGCTAACCATTACACCATAAGAGCGTCTAACCCAGCTCTTGCACACCCAATCCGGAACACGCTCGAGTCGCTCTTACTCTCCATCATCACGCACTTTGCACGCCCTCATCCACATACATCTATCCTCACTACACACACACTCCACCGCCAACTCCAACTCCTCACACATTCTCCTACCGTTGACCACACCGCTTCGATCCCCACCTCCAACCGCCCGTTTATCGAACACGCACGCATTCCACAATCGGCACTGCTATTGCTCGTGACAGACCTTGACGATGCCAGCTTCCTTTCCCACCACTCTTCCACGAGAACGAAATGGTTCATTAGCTACCGCCTCGCTCGTTCTCTTTCATCGCTCTTCTGCGTTGCGTGCTTCGATCTGCATGCCGTCTTTCCCGTTGCAGCTCCGCACGTACAAGACACATGGACCACGTCCTAGCAGCAGAGGATGGGTGGGTGATGGTAGAATGCGTCGGATGACGGCCTGCCACTGACAGCAAAGTTGATACGTGTGTGAGTTGACCGTGCCGTCTATCCGGTGCCATCTGGGCCATTGAGTTGGCAGCGACGGCGTGTATGGTCCGAGGCACGAGAGTGAATACCACAGCGGCGTAGGATGGGGTAATACGTCAGGCAGGACTAGTGTAAAGAGTAGCAACAACCGGGACGTGGTGGTGCCGGCAGGAGCGGTGCAAAACGAGGTCCTACCGGGATTTGAACCCGGATCGCTGGATTCAGAGTCCAGAGTGCTAACCATTACACCATAAGACCAGCACAAACGGACACACACACAAATCAACATTCAAACAGCACTCACAAACATCACAACACAACCACTGCAACACCCACACATCACCCTTCTAACGCCGCGCAAAAACAAGCTCCTACCGGGATTTGAACCCGGATCGCTGGATTCAAAGTCCAGAGTGCTAACCATTACACCATAAGAGCGTCTAACCCAGCTCTTGCACACCCAATCCGGAACACGCTCGAGTCGCTCTTACTCTCCATCATCACGCACATTGCACGCCCTCATCCACATACATCTATCCTCACTACATACACACTCCACCGCCAACTCCAACTCCCCTCACACATTCTCCTACCGTTGACCACACCGCTTCGATCCCCACCTCCAACCGTCCGTTTATCGAACACGCACGCATTCCACAATCGGCACTGCTATTGCTCGTGACAGACCTTGACGATGCCAGCTTCCTTTCCCACCACTCTTCCACGAGAACGAGATGGTTCATTAGCTACCGCCTCGCTCGTTCTCTTTCATCGCTCTTCTGCGTTGCGTGCTTCGATCTGCATGCCGTCTTTCCCGTTGCAGCTCCGCACGTACAAGACACATGGACCACGTCCTAGCAGCAGAGGATGGGTGGGTGATGGTAGAATGCGTCGGATGACGGCCTGCCACTGACAGCAAAGTTGATACGTGTGTGAGTTGACCGTGCCGTCTATCCGGTGCCATCTGGGCCATTGAGTTGGCAGCGACGGCTTGTATGGTCCGAGGCACGAGAGTGAATACCACAGCGGCGTAGGATGGGGTAATACGTCAGGCAGGACTAGTGTAAAGAGTAGCAACAACCGGGACGTGGTGGTGCCGGCAGGAGCGGTGCAAAACGAGGTCCTACCGGGATTTGAACCCGGATCGCTGGATTCAGAGTCCAGAGTGCTAACCATTACACCATAAGACCAGCACAAACGGACACACACACAAATCAACATTCAAACAGCACTCACAAACATCACAACACAACCACTGCAACACCCACACATCACTCTTCTAACGCCGCGCAAAAACAAGCTCCTACCGGGATTTGAACCCGGATCGCTGGATTCAAAGTCCAGAGTGCTAACCATTACACCATAAGAGCGTCTAACCCAGCTCTTGCACACCCAATCCGGAACACGCTCGAGTCGCTCTTACTCTCCATCATCACGCACATTGCACGCCCTCATCCACATACATCTATCCTCACTACACACACACTCCACCGCCAACTCCAACTCCCCTCACATTCTCCTACCGTTGACCACACCGCTTCGATCCCCACCTCCAACCGTCCGTTTATCGAACACGCACGCATTCCACAATCGGCACTGCTATTGCTCGTGACAGACCTTGACGATGCCAGCTTCCTTTCCCACCACTCTTCCACGAGAACGAAATGGTTCATTAGCTACCGCCTCGCTCGTTCTCTTTCATCGCTCTTCTGCGTTGCGTGCTTCGATCTGCATGCCGTCTTTCCCGTTGCAGCTCCGCACGTACAAGACACATGGACCACGTCCTAGCAGCAGAGGATGGGTGGAGTGATGGTAGAATGCGTCGGATGACGGCCTGCCACTGACAGCAAAGTTGATACGTGTGTGAGTTGACCGTGCCGTCTATCCGGTGCCATCTGGGCCATTGAGTTGGCAGCGACGGCTTGTATGGTCCGAGGCACGAGAGTGAATACCACAGCGGCGTAGGATGGGGTAATACGTCAGGCAGGACTAGTGTAAAGAGTAGCAACAACCGGGACGTGGTGGTGCCGGCAGGAGCGGTGCAAAACGAGGTCCTACCGGGATTTGAACCCGGATCGCTGGATTCAGAGTCCAGAGTGCTAACCATTACACCATAAGACCAGCACAAACGGACACACACACAAATCAACATTCAAACAGCACTCACAAACATCACAACACAACCACTGCAACACCCACACATCACCCTTCTAACGCCGCGCAAAAACAAGCTCCTACCGGGATTTGAACCCGGATCGCTGGATTCAAAGTCCAGAGTGCTAACCATTACACCATAAGAGCGTCTAACCCAGCTCTTGCACACCCAATCCGGAACACGCTCGAGTCGCTCTTACTCTCCATCATCACGCACTTTGCACGCCCTCATCCACATACATCTATCCTCACTACACACACTCCACCGCCAACTCCAACTCCCTCACACATTCTCCTACCGTTGACCACACCGCTTCGATCCCCACCTCCAACCGTCCGTTTATCGAACACGCACGCATTCCACAATCGGCACTGCTATTGCTCGTGACAGACCTTGACGATGCCAGCTTCCTTTCCCACCACTCTTCCACGAGAACGAAATGGTTCATTAGCTACCGCCTCGCTCGTTCTCTTTCATCGCTCTTCTGCGTTGCGTGCTTCGATCTGCATGCCGTCTTTCCCGTTGCAGCTCCGCACGTACAAGACACATGGACCACGTCCTAGCAGCAGAGGATGGGTGGAGTGATGGTAGAATGCGTCGGATGACGGCCTGCCACTGACAGCAAAGTTGATACGTGTGTGAGTTGACCGTGCCGTCTATCCGGTGCCATCTGGGCCATTGAGTTGGCAGCGACGGCTTGTATGGTCCGAGGCACGAGAGTGAATACCACAGCGGCGTAGGATGGGGTAATACGTCAGGCAGGACTAGTGTAAAGAGTAGCAACAACCGGGACGTGGTGGTGCCGGCAGGAGCGGTGCAAAACGAGGTCCTACCGGGATTTGAACCCGGATCGCTGGATTCAGAGTCCAGAGTGCTAACCATTACACCATAAGACCAGCACAAACGGACACACACACAAATCAACATTCAAACAGCACTCACAAACATCACAACACAACCACTGCAACACCCACACATCACCCTTCTAACGCCGCGCAAAAACAAGCTCCTACCGGGATTTGAACCCGGATCGCTGGATTCAAAGTCCAGAGTGCTAACCATTACACCATAAGAGCGTCTAACCCAGCTCTTGCACACCCAATCCGGAACACGCTCGAGTCGCTCTTACTCTCCATCATCACGCACATTGCACGCCCTCATCCACATACATCTATCCTCACTACACACACACTCCACCGCCAACTCCAACTCCCCTCACACATTCTCCTACCGTTGACCACACCGCTTCGATCCCCACCTCCAACCGTCCGTTTATCGAACACGCACGCATTCCACAATCGGCACTGCTATTGCTCGTGACAGACCTTGACGATGCCAGCTTCCTTTCCCACCACTCTTCCACGAGAACGAAATGGTTCATTAGCTACCGCCTCGCTCGTTCTCTTTCATCGCTCTTCTGCGTTGCGTGCTTCGATCTGCATGCCGTCTTTCCCGTTGCAGCTCCGCACGTACAAGACACATGGACCACGTCCTAGCAGCAGAGGATGGGTGAGTGATGGTAGAATGCGTCGGATGACGGCCTGCCACTGACAGCAAAGTTGATACGTGTGTGAGTTGACCGTGCCGTCTATCCGGTGCCATCTGGGCCATTGAGTTGGCAGCGACGGCTTGTATGGTCCGAGGCACGAGAGTGAATACCACAGCGGCGTAGGATGGGGTAATACGTCAGGCAGGACTAGTGTAAAGAGTAGCAACAACCGGGACGTGGTGGTGCCGGCAGGAGCGGTGCAAAACGAGGTCCTACCGGGATTTGAACCCGGATCGCTGGATTCAGAGTCCAGAGTGCTAACCATTACACCATAAGACCAGCACAAACGGACACACACACAAATCAACATTCAAACAGCACTCACAAACATCACAACACAACCACTGCAACACCCACACATCACCCTTCTAACGCCGCGCAAAACAAGCTCCTACCGGGATTTGAACCCGGATCGCTGGATTCAAAGTCCAGAGTGCTAACCATTACACCATAAGAGCGTCTAACCCAGCTCTTGCACACCCAATCCGGAACACGCTCGAGTCGCTCTTACTCTCCATCATCACGCACATTGCACGCCCTCATCCACATACATCTATCCTCACTACACACACTCCACCGCCAACTCCAACTCCCCTCACACATTCTCCTACCGTTGACCACACCGCTTCGATCCCCACCTCCAACCGTCCGTTTATCGAACACGCACGCATTCCACAATCGGCACTGCTATTGCTCGTGACAGACCTTGACGATGCCAGCTTCCTTTCCCACCACTCTTCCACGAGAACGAGATGGTTCATTAGCTACCGCCTCGCTCGTTCTCTTTCATCGCTCTTCTGCGTTGCGTGCTTCGATCTGCATGCCGTCTTTCCCGTTGCAGCTCCGCACGTACAAGACACATGGACCACGTCCTAGCAGCAGAGGATGGGTGGGTGATGGTAGAATGCGTCGGATGACGGCCTGCCACCTGACAGCAAAGTTGATACGTGTGTGAGTTGACCGTGCCGTCTATCCGGTGCCATCTGGGCCATTGAGTTGGCAGCGACGGCTTGTATGGTCCGAGGCACGAGAGTGAATACCACAGCGGCGTAGGATGGGGTAATACGTCAGGCAGGACTAGTGTAAAGAGTAGCAACAACCGGGACGTGGTGGTGCCGGCAGGAGCGGTGCAAAACGAGGTCCTACCGGGATTTGAACCCGGATCGCTGGATTCAGAGTCCAGAGTGCTAACCATTACACCATAAGACCAGCACAAACGGACACACACACAAATCAACATTCAAACAGCACTCACAAACATCACAACACAACCACTGCAACACCCACACATCACCCTTCTAACGCCGCGCAAAAACAAGCTCCTACCGGGATTTGAACCCGGATCGCTGGATTCAAAGTCCAGAGTGCTAACCATTACACCATAAGAGCGTCTAACCCAGCTCTTGCACACCCAATCCGGAACACGCTCGAGTCGCTCTTACTCTCCATCATCACGCACATTGCACGCCCTCATCCACATACATCTATCCTCACTACACACACACTCCACCGCCAACACCAACTCCCTCACACATTCTCCTACCGTTGACCACACCGCTTCGATCCCCACCTCCAACCGTCCGTTTATCGAACACGCACGCATTCCACAATCGGCACTGCTATTGCTCGTGACAGACCTTGACGATGCCAGCTTCCTTTCCCACCACTCTTCCACGAGAACGAGATGGTTCATTAGCTACCGCCTCGCTCGTTCTCTTTCATCGCTCTTCTGCGTTGCGTGCTTCGATCTGCATGCCGTCTTTCCCGTTGCAGCTCCGCACGTACAAGACACATGGACCACGTCCTAGCAGCAGAGGATGGGTGGGTGATGGTAGAATGCGTCGGATGACGGCCTGCCACTGACAGCAAAGTTGATACGTGTGTGAGTTGACCGTGCCGTCTATCCGGTGCCATCTGGGCCATTGAGTTGGCAGCGACGGCTTGTATGGTCCGAGGCACGAGAGTGAATACCACAGCGGCGTAGGATGGGGTAATACGTCAGGCAGGACTAGTGTAAAGAGTAGCAACAACCGGGACGTGGTGGTGCCGGCAGGAAGCGGTGCAAAACAAGCTCCTACCGGGATTTGAACCCGGATCGCTGGATTCAGAGTCCAGAGTGCTAACCATTACACCATAAGACCAGCACAAACGGACACACACACAAATCAACATTCAAACAGCACTCACAAACATCACAACACAACCACTGCAACACCACACATCACCCTTCTAACGCCGCGCAAAACGAGGTCCTACCGGGATTTGAACCCGGATCGCTGGATTCAAAGTCCAGAGTGCTAACCATTACACCATAAGAGCGTCTAACCCAGCTCTTGCACACCCAATCCGGAACACGCTCGAGTCGCTCTTACTCTCCATCATCACGCACATTGCACGCCCTCATCCACATACATCTATCCTCACTACACACACACTCCACCGCCAACTCCAACTCCCTCACACATTCTCCTACCGTTGACCACACCGCTTCGATCCCCACCTCCAACCGTCCGTTTATCGAACACGCACGCATTCCACAATCGGCACTGCTATTGCTCGTGACAGACCTTGACGATGCCAGCTTCCTTTCCCACCACTCTTCCACGAGAACGAGATGGTTCATTAGCTACCGCCTCGCTCGTTCTCTTTCATCGCTCTTCTGCGTTGCGTGCTTCGATCTGCATGCCGTCTTTCCCGTTGCAGCTCCGCACGTACAAGACACATGGACCACGTCCTAGCAGCAGAGGATGGGTGGGTGATGGTAGAATGCGTCGGATGACGGCCTGCCACTGACAGCAAAGTTGATACGTGTGTGAGTTGACCGTGCCGTCTATCCGGTGCCATCTGGGCCATTGAGTTGGCAGCGACGGCGTGTATGGTCCGAGGCACGAGAGTGAATACCACAGCGGCGTAGGATGGGGTAATACGTCAGGCAGGACTAGTGTAAAGAGTAGCAACAACCGGGACGTGGTGGTGCCGGCAGGAGCGGTGCAAAACGAGGTCCTACCGGGATTTGAACCCGGATCGCTGGATTCAGAGTCCAGAGTGCTAACCATTACACCATAAGACCAGCACAAACGGACACACACACAAATCAACATTCAAACAGCACTCACAAACATCACAACACAACCACTGCAACACCCACACATCACCCTTCTAACGCCGCGCAAAAACAAGCTCCTACCGGGATTTGAACCCGGATCGCTGGATTCAAAGTCCAGAGTGCTAACCATTACACCATAAGAGCGTCTAACCCAGCTCTTGCACACCCAATCCGGAACACGCTCGAGTCGCTCTTACTCTCCATCATCACGCACATTGCACGCCCTCATCCACATACATCTATCCTCACTACACACACTCCACCGCCAACTCCAACTCCCCTCACACATTCTCCTACCGTTGACCACACCGCTTCGATCCCCACCTCCAACCGTCCGTTTATCGAACACGCACGCATTCCACAATCGGCACTGCTATTGCTCGTGACAGACCTTGACGATGCCAGCTTCCTTTCCCACCACTCTTCCACGAGAACGAGATGGTTCATTAGCTACCGCCTCGCTCGTTCTCTTTCATCGCTCTTCTGCGTTGCGTGCTTCGATCTGCATGCCGTCTTTCCCGTTGCAGCTCCGCACGTACAAGACACATGGACCACGTCCTAGCAGCAGAGGATGGGTGGGTGATGGTAGAATGCGTCGGATGACGGCCTGCCACTGACAGCAAAGTTGATACGTGTGTGAGTTGACCGTGCCGTCTATCCGGTGCCATCTGGGCCATTGAGTTGGCAGCGACGGCGTGTATGGTCCGAGGCACGAGAGTGAATACCACAGCGGCGTAGGATGGGGTAATACGTCAGGCAGGACTAGTGTAAAGAGTAGCAACAACCGGGACGTGGTGGTGCCGGCAGGAGCGGTGCAAAACGAGGTCCTACCGGGATTTGAACCCGGATCGCTGGATTCAGAGTCCAGAGTGCTAACCATTACACCATAAGACCAGCACAAACGGACACACACACACAAATCAACATTCAAACAGCACTCACAAACATCACAACACAACCACTGCAACACCCACACATCACCCTTCTAACGCCGCGCAAAACAAGCTCCTACCGGGATTTGAACCCGGATCGCTGGATTCAAAGTCCAGAGTGCTAACCATTACACCATAAGAGCGTCTAACCCAGCTCTTGCACACCCAATCCGGAACACGCTCGAGTCGCTCTTACTCTCCATCATCACGCACATTGCACGCCCTCATCCACATACATCTATCCTCACTACACACACACTCCACCGCCAACTCCAACTCCCCTCACACATTCTCCTACCGTTGACCACACCGCTTCGATCCCCACCTCCAACCGTCCGTTTATCGAACACGCACGCATTCCACAATCGGCACTGCTATTGCTCGTGACAGACCTTGACGATGCCAGCTTCCTTTCCCACCACTCTTCCACGAGAACGAGATGGTTCATTAGCTACCGCCTCGCTCGTTCTCTTTCATCGCTCTTCTGCGTTGCGTGCTTCGATCTGCATGCCGTCTTTCCCGTTGCAGCTCCGCACGTACAAGACACATGGACCACGTCCTAGCAGCAGAGGATGGGTGGGTGATGGTAGAATGCGTCGGATGACGGCCTGCCACTGACAGCAAAGTTGATACGTGTGTGAGTTGACCGTGCCGTCTATCCGGTGCCATCTGGGCCATTGAGTTGGCAGCGACGGCGTGTATGGTCCGAGGCACGAGAGTGAATACCACAGCGGCGTAGGATGGGGTAATACGTCAGGCAGGACTAGTGTAAAGAGTAGCAACAACCGGGACGTGGTGGTGCCGGCAGGAGCGGTGCAAAACGAGGTCCTACCGGGATTTGAACCCGGATCGCTGGATTCAGAGTCCAGAGTGCTAACCATTACACCATAAGACCAGCACAAACGGACACACACACAAATCAACATTCAAACAGCACTCACAAACATCACAACACAACCACTGCAACACCCACACATCACCCTTCTAACGCCGCGCAAAAACAAGCTCCTACCGGGATTTGAACCCGGATCGCTGGATTCAAAGTCCAGAGTGCTAACCATTACACCATAAGAGCGTCTAACCCAGCTCTTGCACACCCAATCCGGAACACGCTCGAGTCGCTCTTACTCTCCATCATCACGCACATTGCACGCCCTCATCCACATACATCTATCCTCACTACACACACACTCCACCGCCAACTCCAACTCCCCTCACACATTCTCCTACCGTTGACCACACCGCTTCGATCCCCACCTCCAACCGTCCGTTTATCGAACACGCACGCATTCCACAATCGGCACTGCTATTGCTCGTGACAGACCTTGACGATGCCAGCTTCGCTTTCCCACCACTCTTCCACGAGAACGAGATGGTTCATTAGCTACCGCCTCGCTCGTTCTCTTTCATCGCTCTTCTGCGTTGCGTGCTTCGATCTGCATGCCGTCTTTCCCGTTGCAGCTCCGCACGTACAAGACACATGGACCACGTCCTAGCAGCAGAGGATGGGTGGGTGATGGTAGAATGCGTCGGATGACGGCCTGCCACTGACAGCAAAGTTGATACGTGTGTGAGTTGACCGTGCCGTCTATCCGGTGCCATCTGGGCCATTGAGTTGGCAGCGACGGCTTGTATGGTCCGAGGCACGAGAGTGAATACCACAGCGGCGTAGGATGGGGTAATACGTCAGGCAGGACTAGTGTAAAGAGTAGCAACAACCGGGACGTGGTGGTGCCGGCAGGAGCGGTGCAAAACGAGGTCCTACCGGGATTTGAACCCGGATCGCTGGATTCAGAGTCCAGAGTGCTAACCATTACACCATAAGACCAGCACAAACGGACACACACAAATCAACATTCAAACAGCACTCACAAACATCACAACACAACCACTGCAACACCCACACATCACCCTTCTAACGCCGCGCAAAAACAAGCTCCTACCGGGATTTGAACCCGGATCGCTGGATTCAAAGTCCAGAGTGCTAACCATTACACCATAAGAGCGTCTAACCCAGCTCTTGCACACCCAATCCGGAACACGCTCGAGTCGCTCTTACTCTCCATCATCACGCACATTGCACGCCCTCATCCACATACATCTATCCTCACTACACACACACTCCACCGCCAACTCCAACTCCCTCACACATTCTCCTACCGTTGACCACACCGCTTCGATCCCCACCTCCAACCGTCCGTTTATCGAACACGCACGCATTCCACAATCGGCACTGCTATTGCTCGTGACAGACCTTGACGATGCCAGCTTCCTTTCCCACCACTCTTCCACGAGAACGAGATGGTTCATTAGCTACCGCCTCGCTCGTTCTCTTTCATCGCTCTTCTGCGTTGCGTGCTTCGATCTGCATGCCGTCTTTCCCGTTGCAGCTCCGCACGTACAAGACACATGGACCACGTCCTAGCAGCAGAGGATGGGTGGGTGATGGTAGAATGCGTCGGATGACGGCCTGCCACTGACAGCAAAGTTGATACGTGTGTGAGTTGACCGTGCCGTCTATCCGGTGCCATCTGGGCCATTGAGTTGGCAGCGACGGCGTGTATGGTCCGAGGCACGAGAGTGAATACCACAGCGGCGTAGGATGGGGTAATACGTCAGGCAGGACTAGTGTAAAGAGTAGCAACAACCGGGACGTGGTGGTGCCGGCAGGAGCGGTGCAAAACGAGGTCCTACCGGGATTTGAACCCGGATCGCTGGATTCAGAGTCCAGAGTGCTAACCATTACACCATAAGACCAGCACAAACGGACACACACACAAATCAACATTCAAACAGCACTCACAAACATCACAACACAACCACTGCAACACCCACACATCACCCTTCTAACGCGATCGCTGGATTCAAAGTCCAGAGTGCTAACCATTACACCATAAGAGCGTCTAACCCAGCTCTTGCACACCCAATCCGGAACACGCTCGAGTCGCTCTTACTCTCCATCATCACGCACATTGCACGCCCTCATCCACATACATCTATCCTCACTACACACACTCCACCGCCAACTCCAACTCCTCACACATTCTCCTACCGTTGACCACACCGCTTCGATCCCCACCTCCAACCGTCCGTTTATCGAACACGCACGCATTCCACAATCGGCACTGCTATTGCTCGTGACAGACCTTGACGATGCCAGCTTCCTTTCCCACCACTCTTCCACGAGAACGAGATGGTTCATTAGCTACCGCCTCGCTCGTTCTCTTTCATCGCTCTTCTGCGTTGCGTGCTTCGATCTGCATGCCGTCTTTCCCGTTGCAGCTCCGCACGTACAAGACACATGGACCACGTCCTAGCAGCAGAGGATGGGTGGGTGATGGTAGAATGCGTCGGATGACGGCCTGCCACTGACAGCAAAGTTGATACGTGTGTGAGTTGACCGTGCCGTCTATCCGGTGCCATCTGGGCCATTGAGTTGGCAGCGACGGCTTGTATGGTCCGAGGCACGAGAGTGAATACCACAGCGGCGTAGGATGGGGTAATACGTCAGGCAGGACTAGTGTAAAGAGTAGCAACAACCGGGACGTGGTGGTGCCGGCAGGAGCGGTGCAAAACGAGGTCCTACCGGGATTTGAACGGATCGCTGGATTCAGAGTCCAGAGTGCTAACCATTACACCATAAGACCAGCACAAACGGACACACACACAAATCAACATTCAAACAGCACTCACAAACATCACAACACAACCACTGCAACACCCACACATCACCCTTCTAACGCCGCGCAAAAACAAGCTCCTACCGGGATTTGAACCCGGATCGCTGGATTCAAAGTCCAGAGTGCTAACCATTACACCATAAGAGCGTCTAACCCAGCTCTTGCACACCCAATCCGGAACACGCTCGAGTCGCTCTTACTCTCCATCATCACGCACATTGCACGCCCTCATCCACATACATCTATCCTCACTACACACACACTCCACCGCCAACTCCAACTCCCTCACACATTCTCCTACCGTTGACCACACCGCTTCGATCCCCACCTCCAACCGTCCGTTTATCGAACACGCACGCATTCCACAATCGGCACTGCTATTGCTCGTGACAGACCTTGACGATGCCAGCTTCCTTTCCCACCACTCTTCCACGAGAACGAGATGGTTCATTAGCTACCGCCTCGCTCGTTCTCTTTCATCGCTCTTCTGCGTTGCGTGCTTCGATCTGCATGCCGTCTTTCCCGTTGCAGCTCCGCACGTACAAGACACATGGACCACGTCCTAGCAGCAGAGGATGGGTGGGTGATGGTAGAATGCGTCGGATGACGGCCTGCCACTGACAGCAAAGTTGATACGTGTGTGAGTTGACCGTGCCGTCTATCCGGTGCCATCTGGGCCATTGAGTTGGCAGCGACGGCTTGTATGGTCCGAGGCACGAGAGTGAATACCACAGCGGCGTAGGATGGGGTAATACGTCAGGCAGGACTAGTGTAAAGAGTAGCAACAACCGGGACGTGGTGGTGCCGGCAGGAGCGGTGCAAAACGAGGTCCTACCGGGATTTGAACCCGGATCGCTGGATTCAGAGTCCAGAGTGCTAACCATTACACCATAAGACCAGCACAAACGGACACACACACAAATCAACATTCAAACAGCACTCACAAACATCACAACACAACCACTGCAACACCCACACATCACCCTTCTAACGCCGCGCAAAAACAAGCTCCTACCGGGATTTGAACCCGGATCGCTGGATTCAAAGTCCAGAGTGCTAACCATTACACCATAAGAGCGTCTAACCCAGCTCTTGCACACCCAATCCGGAACACGCTCGAGTCGCTCTTACTCTCCATCATCACGCACTTTGCACGCCCTCATCCACATACATCTATCCTCACTACACACACACTCCACCGCCAACTCCAACTCCCCTCACACATTCTCCTACCGTTGACCACACCGCTTCGATCCCCACCTCCAACCGTCCGTTTATCGCGTTGCATAAGAATCTGTTTCGTTTGATGCATTCCACAATCGGCACTGCTATTGCTCGTGACAGACCTTGACGATGCCAGCTTCCTTTCCCACCACTCTTCCACGAGAACGAGATGGTTCATTAGCTACCGCCTCGCTCGTTCTCTTTCATCGCTCTTCTGCGTTGCGTGCTTCGATCTGCATGCCGTCTTTCCCGTTGCAGCTCCGCACGTACAAGACACATGGACCACGTCCTAGCAGCAGAGGATGGGTGGGTGATGGTAGAATGCGTCGGATGACGGCCTGCCACTGACAGCAAAGTTGATACGTGTGTGAGTTGACCGTGCCGTCTATCCGGTGCCATCTGGGCCATTGAGTTGGCAGCGACGGCGTGTATGGTCCGAGGCACGAGAGTGAATACCACAGCGGCGTAGGATGGGGTAATACGTCAGGCAGGACTAGTGTAAAGAGTAGCAACAACCGGGACGTGGTGGTGCCGGCAGGAGCGGTGCAAAACGAGGTCCTACCGGGATTTGAACCCGGATCGCTGGATTCAGAGTCCAGAGTGCTAACCATTACACCATAAGACCAGCACAAACGGACACACACACAAATCAACATTCAAACAGCACTCACAAACATCACAACACAACCACTGCAACACCCACACATCACCCTTCTAACGCCGCGCAAAAACAAGCTCCTACCGGGATTTGAACCCGGATCGCTGGATTCAAAGTCCAGAGTGCTAACCATTACACCATAAGAGCGTCTAACCCAGCTCTTGCACACCCAATCCGGAACACGCTCGAGTCGCTCTTACTCTCCATCATCACGCACATTGCACGCCCTCATCCACATACATCTATCCTCACTACACACACACTCCACCGCCAACTCCAACTCCCCTCACACATTCTCCTACCGTTGACCACACCGCTTCGATCCCCACCTCCAACCGTCCGTTTATCGAACACGCACGCATTCCACAATCGGCACTGCTATTGCTCGTGACAGACCTTGACGATGCCAGCTTCCTTTCCCACCACTCTTCCACGAGAACGAGATGGTTCATTAGCTACCGCCTCGCTCGTTCTCTTTCATCGCTCTTCTGCGTTGCGTGCTTCGATCTGCATGCCGTCTTTCCCGTTGCAGCTCCGCACGTACAAGACACATGGACCACGTCCTAGCAGCAGAGGATGGGTGGGTGATGGTAGAATGCGTCGGATGACGGCCTGCCACTGACAGCAAAGTTGATACGTGTGTGAGTTGACCGTGCCGTCTATCCGGTGCCATCTGGGCCATTGAGTTGGCAGCGACGGCGTGTATGGTCCGAGGCACGAGAGTGAATACCACAGCGGCGTAGGATGGGGTAATACGTCAGGCAGGACTAGTGTAAAGAGTAGCAACAACCGGGACGTGGTGGTGCCGGCAGGAGCGGTGCAAAACGAGGTCCTACCGGGATTTGAACCCGGATCGCTGGATTCAGAGTCCAGAGTGCTAACCATTACACCATAAGACCAGCACAAACGGACACACACACAAATCAACATTCAAACAGCACTCACAAACATCACAACACAACCACTGCAACACCCACATCACCCTTCTAACGCCGCGCAAAACAAGCTCCTACCGGGATTTGAACCCGGATCGCTGGATTCAAAGTCCAGAGTGCTAACCATTACACCATAAGAGCGTCTAACCCAGCTCTTGCACACCCAATCCGGAACACGCTCGAGTCGCTCTTACTCTCCATCATCACGCACTTTGCACGCCCTCATCCACATACATCTATCCTCACTACACACACACTCCACCGCCAACTCCAACTCCCTCACATTCTCCTACCGTTGACCACACCGCTTCGATCCCCACCTCCAACCGTCCGTTTATCGAACACGCACGCATTCCACAATCGGCACTGCTATTGCTCGTGACAGACCTTGACGATGCCAGCTTCCTTTCCCACCACTCTTCCACGAGAACGAGATGGTTCATTAGCTACCGCCTCGCTCGTTCTCTTTCATCGCTCTTCTGCGTTGCGTGCTTCGATCTGCATGCCGTCTTTCCCGTTGCAGCTCCGCACGTACAAGACACATGGACCACGTCCTAGCAGCAGAGGATGGGTGGGTGATGGTAGAATGCGTCGGATGACGGCCTGCCACTGACAGCAAAGTTGATACGTGTGAGTTGACCGTGCCGTCTATCCGGTGCCATCTGGGCCATTGAGTTGGCAGCGACGGCGTGTATGGTCCGAGGCACGAGAGTGAATACCACAGCGGCGTAGGATGGGGTAATACGTCAGGCAGGACTAGTGTAAAAAGTAGCAACAACCGGGACGTGGTGGTGCCGGCAGGAGCGGTGCAAAACGAGGTCCTACCGGGATTTGAACCCGGATCGCTGGATTCAGAGTCCAGAGTGCTAACCATTACACCATAAGACCAGCACAAACGGACACACACACAAATCAACATTCAAACAGCACTCACAAACATCACAACACAACCACTGCAACACCCACACATCACCCTTCTAACGCCGCGCAAAAACAAGCTCTTACCGGGATTTGAACCCGGATCGCTGGATTCAAAGTCCAGAGTGCTAACCATTACACCATAAGAGCGTCTAACCCAGCTCTTGCACACCCAATCCGGAACACGCTCGAGTCGCTCTTACTCTCCATCATCACGCACATTGCACGCCCTCATCCACATACATCTATCCTCACTACACACACACTCCACCGCCACCACCAACTCCCTCACATTCTCCTACCGTTGACCACACCGCTTCGATCCCCACCTCCAACCGTCCGTTTATCGAACACGCACGCATTCCACAATCGGCACTGCTATTGCTCGTGACAGACCTTGACGATGCCAGCTTCCTTTCCCACCACTCTTCCACGAGAACGAGATGGTTCATTAGCTACCGCCTCGCTCGTTCTCTTTCATCGCTCTTCTGCGTTGCGTGCTTCGATCTGCATGCCGTCTTTCCCGTTGCAGCTCCGCACGTACAAGACACATGGACCACGTCCTAGCAGCAGAGGATGGGTGGGTGATGGTAGAATGCGTCGGATGACGGCCTGCCACTGACAGCAAAGTTGATACGTGTGTGAGTTGACCGTGCCGTCTATCCGGTGCCATCTGGGCCATTGAGTTGGCAGCGACGGCGTGTATGGTCCGAGGCACGAGTGAATACCACAGCGGCGTAGGATGGGGTAATACGTCAGGCAGGACTAGTGTAAAGAGTAGCAACAACCGGGACGTGGTGGTGCCGGCAGGAGCGGTGCAAAACGAGGTCCTACCGGGATTTGAACCCGGATCGCTGGATTCAGAGTCCAGAGTGCTAACCATTACACCATAAGACCAGCACAAACGGACACACACACAAATCAACATTCAAACAGCACTCACAAACATCACAACACAACCACTGCAACACCCACACATCACCCTTCTAACGCCGCGCAAAAACAAGCTCCTACCGGGATTTGAACCCGGATCGCTGGATTCAAAGTCCAGAGTGCTAACCATTACACCATAAGAGCGTCTAACCCAGCTCTTGCACACCCAATCCGGAACACGCTCGAGTCGCTCTTACTCTCCATCATCACGCACATTGCACGCCCTCATCCACATACATCTATCCTCACTACACACACACTCCACCGCCAACTCCAACTCCCCTCACACATTCTCCTACCGTTGACCACACCGCTTCGATCCCCACCTCCAACCGTCCGTTTATCGAACACGCACGCATTCCACAATCGGCACTGCTATTGCTCGTGACAGACCTTGACGATGCCAGCTTCCTTTCCCACCACTCTTCCACGAGAACGAGATGGTTCATTAGCTACCGCCTCGCTCGTTCTCTTTCATCGCTCTTCTGCGTTGCGTGCTTCGATCTGCATGCCGTCTTTCCCGTTGCAGCTCCGCACGTACAAGACACATGGACCACGTCCTAGCAGCAGAGGATGGGTGGGTGATGGTAGAATGCGTCGGATGACGGCCTGCCACTGACAGCAAAGTTGATACGTGTGTGAGTTGACCGTGCCGTCTATCCGGTGCCATCTGGGCCATTGAGTTGGCAGCGACGGCGTGTATGGTCCGAGGCACGAGAGTGAATACCACAGCGGCGTAGGATGGGGTAATACGTCAGGCAGGACTAGTGTAAAGAGTAGCAACAACCGGGACGTGGTGGTGCCGGCAGGAGCGGTGCAAAACGAGGTCCTACCGGGATTTGAACCCGGATCGCTGGATTCAGAGTCCAGAGTGCTAACCATTACACCATAAGACCAGCACAAACGGACACACACACAAATCAACATTCAAACAGCACTCACAAACATCACAACACAACCACTGCAACACCCACACATCACCCTTCTAACGCCGCGCAAAAACAAGCTCCTACCGGGATTTGAACCCGGATCGCTGGATTCAAAGTCCAGAGTGCTAACCATTACACCATAAGAGCGTCTAACCCAGCTCTTGCACACCAATCCGGAACACGCTCGAGTCGCTCTTACTCTCCATCATCACGCACATTGCACGCCCTCATCCACATACATCTATCCTCACTACACACACACTCCACCGCCAACTCCAACTCCCCTCACACATTCTCCTACCGTTGACCACACCGCTTCGATCCCCACCTCCAACCGTCCGTTTATCGAACACGCACGCATTCCACAATCGGCACTGCTATTGCTCGTGACAGACCTTGACGATGCCAGCTTCCTTTCCCACCACTCTTCCACGAGAACGAGATGGTTCATTAGCTACCGCCTCGCTCGTTCTCTTTCATCGCTCTTCTGCGTTGCGTGCTTCGATCTGCATGCCGTCTTTCCCGTTGCAGCTCCGCACGTACAAGACACATGGACCACGTCCTAGCAGCAGAGGATGGGTGGGTGATGGTAGAATGCGTCGGATGACGGCCTGCCACTGACAGCAAAGTTGATACGTGTGTGAGTTGACCGTGCCGTCTATCCGGTGCCATCTGGGCCATTGAGTTGGCAGCGACGGCGTGTATGGTCCGAGGCACGAGAGTGAATACCACAGCGGCGTAGGATGGGGTAATACGTCAGGCAGGACTAGTGTAAAGAGTAGCAACAACCGGGACGTGGTGGTGCCGGCAGGAGCGGTGCAAAACGAGGTCCTACCGGGATTTGAACCCGGATCGCTGGATTCAGAGTCCAGAGTGCTAACCATTACACCATAAGACCAGCACAAACGGACACACACACACAAATCAACATTCAAACAGCACTCACAAACATCACAACACAACCACTGCAACACCCACACATCACCCTTCTAACGCCGCGCAAAAACAAGCTCCTACCGGGATTTGAACCCGGATCGCTGGATTCAAAGTCCAGAGTGCTAACCATTACACCATAAGAGCGTCTAACCCAGCTCTTGCACACCCAATCCGGAACACGCTCGAGTCGCTCTTACTCTCCATCATCACGCACTTTGCACGCCCTCATCCACATACATCTATCCTCACTACACACACTCCACCGCCAACTCCAACTCCCCTCACACATTCTCCTACCGTTGACCACACCGCTTCGATCCCCACCTCCAACCGTCCGTTTATCGAACACGCACGCATTCCACAATCGGCACTGCTATTGCTCGTGACAGACCTTGACGATGCCAGCTTCCTTTCCCACCACTCTTCCACGAGAACGAGATGGTTCATTAGCTACCGCCTCGCTCGTTCTCTTTCATCGCTCTTCTGCGTTGCGTGCTTCGATCTGCATGCCGTCTTTCCCGTTGCAGCTCCGCACGTACAAGACACATGGACCACGTCCTAGCAGCAGAGGATGGGTGGGTGATGGTAGAATGCGTCGGATGACGGCCTGCCACTGACAGCAAAGTTGATACGTGTGTGAGTTGACCGTGCCGTCTATCCGGTGCCATCTGGGCCATTGAGTTGGCAGCGACGGCGTGTATGGTCCGAGGCACGAGAGTGAATACCACAGCGGCGTAGGATGGGGTAATACGTCAGGCAGGACTAGTGTAAAGAGTAGCAACAACCGGGACGTGGTGGTGCCGGCAGGAGCGGTGCACAACGAGGTCCTACCGGGATTTGAACCCGGATCGCTGGATTCAGAGTCCAGAGTGCTAACCATTACACCATAAGACCAGCACAAACGGACACACACACAAATCAACATTCAAACAGCACTCACAAACATCACAACACAACCACTGCAACACCCACACATCACCCTTCTAACGCCGCGCAAAAACAAGCTCCTACCGGGATTTGAACCCGGATCGCTGGATTCAAAGTCCAGAGTGCTAACCATTACACCATAAGAGCGTCTAACCCAGCTCTTGCACACCCAATCCGGAACACGCTCGAGTCGCTCTTACTCTCCATCATCACGCACTTTGCACGCCCTCATCCACATACATCTATCCTCACTACACACACACTCCACCGCCAACTCCAACTCCCCTCACACATTCTCCTACCGTTGACCACACCGCTTCGATCCCCACCTCCAACCGTCCGTTTATCGAACACGCACGCATTCCACAATCGGCACTGCTATTGCTCGTGACAGACCTTGACGATGCCAGCTTCCTTTCCCACCACTCTTCCACGAGAACGAGATGGTTCATTAGCTACCGCCTCGCTCGTTCTCTTTCATCGCTCTTCTGCGTTGCGTGCTTCGATCTGCATGCCGTCTTTCCCGTTGCAGCTCCGCACGTACAAGACACATGGACCACGTCCTAGCAGCAGAGGATGGGTGGGTGATGGTAGAATGCGTCGGATGACGGCCTGCCACTGACAGCAAAGTTGATACGTGTGTGAGTTGACCGTGCCGTCTATCCGGTGCCATCTGGGCCATTGAGTTGGCAGCGACGGCTTGTATGGTCCGAGGCACGAGAGTGAATACCACAGCGGCGTAGGATGGGGTAATACGTCAGGCAGGACTAGTGTAAAGAGTAGCAACAACCGGGACGTGGTGGTGCCGGCAGGAGCGGTGCAAAACGAGGTCCTACCGGGATTTGAACCCGGATCGCTGGATTCAGAGTCCAGAGTGCTAACCATTACACCATAAGACCAGCACAAACGGACACACACACAAATCAACATTCAAACAGCACTCACAAACATCACAACACAACCACTGCAACACCCACACATCACCCTTCTAACGCCGCGCAAAAACAAGCTCCTACCGGGATTTGAACCCGGATCGCTGGATTCAAAGTCCAGAGTGCTAACCATTACACCATAAGAGCGTCTAACCCAGCTCTTGCACACCCAATCCGGAACACGCTCGAGTCGCTCTTACTCTCCATCATCACGCACTTTGCACGCCCTCATCCACATACATCTATCCTCACTACACACACACTCCACCGCCAACTCCAACTCCCCTCACACATTCTCCTACCGTTGACCACACCGCTTCGATCCCCACCTCCAACCGTCCGTTTATCGAACACGCACGCATTCCACAATCGGCACTGCTATTGCTCGTGACAGACCTTGACGATGCCAGCTTCCTTTCCCACCACTCTTCCACGAGAACGAGATGGTTCATTAGCTACCGCCTCGCTCGTTCTCTTTTATCGCTCTTCTGCGTTGCGTGCTTCGATCTGCATGCCGTCTTTCCCGTTTTTTTTTGCAGCTCCGCACGTACAAGACACATGGACCACGTCCTAGCAGCAGAGGATGGGTGGGTGATGGTAGAATGCGTCGGATGACGGCCTGCCACTGACAGCAAAGTTGATACGTGTGTGAGTTGACCGTGCCGTCTATCCGGTGCCATCTGGGCCATTGAGTTGGCAGCGACGGCGTGTATGGTCCGAGGCACGAGAGTGAATACCACAGCGGCGTAGGATGGGGTAATACGTCAGGCAGGACTAGTGTAAAGAGTAGCAACAACCGGGACGTGGTGGTGCCGGCAGGAGCGGTGCAAAACGAGGTCCTACCGGGATTTGAACCCGGATCGCTGGATTCAGAGTCCAGAGTGCTAACCATTACACCATAAGACCAGCACAAACGGACACACACACAAATCAACATTCAAACAGCACTCACAAACATCACAACACAACCACTGCAACACCCACACATCACCCTTCTAACGCCGCGCAAAAACAAGCTCCTACCGGGATTTGAACCCGGATCGCTGGATTCAAAGTCCAGAGTGCTAACCATTACACCATAAGAGCGTCTAACCCAGCTCTTGCACACCCAATCCGGAACACGCTCGAGTCGCTCTTACTCTCCATCATCACGCACATTGCACGCCCTCATCCACATACATCTATCCTCACTACACACACACTCCACCGCCAACTCCAACTCCCTCACATTCTCCTACCGTTGACCACACCGCTTCGATCCCCACCTCCAACCGTCCGTTTATCGAACACGCACGCATTCCACAATCGGCACTGCTATTGCTCGTGACAGACCTTGACGATGCCAGCTTCCTTTCCCACCACTCTTCCACGAGAACGAGATGGTTCATTAGCTACCGCCTCGCTCGTTCTCTTTTATCGCTCTTCTGCGTTGCGTGCTTCGATCTGCATGCCGTCTTTCCCGTTTTTTTTTGCAGCTCCGCACGTACAAGACACATGGACCACGTCCTAGCAGCAGAGGATGGGTGGGTGATGGTAGAATGCGTCGGATGACGGCCTGCCACTGACAGCAAAGTTGATACGTGTGTGAGTTGACCGTGCCGTCTATCCGGTGCCATCTGGGCCATTGAGTTGGCAGCGACGGCTTGTATGGTCCGAGGCACGAGAGTGAATACCACAGCGGCGTAGGATGGGGTAATACGTCAGGCAGGACTAGTGTAAAGAGTAGCAACAACCGGGACGTGGTGGTGCCGGCAGGAGCGGTGCAAAACGAGGTCCTACCGGGATTTGAACCCGGATCGCTGGATTCAGAGTCCAGAGTGCTAACCATTACACCATAAGACCAGCACAAACGGACACACACACAAATCAACATTCAAACAGCACTCACAAACATCACAACACAACCACTGCAACACCCACACATCACCCTTCTAACGCCGCGCAAAAACAAGCTCCTACCGGGATTTGAACCCGGATCGCTGGATTCAAAGTCCAGAGTGCTAACCATTACACCATAAGAGCGTCTAACCCAGCTCTTGCACACCCAATCCGGAACACGCTCGAGTCGCTCTTACTCTCCATCATCACGCACATTGCACGCCCTCATCCACATACATCTATCCTCACTACACACACACTCCACCGCCAACTCCAACTCCCCTCACACATTCTCCTACCGTTGACCACACCGCTTCGATCCCCACCTCCAACCGTCCGTTTATCGAACACGCACGCATTCCACAATCGGCACTGCTATTGCTCGTGACAGACCTTGACGATGCCAGCTTCCTTTCCCACCACTCTTCCACGAGAACGAGATGGTTCATTAGCTACCGCCTCGCTCGTTCTCTTTCATCGCTCTTCTGCGTTGCGTGCTTCGATCTGCATGCCGTCTTTCCCGTTGCAGCTCCGCACGTACAAGACACATGGACCACGTCCTAGCAGCAGAGGATGGGTGGGTGATGGTAGAATGCGTCGGATGACGGCCTGCCACTGACAGCAAAGTTGATACGTGTGTGAGTTGACCGTGCCGTCTATCCGGTGCCATCTGGGCCATTGAGTTGGCAGCGACGGCTTGTATGGTCCGAGGCACGAGAGTGAATACCACAGCGGCGTAGGATGGGGTAATACGTCAGGCAGGACTAGTGTAAAGAGTAGCAACAACCGGGACGTGGTGGTGCCGGCAGGAGCGGTGCAAAACGAGGTCCTACCGGGATTTGAACCCGGATCGCTGGATTCAGAGTCCAGAGTGCTAACCATTACACCATAAGACCAGCACAAACGGACACACACACAAATCAACATTCAAACAGCACTCACAAACATCACAACACAACCACTGCAACACCCACACATCACCCTTCTAACGCCGCGCAAAAACAAGCTCCTACCGGGATTTGAACCCGGATCGCTGGATTCAAAGTCCAGAGTGCTAACCATTACACCATAAGAGCGTCTAACCCAGCTCTTGCACACCCAATCCGGAACACGCTCGAGTCGCTCTTACTCTCCATCATCACGCACATTGCACGCCCTCATCCACATACATCTATCCTCACTACACACACACTCCACCGCCAACTCCAACTCCCCTCACACATTCTCCTACCGTTGACCACACCGCTTCGATCCCCACCTCCAACCGTCCGTTTATCGAACACGCACGCATTCCACAATCGGCACTGCTATTGCTCGTGACAGACCTTGACGATGCCAGCTTCCTTTCCCACCACTCTTCCACGAGAACGAGATGGTTCATTAGCTACCGCCTCGCTCGTTCTCTTTCATCGCTCTTCTGCGTTGCGTGCTTCGATCTGCATGCCGTCTTTCCCGTTGCAGCTCCGCACGTACAAGACACATGGACCACGTCCTAGCAGCAGAGGATGGGTGGGTGATGGTAGAATGCGTCGGATGACGGCCTGCCACTGACAGCAAAGTTGATACGTGTGTGAGTTGACCGTGCCGTCTATCCGGTGCCATCTGGGCCATTGAGTTGGCAGCGACGGCTTGTATGGTCCGAGGCACGAGAGTGAATACCACAGCGGCGTAGGATGGGGTAATACGTCAGGCAGGACTAGTGTAAAGAGTAGCAACAACCGGGACGTGGTGGTGCCGGCAGGAGCGGTGCAAAACGAGGTCCTACCGGGATTTGAACCCGGATCGCTGGATTCAGAGTCCAGAGTGCTAACCATTACACCATAAGACCAGCACAAACGGACACACACACAAATCAACATTCAAACAGCACTCACAAACATCACAACACAACCACTGCAACACCCACACATCACCCTTCTAACGCCGCGCAAAACGAGCTCCTACCGGGATTTGAACCCGGATCGCTGGATTCAAAGTCCAGAGTGCTAACCATTACACCATAAGAGCGTCTAACCCAGCTCTTGCACACCCAATCCGGAACACGCTCGAGTCGCTCTTACTCTCCATCATCACGCACATTGCACGCCCTCATCCACATACATCTATCCTCACTACACACACACTCCACCGCCAACTCCAACTCCCTCACACATTCTCCTACCGTTGACCACACCGCTTCGATCCCCACCTCCAACCGTCCGTTTATCGAACACGCACGCATTCCACAATCGGCACTGCTATTGCTCGTGACAGACCTTGACGATGCCAGCTTCCTTTCCCACCACTCTTCCACGAGAACGAGATGGTTCATTAGCTACCGCCTCGCTCGTTCTCTTTCATCGCTCTTCTGCGTTGCGTGCTTCGATCTGCATGCCGTCTTTCCCGTTGCAGCTCCGCACGTACAAGACACATGGACCACGTCCTAGCAGCAGAGGATGGGTGGGTGATGGTAGAATGCGTCGGATGACGGCCTGCCACTGACAGCAAAGTTGATACGTGTGTGAGTTGACCGTGCCGTCTATCCGGTGCCATCTGGGCCATTGAGTTGGCAGCGACGGCTTGTATGGTCCGAGGCACGAGAGTGAATACCACAGCGGCGTAGGATGGGGTAATACGTCAGGCAGGACTAGTGTAAAGAGTAGCAACAACCGGGACGTGGTGGTGCCGGCAGGAGCGGTGCAAAACGAGGTCCTACCGGGATTTGAACCCGGATCGCTGGATTCAGAGTCCAGAGTGCTAACCATTACACCATAAGACCAGCACAAACGGACACACACACAAATCAACATTCAAACAGCACTCACAAACATCACAACACAACCACTGCAACACCCACACATCACCCTTCTAACGCCGCGCAAAAACAAGCTCCTACCGGGATTTGAACCCGGATCGCTGGATTCAAAGTCCAGAGTGCTAACCATTACACCATAAGAGCGTCTAACCCAGCTCTTGCACACCCAATCCGGAACACGCTCGAGTCGCTCTTACTCTCCATCATCACGCACATTGCACGCCCTCATCCACATACATCTATCCTCACTACACACACACTCCACCGCCAACTCCAACTCCCCTCACACATTCTCCTACCGTTGACCACACCGCTTCGATCCCCACCTCCAACCGTCCGTTTATCGAACACGCACGCATTCCACAATCGGCACTGCTATTGCTCGTGACAGACCTTGACGATGCAGCTTCCTTTCCCACCACTCTTCCACGAGAACGAGATGGTTCATTAGCTACCGCCTCGCTCGTTCTCTTTCATCGCTCTTCTGCGTTGCGTGCTTCGATCTGCATGCCGTCTTTCCCGTTGCAGCTCCGCACGTACAAGACACATGGACCACGTCCTAGCAGCAGAGGATGGGTGGGTGATGGTAGAATGCGTCGGATGACGGCCTGCCACTGACAGCAAAGTTGATACGTGTGTGAGTTGACCGTGCCGTCTATCCGGTGCCATCTGGGCCATTGAGTTGGCAGCGACGGCTTGTATGGTCCGAGGCACGAGAGTGAATACCACAGCGGCGTAGGATGGGGTAATACGTCAGGCAGGACTAGTGTAAAGAGTAGCAACAACCGGGACGTGGTGGTGCCGGCAGGAGCGGTGCAAAACGAGGTCCTACCGGGATTTGAACCCGGATCGCTGGATTCAGAGTCCAGAGTGCTAACCATTACACCATAAGACCAGCACAAACGGACACACACACAAATCAACATTCAAACAGCACTCACAAACATCACAACACAACCACTGCAACACCCACACATCACCCTTCTAACGCCGCGCAAAAACAAGCTCCTACCGGGATTTGAACCCGGATCGCTGGATTCAAAGTCCAGAGTGCTAACCATTACACCATAAGAGCGTCTAACCCAGCTCTTGCACACCCAATCCGGAACACGCTCGAGTCGCTCTTACTCTCCATCATCACGCACATTGCACGCCCTCATCCACATACATCTATCCTCACTACACACACACTCCACCGCCAACTCCAACTCCCCTCACACATTCTCCTACCGTTGACCACACCGCTTCGATCCCCACCTCCAACCGTCCGTTTATCGAACACACACGCATTCCACAATCGGCACTGCTATTGCTCGTGACAGACCTTGACGATGCCAGCTTCCTTTCCCACCACTCTTCCACGAGAACGAGATGGTTCATTAGCTACCGCCTCGCTCGTTCTCTTTTATCGCTCTTCTGCGTTGCGTGCTTCGATCTGCATGCCGTCTTTCCCGTTGCAGCTCCGCACGTACAAGACACATGGACCACGTCCTAGCAGCAGAGGATGGGTGGGTGATGGTAGAATGCGTCGGATGACGGCCTGCCACTGACAGCAAAGTTGATACGTGTGTGAGTTGACCGTGCCGTCTATCCGGTGCCATCTGGGCCATTGAGTTGGCAGCGACGGCGTGTATGGTCCGAGGCACGAGAGTGAATACCACAGCGGCGTAGGATGGGGTAATACGTCAGGCAGGACTAGTGTAAAGAGTAGCAACAACCGGGACGTGGTGGTGCCGGCAGGAGCGGTGCAAAACGAGGTCCTACCGGGATTTGAACCCGGATCGCTGGATTCAGAGTCCAGAGTGCTAACCATTACACCATAAGACCAGCACAAACGGACACACACACAAATCAACATTCAAACAGCACTCACAAACATCACAACACAACCACTGCAACACCCACACATCACTCTTCTAACGCCGCGCAAAAACAAGCTCCTACCGGGATTTGAACCCGGATCGCTGGATTCAAAGTCCAGAGTGCTAACCATTACACCATAAGAGCGTCTAACCCAGCTCTTGCACACCCAATCCGGAACACGCTCGAGTCGCTCTTACTCTCCATCATCACGCACATTGCACGCCCTCATCCACATACATCTATCCTCACTACACACACACTCCACCGCCAACTCCAACTCCCCTCACACATTCTCTTACCGTTGACCACACCGCTTCCATCCCCACCTCCAACCGTCCGTTTATCGAACACGCACGCATTCCAGGATAGATGTATGTGGATGAGGGCGTGCAATGGGCGTGATGATGGAGAGTAAGAGCGACTCGAGCGTGTTTCGGATTGGGTGTGCAAGAGCTGGGTTAGACGCTCTAATGGTTAGCACTCTGGACTTTGAATCCAGCGATCCGGGTTCAAATCCCGGTAGGAGCTTGTTTTTGCGCGGCGTTAGAAGGGTGATGTGTGGGTGTTGCAGTGGTTGTGTTGTGATGTTTGTGAGTGCTGTTTGAATGTTGATTTGTGTGTGTGTCCGTTTGTGCTGGTCTTATGGTGTAATGGTTAGCACTATGGACTCTGAATCCAGCGATCCGGGTTCAAATCCCGGTAGGACCTCGTTTTGCACCGCTCCTGCCGGCACCACCACGTCCCGGTTGTTGCTACTCTTTACACTAGTCCTGCCTGACGTATTACCCCATCCTACGCCGCTGTGGTATTCACTCTCGTGCCTCGGACCATACAAGCCGTCGCTGCCAACTCAATGGCCCAGATGGCACCGGATAGACGGCACGGTCAACTCACACACGTATCAACTTTGCTGTCAGTGGCAGGCCGTCATCCGACGCATTCTACCATCACCCACCCATCCTCTGCTGCTAGGACGTGGTCCATGTGTCTTGTACGTGCGGAGCTGCAACGGGAAAGACGGCATGCAGATCGAAGCACGCAACGCAGAAGAGCGATGAAAGAGAACGAGCGAGGCGGTAGCTAATGAACCATCTCGTTCTCGTGGAAGAGTGGTGGGAAAGGAAGCTGCGGAACAAATGGCGCAAGGAGTATGCGGCTAAGATGAGGGCTCGCTGTGGGAGTTCTGGTGAAGACTACAACCTGGTGACGCAGGTGTTAAAGAGACGTTTGACCTGAACCTCTTATCGACGTTCTGCACACTGCGGCTTCGGATGGACGTCGTAGATGATTGAGGAAACATAAGCTCTATGCGAACCTGAAGAAGTGTATCATCCGGTCGAGCGAGATACCCGTGCTGGGGTGTTTCGTGGGGAAAGACGGCGGACGCCCTGACCCAGAGAAGATCAGAGTGATCAATGAATGGCCCACGCCATCCAATGGGAAGGAACTGAAGCAGTTCCTTGGGCTTGCCACGTACTTGTGCAAGTACGTGGAGAACTACGCGGACAAGATTCGCCCGTTGTCACAGCTTCTTAAGAAAGAAGCTAAGTGGATTTGGACCACCGAGTGCGAGGAGGCATTTGGTGCAGTCAAGCGCCGATCTTGGCCGTGGCGGACCAAGATCGTCCATTCCACGTAGTGTGTGATGCATCCGACTTTGCAATCGGATGTGCATTGATGCAACACGATCACGAAGGGCGTGATCGTGTAGTCTACTATCAATCGCCAACTGAGCGTAACTATCCCGTACATGACAAGGAGCTCCTTGCCATGAAGTATGCACTCGCAAAGTTCCGAGTGTATCTACTTGGGAGTAGACCGTTCGTGGTCTATACAGACCACGCATCATTGCGTACGGCGATTAAGTCACAACGTATGGCGAGATGGTTGTCCTTCTTCGCGGAGTACAACTTCCGGGTGGAGTACAAACCCGGAAGACTCAATGTAGTGGCCGACGAGTTATCGCGTCGACCTGACGGTCGACGCCAACTGCGTTGGCGTCGTGAGGACAAGTGTGCCGTCGTCAACGTTGGTTGACAACGTGAAGAACGCGTATGCAAGAGATGCAGACGCGAAGGGGCTGCTGGAGTTCCTCGCAGCACCTTCCGACGTGCCACGTCGGAAGTTAGCCCCTCATCTTCGAGTTCGTGTACACCGCTATCGTGTACGCGAAGGCCTACTGTTGTACAGTGCAGTAGACGACAATGATGATCGCATTGTCGTTTCGAACGATCATGACCTCCGGTTGAGGATCATGTTCGAGTATCACGATGCCCCTACGGCAGGGCATCAGAATCGTGAGATGACATACACTCTTCTCACGCGTGACTTCTACTGGCACCACCAGTACAAGTGGGTGCGCAAGTACGTACGTGCTTGCGAGGTTTGTCAACGCGCGGTTCTCGCAGGCTCCTCTTCAATCACTTCCGACTCCGTCGGAGTGTTGGCAGTCCACGTCCATGGACTTTGTCTTCGGTCTTCCGCCTGACAACAATCGGGGGACAGGCATCGTTGTCTTTGTGGACCGATTCAGCAAGATGGTCCATCTTGCTGCCGTCCCGGCTACTGTTACAGCCGCGCAGACTGCGCGACTGTTTGTTGACATGGTGTTCAAACACCATGGCATGCCGCTCGACATTGTGTCGGACCGTGATCCACGCTTCACAGCGCGGTTCTGGCAAGAAGTGTTTACACATCTTGGTTCACAGTTATCAATGTCGACTGCGGATCATCCGTAGACGGACGGACAAACCGAACGTGCCAACCGTGTACTGGGTGACACGCTGAAGAGCTACGCTCACTCGTTCCCGCACGGAGCGAGTGCTTGCCGATGGCAGAGTTTGCCATCAACAACTCGGTGCATGCCTCGACAGGGCATACACCGTTCTACGTGAATGCCATGAGGCATCCACGATTGCCGAGCATGCTCGGTGGGGTAGCTTCCTTCTTCAGTGGGGGAGGATCTACGGTTGCGTCCGAACAACCGCACCATGCATCTGATAGCAGCACACTTTCAGCTGCGGTGACGCGTGTGACGTCTCGTTCGAGCAGGAACGAGCGCGCGATGTCTGTTCCGGGCACAGACATGAGAGAAGATAGCGAGCAGGCAGGGCCTGTTGCTGACAAAGGCGACAAGCTGATAGGAGTCAGCTCGAGTGCGCTAGACTTTGTCCAGGATGCTATCGCAGCTTCTGTCGATCGACAGAAGCTGAACGCTGATAATGTTGGTAGGGGCAACATAAATGAATTCGAAACGGGTTCACTGGTTTTGTTAGCTACTCAAAACCTATCTAAACATGCCGTGTCTGATTTTGGAGCAAGCAAGCTTGCTCCAAGATTCATTGGGCCGTTCAAGGTACTTGAACGGCATGGTAACGCGTACCGGCTGGACATATCATCCAGCATGAGGCTCCACCCGACCTTCTAAATCGGGCGGTTGAAGCCGTACGTGTAGCACGGACTACCTAGGGTTGGTAGTCCGACTGAGGAGTGCGAGAGGCCTGGAAGGCCTTCTCGAGACCGTCAACGCGGGCGGTCAACCGGTTCACTCTCGTCCCAAGACCGGACGAGAGGTTCGAGGCAGTCTGATCTGCCTCGCAGACCTCAGCACGGAGGACACGAACCTCCTGCTTCAGAGCAGCTATCTCAGCGCTCTGTGTCTGCTCCAGCGCAGCCACTCGATCGTGCAGGGCACGATCGTCATGGTCATAGCGTTGACCATGCGGAGGGAGTGTTCCCGCCCCCTCCGCCTCCGTTGCGCGACGTGCGTGGAGCGATCCGCTGGATCGTGGAGCGGATCGTGACTCATAAGAGAACGAACCCTCAAGGGGTTCGTTTCCGTATTCGTTGGAGAGGATTTCCTCCCCAGCGAGATACATGGCAGCTGCGGAACATCCTGATGGAGGACGCCACCATAACTTGCAGGGGTAAACCCTGCACGAGGAGTGCTGCGGTCAGCCACAGCACTCGGAGCTTCGCGTGGCACAAAACGACCACGGATCTCCTTGATGTGATCGGGTACACGGACAACCGTGTACCCAGGAGCTCACTTTCTGTGAGGCGTGTTGCCAAGGGTTGGCAACACGGGCAGAATGTGCCAAACGGAACGGCACATAGGATTCCCGCTTCCATGGACTGATCATGGAGGCGTTCACACTTACCACGAGTAGTAGCGATCGCGACTCGCAGCAACATGCTGAAGCGTCCGCGCAGTGATGACGAAGCGTCCCCCATGTCGAGGGCGCTCACTGCCCCGCGCACTGATCCGCCAGTGCGCGCACCATGGATGCCTACCAAGGCAGAGATCCATGACCGTTCGGTGCTAGCTCTCCACCAAACCCGATACTGTTGTACCCATGCAACAGTATCAACGACGACAACGTCGCCGCTGAGGTTGTCTTTGAGTCGGAGACTCAAAGACGCGACTACTATATCGGACTCTTCTATGAACTCCGATACTATGCAGCGAAGAAGACTTCGCGCAAGAGCAAAGTGCCAGAGTGGCAGGCACTTTGTCAGTCGTGGAACGCCTTTGTTAAGAACTTCAACAAAGACCCGAAGGCGTATCGCGGCTTGAAGCGTCCGAGGCCTCATCCCGAGGTCGTCGAGACCCCCCGGGTGGGTTTGGCGTGTCTTCAGATGAAGACACGGGAGCGGGAGCTTTGTCTTCAAGCTCTCCCTCCTCGACATCGTCGTCGTCGTAGTCGACGATGTCTTCGTAGTCCTCTCCAAAGAGTTCTACGAGAGAGACAGCAGGGTTCTTGATCCCTGCTAGAGAAGAAGGCTTCTTCTTCTTCTTCTCATGCTTCTCCTTGTGGAGAGCATGGTATTCGGTGACAGAGAGCTTCTCTGTCGAGCCTTTGGAAACAGCAGTGCTAGTGGGCACTGCTGAGATTGTTGTTTCTGCTGCAGAGGCAGCAGGAGAGGCTTGCGCGTCCGCAGAAGCGGATGGAGACGTGGGCGTTGGCGAGGTCATTGCAGAATGAACTCGGATTTCTCTCGGGAACTTGATGGTCTTGTCAAGTTCTGTTGATTGACGTGTCGGGACCGATACAGAATCTTAACGGGGGGATGGTGTAACGGGGTTACACGTACAAGTTGGTTGTACCACTTGTAACTCTAACAGTTAGGATAACTGTTAGAGGTTGGAAATGGGCCTCAGACCTTGGTGTGCTGTACACACCAATGGCTACATGGGCGAACCACATTATTGGGTGATTCGTGTGCATTTGTGCATGTTATTGGTAGAAAGTAATGGATTTCTACCAATCACATAGCAGAGACTCTGCCAACCACACGTTGGTAGATCCTTTAGAAATAGATCAAAACGGTTTTAGGAGGTTCCATAATTGGCTTCGTGCCAAATTCAAAAACAGTTCTCATTTTATGGTATTTGCAGTATTAATCCGTTTATATTTAGTTTAATTATACTTATTTAAATAAGTAAATTTAAATTAAGTCTAATCTAATTGCACGCTTCCTCATACACGTAAGCGCACGTGTACGCCACATAGTGGGTCTAAGTAGACCCATTACACCTGGTAGTACTTTGTAGTCCGTCCCACGACCGACTGTTGTTCTTTCGTAAGGAGTCATACGAACGCGCGATAGAGAACTCCCCAATGGACCAGGGATCCACTGGGACCCCACACATATCCGTGACGCGCACGGACTGTGCCTGTAATGGGTCTACTTAGACCTATTAGGTGGCGTACACGTGCGCTTACGTGTATGAGGAAGCGTGCAATTAGATTAGACTTAATTTAAATTTACTTATTTAAATAAGTATAATTAAACTAAATATAAACGAATTAATACTGCAAATACCATAAAATGAGAACTGTTTTTGAATTTGGCACGAAGCCAATTATGGAACCTCCTAAAACCGTTTTGATCTATTTCTAAAGGATCTAACAACGTGTGGTTGGCAGAGTCTCTGCTATGTGATTGGTAGAAATCCATTACTTTCTACCAATAACATGTACAAATGCACACGAACCACCCAATAATGTGGTTCGCCCATGTAGCCATTGGTGTGTACAGCACACCAAGGTCTGAGGCCCATTTCCAACCTCTAACAGTTATCCTAACTGTTAGAGTTACAAGTGGTGTAGCCACTTGTACGTGTAACCCCGTTACACTAGGCCTCTAGAACGAGGGAAGACGGTAGCCTCTCCGCTTGCCTGGACAAAGGCAATCGGGGGCCTACGTACGACCCTGGCTAGTGCTCGGTTTCGTCGTCACTAACGATGCGATGACGCAGGGTGGAGACCTTGGCATCAAACTCTGGCTTCTCAGCGCTGTCTGGACCAGTGCACCTTACAGTAGTCTATGTCTGATGAAACTTTGTGACGCGAATGTACGTAAAGCTGTCGAGTGAAGGCACGTGAGTGCAGCCCACAAAGGCAATATCTCCAACGGTTAGAGTGGCCTTAGGTCGGAGAGGGACGTGAATTGAGACTCTTGTGCTTGTTATCGGGGAAGAAAACTGGAAACTCCGACTCTCAGCGTTCTGTCCGTTGCTGATGCCTTGGGCTCTGATCCTAACTATACACGTTTGATCCGGAAAACGAAGCATCATCCGGATGCTCACCTTTTCTCCTGACATGAACACTTCTTTGACATCGTGACCTCCATCACGCCCCTCCCCTCCTCTCTAGAGCCTAACATTCCCTCAATGGCCTTTCTGGTTTATCGACTTGTTCTCATTAATGCGTAGGCTCGGAGAAACTTGGGGCTGGTAGAACGTCGTTTTCTTGATTAGTGGTAGTCAATTGTGCAGCAGTAAGTCGATTTTTTTTTGCAGCAAGTCCAGAATTTTTCCGGCGCTGTGATTGGCTGAGACAGTTTTTCGCTAAAAGCACCAAAATCGGTGCTGGACGGGCTTGCAGCAGCAAGTAGATTTTTTTTTACCTCGTCCAAGATCGCATCGTCATTAGTGTGCGCGAGGTTGTAGAGTAGCTTGCGCCAGCGATCCTTCGCCCACGGTAGTGTAGTGGTCGAGCAGTGTACCAAGTTTCCTGCACGCGCTCATACTCCACGGCCCAGTACTCATCAAGTTCAGCCTTGTCGGAGTCCTCATCACTTAGCAGCTCCCGTGGCAGTGCAGCAGATGCCCGCTGCTTCGCTGATAAGCACGGCACTGTAAGGTTCTTCAGGCTGCGGTCCTCTCTTCAGCTTTACAGAGGAACTTGTAGGGCCTCTTCAGGCGTCCTGTCACGACTGGGCTTCACGGGGACACTGGCAAGGCGCAGCGGATCCTCAGCTTGGGCACTTTCTTCAGCTTCGCTGGGGAACTTGTAGGGCTGATCTTCGAGCGTCCTTGGCACGACTGAGCTTCACGAGAGCATTAGCAAGGCGTTGGTGATCCTCACGGAGTCTACTTTCTGGATCTTGCGCTAAAAATTTTTGCTTGCTGCTGCAGGTGCCAAATGGAGGTGTCAATTCAAATTGTGCTGATTGGTCATAATGGTGCGTCTGCCAAAAAAAAATCGACTTGCTGCTGCACAATTCACTACCACTATTGTTTCACGGCCGGCTTTCCAGGCTCCATTCTTGTTGGATAATGAGAACGAATGAAATCTACTCTATCAATACTTTAATGCCACCGACCAATTAGTAGAATTCTGCGGTTAAAAATCCCAGTTAATTTAACCCTTAAAGGGTTATACATATACTGTATACTTTATATACACTTGCATACATCATGCCAAGTCCACAGTTGATAGAGGTGCAGCGGTTGCGCGCGTTTGTCGATGCTAGGAAGCGCAGTGTCGAAGCTGCCGAAAGGAGATATGACATCCAGGCTGCTGTGGTGGAGCTGCGTGAGTTGGCTGCCCCGTTGCGCAGCCCCGACCGTTTCTCATTGTCGTGGAAGGTAGCAATTTTGCCTTCTTCTTCTGAGCTTTGACATCCGCTAATTTTGATCCTATTTACACCGCTACAGCCGTTGTACCTAGAAGTTTTCTATCGAGATGTGGCAGCTTTCATGCTACGTTTTGTGGCCGTCCATCTCGAGAATTGTTTTTCGGAACGGGACCGGGAGCAGGCGTTTGACGTGTTCTTCGATCGTGAATTTGTCCCTTCCAGCAGAGCGATCAGTGCATTGATATCGATACTCTCAGCCACCAAGACCAAGTCTGATGCAAAGGATAAAACGGTGGCAGATGATGCCGAGGCTTCTATTATACAGTGCGTTCGGCTACTAGATAAAGCTGTTACCGTCACTGGGGTCCAGGGCGTCGTGGCTGAGATGCTCAAGCCCGAGCAGGTTCGTGCAAATTAAGTTGATGATACCTTTAGTATTCGCTAACGCAGCAGCTATCTTCGATACATTATAGTCTACTGTGAGTGGTGGACAAGGTGTGATTGGACTACAAGTCTTAATTTCGCAACTCTCATCACTTCCAGGTACGTAGCAGCGAAGGTCTTCATCATGAACGAGCTAATAACCCAGGCGGTTATATCACTGCATACTTGTGATGCAACTATTTGTTTATTCTCGTGTAGATCTCATCTACAATCGACGCCAACGCGACACCCCAGCAGCATTTCGCCCCCGACGATACTTCCCGATGCTGTGTGATGGTTTATTTTGCGGCCTGCTTGATCAAGAGACCCCAATACAGCAGCCACGTACCTTCCGGATATTCGCTGACAAGCTCTCACGCATTGGACAAGCGCAAGTGCTGGTGCAAAGTTGGCTGCGCTCTTTCAGCACTCCAGCAATGGCGGACTTGAGTCCTATACTATTCCAGAGTCTTCCAGAGTCATGTCACGAACAGGTTCTACTTCAACTTGCTGGTGAAAAGGTCCCGTCTCCTTTGAGTGCTCAACAAGCGCTATGCCTCCCGAAATACAGACTCCTGGCTCAGATCCCTTCGAAAATGTGCGCTAACAAGCACTTCCAGTATGTCATCACTCACAAGTTGCTGCTTCGAAAGCGGATTGACGACTTATTCTTCTGGCGAGTACTTGTTGACGTCTTGGTGCAATCTGGTGACGATCCTGGTCAATCTCCGCTAGCGACTGTATTCGATGTGGTTCTCTCGCGCTGGAGCCAAAGCGACTTTGCTGGCAACACGGAGTACACTGTGAATGCTTCAGTGTGTTTTTTCCTCCGCTACAGCCTCCAAAAACTGTCAGGAAATGGAGCTGAGGCGGCGTTTACGCAACAAGATTGGATCACGAAGCTGTGCAAGGGAGTCCAAGACCACATGAGCCATTCGTTGGAGCGTGTACGAGCGTTGGGTATGCGTGTGGGGGAGAGTCTATCGCACATCATCGCTGCTGAGAAGCCACTCGATTTTGGTCTGAAGGATGAAGATCCTATTAATGTGTATGGATGCCCTGTACTGCCTGAAGAACTCGAGCAAGGCATTGCAGACCTCAATTTACACTCGATCTCTCCTCCCGAAGTTCACGAGACCCAGTCTACACTTGATAGTCAGAGGAATAGACTGAATAAGCCGAAGAAGCGCTCGACTAAGCCGTTCATACTTGACCCGGACGAGTTGGTACCCAGTGATGACGATGACGACGATGCCTCAGCTGAGGACGCTGAGTCTGAATCGAGCTTCGATGATGCTGACTCCGACTCCGACATGAGCTTGGAAGCGTACGACCTTGAGGACCAGGAGGAAGACTTAAAGGCTAAGCGACCTTTGTATCTGAAGGATCTGATTGCCGGCCTTTTGTCAGATGATGACCGTGAGAAATCCGAAGCTGCTTTGAACGAGGCCGAGATTTTACTGCGGAGACAGCCTCGGGACCTGAACGACAAAGCACAAGAAGTTGCAAGGGCCTTACTAAGGCTTGAGGACAAGTACAACACGCCGCAGTTCGCCAAATTACGTTCACAGGCTCTTGCTACGACGTGTGCACAGGCTCCGACCCAAGCATTGCCGTATCTAACCAGCCAAGCCCTGGAACGGGAGCAGTTGCTACAGTCTCGCATTGACGTTCTCCAGGCGATGACTTCGGCTGCACAGGAAATATCCGAGAGAGGCGGTGGCTATCGACGCACATCAACGCCTAAGACGCTGCTTCATGAACAGATTGACAGCGATTTGAGTACGCGCACTATGCAGAGCCTGAAAACTCGTCGCTGGGGCTATCGACGGGATGCACTAGCTGAGCCAAAGCGAAACGCTTTCGCTCCATTCGCTTTGGAGTTCTTTTCACCGCTGTTGTTCGGGTACAACGCGTACGTGCGGAAGCACTCGAGCGGTTCTGGGGCGTCCCGCAGTGAAGTGGAGCAAACGTTTCTGGCGCATTTACTGCACGCGCTCGCGAGTTTTGTAGAGTGTGCAGGACACGCACCGCAGACACTGGCGATGGCCAAATGCCTTCTCGAGTTTGCGTGGAATGAGCGGTCCAACAGCAATGCCGAGGTGCGTCGTCAAGTTTTGTTCAGCCTGAGTCGCGTGCTGCTCGTGGTGCCGCCAGGTCTTCTAGGCCAGGAAGTGGGTGAAGCTCTGACTGAGGTTGCACCGTGGCTGCATCAAGTGCAGAATCACGACCCGGACGCTGGTTGCCGAGAGGCGGCGAAGCTGCTGAGCTCCTTCGCGTCAATGCCGACGTCCTCGCTTTCGTTAATGTAGACGAAGAACGAAGGAATAGCGTTTCTTGGACTTCAGCTCAGCTTTTGAATGGAAATACTGGAAGTATCATGGCTGGGACGTTGTATAATTCTTGTGGAATCGCCATGTAGTGAGTTTGCGAGATGCTTGAAATCCTCTATGGTTTACAAAGTGTACAAGTACCAACAAAGTTGTCCCGCCAATAATTTTAACTTGTACAAATAAAAAGGAGCAGAGTGGTTGCTCGTTCATGGTTTCTTCTTGGCCATGCCCAGCGAGGTTATTGTGTTATCATAGATCCACGGTGTCATCTGAGCGAAAACGCAGTTAGCGACTTGCAAGCCTGCATTGCGCAACGAGTAAACCACGTACCTCCCGATATAATGTCGACAGTCTGGTCTAGCAATTCGTCGTCTGTTGGATCTAGACCGGATAGTGATACCTTCTCGAGGAGACCGTCAAACCGTTGCTGATCGTCCAGAGTAGACAGATCCTACAAACGCACACGCAAAGTTAGACGAGAGGCTTCGACTCCACCGTCAATATGCAGTTCGTACGCTGACACTATTGAAAGAAACCATCGAATCGACAGCACTTTTCCACCCCTTCTGCATGATCGCCTGCCGAGCTTGTCGCTCCTTGTTGGCCTCCAGCTCTTTTGTGAGCAACGCTTGGCCAGGTGATGGCGCTGAGGATAGCGTCATACCCTGCTTGTCACGCTCTTGCAACATTAGCCGCAATCGCTGTTGATGGAAAAGCTCGTATGCAGACGCGTGCCCTTCGGTCATGAGCATCTGCGACCGCGGAGTCTGTGAAGAACCCCACTCTTCACGCGGCGTGTTCAGCCCCTTCCCTCCAACAGAAGGAGGAAGACCATTAGTTCCATTAGCCCCAATGCCCATAGTATTGTTGACATTGTTTCCACCAACTCCACCTCCGCTACTCGTTGGGACCATCATCTGTTGCGAAGAAGTCCCGGAAGGTGTGCCTAAAGATGCAGCTCGAGGGTGAAGAGGAGCACCACTGAATCCTTGATGCACAGCAGGCGGGTGTTGGGAATGCTGTTGATAAGGTGTATTAGCCATCGCCATCGCCATCGCCTGAGACGAATATGTTGGTGTTGGGGGCATTGACAACGACTGCTGCATGGAAGACGATACCTGCAAGCATAGTAGAGTAATTAGAACACTAACCGCAGAAGAAAAGTCACTTAAACTTACTGGCATGGGCATGGACATCTGCATGTGCATCTGCATTTGATTCGACGTCGGGAAGTTTGTCGGTACCACATAATTTGGCATCACGCCCATATTTTGTTGCTGCATCGGATATCCAGGTGAGTATTGATACTGCGGTGGTACTTGCTGGGGTTGAAGGTGTTGCTGTTGTAGAGGCATTTGCTGAGGCTGGATGTTCATGCCAAATCCTCCGTCAACCATCGCATACACAGGAGGTTGCTGATTGCTCGGAATGCCGGTCATCAGCTGATTGGGGTTGCCTGGGTAGATGCCATTGCTGGAATGAGCTACCGAGCTTGGGTGAAAGCGCTGGCTCATTTGGAAATTGTGGATCGACGCTGCCACGAGTTCATTCACATTGTGCATTGGAGCCCCCATCGCCGCTGCCATGTCTGGCTGCGATGCTGGAGCCAATGTTTGCGCATTTTTCACAAATACCGTAGTGGGCATAATTCCTACCGGACCACCTTCCTCTGATGGCAATGTGTCAACCACAGGCTTGGTTTCTGACGCTGCTTCATCTTCACTTTTCAACGCCGCACTCGAGTCTGACTCTGTGGATATTGCTGTCGTTTCGGAGAGGTGATTTCTTTGCCGAGTCGGGCTGGCTTTAACTGGTTTAGCAGGTCGTTCAGTATCTGCAAGAGAAGACGACACTGTGCTTGCTTCAGCAGGAGACGACGTGGAAAGCGTAGACGATTTGTCTTCTTTTGAAGCAGCACGTCGACCACGCATTAGTGATTTCCATCGGATTTTCACAGCATCTTCGGTTCGGCCCTGTTATCCAAAGGCAACCATATCAGATTAGACAAAGCAGCTCGTGTTGAGTATAAGTACCACGTCAAACCTTGAGCTGTTGTGCGATGATGGACCACCGGTTGCCTAGTTTAGCTTGCATCTCAACGATAATCTTGTCTTCATCCTCTGTGTAAGATCTACTCAAAGGAAGAATAGCAAGCATTAGCTTCATGCTCACGTCTGAATTGACGAGGTACAGGACTTACCCCTTATTAATGTTGGGGTCCAGGTGATTGCACCACCGCTCCCTGCACTGTTTGGATCTGAGTCGAAAGAACACATTAGCATGTTTAGCAGCATTATTCGTGCCATTTCTATCGAAAGACTCACGTTCGACCAGGGATGAGGGAAGCCACTTGTCCCCAGTTCTTTTTGCCTTCCGCCACCAATTCCCGCAGTTTTGCGTCTTCTTCCGGTGTCCAGTGACCCTAATTCCAAAGCACGAAGCAATACATAAGTGACCTTGTTCAACTTCAGCACTAACAAATGCTAACTTACCTTTATCAAACCTGGTTTCAGCACTTTTGTCCATCGCTGCAGACACTGCGTATGGTTCCGTCCAGGCACTTGATCCGCAATAGCTTTCCAATTGCGTTCCCCACTCCTCTCAACCGCCAACCGCAGCGACTCATCCTCGTGCTTGGACCATCGTCTCGGATTCGACTTTTCCTTCGCTGGTGGCGCCTGCTTCACCGCATTCAATATCAAATGCGCTCGTGGGACGCCCATACCACTTCCCCTCCGATCTTTCACCATCAGTTTAGCCGGTTGAGTCTGTGGCCGTTGCGGCGGCTGCGACGGCGTTTCATGCAACGAAGGTGACGCGGTTGAATCTTCTTTTGTGCTGTTCCCCTGTATCGAGGACTGAGGGGAACTTGTCACTTGTTTATGACGTTGAGAGGCAGGAGCTGGTAGCATTTTCTTCAAACTGTCCGTGCGTCCGCGTTTCTTCGGACTTTTGGCTGGTAATTTGGCCATTGGAGCGACATCTTCCATGTCGATCTCCGTGCTGGGCGCCTCATGCGTAGCAGCAGGCGACTCAACGCCTGCATTGGAGATGGACGTCTGGTCCAACGCCTTGCCCAGCTCCGTCAGCTTTGCGGAACTTACGGGTGAACCTTCGACAGTCGCCATCTCTAGCGTCTTTTCGAGTCTGTCAGGCCGTGATGAGAGGCGAAAATGGCGCTATATGCAGACAAAATCCGTCACTCAAAGGGGGTCAAAGACGCTGCTACTGCGGACGTCCACAGAGAGAGAGAGAGAGAGAGAGAGAGGGCAGCGTTAACAATGGGAGGTGGCTGCAGCCTCAATGCGGTTTGAGTTGATTCTTGGCTTATTAGTTGATCGCGGAAAAGAAGGGGGCACGATGGACGATTGTGTGCGACACATAGAATAACGCATAGTCAAGTCAAGATGATTTCAACCAGATGACGCCAATTTCAACCGATCATAGATCAGTTAGAAGATGGCTACACTACTATGGAGGAGTTACCACTTCCAGGCAAAAAAGATGGTCTCTATTCGTCTTCAACATACTCGTCGTCATCGTCTTCGTAATACTCATCATCGTCATCATCGCCGAACTGCACTGCTATAGGTAAAGCAGCTACGGCGTACAGTACCAATGCAGCGATAGCACCGATGATAACGTTACGAGGTCCCTTCTCGAAAGCTTTGTCTTGCGCCTCACCTGCAGCATGCAACTCCGCATCCTTTTCACGCTTTTTCTCGGCAACCTCCGACGTTAATTCACGACGACTCCAATCCAGACTGCGGTAAGGCTTCAGGAAAGCCACTTGCAGTGGTGGAGACACCTTCTTCATGAAGGCGCTGTCGAGAGACGTGGTGCTGAAGTAGTTGGGCTCGTTCTCTGAGTGCACAGCCTCCTTGCTGATACTCGATGGTTGGTCGCCAGGAACACCAAAATATGTGTCACGGATACGCTCTGCCAGTATGATAAGCAGTGGCGCATGCTGGTGCACGGTGGCAGCTAGCTGAGCGTTGCCCATAGCGTCCACAATGTGGCCGAACACAGCAACATCTAAGGCACTGGGTTGACCTCCAAAGAAGTACGGCGTGTCTACACTCTCGAGCTTCGTGTTGAGTGCCGTGTAGCAGTCACGGGCAATCACATAGGCTTGTTCCTTGGTCGAAATCCCGTACATGCGCAGCTTTTCCATCGTGTCCAGGTGCATCTTCTTGGGCAAAAAGAGGCTCAATGGGAACGGGATGTGGCGTTTCATGTGCGGGCGTGTGACCTCACGGTATGTGGACGAGTCTACCCAGCGGCAGTACAGCATGACGCGCTGCAGTTTCTCGGACAACATGGACCTGTACGCGTACGACTCGCTGCGTTGCGTATCGGTCAAGAACTCGTCAATATCCTTGTGGAACTGCAGCATATCAAATAATTAACACCTAACTGCAAAATGAAAGCTTCAACAATGCCCTCAAACTCACTGTCTGCAAGTGCATGATGATTTCCTCTTTAGGCAGCAAGAAGTTGCCATCACTTAGCTGTGGTAATTCACCTATAAAAACACAAACCTCATCAATCACAATACATTTCTAACACCACAGTAATTGCAGACCATACCGGTGGCCTCGTACGCTGGGTACTTGGAGTTATGGACGTGCAGTCGAATGTCCGCCACACGTAAATAAGCCTGAACATCCCAAGCCGGTAGGAACTGATGCAGCACAAGTGTCGATCCCAACTCCTTGGACGTTTTCGGAGTACTCTCCAGCTCTGTAGCACTCACCAGATCATCATGAAGGCGGTCGGCGTCCGGCCCCAGCGGGTGGAAGCGGTCCTCCGGGAACATGACGTCCACAAACGCACCAAAGTCCAGAATGATTGTCACTTTTTAGTCTCAACTATGTTGTATACAATGTATACTGTACACTAAGTACGATATGCACCCCATGCCCAACCAATATTGACCATTCGACCTTCCGACCATTATAAGAGACCACTAACGTTCGTGTAATAGGAAGCAGCAGGGAGCGAAGATGGCGGACACGGTGCAGATCACGATGGAGAAGATGGTCCCGGAGCTGGAGGATCTCCAGGCGCGGAAGATCTTCTCGGAGGACGAGATCCGCCAGATCGTGGACAAGCGTCGTGGCTTCGAGTACTCGCTGCAGCGTGTGCCTCTGCGCAAGATCGACGCTATGCGCTACATCGAGTACGAGCTGAAGCTGGATGCACTACGAGCGACACGGAAGGAGCGACTTGGGCTGGTCAAGGTCTCTGTGGGCGACACGGCCGGGTCCAAGCGCGTGCACAACATCTTCGACCGCGTGCTGTTCAAGCACCGTGGCAGCATCGAGCTCTGGCTGCAGTACGTGGCTTTCTGCAAGCGTGAAGGAAGTAGCCGTGTGCTGTCTTCGGTCTTTTCCAGAGCACTGCAGTCGCACCCACGCAGCGCTGAACTCTGGATTGAGGCGGCGTCGTACGAGTTTGGCGTCAACCTTAATGTGGACTCGGCTCGTGCGCTTATGCAGCGTGCCATTCGTCTCAACAAACACCACCAGAAGCTGTGGTTGGAGTACTTCCGCTTGGAACTACTGTACGTGCAGAAGCTGGCGATGCGTCGCCAGGTGCTGCGTTTGGATGAAGAGGTGGAGAAATCTGTGGATGACGAATCCACTGTGCTCATTGACGATCTTCCTGAAGAGAAAGAAGTACAAGAGGAGGAAGTTTCAGACGAGGTGACAGCAAAGATGAACGCTAGGAAGCTCGTACTGCAGGGAGCTATTGCGAAGATTGTATATGCGAATGCTGTGGCTACGATTCCGGATGATGTTGCGTTCCGACTTAAATTCGTGGAGATTCGGGACCTTTTCGGCTCCCTTACGGCTGCTGAGCTCTCGGACGCGATTTTGCAGGACTGTCTGGAGAAATTCCCTAAGAGCGAGCAAGTGCATGCTGCTAAGGCGCTGCGTCCCTTTTTGTTAATTGAGGACAGTGCTGCGTCGCACTTGGGTGAGTCGTCAGAGGTGGATGGAGCTGATGTGTCAGAGGCGGAGCGTCAGGCTGAGTTGATGGTTGTGCACAACTTCGAGACGAGCGTGATGCAACTAGACACCGTATCCATAAAGGAGCTTTTCGCAGACTGGATGGTGACCCGACTAGCTTCTCCCAGTCAGACGGCATTCTTGCTCGAGTATGCACGCGCCAAGCTGAAAGAATTTGCTTTCTCGGAGTCAAACACTTCTCCATCGCTCGCCACCAAGTATGTGGACTTGATTCACCGTACGGATGGTACAAATGATGCGCTCATGGTCGTTCGGAAGATCTGTGACGAGTGTTTGCCAGAGTCGTCGGAGATGTGGCTGCTGCAGTCTCAGCTCGTGCTTCATGCGGATAACGAAGAAAAGAGCGCGAGTCGTTCGCCGTCCCCCAAACGCCGCCGTACTTCGCGTGGTTCGCAAACGAAAGCGACAACTTCCACGAACCCGTTGGTAGCTGCCGTATCGGTATTGAAGACAGCCCTGACGAAGATTGCTACAGATGATTACGACGCGCAGTTTGCAGTTCACACCCGTTTTATTCAGCTGCTGGTTAGCACTTCAGAGTCTCCCAACACTATTGAGAAGGCATTCAAGAACGCTCTCAATGCACAGAAGCGTGGCTCAGCACATCGGAGTGCCCTTCGCCAACAGTACGTTGCTTGGGCTGGAAGTGTGACGTCTCTACGTTCACTGGAGCAAGTTCGCGCGTTGTACACCAAGTTTATGGTGGACGAGCAGTTCCTTCCTTCTCCAGAGACTTACTCTTTCCTATTGCTATGTGTGGACATCGAGACTTCAACGACTTCGGTCAACGTGGCGCAGGTGCGCAAGCTGTTCGAGAAGCTGGTAGAACTCTTCGGCTCGACACATGAGGAGGTCTGGGTGCAGTACGTGCGTTGCCTGTCGGAGCGACTCACATTGTTCGCAGACGCCACTCGCGTGCAGCAGCGGGCATTGCGTGTGTGGAAAGAGTCTCCAGCACTCATGCAGTTGGCCTTCTCAGGCGTCTAGAACTTGAGATTAGATAGATTTTGTACGCAGCCCAGTCACAACTGACCAAATAGACAAGTTGCTCCAATCATTCCTCATTTCCAAACAACAACAAGTAATTCGTGGTCCAACATATTTATTAATGAAAGCCTTGCATCTAACACTACGCACTCGCGACGTTTTCTAACGCCACGGCTGCTGTAGTTGCTTGCTGGGCCGATCTCAGTGTCTGTTTACCGGGCCTCGAACTGGATAAGACGCTTGGTACGTGCCTTGTACATGATGCGGTAGCCGCATGCGCGGCAGCGGATGGGGTCGCGCGCAGAGAGGTAGTTGACGATGCCGCAGTCGCCGCAGATGTACTTGATCTCTGGGTCCTTAATCATGCTGGCGCTAGCGCTGGCGCCTGACGAACCGGCCGCAGGGGTAGCTCCTCCGTCCATAATCAACTCAAATGTGCTTTCGGTCGAAAATTGCAAACTGATCGCTGGTTGCGTGCTCTTGACAAGATTTTGACCAATGATAACAGCCAAATAAAATGATTCGTGGAATATAATAGTAGCCATTTATCCATTGGTCGAAAACAGGACACGCTTCCATTGGCCTGCGACGCTTCCACCCATTCGCTCTTCGACTGCCGTAAAGCTGCCAGGCTCGACGTCACCATGAGCACCATGACGAGTCAAATGCCCACCATGTAAGCCTCTTTACCCGTTGCAATTGTATCTAATTCCATGCGTAAAATTGCTATGCAAATGCATTAAAAAGCACGCGCGTCAATGCATGTCAGGATCACCAATTAACCCTTATGCATGGTGTCATTTGCAGCTTATGTTGCATGTGCGCAACGCCCATCGTGGCAAATGCAGCCAATACGTGTGTGAGTTGTCTCAAGTCGCAAGTGGATGTGACCGAGGGCATTCCCAAGGAAGTGATTATCCACCAGTGCCGTGGCTGCATGCGCTGGTCGCGTCCGCCTTGGGTGGCGGCTGAACTCGAGTCCCGCGAACTGCTGGCCATGTGCCTGAAGAAGATCAACAATCTAAACCGTGTCAAGCTGATCGACGCCAACTGGATCTGGACGGAGCCCCACTCGCGTCGTCTAAAGCTTAAGCTTACTGTGCAGAAGGAGGTCATGAGCAAGATGATCATGCAGCAGTCGTTTGTCGTCACCTTTGTGGTGCGCAACCAGCAGTGTGACGCCTGTCAGGCCTCGTTCGCGAACCAGTCGTGGCGCGCTGTCGTGCAGGTGCGTCAGCGTGTGGACCACAAGCGCACGTTCTTCTTCCTCGAGCAGCTCATTCTGAAGCACCGCGCTCACGAGAAAACCACGAACATCGAATCCCACCCGGACGGTGTCGACTTTTTCTTCTCGGAGCGCAACCACGCGCTTCGCTTCGTGGATTTCTTGCAGGAGTCTGTCCCGATGAAGATGAAGACGGCCAAGAAATTGATTTCCGCTGATAATCACAGCAACACGCACAACTACAAGTTTACGTACGCTGTGGAGATTGCACCCGTGTGTAAGGACGACCTGGTGTTGCTACCAGTGAAGTTGGCGCGTATGCTTGGCAATATGTCGAGCCTTTGCCTCGTGCAGTCCGTCACGTCTTCGATTCACGTTGTTGACCCGTTCACAACGCAAGTCGCTGAGATTGACTCGGAAAAGTACTGGCGGTACCCGTTCCGTGGACTACGATCGATTAAGGCTATGACGGACTTCACCGTCCTGGACTCGAACCCGCTGGCAATCCCTTCAGGTGGCGGCCGTGCGATCCGTGCGAATCGCAAAACCCGCCTAGCGGATATGGAAGTTGTTCGTGACGCGGATTTTGGCGTGAATGACACTCGTCTTCGTACTGTGAGTCACCTCGGCATGATCTTGCACGCGGGTGATTCGGCTCGTGGGTATGATCTTACGTCTGCCGTCTTCAACGACGCTGATCTAGCCCCACTCGTACAGTCCGGGGTGTCTCTTCCTGATGTGGTGCTAGTGAAGAAGATGTTCCCGCGCAGGATCCAGAAGCGTGCGCGCAATTGGAAGCTAAAGAAGATGGAGGGTGTGGAGCAGGCTGGTCCAGTTCGTAAGGCAGATCTTTCCAAGGAGGAGCAGGACTATGAGCAGTTCTTGGAAGACCTTGAGGAAGACAAGGACATGCGTTCTCAGATTGACCTGTACAAGGATGACACCAAGCCGACCAAACCCGCAGAGGATGACGACGCTATGGAGGAGGACGACGTTGGTGCTCCGGCAGTGGAGCTACACGAATTACTCGATGACTTGGCTATGAAGGAGGATGAGCCCTCGCAGATTTTGTCTGAGGCCGAAGCTAACCAGACCTCAGCCTGGGAGCTGGAGGAACTGTAAATCCGCTGGATGCAATCCCACACTCAACAGTAACTAGATTTCCTTTTGATGCCTAACATGGTGCGCTTTTTCTTTCGATTTGATTTTTCTACTTTTGCATGTGTACTACTACCTAGTAGCTTCGTTGCCATAATGGGCAGCTCTCTCCGACGTGTTCATACATGGCAACAACGATGCTTGAAGATGTTTTGTGCAAATTTATTGAGCTATCGCTAGGACGTATCATCGATCACCACACGCCTTAGGTAGCCTCAGGGATCGTCCAGTTGGCCGGCACGGGGCCAATGTCGTTAATGATCTCACGGTGGCAAGACCAGACCAGCTTGATCGCCTCCGGCGTACCGATACCGCCAGCGCACGGGTCACCAGCGGGACCGAACCAGTGGTTCTGGGGTGCGCCCGTCGTTCTGGCGCGGATACCGCTGTAGGTCGTACCGTTCACGGTGGCCGACAGCACCTCGTTCGTGAAGTGCGGGTCGTTGGAGACCACAGCAGCAGTCAGGTGAGCTTCCATGCGCTCCAGAGCGTCAAGCACCAGCGGCAGCTCGTTGTCGTCGTACTCGGTAATCACCTGGAACGGGCCGAAGATTTCCGTCGTCACGAGATCGAAGTTCTCGGGCTTGACAAACTCCTTGAGCGGAACGAAGATAGCGGTAGGCTTAATAGCGCCATACTTTTCCGGGATCGTATGGTTCTCCAGCTCCTCAGCGCCAAACACAACGCGAGCACCAGGAAGCTTCAATAGAGCAGCAGCGTGGTCCAGCATGCGCTTCGTGGTCACCGTCAGCACGGGGCCAATCGTTAGGTCCGACAGCTTTCGTCGCGAAGCGAGCTCAACCAGCTTCTTCTCAAGGCCAGCCTCCGCCCAGTTCTTGTGCATAAAGAGAACTGACTGTGCCGAGCACTTCTGTCCGGAGCAAGCGTACGCATCCTGGGAATAACAAGCAAAACACGGTTAGAATGGATACTCATGGTCAACAAAATGATAATTAAGCAAAACATACCTGGTCAGAAGTCCACGCGACGTAGTCAAAGTCGCTAACATCCGGTCCAAGAACCTTCCAGTCAAATCCAGCATCCTCCAGCTTGATGCGGCCGCTCAGGTCCTTCGCAAGCTTCTCGGCGACAGCTTGGGAGCTGCAAATCATCATCACAGTGCACAAAACATCCGGGTCAGCTACTAAACGTCGGAATAATCTGCCCATACAGTAAACTTACCCAGTGAACAGCGTGTTGCGCGGCTTGATCTGGAGCAGCAAATCATTCATCACCGCACCGTCCGAGTTGATAAAGTCAACATCGGTCAAAGGCATACCGCACTCGTGCAGCAGACGAAGTGTTTCCTGCATCACAATGGACACCTTGGAGTCCACCTTGAGCAGCACCTTGTTGCCCATAAAGAGTGCGCCCATCATCTGGAGCACAGGGATCTCAATGGGGAAGTTGAAAGGCGTGATGAGCGCCACGGGGCCGTACGGCCAGCGGTGGCCATTGCTCGTCTGACCGAGGTGGTCGCCTGGCACACCAAACGATTGCGCCAGGAAGCGCACCTGGTCGCCAGAGAAGTTCTCAAGGAACTTACCAGTAACCTTGACCTCGTTGCGAGCCTGAAAGTAGCTCTTGGGCGACGTACGCTGCACCAATTTGGCAAAGTAGTCGGCCACCTTCTCCTCGCGGAACAGAGAGCCAGCCTTAGCACAGATCTCACCGTACATGACATAGCGCTCCACATTCTTTAGCGGGTTGTGCAGTCCGTGCTTGGGGCAGCTGGTCATGCTCTCCACAAAAGGCGCGAGCTCGTCCTTCTGCGTGAGTGGCATCGTCATGAAGGCCTCACCGTTCAGCGGGTCCAGGATGGTCTCCGTCTTGGCGGTTTTGGTCCACTTGCCATTCACCAGGTTGAAGCCGTCGGTGGGGTTGGCACCGCTGAAGTCCGGGTCGACGGTGGCGAAGGACGGCAGCGACGACATGGCGCGCGAGGCGCTCAGGGCACGACGCGAGACGAGCGTAGAAGCCGCGCGCAGAGAACTGGAGCGCAGCATCTCAAGTATCTTCTGTCTGACGAGGCTTGAGACAAATTCCGATATGAGCCGCTGCAGTGAGAGCCGCTGGATGCCAGCAGTGCAAAACTTCGACGACGTCACTGTCATTGTTGTGAGGTCAAAGTTTGAACCAAATTAATATAAAGATGAAATAAATTTATAAAGTAGATAATTAGTTGTTTTGGGGAAATAATCTTCTTTGAAGTGAAATCTATTAAAACGATACATTTAATTCTACAGGTTGTTTAGACGTGGCCCACACACTTCGTGTGCTCCACACCATGTTTAGACGGCAACTTCAACAGAAAAAGGTCTACTGTTATGCCCGAATGGCGAGCGCGCTGTACGCTGCGATAAGGGGAGACGGCATACCAGCCAGCAACTTGCTGCTATTACATGTCTGAAGGTAGACGGACTGTGCTGCGTCGGCTGTTTCTGTTCCTGGCGGTTCTTAGGGCTCTGGTGGTGGCTGTCGGTGTTGGTGTTGAAGTTGCTTCGATGGGCAGTGTCGTTGATAAATAGTATGTGTGGTGCGAATGCATACGTGGCGGTCCTCTGTCTCCAGCTTGCTTTAGTGCGTGCATGCTTAACCTGGGGGCCTTTTGTACCTGTGAGTGTTGTACTTGTCGAGGACACGCGTAATACTTGCGAGGAGGCTCATGAGCTACGAGATCTCTGCGATGGCAGCAAGAACGTGAGCGGGAAGCCCCACGACGGCGCAACGGCGGCCGACGGCACCTCGCCGCACTAGCTCCTTCCTACTTTCCTCGTCCACCTGACTGCTGTTATCGTATTTGCTGCAGTCGACTCGGCTGTCGGGGGTTGGCACGTCGTGGACCTGTACTGGTAGCTTAGTATGTAGCTGGAATTTGGACTCGCATTGACTTCGGTGGTGATCATGGCTGCTTGAACTGCTCTTGAGGCGGATAATTACGAACTGATGCAGTGTTTCGGAGGGTCGGTGGCTTTGGACAGCCTTGTACGGGCGCATCTTTCTGAAGAATGGTTCAATCTAGAGGTGACGAAAGTAGCTGACGAATGTGGAGGCAACGTTCGACAGTCCGTGCGACTTGAGGTGTAGATCTACGCGTCGTTCATGCGGCGTTGACGAAGTGGCAATTGCCGCTGTGGCAACGATACGAATGCGTCTTAGCACAACTTGAATTCTGCCAAAAGTGGACGGAAAGCAGTGCAGGTACTTGTAGACGAAGACTTTCCGTCGGAACCAATAATGGTTCGTCATGATTCATCATGACTCATTGGAGCTTTCACCGAAATAGTAATGAATACAAATACGATTCCAACCACGTTCTAGTACCTACTGGTACTACCAGTCCGATAGCCGTCGTGACTTGCTTCAATCGGTCGAGGTGAGCGGTACGCCAGCAAACGTAGTATTGGCAGCAGCAGCCTTTTTGATGTCTCGGTGGTGGCGCCGCGAGCGCATGGGTGCACCAGCAGTGTAACGACATTCCGCTATGTTGCCACCCAAGAAGGCCGGCTCTGACGTCAGTGGCCAAGCAGTAGCACTGGAAGCAACGTGCAGTTGCCAACTGCCGTGGACGCAGCTTGCAGGCCTCAAAGGTGACTTGGTCATAAAGCTTGGTGAGCATTAGTCGCGAGTCGCGACTGTTTCGCACGTACGCGCCCGCTTGCCACTGAAGAGGCGCCACGCCGGAATCTGGTCACCATGCGCATGCCTGTCTTCCACGCATGTTTTGCTACACCAGCGGTTGGACCAGCCAAGCATTGCACGCCATCGCCGATGTTAAACGGCTAGTGCAGCGCGTAAGTTGCGTGGACAGCGACCAGAGCGCGGTCTGCCCCGATCGTTTCTCGGTTGAGCGCGCCAGAATGTCCCAAACACGTTCCGACTTGCGTACGAGAGCTCGAACAGTCCGAGTCGGACTACGACTTGGAGCACGAAGGTATCCGTCAACAGCTCTGCCGCACACACGCGATCTTATCCATGTAACGGTGGACAACTCTTGCTTCAATGTAGTCTGTACCTGGTCCAGGAGGCTCCAGAGTCTGGAGTCCAGACACTGCCAGTGCCAGTGGCACCGGTGCCGTGCGCTTCTACTCCATTCCTCTAATTGCTGACAACACGGCAGTACCAAGCGTTTCCCGGGACTCACGATCGTACTGGTCTGGCTTGCCATCATTCGAACAACAGCCAGCAACGCCCCGAAGGTCTCAGCGTTCTTGAAACCACAGACAAAAGCGACTTAGCGCAACAACGAACCATTAGTGCTTTCGCGACCGCACGAACAAGCCAGCTACCGCCCGTGGGCAGATCACTTCTCGTTTACCCGCCTCAAGAGCATTATCCTTGTAGTCATGATCACCATCGAAGTCGGCCCGTGCCAGCCCAATATGCTGCATACCAAGCTACCGGTACAACATGTTCCAACCACTCCAACCACCCCAAACTTGACAAGCTACAACAGCCACCAAGTGGATGAAAAGAACAGGAAGGAGCTGGTGCGGCGAGGTGCCGTCGGCCGCCGCTGTGCCATCGTGGGGCTGCCTGCTGATGTCCTTGCTGCCCTCGCAGAGATCTCGGAGATCAAATGGTGAGCTGACAGCAGTAACGTTGACAAACAGCACTTGCAGACACAAAAGGCCTCTGACACAGGCAGAAACCTTCTCGACCGCTTGTATACACTCGCGCGCAGCTATTTATCTCCACAACGACAACACCATTATTCGCCGCCAACGAAGCCATTTCAACAACAACCAGATCCGTCCAAGGAAGACGCTGCTCAAGTTGAAGTTAACATGGTGTGTGCACCACGTCAAATCAACCTCTGTAACGACATATTGAAGTTAACATGGTGTGTGCACCACGTCAAATCAACCTATATAACGCTTTACTCGCTGGCACGACAAAACAGACTAAACTATAGACTACTTTATATTATTCTGAAACATGATATTATCATTATTTTGATGAATGAATGTAATTTAGTGTTGACAAACACTCATGGAGCACTTCAACGACAAGCACTCTCTGATGTATCTATCGTAGTAAATCTAACTGGAATGGACATTACGTCGCTGCTAATGCAAGCATATATGTACAAGACCTGTTTGTGCGGCTATGGCGGTCGAATCCAGCGCTTCTTGCTGTTTCTTGTCCCACATGAGCGAGCTGCGAGGGTCAGTGCGCGCCGTCCGGCGTTTGTGAAGTGCACGCAAGTCATTGGTATCCCCGCTCAGCACTACTACGAGGCACGAATTTTCAGGCAAGCTGGTCTTGATCTTCTGCATGTACGCCACGATCTCTGAACGTTTGGCTCCACGAATACGTGCCCAGGTTAGATGCGGCGGAAACCCTGTCGTCAGTTGATGAACGACTGTTTGAACGACTTCAGCTGGTTCTTCGCGGGGAATGATGCAAGCCACACCGCCACTCAGCGACCGGCAGGCGCGCTGTGAGTCAACAATTAGCACCGATTTCTTGGCTCGAGCCATTTCGTTCACCACTTTCTTCTGCTTGTACTCGTGCTCAATGCTGGGAAACGTTGGTCCGTGCTTGATCTTGAGCTGAGCTAGCTGCAGTGTAGCTACAGCATCTTCCACACTACAATGGCCATCAGTGCCCGTCTGGATTGCACGATTCAGAAATTGGCTCGTTAAAAATCGCAATGCAGAGCGGAAAGGAGGTCCTTTGGGGTGCGGATACATGCACACGGTATCGATTACCCGCCGGTGTAGCACCCGGAGCGCTTGGAGATCATTTTCAATTGAGTGGCCAACCAAAATTGCTTCTGCTGGGACAAGGGCCAGAAATTTGTCTTGGATATCGGCCAGGCGCATGGTCGTGGCCTCCATAATTTCGCACGTAATACCTGAGTACTGCGTGCAGTAATCCACGATGGGGTTCTTTGGGCGCACGTACTCATCCAGCAGAATTTTCTCACTTGCGTCAACCAGTGTGAGGCGCGTGAGCTCCACGCCTTTTGTGGTACGGCACATTTCGCAGTCAATGGCAAGCAAAAGCTGCTCGGATGACCGCGTCTCTCCGGCTGGCAACGGCTTTGTCGATACATAATCCACTGCAGCCTTTGCATCTTCAAATGGGATTGATGGCAGATGCACCTTCAGCTCTTCCGGTGACAACACGTAGAACTCAGCACTTGGCTTGGATGTTTCTGTTATCATCAACAAAACACACAGAAGCGTCAGTATTTAATCCACCTATCACCGTATTGCAGTTAGCGCACCTCCGGAGCTCTTCTTAAACTTCTTAATCTTCTTCTTGATTGCTTTCTTTGCGGCATGTTTCTCCTTTTCAATGTCGCGCTTGGACACAGGAATCTTTAGCAAAGTGGCATCGCATCGTGGAATACTGTCGCCATCGGACAATCGACTGAGGAACTGATAGTCACATTCTAAACCTTCCAGCAAAGGAACCTCCTTGACACTAACAGCAGCAGCAGTAGTTTCGTTATTAGCTGCTGCTCCCTCACTTTCAGCTGAAGTCGTCTCTTGCTGTTCCTGTGGTCGAAAATCCTCCACTTCCTCGCAGACGAACAGCACTGTGTACTTCAAATCCGTCTGGATGCTTCCTAGTAAATGGTCCATCAATGCATCACGAATTTCCTATGACAACAACTCCATCATCAGTCCAAATGCTACATGAGCCCGACAAGATGCAGCTAATACGCACTGTGAGAGGAATAGTCTTGTCTTTCCTGGCCACCAGCTCATCAAGACTATTGCGGAGTAAACTGTCGGCCACTTCTTCAATACTACGCTTGCTTCCACGCGACGTAGCAGCAGAATCTTCAGCCGACGACGTCGACGCTGTTCCAGCCATTCCCTATGCGAATGTGCTTACTTTATTGCTCTAAATGCGCTTTGATTGGCTGAAATTAATATAATCCTGAAAACCATACAAAAAATCTGTCATAACTGGAAGTGACGAATACATTTGAGGTCGAGTCCACGCAATGGGGGAGTGCATGAGGCGTCCACTGCAGCGTTCAAGTGAGGGCTTGGAGCTTATCCTTTCTTTCATCTAAGCATTGCAGAGGGGTGAGAGATGTATGGAACTGTGCAGCGCTTTGCAGTGTCGGAGGCGGTGAAGTTTCGGTTGCCGGTTGGTTTTGGCGAGCCAAGTGTGTGGGGTGTTGGTGCCTCAACGTCCCTCGGAATCTTGATGGGGAGTTTCAAGGCACTACCTTCTCATTGTAAGGGGGGACGTATAGAAACAACACTCGAGTTCGAGTCAGTGGCGTGCTGCTTTGCTTTATGTTGCTGCTCGGACTCGAGAGAGCCTTGCAAGGTCGCGGAGGTGGAGGATTGACCTTCGTGCTCAAAGGGGGTTCATACAGATAGCAGTCTCTCAGCCTCCATGCCTATCATGAAGGAAGAGAGAGGGTCTTTTTGACAGAGGACCTGGTTGTTATCACTGCATATTTTTTCATTCGTGTGCCAGCATCCCCGCAACCTGCTCTTCAGAGCACCACGCCATAGTCTTTCGTCGCAATGTTACTGAACAGCATTCCACCGTCAGCCTCACTAGTCCGGCGTTTCCTCGCGTGGCATGAGCTACCTAGAATCTTTAGTAATCCGATCCAGTATTACTACTACCTACTAGTAATAATTTGCAGCTCTTTCCTATTTTTATCCAATCACACCGTCACGTTAGCCATCTAGCAATAAGTCTGACAACCATGCGCTTCCGCGGGACGTTGGCCAAGGACGCGCTGGCTGTGCTGCTGGACGTGGCACAATCCTTCGCCCGCTTGGGCTCTCAGAGCAGTGCAAAGACCATCTGCGTGTTCACATTAACCCCTGAGACAATCTCCATCGCATTGAAAAGCGGCGGCGCCGAAGAGCTTCAGAGCTTCGCCCGCCTGCAGACTGCGCGGCTTTTCCACGACGTCGTAGTGCAGTCCCGAGCCGAGAACCACATCGGATTCCAGTGTGATATACGCCATTTTCAGCAAGCGCTAGCTTCGGGAAAAGATGCCAGCGCCGTCATGTTGCGGCTGCTTAAACGCGACGGCAGCAACTTCCTGTGCCTGAGGACCAGAGCTGTGGACATCGACATCGTGCAGAGCATCCCCATCGAGGTGTTGGCCATGACTACTGTAGAGCACTACAGAGAGCCCAGTGTTCCGGCCCCGCAGATTGCAATTGAAATGCCACCACTACGCGCGCTTCGCAGTATCGTGGACAGACTCAAGATCATGCACAAGACAATGACAGTGGAAGCCAGCAAAACCGGCACACTTATTCTACGCATTGACACTCTCCCGCTTACATTGCAGACTTTGTTCGCACACTTGAGATATCGAGATGATTTAATTGATGAGGAGGATGAGGACGAGGAAGATGAGGAGAGACGGAGACAACAGCTTTCGTCAAGTGTGACAGTTGATAGTAAAGTGCTGAGTAAAGCCATTCTGGTAGACGGCCAGTCGACGGACTCTGTGCTGTGTTGCATTACCGAAAACAGGGCGATGGTGCTGCACTCTATCCTCGTCGACTCGTTCGGGTCATTCACGTGCTATATACCAGTTCTCACACCCGATCTTTAAGGGAACTACAGTAAAAAAATTTTGATAATAATTCGGCGCTGCAAAGGTGTATATAGTAGTGACAAGGTGCGATGATGATAATGCCGATGTAGCTTGTTGAAACTTTCTTGGTGGAAATATTACTCAAAAAACGTTGTAACCCATTAGCGACTAGCTCGGAATTTCCTAGCAGCGACAAATATGATGGCTAGCCATGAAGCACACACCGCACCAATACACGTATACGCTGCGGTTGAAGCAATACCCTGAGGAGATGATACTGAGGTTTCTACTGATGAAGATGATGCTGAAGCTGGACCACTTGCTCCTGGATCGTCTTTTACTGGATTGTTGGAGCTACTGCCTGATGAATCCGAGGTGATAGTCGAAGACGACAAACTATTGCTGGATGTTTGAGGAAATCCCAGTGAACTGGAAGGATCGAGAGAAGTCGATGAAGTTTCGTTTTGTCGTAGTAAAAACTCAAGGTGCGGTTGCACGAATGATCCCAACACACCTCGATTTGCTACGGTGTCATTGTACGACGAGTACGTCGTGGTTGTGGTGTCCTCAATCGGGTCATCACCTATTGCGTTCGTATGAATCCCCATAACATACGTCTCAAGATCTGTGGAGCGTATTAACATCGGGGATCCTGCCGAACGCTTCGCTGACACATCGCAATCATGATGCAACATGTAATCTGGACCGCCAAATTCACTTGGGAAATGGATCTTGCACATTTGATAACATTCACCAGCTTCTTCAGTGCTCCCGTAGTCGACAAGTTGCACCGTCATGGGTTTATCTTGTGCAAATGAGTTGGCTGTAGGGAGACGCAACACGCCGTTCGCCGTCCCAAAATCTTCATCTAACTCGACCAACACGTACGTGTTCTGGGTCCATTTAGTCCAAAAATCTGACTGCTTGTGTACTCGAACGACCGACGCCGTTTGAACCTCAGTGGTTTCAGATAATGTGAAGACGGAGGAATCTTCGGAGTCGTCACGTAGCTCTCCGTTCAAGTCGAGGACACACTCTGCTGCCGTCAGGATAATATTCGCAGCCACTAGCGTACCGGTACATACAACATCAGTACCCCACTGCAACACCCCGACAGTGTTATATGGGTATGCATTTGGATTGGATATCTGTTGCCTGCCATCTTTGCCAAAGATACTGAGCTCCCTCTCCTCCTGTTGCACTGCCATTGGTTTCGACAACCCGTCGACACTTTTAACCGGCAATTGACGGAGAGACTTTGTCAATGTCGAAACCTCTTCGTTATTCGCGCGCACCGTAGCACACGAAAGAATGCACCACAAGAGTTGGATCGAGAACACGCATCGAGTTTGCCGTCGGAGAAAGCGTGAGAGCATAATACCAAGTGAGACCTTTAGCGTGGAAACCACGTTGTGGCTGCCCCATCAGGTCGTGAGCTGTCCCAGGCATCTCTCACGAAGCAACAATAGGCCATCGGGACGTGAATAGCCCAACAGTGGCAAGCGCCGCCGGTGGTTCGTTGCGTCAAGTTTCTTCTGTATTTTTGCAATTGTTTCTCGAGCGTTCCAGTGCCAGCTACTTCGTCGCATGGTCGCTCAATGTAGTTGCTACACAGATCTGAATTCATCTCAGTGCAGCGGTTTATTGCCCATGGGAAGCAGTAGTAAGTCGCTTTTTGGATTGTTGTCACCAACTTCAACTAGACAACTTCAACTTGTAGTATACTTAAAACAAGACAAAAGAGTGTTATCGAGGAGACTTGTTGTCAATTTACTTGTGTGCAAACATATCTCGGAATATGGCCTCGTACACTTTGATGCCGTGGAGGAAGGTGTCCTTGTGTAAGTACTCGTTGTGTTCGTGCAGTAGAATCTCTGTCTTCTTCATTGGTGAGAATCCGATCGCTTGGACGCCAGCTTTGCGGAGGTATCGACTGTCGGTAGCAGCAGGGAAGATTTCAGTCTCCAGTTTCTCTCCGATGCGAGCGCAGGACTTCTGGAATAGATCCCACCATTCATTCTCATCATCCAGCGACGTCACGTAGTGTTGGTGCATGGGCTTCGTCCACGGCGCAAACTCCCAGGAAACGCCCTCTGCAGCACACCACACGTCCAGCTTCTTTCCCATGGCGCTGATGTCCATTCCAGGAGAAATCCGAATATCAAAGCCAGCAATTGCCTCTGTTGGGATCACATTGAGAGCGTGGGTCTTGCCGCCATCTTGAGAAACGCCACTCTGTAGTGCTGTGATGTTGATGCTCGTTACGTCTCCAAGCTTCTTCTTCTTCATATCTCCATGTTTGCAACCGGAATCAGCCCCTAGCAGTCGTTCCTGCTCTTCTCTGAACGCTAGAGCCTTGTTGCAGATGTCGATGATCTTCGAAGTAGCAGTATTCTTGATAAATCGACTGCCATGCCCTGTAGGCCCTTCAGCTTTCACGTACAAACCCACCACTGCGCTCGTTCGCCGTAAAACACCGTGTAAGCATCATCAGGGTTTGCTAGACCCTCGTCAAATGCAAACGCGACAGGTTGAAGAGCACTGAACTGCTCCGTCTCAATGAACGCCCCCATACCTTGTGCGCCACCAGGTTCTTCGGTGGCACAAAGAGCAAGTGAATGTTGCGCTGGGGTGTGAAACCAGAGGTCTTGAGAGCATGAACTGCCTCCACGTACTGAATGCAGACGCTCTTCATGTCCTGCGTTCCACGACCATAAATCCGGCCATTGTCCAGAACTTTTGCCTACACCAGGTACATTTAGCTTCACTTATTGTATCAACGATCAAAAACCACCTCGTTCTCACCTCGAACGGGTCATGACTCCAGTGTTCAGCTAGTGCTGGGACAACGTCGTAGTGGGAGTTCAGGATGATGCCGGGGAGTGTCGGGTCTTCTCCTTTCCAAGTGGCCTGCTCGGCATTGATGTGTATTAGAGCGACGTACCAGCACTGAACCTCAATATGAACTACACACCAACACTATAGGTTTGTTCTCTACGGGAGAAAACACTTGAACCGACAGCTCCACTACAGATATCAACACAGTACGAATGACTAAGCACGTATTCTTCTTCAGAGACTTTACAGCTCAATTACACTCTTCCAGGTATTCACGCAGCCATTCCGCACACTTTGCATCAACCACACAGTTAATTAAACGTTTGTTGTACTGAAGAAGGGGGTTTCTGCTCGTACCTCCTGGTAGCTACCGTTGGGACCCTCAGAGCTAACAGTGCGGAAGCGAAGAAACTCGACGAATCGATCCACCGGATCCTTCCACTCCATTTTCAGCAGGGGGGGGGGGGGGGTTCTTCCGAAATGATGCACACCAAGGATCCATCCATACCACGCGCCCGGCTTTGACAATAGCTTTATGATGTGTGTTCTACTTGACACTACCATGTACTGTAGTTCCTATGTCTGCATGCTTTTCAGTTGGCATAGGTGAACATGCGGCGGAAGAGTATCTCGTACACGTCGATGCCGCGCAGGAACGTGTCCTTATGGAGTCGCTCATTGTGCTCGTGCAGTAGAATCTCCGTCTTGTTCATTGGAGAGAACCCCAGTGCTGGGATGCCAAGTTGGCGAAGGAATCGACTGTCCGTCGCTGCTGGGAACACTTCAGTCTCAACAGGAACTCCCACCTCCTACAGGAAAACAACAGTAAGTGACCATCTCTGCAAACGTATTGTAACAGTGTCTCAATACAAACGCACCTCACAGCCCTCCTTGAACAGCTTCCACCACACGTTGCTGTCGTCTACCGACGTCGTGTAGTGCTCATGCAGTGGATTCTTCCACCACGACACAAATTCCCACGAAAGCCCTTCCGCAGCGCACCACTCGTCCAACATCGCCTTGAACTTCTTAAGGTCCATGTCGGGCGAGATGCGGACGTCAAATCCAGCCACAGCTTCAGTTGGAATCACATTGAGAGCGTGAGTCTTGCCTCCATCTTGGGATACTCCACTCTGCAGCATGTTTAAGTTCACAGTGTAATTTTGTTAATTGTTGTACTGAAGAAGGGGGTTTCTGCTCGTACCTCCTGGCTGTGGGAGCACCGCAAGTTGTAGGTTGTTGAATTGTGGGAGTACCTACTTTTAATGGACGCCTCTAGGATACATCACAGAACGCCAGCGCTCGTACCGAATGAAAAGAATGTCGACAACCTGCCCGAGGCTTGCAGAGAAGCAAAGCTGGGGTCGTAGTCTACTACGACCCCTAGTAGACTACGACCCCAGATTTCGACCCCTAGTAGACTACGACCCCAGATTTGCTTCTCTGCAAGCCTCGGGCAGGTTGTCGACATTCTTTTCATTCGGCAATTTGCCATGTCTGGGAAATTGCGCCTCCCGCCGGACAAGCGAACTTACGAAGACAACATCGTCCCTGAGACGCCTCCATCGCCGTCACCACCTCCCAAGAGAGCCAAGCGACAGGATGTCAAGGACCGAATCGCTATGAACAAGACTTTGGACTTCTTTGTGATGAAGAAGACGCTCAGGGCCTTCAGCAAGCCCGAGGCGAGAGGACTCGCTTGGGACGAGTGCATCCAAGAGGTCAACTACGCGGTCGCTGAAGCCTACTTGCTGGCGAACTACTACGCGCTGACGCAGCTCAGCGCAGGGAGGCCTCTCTGTGTAATTGACAACGATTTCTATCAACTGTGTCTGAGTCTGGTTACGAGCACACCGCGTCGAGCGAAATACGACACGTTCCTGTCAACGCAAGCGGCAAAGGACAGGAGGCATCGTTGGATCGATGGTGGCAAGATCGGCACGCTGAAGGACTTCCCTGTCACCGTGGTGGAGTTCTCTGAGAGTGGCTATCAAGAGTGGTTGACAACTCAGAAGGTGAAGAACGCGGACCTGGAGAACGCAAACGACTCTTTCCAGAGGATGTGAGGTGAACATGCTCAAGCCAATACGGTGCACCTAAACAGTGGCTGGTTCCAAGCTGCAGCAAGGCAGATGGCAACGAATGCCAAGAACACAGTTGTACGGAATTTTGCCAAGCGACTGCGCACGTACGTCATCGATCACTACGAGCTCTCTCGGAAGGATGCGCATGAAGTTCTTAACAAGGTATTTGCTGTTGAGGAATTCGACCCAACGTACGTACGCGTGATTGATCCTATCATCGCAGAACTACGAGGAAAGATCCCGCGGGTGGCGAACGGCAAGATCAGCTGGACGCCACACGACTTACTGCCGATGTTTCACGAGTTCCTGTCGGACATCGAAAAGTACAACACCGACAACAAAGATAAGCCGAAGTTCGTGGAGAAGCGGGTGTTCTCCCTCCTTCCGACCAAGCAGGGCTTTGAAGCCAACTATTGCAAGGTGGACTCGACGGGCCTGCGGTCGCTGCTCAAGCGAAGTCCGGGCGTCAGTCGGGATCTCTGGGTCGCCCATGACGGCGCTAGGTGGACGCTGGAAGAGGGCTTAAAGAGAGATGCGCCTTGGATCGCGATGGCCGGCCACTGGTGGCGTCGACTCTTCCGCGTAGACGAGATGGAAAAGGCTGGAGTCCGCAGTTTCCACCGCGAAATTACAACGGACGGCTACGGCGTCGGAGTCCACATGAACCGGCCAACGCGTGGTAAAGGAAAGAAGAAGAAAGGCAAGGACGGAAAGACCGAGAAGTCGAAGGACAAGAACGTGTCCGACGTACTGGGCTTGTCTCTCGCGAAGTCTCCAAAGGGGAGAGCGGAGGAGTACGATGAGGTGTGGGGGATTGACCCTGGCCGCACAGATTTCATCACGGCCGTCAACCAAGAGGGGAAGGCAGTCCGCTTCCGCACGTCCGACTTCTACCGTGCTAGCAGGTACTCCAGGTCGAACCGCAAGTCGCGACACCACATTGACAAGTCGCCTGAAATCCGGGGACTACTGAAGAGTACCCCCACAAAGAAAACCTCATCCATCGAGATTTTCTCCAAGGCAATTGAGTTCTGGTTCGAGCACGGAAAGGAACTTCTTTCGTTCTTCATGGACGTATTCTTTCGCAAACTGAAGTTCCGTCGCTACACACTCCGAACCGCGCAGTTGGACCGAGCCTGCTTCGAGCTGGCGGGAGCGCGAGGAACCAAGACAGTGGTTGGCTTCGGCGACAGTGGAATGGCGGGTGAGGGCTTGATCAAACGTAGTGTCGCTGGACCAGTGAAGGCGTTTGCTCGCAAGCTCTCACGCTACTGTGAGGTCGTGGTCGTGGATGAGTTTCGGACGAGCAAGAAGCACTTCGATTGTCAGACTCCGGAGAATCTCGAGAATCAGAGGGTCACGCGCATGTGTCGAGACGGCGTCGTTCGCAAGGTTCCCGTTCACAAGGTGCTGCACTGCCTGCGCAAGCATGGCGGGTGCGGGAAATCAGTGGACCGAGACGTCAACGCGGCCAAGAACATCCTCAGCATACTGCAGAATCACCTCGCGGGCATTTCCGAGCGACCTCTCCGTCTTCGGCACTAGCCTTCCAAGACAATAGCCAATCTTCAGCCCATCCATCCGCTGGGTGGTCTCACTCGCGTGAGAACGACTCCTCCATTGAAAAAGGAGGAGCGATGTTGACCGCCGGTTCCTCTCAGACCAAAAAAGAGGAAATCGGCATTACGAGGACTAGGACACTTCATCACAGGAGACGGACGTTCAAACGATCTATAACTTTGGAGGAGAGTTTGTAGTTCCCTTAAGTTCACAGTGGTCACATCTCCAAGGTTTCGCTTCTTGATGTCGCCATGTTTGCAACCAGAGTCAACACTTAGCAAGGCTTCCTGTTCGGCTCGGAAGGTTAAGGCCTGCAGCACACGTATACTTAGTCTCGCTAGTATCCACTGATCAAAGCCAAACTGACCTTGTTGCACACGTCGATGATCTTGGTCGTCGCTGTGTTTTTAATGAACCGACTTCCATGCCCCGTAGGCCCCGTAGCTTTCACGTAGAACCACCAGGGCACGCGTTCACCGTAGAACACCGTAAACGCATCATTCGGGTTGGCAAGTCCTTCATCAAAGGCAAAAGCTACTGGCTGAATGGACTTGTACTGTTCACTCACTAAGAATGCCTCCATGCCGTCCACACCGCCAATCTCTTCATCAGGAACGAACAAGAGATGGATGTTCCTACTTGGTACGAACCCCTCCGCTCTAAGTCGAGACACTGCTTCCACATACTGCACACCAACACTTTTCATGTCCTGCGTTCCACGACCATAAATGTAGCCATCTTCCAACACCGTCGGCTACAACACCAAGCACAATAAACAACGACCCACACATGAAGAATAACAGCAAAAACGTACATTGAATGGGTCGTGATCCCAATGCTGACGAACCACAGGAACCACATCGTAGTGCGAATTGAGCACGATGGACGGGAGCGAAGGATCTTTCCCTTCCCACGTCGCCTGCAGTCACAATCAGTTCCAGTGTCCAAGACATTCCAAGTAACAATTCAAGACAAACCAGGACGATCGGCTTGTTGTCTGCAGGTGAGAACACTTGCACCTTTAAACCAACTACATCAACCAGTAGTTAGTCAACAGAATAAACCGTATCACCACTGTATATTCACACACACCTTCCTCCAAATACCCTTTCAACCACACTGCACACTCCTTATAAACCCCTTTAGGGCCATCACCACTAACCGATGGAATACGAATGTACTCAAGCAGTCGCTGCACAGCGGACGTTGGTGTTGCCATCGTCCGAAAAGCTCAAAATTTGAGACTACGGCAAACAAAATGATACTAATGCACCTTTTAGAGTTTTCGAGATAATCGCGTTTGAAGTTGACCAATCAAAAATCGTACCTAACCGGACATCAAAAATTTGAAACCGAAAATCACTGGGAAATGGCTTAAAAGTACTCTTATTCACCTGCTGTTCACACGTTCTTTCCATCAATATACAAAACATTAAAAACGGAGCAATATTGACTCGACAACTCACCTAAACATGTCGAGTTTTTGGGGCCTTGAAAATGGAGACATATTTTTTAGATGAACACTACTGATCGGCTATTGAATATCTCGAGACGTACTAGGGCTTAAAATAAGCACAAGACGCGGCTCTATCGAGTAGTGTGCTTAAATCGCGATTCGTACTTAGGTTCATTAGTATCATTTGGTCCGCCGCAGTCTCAAATGAGACTTTGGGCATTGATGTGCAAACTAAAGTTGCATCTTGACCAGTAAAGTTGCCTCAATTGCACACGTCACATGGCGGCCCGCAAGACCATCCGCAGCTTCGTACAGCACGAGATCGCCAAGCGCAAAGGCTCACGCTTCATCTCCGCTGCATGGCCGTTACCAGGAGGAGAAGCAGCCTCGGAGCTGGTAAAGCAGTACATTGAGACGCAGCGGAACAAGTTCCCGGCCGCAAACCACCACTGCTACGCCTACACGACTATGGACGGCCGGGAGCTTTGTTCGGACGATGGAGAGCCTCATGGTACTGCTGGAAGACCCATTTTGGCCTCATTACAACGCGCACAGTTGGTGGACGTTTGTGTGGTGGTGACGCGCATCTTCGGTGGCGTAAAACTCGGACCTGGAGGTCTCATTCGAGCGTACGGAGCGGCGGCACAAGAGGTGATTGAGCACGCAGAGACCGTCGATAAAGTACCGACCACGTTACTGCAGGTTAAGACGAGCTTCTCGTACGTTGACGTGGTTAAACGCGCTTGTGATCACTTCTCGGCGGAGCTGGTGACACAGGAATTTGCTCAAGACGCAACGTTCACAGTTAGTGTTCCTGTCTTGAAAAGGGACGAGTTCATCGGGTTTGTAAAGACTAAATCCTCTGGACAAGTGGAGGTGGAAGAGCTGGAAAATATAACGACAAACTGATGCATTGAGAATGCGCAGAGGTGTCTACATGTACACCAAGGAAGATACGAACCTGTGTCATCGCACTTCGGAGTAGTTCTCCGTGAGCCACTGCATGACTTCCACTTGATGATTCTTGGCAGCAATTGCTCTCCCAGAAGCAACGGAATAACGCTCCAACTGCTTAGTATGTAGCAAGAACTTGAGCATCTCGAAGTCTCCGGTTGCAAAAGACTCCATCATCGCGTATGGTGGGATCTTCCAGGCGTAAACTTCATATAGCCACTTGGTGACTTTCACGTGGCAGTTGACGGCCGCGCCAATCATCGCCACTGGTGAGCATTGTCGATCTGAATTTTCGTGCAGCCATTGAACGATTGCCAAATGACCATTAGTTGCTGCAGTGTCAAGAGCTTGGGAACAGCACGCATCCGCAGACGAAGCCAGCAGACATTTAACCACCTCGAGATAACCCCGTTCAGCAGCAAGATTCATCGCCTCCGATACAACCCCTTCGTTTCTGTGCGCTAGCAGCCACCGAACCATCGATAGATTCCCATTGCCTACAGAGGCTTTGAGAGCATAACTCGTGCAGCCTTCATCTCGGTTCATGTGCAGGAATTTCACCATGTCTAAATGTCCATTGGCTGCAGCCTGATCCATCGCCAAGACTGTGCAGCTCTGTCCTTGGTAATGCAGCCACTTCACGACTTCAATGTGGCCTGCTTTAGCCGCCCAGTCCATCGCCAGCTTTATGCAGTCTCCATCTCGTAGTTTGTAGAGCCACCGCAACACATCCAAGTGGCCTTTGTAAGCGGCGAGGCATATCGCTGAGGTTGTACACCCAGCCGTTTCGTTCACATGCAGCCACTGCAACACCTCCAGGTACCCCATCATAGCTGCACAGTTCATTGCGTTCTCCGTGCATCCTTCACGTCGATTTGAATGGAGCCATTCAAGTACATTTAGATGACCAGATCTGGCCGCGAGATCCATTGCACCAGTCGTGCAGCCAACCTTCTCGTTCTCATGCAGCCACTGTACAACCTCCAGATGCCCTTCACCTGCTGCACGATCCATTGCATCCGTCGAAAACTGCCACGAATGCTTCACTTTGTTCTCGTGCAACCACTTTACCAAGTCTAAGTGGCCGAACTCTGCAGCCAAGTCCGGAGCTGAGCTCTGTCCAGTCAGCAGCTTGTGCTTCAGTAGAAACTGCATCAGCTCCAGATCTCCACGTATTGCCACTTCATCTGTTACGTTCTCATTGCACCTGTATTTACCCTGCTCCACCACCCACTTCACCACTTCCAAGTGTCCTTGTTTCGCTGGGATACTGACGTCAAAAGTGGCATTTGGAAAGGTTTTAACCAGCCACTGCACAGTATTTAACTCCCCATGCGAACACTCGAACGCCTTGTACGCTGCTGCATACGAATTGACGCTCAAAAGGTGCTTCTTCTCCTCGTAAATCCATTGGAGCATCTCCAAATTTCCGCTTTTCCCCACTAAAAACGCCGTCGTGCCATTCAGAGCTGCCGGATGCCTATTATACACTCGCTTGACCATCCAGAGTTGTCCGATAGTTGCTGCTGCGTTCATTGCCAGCCGGAATTGCTGCAACTTCTCGAATTTGCACAGTGTTTTATCATTTTCTAGCGACTTCAAGACGCGAGTAAAAAGTCGAATATTGTTGTATTCCACGCATTTGGACAGCGTTAAACGGTCTGAAGGGAAGATTAAGGCGTCAATCCGATACACAACGTGGTCCAGTGCGTAGATCTCAGGCTGAGAGCGACACACGACGCGTATAGAAGTCAACAAGGAGGTGTCGCTAGGGTCCATGTTCATGGTGTTGAATCAGATGGAATTATCAGATCGTTCTAATTGGATAAAACAAAATTTAATTTTATTCTGGGGGGTGTCGTCAACGTCGCAATCCAGGAATAGACCGACGCTGAACATGGCGCAAGATAGTGACCTCGCTTCTGGTGACGCTATTGACGCTCAGACAGTTGACAGCAGCATCGCAAGTGCCAATCTGCACCCTGAGACGCAGACACACACACTCACGTCGGTCACATCGTCTGGAACGTCTTCTGTGTCTCGTAATCATCGTTCGAACATGGGTGTTCCTACGGCCAGATCATTGTCTTCCGACGCGTTACCTCGGCCTCATAGCCACGTACAGCGCTCTACAAGTGACACAGAGGTAGAGGGACCTAGGGGCTATGACCAGGTGCTTCGGGGTTTGGTGGGACGCAGCAACAGCGCGTCATTCGACCATGAACATGTTCCAGAGGACGCAGAGCTGCTACGACAAAGGCTGTTGGCTGCTGCTTTAAGTACTCCAGTTAGTGGAGACGCTGTGAGCTCAAGACTATTGCAGGCTTTGCCACAGTTGTCTATTAACCAGTTTTTACAGGATTTAAACAACCAAACGCCGAACTGGAGAGGCTTCGCAGCCGGGAGACAGGACGTGGAGGAGAATTCAGCACAAGTGGGCGAGACTGGGACTTTGCTGTCTACTCAGGCAGTTGAAAGAGGGTTAGAAGAAGGATCTTCATCCAGAAGCAGACGACGACTGAGCTCAGGGTCGTCGCTTTACTCAATGTCTTCAAGTGGAGAGTTCGAACCAAGTATCAATCACACGTCACAGCCAGGAACTACAGGGAATGGGACAGAGACGGCTGTTCCTGTTCAATCTACTGTCCGTGTGGATAATTCTACTCGAGGGAGAAGGAACTCGGAAGACGAGAGTGATGATCAGACAGCGATGGACGAACTGCAGGCTCTTTTTCGACGGTGCCACAACTCGTTGCCGTTTGTTGCGCTGTTTCTGATCTACTTCGCCTACCAGCACGCGACAGGGATCTTGGTGTTTGCTGTTGGTACAGTAGCGGTGATGGGGTTGGACCAGCGAATGCGAGCGCAAGTTGCGCTGAAGGACAAAGCGAATAGTTGGCATCTTCTGGGGATTGTTGCAATGTGTGCAATTGATATGATTGCGCTTTGCTCAATAGACGGTCAGCCCAATCCGCTACGCCATTTTTCCCAGATTTTCGAGTCGGAAACAACCGACGGGAGCAGCAGTGACAGTGACAGTGGTCATCTTTCGAGTGGTGGAGTCTTTTGGCAGGTGCTCTGGACTGTTCTCGTCAACGGTATGCTCGATATTGTCTATGCTGCGGTTGATACCACGTTCTCATCTAAAAATCTCGTTTGACTGTGCTTGGTCGTACCAGATTTTCTGATTAGGCTCTGGAGTATCGTAGTAAAGGCGTTCGTTGCTGGAGCTAAGTCGGATCGATTCCAATGCAAAAACAAGCACAGAGAGGACATGACAGCAGCTGAGACATCGACCATAACTATAGCGGATGGAGAAGAAGATGATGATGCGACGACGGTAACTCCTCTAACTCAGCAGGCAGTGTCAACGGTTGCCTTCTACCGAAGAAAGGTGTGTACTTCATCGTGCCTAGAAACGTTTACTTCCATTAACCACTGTTTACTGTGATAGCGAAAGCTTTATGGGGTCATTGAGATGTGTTCTATCTTCCTGCGTTCGCTGCTCGCCAGTATCCCATGGTGCAGCTTCTACCAGCTCTGCGCATCCAAGTTCATGGCTGATGTGTTTACGTTCGCTTATCTCTTCATCAAGGTACACAACTTACAAGATCAATCTCCTGCCTTGATGAGGCTAACTGGTTGCCTTGTATGACGAAACAGGGCTTAATTCTCGCGACTCAAGGCCGACGTATCTTTATTCTCACACGCTCCCTCGTTACGCTGGGGCTCGAGTTCGGAGTGTACGTCTCGCACGATGAACTGGTAGAAGCCGGATCTCCGGACTGCTCAATTTGCTATGAAACCATGCGCCAGCCTGTGAAGCTCGCGTGTACGCACATGTTTTGTGAAGAGTGCGTGACAGAATGGTTTGATCACGAGCGTTCCTGCCCGTTGTGTCGAGCCAGCGTGGGAGGCCCGACCGATGAGGAGAACATCAAACCACAGTTTTTGGACGGCCGGACCAGTCTTGTGCCGCAGCTCCTGTAGACAAAGTACGATCCAATTGTGATATTATTCCTCCTTAACATTATGCTGGTTTCAGTTCAACCTGTCTTAGCTTTTGGTTGGTGAGACGCAGTGGATGGTGACGGTTCCAGGCGCAAAGAGCTGACCAAGCGTGAATTGCCGCGATAACGAGCCCTCCAGCACCGCCCACTCGTTTAAATTATCACGGGGAGAGTCCATCTCCGACTCAAGTGATGAGAAACCTTCATCTCCAGGTGCAGGAGTGGGGGGTCGTGGTGTGAGTTCAATCACCTTAAACTGCATGCAGACCTGGACCTCCACCTGGAAAAGTCCTTTGGAGACGTCGCCTGTCATCCGCATTTGAACGGGACGAGCATCTTGCGAGACTGGGCAGATGGAAACGTGTTCCTGTTGGCAGAAGAAGCTGATGGCGTCGTAGATGTCACCACCACTTTGAGTTCGTGAACTGCCTTGAAGCACGCGCTCAACAAACGCAAGAGCTCGTGCCTCACAGTTGTTGGCGAACCGATGGGCTGGGGACGAAGGTTGGTGTGAAAGGGCCGCTGAAGCTACAGGAACTCTGTTATGGGAAGTGGCTTCGTGCTCGAACGCCAGAACTTTGTTGACCATGTACTTGACCACCTCGGACACACTGTCGGACTCGAGGTTGTCGCCTTCGAATGGGTTGCCGGTGCTGAAGAGATGTCCATCCAAAAGAACTTTGTCTCGATCCAAGTCTTTAACGATCTGAATCATGCTCAAGTTGACACTGGCACGACGTTGAAGTGCTGGTGGATCTACACAATTGCGGAGCCAACTAAGGGAGATGCAGACTGGGAAATGACGGTGCAGTGTCTCGCGATAGCGTTCTACAGACAAAAGTCAGGCACCTTTCAACGAATTAATGGTGAGATGAAGAAAGCGCGTACCGACTGTCGGAGCCTCTCGAAGAGCGTTTTCAAGCCGATGGAGTTGGAATCTGCATACCCGATCGAGGGCCCACACCCAGTCGTCCACTTCCAAGTCTGCATCAATTGCTCCAGTTTCAGAAGTGGGGACTTCGAAGATGAAGGATTCGTACGGCACAGGAGCTCGAGAAGCAAACAAAACTCTGTCAATTGGCGTTCTGTATGGAACGAGAAGTTGGAAGCGATGGAAGATTTTGGCTCTCCTTGCCATTTCACTATCTTCTTCAGTATTACTGGGGGATTTGGGAACAAGCCTTCGGACTTGACACCCTTGTAGTCGGATAACTCGGGTAGTCGGTTCTTCTTGAAACGCATCAGAGATCATTCCCATTAGAGATGCAGTCGATGGCAGTGAGAACCGGCCTAATGTCGAGTTCGTTGGAGTTGGAGGAGTGGCAAAAGTGCTACCCGTTGGAGTTGTCACTGGTCGGATAGGAGTCATTTCCAGCTTACTCTGATCTTCCGACAAGGAGCACTGCATCAATTGGGCTGTTGGTCTAGCTCCAAAAAGAGCTTTAACTGCCGCTCCACCCCCAATAGTCCCAGCATCACTGGCTGGTGATGCAGCTAATAACACCAAACGCCCAGTCTTCAGGTACTTCGTAGCTTCAACTTTCTCTGCGCTCATGGTCTTGAGGATGGTGCCCAGCTCTGCATACAAGAGATCCATGCCGGCTTCACTGATCTGGTTCTCTCGACCTAAGCGCTGCACTGAAGTCCACAGCTGCCGAACACGCTGTCGAGCTTGTCCGTTCAAGTGCATCAACTGCATCGAAGCGTTTAGAAACGTGACGCTCTCTTCCTGTCGACGTGCATCAAACTCAACTCCATTCTTCTGGTTGTGCTTAATGAATTGATCGCCAACTGTACTCGGGAAAGGAGAGACTGTCGCTCGGATGTTGCTGTCGGAACTCGATCGGATGAAAGTATTCCGCAACACGCAGGAGCCTTTGGGAACATATTCGTTGGATGGGTTCGTGCCTAACGAGCTGACGGTCTCCAATGCACTGACGGTCTCGTTGGCGCCAGGACAAGCAGAGACAGGAAAACACTGCACCATGCCTACTTGGTTCGTGCAGAACACTAAAACGGGTCAGTGTAAACATCCTACTAACCAGGAAGCCGAAGTGGAAATGAACGAGACATTACAAACCTCGCTGGTGTCGGAGATCAGCGTCATAGGCGCTGACGTTCGTTCTGGTAGCTAATCTGTCTCCTGCAAGAATAGGACTGGGCTGGACTGGACTGCACTCCGGTTCGTTGTAACTCTATATATTGTGTTCCCCTTTTTGGTCAAACCTCGGTGTTATCTGCGTGTACCTCCTCGACGCAATTCAGGATAGGTAGAAACCTCTTGTTGGTAGTAGATGGATGAAATCAACACAAGACCGCTATTAGTCGTCGTTGGCGCCCATCCGGTCGAGGGTCTTCTTTAATACTTCGAAAGTGGTCCACGAAACGGCTACGGATGGCGCATGTACCAACAAACGGGGATACACGCCACGGAAGAAGCCTGCGAAGCCCTCCTGTGCCTTGATCTGGACCAGCGCGTCCATCAGACCGGCATATTGTCGACGTAGAACAGGTTCTGCCCGTTCGATCTGATCACGTTCGAACAGCAAAATAATGTTAACTCTTGAACGGGTCAAGTATCATCAGTAGTAAATATCAACGTACTCCAGGGCGGCCGTTAATCGAGCACGAAGGAGGGACCGTAATGGAAACGCCACGCGTCTGGAGCTGCGCACAACGGGTACGAGATGGACACTGTGTGAATAAGACAGCAAACAAACAGCAGGAATGTAAGCAAGAAGGCCCTGAGCGGGATGCACAAGAACCTGAAGCTCTGGTTTCGAGAAGCGAGGCGACATCGAAGCCGACTTCACGCGAGAGGGGGCACGAGTTCCTACCGAAGCTTCTTCCGTGACCATCATGGACTGAGTCTGCAACCGGGTCTTCGCCACATCCAACGGGTTCGTCAACGCTCCAGCCTAACAAGATGTTCAATCGCAAATGATGTCAGATAACTGCATTCTGGTCAATCCGATCTCTAACTTTTGTACCAGAGCTCCAGCTGCAGCACCAGAGGCGATGTAGGCCGAGACGTTCATTTCTCCCGACGGGTTCAAAATCTTCTTGAAAGTCTCATTGGTCGACACCATAATCATACTGTCGGTTCGTACACACCATTAATACTCGGAACATCATTATCAATACGCCAACACATCATGGTCCCTTTACCTGTACGGCAAATTCATGAGGAGCGTGGTAGGGAAGCTAATATACAGCGCGCGCAGTCCTTCATGCTTCATAACCTGTCAATTATCATCCCACATACCAACATTCTGTAAGTAACTCCAGTAACTTTGATACAATGGCGGAGACGCAGGGTCCAGCAATGTAATCACCACCGTCTTAAAGCAGTCTGCCACTCCATTGTAGTATCCTAACTGTAGACGTTGCTTAACCAACTGCAGTTAACATAAAAATAAAACCGTCAAAAATGACAAGCAAGAAACAAAAATCAAGATCCACACGACATCACGTACATCCATTGGCGTCATGATGAGGTCGTGGCACACAGTAGCGATCACACCAGCCGAACCCGAAGCCATTGGCGTGAGCGTGTTCGTATCCGCCCCCAGAGCCTTCTTAGCAGCTTCGAACACTGAAAAGTACACTGCATGGGCCGGCAAACTCGCGCCTAGCATGGTACTGACGCCCCGGAAGAGGCGGAACGGGCCTTCCTCAGCCACAAGCTTACGCGCCGTCTGCATGGCCGAGAGCTTCAGTGGTTTACCATTTACAGGACACCGTTGGCATTGCATATGCGTCTAGAGAGAGTGTTGGTCGTTAAATAACAGTTAAGAACACACAAAGCCAATAGTGACGCACACACCTTGATTGTATCAATAGGGAAGATGGACACGTGCTCCGCCACTCCAGCGGCCGAACCGGCCAGCATATGGTTAACGAAGGAGCCCTTCTCGGGCGACCATTCCTCCCAGTCCTCGTCCAGTGTGGCCATTTGATACTTGCTGCTGCTGTTGTGTGTGGAGCTCCAGAGCCAAAGAGACTTGTCGAGTCGGAGCGAGGTTTGCGATTGCGTTTGCGAGTCTCCCTTTCTTTACAGGCCACACACACACACACGAGGCAAATTGCTGCGTGGTGCACACCGTTGACCGACCGTGAAGGAGTGATTGTTGGATAAAAAGTTGGCACCTCGCTTTCAACCAATCAGAAAAAAGTTGATTCGACAATTGATATATCTGATTTGAAAGTTAGTTATAGAGGGTACTAGATTGAACAATTATATGATATAATCTATAACAGAGCCGAGTGATTTTAGTGGTTGTCGATCGCGTGATATCGTTATAAGAAGGAACTGTGACAAAGTTCAACAGCTGCCGATTTGTTAAACCAACGTGAGCATACAAACTCCAAGATGTTAGGTAGATCTACGACGTGCGCAATCCGCTCTGTCAACAGCAAGCACCTGATCACTTCAGCTCAAGCCTCCCATGTCCCTCTACATGTACCATGTGCAATTGTTGCTGTCACCAACTTGCCGAGCATCTCATCCCAGTTCAGATCGCCACTTGGAAGACGCGTGCTGGCCGACTGCAGCGAAGATTACACAAGTTCAGAAGTGTCCGCTCATATCGTCACGATAAAAACGCAGTAGTGCTGTCTTCGACTGACTGACTGGCCCTGCACCTGCATACACGAATTTCCAGCAGCTCGTTGAGGCTACAGATGCGAGCCTCAATTCGATGGGCAGAACTGTAAAATGGTTGGCACGCGCCAGCACGTGCCCTCGACAAGTCAGGAGCTCGCGTCGCTGTGCGCTTCACTTGACTACAAGAACTTCTCTTCGCTTCGCCCTCCTTTATCCATTATTTTGGTGTTGACTTGAAGGCTTTGGACCTGGCGTAAAGGACACTGCACGTTAGTCACTCATCGTCCTCGTGTTCGGCAACACGCGGTAAGTGTGGGTTGCCACAGGCCTTCAATCTCCACAAACTGGAATTCACAGCCGCGTGCTAGCTGCGTGCTGACGTTGGACTTGCCGCTTTAATGTGTGGCATGATGAGTGAGCGTCGGTAGTCTTTATACCTGCTGCTTGGACCTCGAAAGTGCTGAAGAAAAAGAGTTAGAATGGAGATCCTGGCAGTATCCGAATTGTGCACTGCAGCGCATTGCTGCGTCTGTTGCCCGGCACACTTCTCTTGATCATTTTTCCGGTGTTGCAGGCCACGTTGAGATTGCAAGACTCAACCAGGTTGAAGTGATGTTTGCCTCCGTCATTCGGATGACTAACGCATTTACGATTCGCTGGGATTCCTACCAACCTTTACTTTATCAAGGAGGACATCATGAAGGATCTTGGAGAATCTCTTGCTAAGAAAAAACAAGATGCAACGGTAAGAAAAACACAAACATCAACTAACAGCGCTCTGTTTAAGAAGAGGGATAGCTTTAGAGGCTCCACCATCACATTCTATCCAAAAGCAGTCCTCCGCGTGACACCGACACGTCGAACGGGCGCAGGTATCTTCGTAGAAGTGTCTGTCCCTGACGGTTTAACTCCCAGCCGTGCGCAACCAACCGATCGTGATGTGTGTTCCGCTTGGATCAGAAAGCACGATGACGCAGCGTTATGACGCGAGATAGAGCGCCGCACGAAGAACATGGTCACCAAACGGTTATCGAATGTCTTGAAGCGCCGCACGAAGAACATGGTCACCAAACGGTTATCGAATGTCTTGGGGCAGATCGATATACCAGTCGGCATTCCTCAGTCTAGGCAGCACCCCCGACTTCCTTCGAGACTCATGCGTACTGTTCCTCCTCGTGTCTCGCAAGGGGCCACCACCGCAGCCAATGCTGTATCCATCGCCTCTGCTCGTCTCTCCATGACTGTCGAGTCCACCAAGGCATTGTGGGATGTGCTTTCGAAGAAGATTGCGCAGATCTCCGATCCTGAACCTCTTAAGCCCGCGACGGTCCCAACCGAGCGCACCCCATTGCTGGTCTTCGATGCCACAGTGGTGCCCAGCAATGGCATTGGCGAGGAAGAGGCCACATTAACCGGATGCATCAAACCGTCATCTAGAATTCACAGTAACGAGTGTCAAGCTCTATTACGACTGTCCTTCCAGATGCTCCTGTTCGCTATCGTGGACTTTGCCCCCAACTTCCTCAGTGGCGTACTCACGGGTCATCTCAGTGCGTCTCACAGTAGTGAATTCATGGCAGCTCGAAGTTTGGCGCTCATTTTCAACATGGTCACTAGTACGACGCTGATCGCAGCCATGAGCGCAGCGATGGATACACTCTGCGCTCAGGCGTACGGTGCTGGTCAATTACGAGAGCTGGGGTTGTTCTTCCAGACGGGGTTACTTGTCTTCTGCATCGGGTTCCCACCTGTGGCGGTCGCCAGCTTGTACTGCGTTGAGCTGCTTGAGTTCGCAGGGCAACAGCGAGAATTGGCTCAGTTAGTGCACAGTCTGGTACTGTTAGCTCTTCCTGGGGTGCCGTTCGCCGCTATCAATGCCTTGATGTGCAAGATCTTACAAGGTCAAAGCCGCGTGGAGCCATTGGTGGGTGTCGGTCTCCTTGCAAGTGTCGTCCAAGCGACTCTACTCTACGTCTTCATGTTCCGGACTTCCTTGGGGTTCACGGGCTCAGCTCTTGCCATTTCTGCGACTTTGGCCTGCTACGCTATCGTCTTGGCAACATATTTGTACCGCAGTGGCCTGTATCAACGCGAGTGGCCAGGCTGGCAGTTCTCGGAGGCTGTTCGACTCATGCCCGAGTTCCTGCGCTTAGGTGTCTCGGGAATGGCCATGTTCGTGTGTGAAGTGTGGAGTTTTGCAGTAGTGGGGCTAAGTTCAGGGATGCTGCCTCATGCAGCTGCAGTTGTGAGTGCAGACTCGGTCTATGCCAACTTGCGGTGGCTCGGGGCGCTCTGGTATGCTGCCATTTCACTCGCAGGCTCTGTGAGAGTCGGGAATGCATTGGGAGCGAATGATCCAGCTCGTGCTTGGCACACGGCGAAGCTTGCGTTGGGTCTGAGCACGGCTTGTGCTCTCGTTGCGTCAGTAGCGATGTTGCTGCTTCATGGTATACTGCCATTTGCCTTTACGAGTGATGAACGAGTGGTGTCTATTACGTCGAATCTGCTCCTTGTGACCAGTCCGCTGCAGGTTTTCGCTGCGATCGCGTCTGTTTCTCAAGGCATTTTCCGTGGTTGTGGCTTGCAGGCGCTTGGGGCAAAGGTCAACTTCGTCTGCTACATTCTGCTTGCTGTGCCATTGGGCTTACTACTGGCGTTCGTACTTGAAATGGGACTTCTCGGACTTTGGCTAGGACTCAACGCTGGTTTCATCGCTAGTGGGCTCTTCAGTACGTACTGGTTGGCATTCCGAGCTGACTGGCAGATGCTCGCGTTCCAAGCGCTGGAACGGACAACAAATGGAGCTCCAGGAGCTGAAGAGATGAAGAACGAAGTCTGCTACGATGAGATCAGAACCCCATCGCCTATTGCTACTCATGACGTACTCCATTCCATTGAACCGATGCATGAGCCTTCTGCATTCTCTAATCTTCGACGAGGATGAAGTGATCTTGGAATTAAGAGGACACATACTCGTAAAGATGTTTTCCTGAAAATTGATTAAACTTAACAGTACTTTCACTACACATTGGTTGGGGAGGCCTTACGCAGCCACCGCGAGATCAATGTCGACTTGGTCATTGAACTCAGCATGATGAGCTCCATGTTTCGCATCATGAGCCATTTTTTCCCAACTGGTAGAACGCAACCACAAAACCCCAGCAACGGCGAAGATAATGGTCCCCGCCATGTTGCCAGCCCATAGACCTGCAATACCAGCATCGAACTGAATGGCGAAGACCAGACCAAGCGGCACTCCCAGCACGAACAAACACACAAAATTGAGTTGCGCACATAGCAACTGCTTCCCACAGGCGCGGAAGACGGATTGCATCCCGAATGCAAACCCCAAAAGCGGCAACAATGGCAGCAATTCCTTGATAAGATCTGATGCCACGGACGTAGTTTCGACACTGGGGGTGAATGCACCAGCGTAAGGAGTTCCAACATAAGCGACAATCCCCGCAGTAACTCCAGATACCGACAACGACGCGCTCATTACGATGAAGCTAATGAGACGCGCACGACGAGCCTGACCAGCTCCTAGAGCATTTCCCATTCTGATAGCACCCGCAATACAAATTCCTAGCAGTGGCATGAACGCTAGACTGATGATCGACACGAAGATACCGTTCGCAGCAATTAACACGTCTGCGTTGGGCAGCATTCCCGCTAGCAACGAGATGAAGGAGAAGCCGACCATTTGGAACGTCATCATGAGTACACTGGAAACCCCGAGCCGTCCGATAGCAGGGACTCTTGCCCAGGCCTCACTCCAGTCCCAACCAGGCCACGACTCGATGAAAACTCGGTTGCGCAGCACCACCGGAAGCACCATCATCACTTTCAAGAGCCAACCGAACGGGCTGCCAAGTGCGACACCAATGTACCCCAAAGGTGTATGGAACGCCAACACGTAGGCAGCAACAGTGCTCAGAATGAAACTAACCAGCGATGCCAACACAAACGGGAAGACGATATTCTGTGCTTGTAGTGCGCTCTTCATGACCGCGTACATAATGCAAAACGGCACCAAGATCAAACTGACAAGTAGCAGTTGACCTGCAACGTCCGAGATGTCGGGATCTTGTCCCATGGCGACGAGCATCGGTTTACCACTGCAAAGAACCAGAGTAATAAACGGCAAGCACAGTAGATACACAATAGCTGCTGCTTGGGTGATCCTCCAAAGCTCTACCATCCGCTTAGCCCCGAAGGCGTGAGAGCACATTGTGTCAATTGCCGACGACAAACCCATGATGAGTCCACCGATGATCATCATCTGTACGAGGCTGGATAACTGATAACCGGCGAGAATCTCAGTACTGCGGGCGACGTCTGTGTGTCCCATCATCATACTGAGTGCCAGGTCCGGGAACATCTCGAGCATGACGGCCAACATCATGGGGAAGGCCACAGCCAGCAGCCGCTTGGTCTCCACCGTCACGATCTCCCACGTCGTGAGTTGGTTGTCGGCTGCTGCTGCCACCTTCTCCTCCTCGTCGAGTATCACGTCAATCTTGTCCGTTGAAGACAAAAGCGGCGTGCGTTCACCACCGCGTTTTCCAGATGCGTCGGAAGGTCTTGGACTGACACTTGCTCGACGAACTGCAATGAGATGGTCTTCTAGGGGTGCGTCCACTTGGTGCAGTAGTTCATCGTGGACAATACGGGGGATTTCCATTGGTGAATGACACTCGACTTGCGTTCCTCGACTCGGATTGTGGACTGTCATAAATGCCACTCAAGTTCAGGTAGGGATCTCCATAACTAAAGTCTGATTACGAGATTGTTTGATGATGTCCTGGGACAATGACAAGACTTGCGTATATTGTAAATTCAACAGCAGATAATTAAGTATGATCGCGAACAGTATTAAATAATATACCCCGGTTTTGGTATTTGGACAAGGAGTGATGGTTTTCGGCTGAATTACCATCGTTCTTGGAATGAGTTGCCAATCCGAGACGCACCTCATCATTGACACAGCAGCTGAGTGCTGCCACTGCTTCCTCGACACTGTCGAGTCGACAGGATGCAACACCTTTGCAGATTTTGAGCGTCATGCGTACATGTATGTCGGGCCAGCAGAAGGAATCTGCATTCGTCAGGAATGAATGAGTCCTCCCGCTCTTTCCCTTTGAGATGAGGCATGTTGAAGGTGTACATGTACCAGAAAGCAATGGCTACTGTCCAGGACAGTGTCCTTGATGGTTCACGCTTGACTTCTTGTCACCTACAACCTTCTGCCTACGACGGCCTCGTCGAATTTCGCTGCTGCGTTGACAGCCAATCGACCCACCACGACGCGAATATGGGGCTGTTTGAACACCAATCAGCCACTCATCAGGTGAACCTCCAGAATCGGCAGGAATCACCAACGTGATGGACGGCAAGAACCGAAAGACAGTATGCAGTGGTTATTGTATTAGCAGCGAAATGCAAAGAAAATTATTATGCACCGGGTGCGTTTACACACATCCAACCACTTACAGCACCTTGTACACACCTTGACTCGATCCAGATACCTCGATGGGCATTGCAACCGGTGTGGCTGCTACTGGAGCTTGCTTTGTCCATTGTGGGGCGTCGTCGCCATGCTTCTTTCGCTTTTCCGCCGCGATCGCGCGGTGCAGGTGGTCCAGCCAACGGTCCAGATCGGCCTGGGTCTCGCTGGCCACAAGCAGCTTGCGCCCCACCTCGGTCGTAATCTCCAGGCACAGCCTTCTCGTGCGCAACGTCACGACGTGGCACACTGTGAAGCTGCGCAATAGCGCTCCGTTGTCGCTTTTGAAGTAGCACAACGTGGGTCCGTGCAATGTGAAGTAGCGCCGTTTCCAGTTCTTGACGGTGCCTCCTTCCTTCCTGAGCCAACCACTACACACGACTGGTTCCTCAGCCTCCACAGTGCCTAAACGTAATGACCGCCGATCTGCTCCTGCCACTGCGGCAGCTACTGCCTTTGCTGCTGCCTCTGCTCGCTCGTTTGTTTTCTTCACCAAATCTTCAGAACTCTGATTCAGAGGTTTAACCGGTTTGGAAAAGCTACCATCACTTGAAACAGTACTGACAGTTGACGACGCCTTCGACAGTCCACGCTTAAAAGCTGTGGCAGCCGTCACCACTGTTCGCATCGTGTCCAGCTGTGCGTCCTCTTCGGCATCATCGAAATCAAACTGCGTGTCTTGCTCCATATCGCTTTCAATCGACTCTGAAAGCACGGCAGCTTGCAGGAGGCGGTTCCAAGCCAGCATTTCACTCTCGTTTGACGCAACAACCTGCATGACACGGCCATTCTGGAAGCTGACGTCGAGACAAAACGGTCGGGCATTTCCAATCGCGACCTTTTCCACCACGCCTCGTCCGAGAGGCGGTGCATCAGCCGCACTTGCATACGAAAACTGCTTGCCCTCGAGCTTGAAGAAACGGCGTTTCCAGTTCTTGAAGTTCTTACCTTTCTTCAGTAACCAACCCGTACCAGTGTTAGTCACAACTGCTCCGAGATCTTCCGTGGCTGCCCCAAGCGATAGTCGTTCCATCACACTGCGACGTTCTTCGACACTGTCAGCACCAGGGATACACTCGTTGAAGTGATCAAGCCACGACCGGATCTCGTCAGGAGACTCGGCCACCACGCGCAACGTCCGCCCAGTGGTTATAATGAAATCCAGACAATTCGGGTACGTGTCATTAGGTACGGCACTTTTCACGATTCCATTGCCACGTGGAGCCTCACCGATCTGCTCAAAGTAGTACAGCTTGTTCCCGTCGGCCATAAAGTACCGACGTTTGAGTGAGCGCACTCGCGCGCCTTCCTTACGTAGCCATCCACACTTGCGTGTCAATCCAGTGGTAGAAGCTCTGGGTGTTGTTGACCCAGAATTGCTTCCAGTTCCGAAAGAAGACCGGAAACTACCCGACGAATCTCGCAAAAGCGCACCGGAATTGTTGCTATCGTCGGTCTCCGGCGTGTCATCGTAGCCCTCCAAGTATCCACCAGCACCGCTAAGACTTGACCGTTTGCCACTGGTACGACTTGCACTTGACCGAGCACTACGAGTTGGTACTGCTGGTGGGGCACAGGCAGTGGATCCAGCTCGACTAAGTGCGCGCGCCAAGAGATTGCTGCTGCTCGCGCCTTTGCTGACATTTGCTGATGCTGCCGGAACCTCCTTCTCCAATGTTTTAGGATCTTTATCCAGCAGACTACAGATAGCCTTGACCCACTTGTCTACAGATGCTTGGCTGTCCGCACTCACACAGAGCACACGTCCCGAACTGAGCTGTACGTACACACAGTTGGATCCGGTCTCTCCCAATTTCAAACCGACAACAGTACCATCGCCTTTCGGAACGCTTTCACCAGGTCCATCCTGGTACTGCAGCTTGAATCCTTTCAGCTTGAAATAGCGTCGCTGCCACTCCGTCGATCGCTGGCCTCTCTTGTACAGCCATCCTTCACACAATACACTCTCCTCAAACGTCTCTCCGAGGAACGGAGCGTCTTGGCCAGCATACGGATCTCCAAAACATGGGCGTTTCCCAGTCACCTTAGCAAAAGCATGATCCCACGCTTCAATGTCTGCAAACGAGTCCGCTGCAATCCTCAAAATCCGGTTGTTGTCCGAGTAGATATCCAACGCAAAGGGTTTGGACGGGTTAATATTAACCGCGTTCACCCTGGTCGCCCCCAAAGGCTTCTCGTTCGGTTGTGCTCTGTACTGGATCGTCCTACCGGTCAACGTCATGTAGCGCCTCTTCCACGTCTTAAAGTTCTGCCCTTCCTTCAGTAGCCATCCTTTCATGGCGACGTTCCCAGCTCCTGCTTCTCGTTGGTTGTCTCCAGCTCCTTCCTCGTCTCTAGCAGCTTGTAAAGCCTCTGAAATCTTGCGAAACCACTCGTCACTCTCTTGATTCGAGTCCACCTGCATCTTCAGTGTCTGGTTTTTCAATTCCCCTCGAACCAACAAGGCATTGGTGAATTCCGGCGTGAATTCAACACCGCTGATGCGTAATCTCCCCTTCTCATCGATTCCTTTGCCGCTAGGAGAGCGCTCTCCGAAATAGATGAGTTCCCTGCCTTTAAGTACGAAGTAGCGACGTTTCCAGCTCTTGATGATGCTGCCCTGCTTGTAGCCCCAGCCCGAGTGGTCGCAGTACGAGCTACGCACGACGCGTCCCACTGCAATGACGTGTTTGGTAGCGGCCTGAAGCTGCAGTTGGGCCACGCGTTGTCGAGCCTCGAGGCTGCCGCTGGACGTCGCGGTGGGATTGAACATGTCCAGACTTTCGCTACGTTGGTAGACTATTGCCGAGTGCCCTTGAAAACCGGCTGGGATAGGAGAATATGGGTGCAGGCCGCACGCAATTGGCTAAAATAGAGAATCGACTAAGTGCGATACAAGAAATGATACAAGGACACCTTTGCAACCTTTTGCTTGGGTTCAGCGGTAGTTTGCTTGATGCAGCAGTTGAGCAACTTGCTCAGCAAATGGATGCGAGAGGATGCACTGCGTATAATACTCTCAGCTTCTTGGAGAAGCATTTTTTATAAACTTAGTAGTTGGCACTAAAGTTGGTTGGCGTACCAGCCCAAAAAAAATGACAGTTCAATGGGAAATATTGTGTAAAGCACATTAGATTGGTGGTCGTCGACCAGTGTAGGACCATAGTAGGCCGAACATTTGTAGTAAAATGTCAGAGAACATCCAGTTTAGCGTAATTATTGCGATAGACTTGCAATATTTTGGAACTGGAAGAGGAAGCAGTATGCATGGTTGCTTTGCGCACAATGCGAACTCCTGCAAGTTCCACAGCAGCTTCATGCCTTCAGCAATTTACATGTAAAGTTCACGCGCCATATTTACTGCTGGTATTTCCTTCCTCTAACGTATGAGTGTTGTACGATCACTTCCACTGCCCACAACACTCACCAGGAACAATCGCCAACGGCTAACAATCTCATCCTCAACAGCCCCTTACAATGTACACCACCGTCAGTTGACTTTGCTAGGAAGGTGTTTTGTCGAGTCGAATCATTCAATACAGCAGGAACACTAGACGTTGCAATTCTGCAAGATGCGAGCGGAACACGACAATATGTTTGACCATATCCAATGATACAATTGCAAAAGTTGCAGGCAAGGCTGCATGTACACGCTCCAAGTGAAAGACATCCTTATCGAGAGCGAGCCCCACTTCGTCCCAATATGCGTTCTCAGCCATTGACCCATGCGACTGATCGCATGTGGGTTGCCAGCGATGAACAACGCCGAATTCGACAGGATTTGAAACGGACGAAGGGAGGCTAACTAACACAAGGAACGCATTGGTACATGCATATCTCTACCTGCCCGAACGTGCTTAACACCAGACAAAGTTCATGCCTTCCTTTTGGTTCGAGTGTGAGCTTTATCAGCATTTTGTTCTTTAGCCTTCGGTCGATCCGTTCGTTGAAGTGACATGTGCATTGCAACATAGCCATGCCGCAAAACCATTAATATTCACTATACCATAGAAATCCCAGCTTTTAACAAAAGTCGAATGAAAGCCGACTTCGCACCATAACAAAACTGGAGGCTTGTGCCAAGATAGAAAACTTTAGTAGGAAAAATGGACGCTCAGCGTCACTTGTCCTCCGTGCGTCGCTATCTCAGCGAGGCCGACGAGAAGGAGGTGCTACGTGTGCTCAAGGAACAGCTTCGTCACCAGAAGCGCGTCACCTCTGACGACGTGCGGCTGGCAGTGCGCGCCGTGGCCAGTCAACAAGGTGCCGCGCCGCTCCCGCCCGACTTCCCGCCGTCGCGCTGGGTGCTGGAATTCAAGCGCGTGCACGGCTTCGTGAAGTTTAACAGCTTCGCGTTCGGTGCGGCGGCTCCCAGCGCGAACGACGTCGCGAACGGCGCGTTCGGACTGCCAGAGCGGCTTGAGGTGCCGTCGTTTCGATCCGCCACCGCAACAGCCGCAGCAGAACTAATGAGTTTGAGACCTGCCACTAGCATCAATCATAACGTTATCAATGACAAAAGCATCAGTGGATCCAGTGCTAACGTGGTGCTGACCGCGAGAGGCAGCTGCAGCAGCGACGATGAGAAAGAGGACAACCGCGGCTCTATGTCGGTCGTCAGTGCTGCGACTTATGCCGGCCCGCGTCCACCGTATCATACTGAGGCGCAGCGCCAAGTGCAGCTGCAGCACGGCTTTTCTCAACGCCACCGCCAGCTTCTGCAGCAACAGCAGCGTCGCGCGATGGTCGTGGGAGATCATCGCCGTGCGGTGTGGCCAGAGACTCCGGTGGATCATGAAGAGCTGCGGTCGAGTTTGAGCAGTGGCAGTCTGGATAGTGAGAACGGCACAACAACGGGTCCGAGTAACAGTTCAAGCAGCAACAGTGACGTCGGTCCCGTCGTCGGAATGGACTCCATTGAGCCGCATTTTCGTCACGCTGTCAGTGTCAAGAGTGCCGGTAGCGCCGAGGACATGCAGGACTCAGTGTCCAACGTGTCATCGTCCACCAACAAGCGGAACTACAAGCTAAGTCACACTGTGCCAGCTGAGACGTGGGAGAAGGCGATCGCGGCCGTCGAACAGCAAGGCATGAGTTTACGTGCCGCTGCCAAGATGTACGGCGTTCACTTTGCGGCACTGCATCGGCGCGTGAAGAAGCGCGCGCAAGGTGGACAGTCCAAGGGCAACAACGGGTACTTCCACCCCAGTGACGAGGCCGGTATTATGCGTGTGGTGGTGGCTCGAGCGGAGTTGGGCGTACTGATGACGTTCGACGAGCTGATGCGGCTAGTGGAGGCTGCAGCATTGCGCAAGTTGCCTGACATCTCGGTGGATTCAGCTCGGAAGCTGTTGGCGCGTTTCCAGTCTCGCAACGAGCAGTCTATCCGACACATTATCGAGGACTGGCCTCCTCCATGCCCTGTACAAATATCGTCATGCGATGGTGTGGTGGCGCAGCACCGACCGTACTTGGAGCATCCAGGCTTTGACTTTGGCCCCAAGCTTCGACCAGTATCACCGGGTGTGATGCCAAGTAAAGCCTCAACTGCTGCAGCGATAATGGCAGCAGCAGCGAAAACGAACTTGTTCGTTTTACCCACTCGCTTGGATCCATTTCCGAGTCAAATGAACGCGTCACGACGCTCTGGAAAGATTACGAATGACAGAGGCGCGATGACACTGGACAATGGAGCGTTACCTGGTGCTCCAAACGAGCGTCTGCGCTTTGGTGGAGCCCGTGCGCGGTCGGAGGGAGGTGGCGATGCGCCATTGTCCCGAGTGGGTGCAATGGTTGTGTAAGTATGGAGTTTGTTGATCTGCATGCATTGGTAGGCTTCTGATGACAAGTCCGAGGCGAATTGGCAAGAATTAGTGCAACTTCATGCTAACGTAATGTTTGACTACCTATCACTGGCGATACGATCAAGGAGTCTGGACCAGTGATGCTTTTCTTTTTTCTTTTTATTTCCAAAGCAGAATTCTGTAGTGTTGGTTCAGCCTGTACTACAAGTAGCACAATTGCCTACTGGAAGAGTTCCGGGGTCTGCTCCTCCACGTACAACAACGTCGAATTCACCTTTTTCTCCCAACCATCCAGGCGAATGACGAGCTCCTGCAGTTGGGAGCTGTCCAGAACTCGAGGCTGCACCCACGTGACCCGTACAATGCCGTCCACCTGGTCGATAGATCCCTGGATAAGCTTGCACGACAACGCACGCATCACAAGCCACTCCACTTGCTCCAGTGGTAAACGGGTAACCTCTGCGATCTCATGGAACGGGATGTTGCGCTCGTGCGACGGACGCTGGAACACCAGCACCATCAACGCCAGCAGAGCCACTTTCTCCTTCACGTACTCCTGTTTGGTCACCAGCGCTGGTTGCGCGTTGAACTCCTTGCTGTTCTGTCCCACGATCTCATTGAAGCGGTCAATATCACCCTTGTTGAACGCGTGTAGGAGATCCGAAAGCCACTGCTTGTCTGTGCCTTCCAAAGCGCGCAGGATCGGAGTTGCCAGCTAATAACAATAAATAAAGTTAAACACCATCTTTTATGTTGTCAGCCTCGTCCAAACGTACCACTTCACCGAAGTTGAAAACGCCATCACCTGTGAGAGCAGCGATACTGATGTTGACCGCCAGGTCGAAGCGCTCGTCCGGACGCATGTCGTCGTACTGCGTGTAGGCCAGGAACATGAGTGCGTTCTTGTAGAACTTGTCAGCAGGTCCCAGAGCTCCATAGTAGTCACAGGCCACACGGTAGTAGGCTGCGTGGACTACTGGCTCAGCTCCCACAAGACTCTCGATCACCTGCTTGTCGTCGTCCACTGTAGCCTTCACTTCAGCGAGAAAGTCAGCTCCGCGACGGAATTTGAGCTGTGCGATCTGCATTTTGCACAGAAGCACCGCCTCATGGGCCGATTTAGTGCTCAGTTGGCCCAGAAGCTGCTCCATAAACTCCTGTGCCTGGGCAGGGTCGGCAAACTGCGAACTGATCTCCGTGCAGATGACCACGAGGCGGATTTGGTTCAATTTGTCCTGGAATGTGCGAATAAACTCCTGGTACAGACTGGGCAGGTTCAGCGGATACTTGTGGCACATGGGATCACGCACGAAAGCTTCGAGTTCGCCTGTCAGTTCATGGTAGAGTCTGCGAGAATTGTTATATATCCAATTAGGATATCTTCCGTTGTAGGACGAATTAGAGAGAATAAAAAACGAGAGAACGTACTTGCGAACGTGCAGGTCCTTAAGCTTCTGATAGCGTGGTGCAATGTCCGGGTACGCGGCCTGCGCCTTGGAGATAAAGTCCGTCATTTGTCGTCGGTTTAGCTAGGTCAGCAGTGGAATTTTGGATCCTGGACAATAAAGAGGGGAAACCTGTCAGAAAATATAAATTATGATGTAATACAGGATACACATATCTCCAAGGTTTTTTTGCATGCATGTTGATAGGTTAGAGTTTAGAGACCAACACTGTCGATACCAATACATATTAGCTTGAGGTTATGGTGATAACACCAGATCTTCAGTCATACCATTGGCATCTCTGTTTACTGTGGATTATTGGTGAGTGTGACGGCGCTTGGACTGTAATGGGACGTTGAAATCCTTTGAGTCGCTCCTCAGACTCGTCCGACCACCACGGCGTTCGGTATAACTACACAAAAGGCTCAGTAACTTTTGAACACGAACCGAACCAGTAAAATACTAGCACAAACCGGGCTTGACCCCTGAGCTGCCAGCTTGAAAGTGTTTCGCTCAGCAGCATTGCTCTTGATTTGCTCAACGAGTTTCTGAAAAAAAAAAAAAAAAACATCAGGTTGTCATTCTAATTTCCACGAACATCTCAAGCGTACCTCATTGTAGGCTTCAATGCGATGTTTTCGCTGTATTTCACGGTCTTCGTAGCTCTTATCAAGTCGTTTTTGCTTATTGTCGACGTCCTCACGAGCGGCCAGATCCTGAATGCGATGCTTTACAGCAGTGGCAATATGACTTTGGATTTGTTCTTGATGCGACTTCTTCAGCTGCTGCAATGATATCTTTCTTTGCGCTGTATGCAACTTCAGTAGACGAGCTTAGTCTCGTGTATTGAGGCCGATGCTTTAACCAAGCGTACCTCTTCTTGCTGTAGTTTCTCGAGTCTGTTTTGCAGATCTGTCTCTACCTTTGCTGTCATCTTCATCAGGTCGCTCTGCCGGCAAAAAGCTCAAGTGTTAGATGAAACACTCACGATTCAACCAGCAAGGATCTCACGTGAATCAATTTCAACTCGCTGTCGTCAACTTGATCCCGAAACTGCTGAAGGCAAAAATCCGAAAGGGCTTGACGTTGAGCCTCAAACAGCTACATGAACAGTGAAAATATCAGTGGAAATGACACGGGAATACCAAGAAACTCATGTTCTCATATCCTTACCTGAATGGCTTCACGAATCGGCAAGCCGGCAACTCGATCGAAAAAGCTTTGCGAAGCAGCAGCAACGACTGCTCGTCTTCGAGTGAATTCCAGTCGTTGCGCCTGTTGTTTGTGTGCTGCATTGTGTCGATGATGCATGAAAGTTATATCATTGTTTGTTGGAGCGTCTTGAGCTTGTGTCATAGTTCTAAAAAAACATGCCACAAGAGAAAACGTTAGCATTCTGTCTGAAGTGACAGAAATTTTCCTTACGTAGAATCTCCTCGTTCAGCTTGTATCCTCGTCAAAGGCCGAGTGGTTGGAAGATTCTTGTTCGAAGAGGTAGTAAACGATAGTGGCGTCTCCATTACCTGCGCTTCCTTTGATACTGGCCGTTCGCATCCAGGTGAAGACACAAACCGTTGATCCGAACTGGCCCGACGACTGATTTTCAATGGAGAAAGTCGAGATGATTGCCTTGCTAATGTTACGTCAAGGTGAAGGTCAGGGAATGTGGCATTTTTAGTGGACTTGACGTCAGGTAGCGATGGTAAACTACTAGCGCCACGTAAAACTGGACTGTGAAATCTGCCAGCACTTGGCGTCAGATAGATCTTGAATGGAAATGGAAACTGAACCTTCCGAAAGCACGTACGAGGAGGATACTTTTCCACTGTTGGAGCACTGAAGTTGCGTTAACTGCTTGTGTCGAAGATCACTTGGCCCTCTCTTCTTACCGACAGAAGTCATGATCTGCCAATGCTCTAATAGCAATTGAATTGATCGGCACAAGTTCCCGTGAATGATAAAATGTAAACCCGTATTTTTAGAGACTGGTGCTCAATTCTTCCTGGGCGTTTGTAGACATTTGTGAGTTTGCATTGTTGTAGTACATTGAAGATTTATCTGTTAGCTACGCAAAAAATCTCGATACTCTCCAAAGCTACTTCCGTTGTGGGTTTTGCATTCCCTTCCAATGAGAAATGCTGGTTCTAAGTTGCTTCCATCGCTTCAGTCGTCGGGCCAGGGGGAGTCGTCAATTGCACGTCTGCAAAACTCCCCGAACGACAAGAAGACGACTTGGCATTAAGAGGGTCCTTGAAAACAAAAATGCTGCCGGTGCTGCTGTCGCAGGGGCGGCGAGGACGTATGTAGGTATTCCAATCGAATCCTTCGTTCGGAGATCGATAGAATGAAATATCGGGATAGTGGTGACACTTTTGAGGTCGTGGTGCGTGACTGCATCTCGAACCTGGGAGTGAATCTTGGTCAAACTGCCTGATCACGTGCGTTGCACTTGGCTTCGATCGCCAATGCTGCGATCAACCAGAAGATGGTGTCAATAGTCGAAGATGGAGTAGAATGGAGCTTCATCGGTTCGAAATGAGAAGAAGATCGTCTTCTCAACGCTTGGGGGTGGCTGCGTCTTCATGTCAATTGTTGGAATCAACCTCTCGTGATATGTTCTGGTGCTTAAAGAGAAGCAAGAGGCGATCCATGACAAGTTGAAGACCGTCGACTCGGAGTCGACTAGCAGCCGGTGAACCCCGCCCCGAGTGAGGGGCGAGTGGGAGACAGCGGCGGCATGAAGAACACAGGCATGTGGTGGTCAATAGCCGGCTGAGCGGGCGTGGGGGAGTTGATACTAGCGAGTCGAGACGCCAAAGTGCTGGTGTTGGGCGACGCGAGCTCACCCGACGGGAAGGCGGATGTATCGCTACCGCAGAAGAAGAGGAATTGCGGACGTTCGTTGATGGAGCTGATTCTGCTGCTACGACGAGCTTCGAAGGCTGCAGCATTGTCCACAGTCGTCATCTTCTCGAACTGTTCCAGAGTTACCACTCGGAAGCCGCCGTTCGAGTTGATAGTCGACCCTGAAGCTTTAGCGGTAGACGTCGCGTGGCGACGGAAGAGGCCGCCGAGACCGATAGCGCGCATGAATCCTCGCATTGTTGGTGAGTTGGTGCGTTTAGTACGTTACTGCCAAACGTTGGGGTTCGAGTCACTCGAGTCGAATTGGGGAATGAGAGAAGAACGGCGCCATGCTGGACGAAAATCCATAGGCATCGAGCCTGATGGATGCCATGTGCTGCTGGTCGGAGACCTGTCTTCAATCCAGAGAACCTGCAGAGACCTGATCGCGAGCTTCAAGACTTTGGCGAGCCAAACGTTGCAGCTGGACTGTCATGTAGACGTGTCGTTCGGTGTGCCATGTCCCATTTCAGTCTTATTTCCAAACAAATGACAGTATAAATTGGGACGTATGTTCGGACAGAGCTCTTCCGTCTGTAGCTCGGTGAGGCTGTCCGCCACAGACACATGGCCAGACGGAACGAAGCACGAATGAAAGTTAGAGGGAGAATCCAGAGCGTGGTGATCACCTTGCGATGCCTTTGCATCAAAAACGCAAGTCTCCCACGAGTCAAAGTGGCTCCAACCAGCTGACTCAGACTTAGGGGCCCGATTCGAGATGTCTCCACTCGAATTTCAAAGCAGTAGCTTGAGAAGTTGACGGGCGTTTGGATGCGGTCAACACGTGGGTTACACGTGCTAACATGCTCCTGGCGAACAGCGTGGCAGCTATTGTGCAAACTGCGTCTATCCTCAATCTGGACTACCAGAAAATACACAGGAACAACAGAACTTGAATGGTAAAAACTCTAGCCCAACATTATTCGTTCATAATATTCATAATAGATAGATGGAGGAACGACTAACTGCACATACGCTTTACACATAGCGACCTGCTCACCTCGAGAATCTGTAGTATCCAGCACTACGTCGGGTAGTCCGCTGTTCAGTGATTTTAAAGAGGTGAGGCGAGTAGATCGGCGCTGACATCGGAGACTGAATCGGAGTATTCCGAGGTGAGAAGAAGCACGGCATTTCATGGCTAATACGTGGCGACTCGATCGATGCTGCCGGGCTCATAGGCTCCACGTAGTTGGAAATCATGTCACTGCGATACCCGCTCTGGTAAATTCCTCCAGCTGAATTGGGCGTGGGCGGGTCGCTTCCTCCGTAGAACAAGAACTGCACCTGCCTCTCATCTTCCTCCTCGTACGAGTAGTTTAAGGGCGAATCTGAGCGAGATCCCGATCTCGACCCTGACGACGATAGAGTTTTCGACTGCATCTCCCTGGACTGTGGTGTTTTTTCTGCGTAGCTGCTTTGAAATGGCGGGCGTGACGGGGGATTGGACGGCGTGAGCTCCATCTTGACATCGTATTCCCAGCGGTTGAACATTTGCGGACTTCTTCGCACTCCAGGTGACGTCTTGCGGTAGTAGTCGGGGTCCAGGACGTCACAGCAGCTCGTACAGTCTTCGAATGGCTGCCGCACGAGATCCCAAATGTAGCGGAAGAATCTAGACACGCCCATTATCGTACGTCAGGCCTCCGTTTCCAAGCAGTCCCTGTTCCTGTAGATGGTTCTTCACTGCGCTAGCTCCAAGAATGCGTCCTGACTGTCCGGGAAGAAGAGGACGAGTAAATGGGTCAGCGGAGAAGCGCGATGGGCCGTCAATTGCCAATATGCAGTGTCTTTTCTGAGTGAACTGAGGGACCTCACCAACCCTCTCCACACATGGGGCGCTGCACAGTGTCGGATGAACTTGTTGGTCATAAAAGCGAACAGTCACATCGCATTTTATCTGAATACTTTTTGTGCGAGTAGACAATGTGGGCTACTACAGGCTAAGCGCACAGTTCATTGTGCTGACTACCTGCAACTGACACCGTTTGCTATGTTACGGCTTATGCAGTTTTACAGCACCACTGCAGTTTAAGAGGAACTACTAGTAGTTAATCACGAGTCGTGATTCACTACTGCTTCACTGTGTCACGACACTAATGGATGGATAAATCCACTGACGGTCGTGCTGTTCTTGAATCTCACGCAAGCGGCAAAGCAGAAGACACGCCAAACTTCTGCTGCAGAAGAAAGGGGAATCACACAAAGATTAGCTAGAAGTAGTTAGACTTTGTTTGATCAACTGTAACGGCCATCTGACTCAGCGAAAGCAGCAAAAACCACAGCAGTTCTCGTTCGTAACGTCCTTTGTTCATCAACGCAAAGCGATACATCTAGGGGAGCCACACGAGCGAGCAACAGCGTCAAGGAAACCGGAGTGAGCTGCTTTTCAATAAGACTGTGTCGTTACAGTTGATCAAAGTCTAACTACTTCTAGCTAATCTTTGTCGGTGGGCTCGCTGTAACCCGAGTTATGAAGGTATTGCATGCAGCGTTCACGTCACGTCCTTCGCACAGTTCTTGATCTTGGCGGTAGCATAGTCAAATAGTCGCTTGGTTCTCGCGAAAATCTTCCCTTGCTTACCAGATAGGTCTAGAAGTGTAGCTCGTTCGCACAGTCCTTGATCTTGGCGGTATCCAACCCTTGGATATGCAAACGTTCTGCAGCGGATGGTGTCTGTGGTGTGTGAATTCTCGAAACTTAGTCTGCTTCCTCCTCTTCTATCCAATACGCTACTTCTACTTGCTACACCAAAAAAATAGTTAAATCATCCGACGTCGCCATGCCAGACCTCACCCCACACTCTTCCCTTTTAAAACTCGTACTCTTTCGGGTCGGGAAGAATACTGCTGCGACGCATATTCTCAACCAAAGGTGGCGAAAAGAAGAGCGGCATCTTGGCCTGCAGCGACGGACGGATGTGGTTTTCATGCAGCTCGTCATACTCCGAAGGTCTCAACTCCGGCTGGAACGTGCTGTCCGTATCACTTCCTCCAAAGAATAAGAAAGATACACGTTGAGGCTCTACGACGGAGCCGTCACTAGAGCTAGAGGCTACCAGTGCCGACGGGTCGGTAGGTGACTGCTTGGCGTTAAAGCTAGGGGGTTTGATCTTCGTCTCCTTCTGGGGCTTCTCGGCCTTCACCTTCTTCACCTTCTTAGCTGGTGGCTCCTCCATATGAGGGGACGAAGCCGCCGACTCGGTCTCCTGAATAGGAGCGGTCTCAGGCTCAGCCACAGCCGCCACTTCGAGCGGCGCTTCAGGCATTGATCCGCGGTTCGAGTGCGACCAGCGAGACCAACGCGACGTGCGACGCTGCGAGGCTTCGCTGTCACTCGGGGCCGTGGCGTCGTCCGCGTCACTGCACTTGCGCTTAAAGAGTCCGCCAATGGCGCGCATCAAGCCGCGGTGCTTGCGTTTGGTAGGTAATTCCGACTGGGTCACTTCCGCGGGGGAAGGAATGGCCACAGGTTGCTCCTGTACATGCGGAGGAAGTTCAGGGGCGGACGTGGGCACCGGCGGGGGCGGCGCGCGCACCGGCGCCCGCACTGGAGCGGAGGGGGCTTCTGTTGAGGGCATCACAGCTACGCGTTCGCGGCGAACTCTGGGAATGAACGCGAGCGAGCGGGCAAAATGGGTTCGCGTCGTTGTTGTTTCTGCACGCCGCATGTCGCCAAACTTCTCGTTCAGGTACTGATGATCGCAGTTGGGAGTGATGAAGGAGATGAGAATATACTTTAACGAATTGTTACAGTGCTATGATGCAGCTTTTTCGACAGACGAGCCATTACGGGATCACTTGCGAAAGATTGCTCCTTGTTTCCACGTACAAGATTTAAATAACGAGCTGTCTTTTCAGTATGTGTTCTTGGGCCTTTGTCTGGGTCTGGAAGTCCCAGAGTCTGGAGAATGATTTACGGCAACTTGGTGAAGGCAAAGCAGGTGGGGGTGAATGCCGCCACCACCTGCTATACTTCGACCAGACCGAGCCGCCGCAGAGAGTTCGATGTTGTGGTTGGAGATGCCACAGGTTGTTTTCGCGGCATCGGTCATAAACCGTGCGCCTTTCGTCGTCGTCGAAAGGTTGAGTGAACTGGAACGCGTTCACTGCAGCAGCAATGGTTCAACCATTGGTTGGGCTCCGCTTGTGTGGACTGCGTGGCTTTGAGATGCTGACTGAAGATGGGAATAACGCTGCAGCTTGCAGGTCGGACCGTCGTGGCAGAAAAGTCTGTGGCGCGACGTGAAGGCTCCGAGACAAGAACCGCTGCAAAGTGGCTAGCGCGAAACGTGGCAATCCAAGGCAGCGTTGGGTCGTGTGCTTGTGCCAAATTTCACTGGGTCGACGACGGCCAGCTTCGGTAGTGCGCCTGCACTGTGCAGCCTCCCTGCATTCAACAACGCTCTGGACGGGGTTGCTTCTCGTGCGCGAAGTGTAACCTCCCTTACGATTCGATGCGATCGTCCATGTATTTACATTTTAAACTGCCTTCCGAAGACTGTGCGATGAAGCCACATGTACCCATTTCTACAGTCGTCAAATTGCTCGAGTGTCCAACAGGTAATGTTACCGTCCGTGCAGTGGGCACTGCGTGTGTTACTTCATAGTGGTCTCCCCTGCCTTCGGGGGAGATACTTCCTCGATGTTTTTTTATCTGAGAATCTTTGATGTCTCGCCCTAACAACTCAAAATCGCGGCACGAACAAAGGGGGCATATGTCGTGTTGACTGGGACTGTTGTCGCGTACGATGGAGTCGCAGGGTATCGCGTCGCTCGCGAGTTCGACCGAAGCCGTCTGTACCCCACGTCCAACTCGCGTAAGTTTATGTCGTCTGGGCAGCCAGTGAAAAACAGAAACTCCGTGGGCCTTGCAGCATCGATTTCATATAACTCGTCGTCACTCTCATGGTCCACCAGTGACGAAGGACGCATGGCCCAGATCTCCGCCAAAATCTCTTGATCCGACGTGACACTGCAATGGTTAGCTTAAACAAGGGTCACCGGCAGGTCTGGTCTCACATTAGGTCCCTACGTTTATTTTCCAACTGCAGGTCTGGTCACGGATTCAGGTCCCACCGCTTACCAGTACTTAGTACACGTACGAAGTACATTGTCTTGCAGCAGCGTTTTCGGTGATCTTACGTTGCTTGTTTTGTTAAGCAATCACCAAAACGACTGGTGCTCCTTGGCGTTGATGAAGAAAACCAAACCCTCATCCAACCACTAAGCCAGCACCCACAAGTTATTCTCGAAATCATCTCTCAAGTCCCAATGGCAACTAGCCTTCACGGCACTGACCGGAACTCGTTTCCAGTAGTCTCAGCAATGCGGTCGGGGTCCCAGCACAGCGACACCGACGTGTCCGAGGCAGAAACCATCATTTTGTACGAGGATGCCGAGCGGAGCTCGGTGTATGAAACTGTAATTTTTCTCGACGGATATCAACTTACTCGGTCAAGACGGTCTTCAGTAAAGGCATCATATCGTTGCAGTTACTACAGACGCACTGGTTGTACCGCTCGTGTAGAATTTTTTGCGGCTGGTGGTGGCTACAGAAGGGTGAGGCCACATACATGCAACGTCGCTGAGGTTCCGGACGCGGGTAACGCGATGATCAACGTTGAGGTGCAGATGAAACGCGAGATCGACAGAATCGCGGTTGAGCAACCGTCTGAGCCTGCCCTGAGCGTGTGGGACACAATAAACAGTATGTTTTATCAGCGAGAGGATGGTAGAGCAGTCATTGGCCTTACGCGCGACCAAGTTGTCGGACGAGTGTACAGCACACGGCGTGTACATTATGGCGGTGATATGCATGGACTCATCGAAGTACCTCCGCTGTCTATGGTTGTTGGCACTACCCTACGGTTCTTTCAGTTCCACAACATTTACTACGAACCACGCCAGAAAGACGTGAACGAGCCACAGCGAATCATTGATTGGGCGCATCCTGAGTTGATCAAGCTACTCATGTACAAGTCAATAACGGTCTTCGTTTACGGCACGTTCCGGTGTGTACCGTCAAAATTTCATCAATGTGTGATTGTCATGGTGATGGATAGCGCTACCGACCATTTTGTTCCGATCTTCTACGTGCTGTGCACCGGAAAAACTCAAGACACTTGCTGGAACGTGATCAACAGCATTGTCCAGTGCACGAACGAGAAGTTGGATCCTGGTACTGTGGTATGTGACTTTGAGGCTGCTCTAATCAACGCAGTCGGCGTACAGTTTCCGGACGCAACCTTGGTGGGTTGTTATTTTCATTTCAAACAGGCGTTGAGGCGCAAAATGAAGAAGTTGTCGCTACCTGCCGCTGAGATTTCCATCGCTATGCAGCGTGGTGTACTCGACACTCTTACTGTCATCAAGCGAAAACATATCGCTAAAAAGGGGATTGCACATGTCAAGTCAATAATGATGGAGAAGTGCTCGGCTGCCGGTATCTCCTACTCCACCGACAAGTGGCGTTCATTTTGGGCGTATTTTGTCAAGACATGGATCAAGAAGTACAAGCCTGCGTCGTGGAATGTACACGGCCTCGACCGCAACACCGTGAGCCGCACCAATAACCCGCTTGAGAGATTTAACCGCGAGTTGAACAAGACATTTTCAACCCCGCACCCGACGTTACCAGCATTCGTCAGCAAAATTGAGTCCCTCGCTCGGAAACACGTACAGCTGAGGCAAGATACACCACTGCGTGTTCGCCGGCGCCAACGCCAGCCGGTCGTTCTTCCGGCTGCGGTAGAGTTTGAGACGTCCGACGAGGAATCGTAAGACGAGAGGACAGAGGACAGCCGCCAGTACTCCAGTGACAGCACCAACGACGAAGAGACGGCGGGAGATACCCAAGTGGATATGGAGTTTGAAGTGTTAATCTAGTTGGTTGGTGAAGCTGGAACTTCTGGGGCAGAGATACGCAGGACTCGGAGCACGTTGATATTGACCTGTTTGTAGAAAGGTTTTACCTCGATTTCCTTCGCTACATTCAAATAAAAATGTTATGTATGGGCTTTAGGTCTGGTCACGCGTTTGGGTCTCATATCACTGCGAGACCTAATGTGAGACCAGACCTGCCGGTGACCCTCTATTAAATCTACCACTGCAATCGCTCACAGTTGCGGACAGCAAGGCTATCCGACTGCTGGTACTGCTTCCTCGCGTCCTTGAGGATCTGTCGGACTTTCGTGCCAATTTCTGCAACTTTCGAGCTTCCTTTCGCTCTTGTTTGACAGCGCGATCCAGTGCCTTGTGTATCTGTTTTAGGTCTTTCTTGGTAACTTCGAAGTGATCCGCTGCACGCACGGAGCCCATCGAGATCTCGGCAAAGTCTCGACCGAGACGGTCTGTGCATGTAAAGTAAAACGACGAGGACAACGATCTGTTGCTGCGCATGTCGAACTCAACGGACATTTCCTCCATATCTGGCACGTGGATCACCCCGCTTACAGTTGGCATTGCCTGAACACGCCGCATTGATCTGTGTCTCTGAAGTCGCCTCTGTGTAAGCCCAGTTTGGCGGCGGAATGGGGTGCTAAAGAATTGAGCAAGACTAGCGAGATGCATGACGAACTTGGCACTGTGTGGGATCTGAAGAGTTTTGGTTGTGACCCCACTATCTCTACCGAGAAGACAGAGTTGCCGGCTGACATCGCCACCACTGAATTCTACACTTTCAGCTGGCAGGAGACTTCTCACGATATTTGGATAGGACACAGCGAGTTATCCTTGCGACGTTTGTCTAAAGCCTGGAATTGGTGTTTTCTAGGCCAGTGTAGAAACACCTGCATGAAATCTCAACTCTCTAGGCTAGTGCGGCGTCTGTGTGTCCGTTGTGTGTGTGTTCAACGTCTTAGCGCATAAACCTGCGTAGCTACCTGTCTCTCATTTTTAAACATGTACGTATTCTATACTGTATTTTCCCATGGTGTAGCCTATCCCTATGTTCTAGACTGCTCTCAGGAATGCCAAAATTACAAATATAGCCCACTAATGATAACCCTCTCAATGGCCTCTGATTGGTCCGCACACCCGGCCACAAAATATTTAATTGGACAAAAGTAAGCTAAGTACGATTAAAATGCTGAGCTGCCCCGCTTTACAGACCGGTGATTGGCTAAAATGCATCCTACCGAGCGAAGCGAAGGTAGCACCTCGGCCAACTGGCGCGCGCCGAAGGTGTGGCGCCGATGGTGAGTAGTGGGGCGAACTGGAACAGTGGGCACCACGGGCTTCACCCAAACACATACAAACCGCCCGCAAAAGCGGGCGGGACTCGGCTAAAATTGCTTCGATAAGTACGAAATAGTAGCTGCGAGCTCGCGAGCTCGCAGCCTCCACTGGTGATTGGCTAAAATACATCCTACCGAGCGAAGCGAAGGTAGCACCTCGGCCAACTGGCGCGCGCCGAAGGTGTGGCGCCGGTGGTGAGTAGTGGGGCGAACTGGAACAGTGATCCCCACGGGTTTCAACTAAACACATACAAATCGCCCGCAAAAGCGGGCGCCACTCGGCTAAAATTGCTTCGATAAGTACGAAATAGTAGCTGCGAGCTCGCAGCCCCCACTGGTGATTGGCTAAAATATATCCTACCGAGCGAAGCGAAGGTAGCACCTCGGCCAACTGGCGCGCGCCGAAGGTGTGGCGCCGATGGTGAGTAGTGGGGCGAACTGGAACAGTGAGCCCCACGGGTTTCGACCAAACACATACAAACCGCCCGCAAAAGCGGGCGGCACTCGGCTAGTCCTAAAAAATGAGGAGAGCATGGTGTCCGTCCGTCCTTCACACGGATCACCATATCGATTTTAGCCAATTAAATAATTTGAAATTATTTTAACTAATTAACGTTCTTTTTGCTGCCGATGGTGGCCGCACGGAAGAGCGAGAACAAGTGAGTCTATCGCTAGAGCGTTTAGAGCACGGTATGAAATTGTGTGAAGTAGTTATTTACTAGCACGGCATGTAGCTATTCCAGTACTATATTCATAAGTTGAATAGAAGAGCTTACTACCAGGAATGTGTAGTGGACATGCTTACTCGGTGATGTATTCCATTATGGGCATGATGTTATACTTCTGCAGCACAACGACGGTGGGGGTGGGGGGGGGCAGAGGGTGAAAAGATGTGAAACTCTGCGTGTTTACCTCAGAAGCTTCAATATGCATATTCCAGTTAAATAGTATGCGCTGGTTTAATTTTCAATACATTATTCTAGAGGAAAGAAGTGACGTTGGACGGTGTCAAACAGCCTGTGAAAGCACGGAGCCACCTACATCAGTGAGTCAGGGTCGGTGACCACATTAGGGCACGAGTACATGTGCACAAGGATGTAGATGTAGGGATATAGAGGTGGGCATGTATGTGATATGTAGGGAAGAGGATAATATCCAATAATATTATAAAGTACATATTATGTACTTTATAATATAATAATATATATTGCCATACCATATTATGGTATGGCAGGCGAGCATTTGTGCATGTACAACCTGTAGATTAGTAGGAAGCGTGTATGTACGTCCAATATAGCCATGTAGACGTTCATGTACAACCTGGGGTACGTTAAGTTACGAATGCATGATCCACACCTGATGGTATACGAATAGATACGTGTGCACGCATACCGCCGCGTAGCGGCGGCGCCCGACTAGTATGAGAGCAGCTACAGTGTCGACGTTCTCAAAATGGCCATCAGATGGCGAACTTCTTTTGTGGCTCTGCTCCATTCATGTGTACTACGCAAAAAATGACTCAGGAAAAATGTACATATTGAAGACACCAGCCAATGGCAATAGATACATTCGCTACCAATATGCGTGGCAATATGTGGATGTCACAGCAATTACTCGTGCATTACTTGACTTCATTGCGTTTAACCTTTTCGTGTGGCGTCTGCACTTGCTTCTCGGCTAGAAACTCGGTGATCAACTGGGAGACAACCTCGAAACGACTGCATGGAGTGCATCCGGAACGATACGAAATGTCCTTAGCAGCATGTGCTAAGAGATTCATGAAGGATCCGAGGCGTTGTTCGCGGTTGTGAACCATGGAATCGTGGAATCCTATGATGTTTGGAAAGCGCGGCGGAAATACCCTTGACCGAACGAGCTCCCGTACACGTGAGCAGTACGGGCACCACTTGGAGTGGCTTTTGTCTTTCGGTACTTTCACTGCTTCAGTAACGTTCTCACGTAGCGTGCGGAAGGTAGAGTACCGATGCTCCACCTGATAATCCGGCTTGCGGTCGTCTATCGACGCGTTGGTTTTTGTCGGGAGAGTGGTGATACCTCTCGGTATTGACTGTAGGTACACGTTTAAGATGTACACAGTCACATACTCTTCCTCATCGTAGGTCCCACACATTTGTACATGATGGATCCGGTTGAGTTCGACAGCCACTTTAGCACGCGTCAACTGTGAAAGCTGTAAGTTCTTGGTGAAGCCTGAGTTCGTGTTGATACTTTCTGTGTCAGTGTCTGTAGCGATGCTGGCAACATCCAAGTAGTCATTACTGGACATGGTTCAGTGCTTGTTTGCTGTAGATGCAGTTCGCGTTGTGTCTGTGCAAGTCGGGTTCTCTTTGAAGAGCGGCATTAAATCACCATATTTGATAACGTGGTTCAAAAAGCTGATACCCGCATAGTGAGTTACGATGTACATGTTTTGATCAAGAAAACCAATTAAAGATGGCGTGTATTTGGCGAGTAGGATAACATGATGTGTGGCTTTGGCCTGGGCCAGGAGATATTATCGACAATGCCTCTAGCATTTGCTATCTTGTTTCTGTATAGCTCAGCTTACCTAGCATAGCGACGAAGTATCACCCCCTTGTAGTCTTGTGTGCGGCAGATGCATTCTTACGGTCTGTGGAGACATGCCAGGGCATACTCAACGTGTGGTAGATAGCAGCACATGCGTTCCACTAGCGTTTTTTTGTATTTGTGCACTGGACAGTCCAGACATGCAGTGCCACGCACGTTCAATAAATGGCAGATGCACTGGCCGTGGATTCCAAGCTGAGTTTCCAATGTCAGCCCACTGGAGTCGCTTGCTAGAAGAGTTATAGCTATAATACCGCTTGATATTCAAGGGGCTTCACACGGGTAATGCGTTTCTGCCACCTCATCGGGTGCTGTCATTTTATGAGTGATGTTTGCGGAGTGACGTTGTAGGTGTGGATGCAGTCCGACCTCGTATTTGTATCTGTAGTTGAGTTACCGACTTCCTCTGTTCATTGCTGACAGCGATGTTGATCTGTAAGAATGCATAAAAAAGACGAAACAAATGCAATGTTTGCTGCTCAAGCTTCATTAAGAATACTATCGCAGTTCTCACAACTCTCGAAGTCTCTATCGTCAACTACCTGTCCTACAGAGCGATCAATAAGATTTAGGCGCGCCAGCTCGTCCACCAAATCACTGGCGACTAGATCGACCTCGGTCACGTCGAGTCCAGCCTTTGAATAGCCAGCAGTGATTGTGTTTGCGCTGAGCTCGTTCCACGCCGTGTCGATCCACCTTGCGACGGTGGTTCGATCGGGGGCGGTCATCTTGAAGGGCTCGCCAGGCACTCGATTCCTGAGCTGCTTACGTAGATCTTCAACCCAGTAGCCACGCATTTTGTCCTTGAGCGGCTTATTCTAAGCCACATCTGCCGGTTGCGAAACTGCGGTTGCACTCGGAGGCACCTTCATCAGCACCACGTTGATTGATGCAGCGTATGCGATGACTTCTTCGGTCCAGTGGCCAGAGAAGTCATCCCAAATTAGCAATACAGGTTCAGCGATATTTGCACGCCTAGCAAAATGAAATTTGAGGAACTCTACTGATAGTTCGCTGTTCCACCACCCTGTTAAAAAAAAAGAGTTAGAAAAAAATATTTTCATAATAAAACAATTCGGGCATTACCTTTCTTGTTACCGTAGACTTTAAGCGACGTCTTCTTCTGAATGTCACTGATGATTTTCCACAGTCTTACTCCGAACCCATGGCGAAGTCGCGTGTTCTGGTCTCGCGTTGCTGGAACCTTGGACGGGTTAGTCTTGAAAACCACGAAAGGTGGCAACTTGACTCCATCTGAGTCCGCCAAAAGCATGACAGTGGCGCGCTCCTTCTCCTTGCCAGCACAGCGCACCCATACCGTTTTCGGGCCTTTCTTGGTAATGGTTCTTGTAGGAAGATACTCGAAAAGGCAGCTATTCACGCAGGAGTTAGTTTTACAGATTAACATAGCAAAACGTATCATCGTACCAGTTTGGTCGGCGTTATAAAGTTTTGAAATGTCGAGTCTTGAACCTTGGCAGCCACCGTCTTGCTGAAAGTGGCTGCAATGCTGGCGAGATCTTCCGGTGACTGCTGACCTTGGCGAGTCCTTGAACGCATAGAGAGTTTGTGACGCGCTTTGAATGCCTTCATCCATGACCATGAAGCGCGGAAATTAGGTACATCATGGCAGCAGCAACATCTAACGCCTGCAAATGCAGCATAACAGTAGAAATTGGAACGCCCTCCTCTCGCAAGTCATTAATCCACACTACTAGCTCTTTCTCAGCCTCCAAGGGGAGGGTGGTCCCAGTACCGCGACGTCGGGCCTTCTTCTTGCGGCGGCATTTGACGGATTTGCATGCGGCCTCGATGTGGCCAAGTCGTTTGCGCCACTGGTAGAGAAGCTTGCGTCGCTGCTCGTGGGCAAAGGAATCCAGCCCTGGGAAGAATGTGGCAATAACAACATTTATATCGCCACATTCCACCCAGGCGGATAGCATTTTCAGCTTCTCACCTGCCGAGAATGCTTGGCGCTTGCGAGGCATGGCGCCAATTTAATTCTGAAGACAAGCACGCAAAGCGAAAATGCTGTCAGTAATGAATGAAGGAATGCAGTTCTGTGATTTGATTGGGCTAGCGGCAATGTCAGTTATAAGCAGGCGTCAGTAATGAACAGAGGAAGTCGGTACTCAACTTGAGCAGCATGAGCGACGCACCGGTGTCGGTGGTACGGAATCCGTACTACGGATGTGCCATCGCGATTTGCACCTCCAGGCGATGATCACCGCGATCGCAATGCGATTCTTCACAGTCATCAGGCACGGAGTGCTCTTGCAGCCGATAGAGATGCCAATGAACCAGCTCCTGAGTAGACCCGATCGGATAGACGATGCCAGACACACCCTACTGTATGATGCAGTCTCCATCGGAGTGAAGCGCACATTTTCGATCAATAGACGCTGTACAGATTCTTGATTGGCCCGGCGCTGCAGCATGAACCCATACCCGAGTTGCGAGCTGGATGATGTAGCATCTTGCTGTCAGTCGGCTGCTGCAAGTCGGAAGCCTGGTCGGTCGTGGCACTGTCATTTGACGCATACATGCGCATGCGCTACAACTAGTGGCGGACAGTATAGCACTACATATACATGAACTGCAGACAGCACGGGCTGAGTCGCCGCCACTCTTCATGGTGAATTTCGTCCGCCGGCCCGAAAAGTGGCAGAGCCGAAGTATTGTTCGTAGCTTCTGCCTTCCATTATACCGGTTCTCACCCGGTATTATTATCTCCCGTAAAAAGCGGTCGGCGCCTCGATGCGACAACCTTCTCCACGCATACTCCCACCTCACTACCTACAGTAAACATCGCACCTCTTCAAGATCACCGCAAACAGGCTGCTGGAGCCGAGCCACACAAACCCATTCGCGACCGAGAGCACAGGTGACTTGCATCCAGCATGAACGACTTTGACGAGGTGGATGCTACCACGGACACGGCGAGCGAACGCTCGAGTCTGGACACGTTGGAGCTTGGCGCGCGCCTCTCGCATTTATCACGAGCTAAAGTGGCTGTGGCGCTGAACAATGTTCACCACGTGCAGATGTGCACGAGCTACGACCGAGAGGAGAATGTGACGGTGTATGTGCTAGACGTGTTCCTCCAGACACCGCCGAGAGGTCTACCAAACCGCTCTACAACGACGTCGACCAAGCAGAAGCCGGTCAAGAAGAGTGAACGCAGGCGGCGCGAACTACGCATGAAGAACGATCTACGTGCGGACTACCAGGTGGAGCACCGCTACTCGGCGTTCCGAGCGCTACGCGAGCGAATCGGTGATGCGGTGGTAGCCCCAAAGGATCGATCACACCCGCAATGGTGTCCGTACTGCACGCGCGTGCGGGAGCTCGTGAACTCGGGCATGTTCCCGTCCCGGTTCCCAAACGGCAGCATGGCCATTGTCATGGGACTGCGCGATCTACTGGTGCGCAACCGCGAAGAGCGATTGGAGACGTTCGTGAATTTGCTGTTGCGCGCTGCTAAGGACGTGTCGTACCGGTCTGGGTGCAATCCGTGCGGGAGGTTTGAGGTGGTCTCGGGGCTGTTGAGCGACTTCCTAACAGAGCCCCACCTCCGGACAGCAGGCAGTGAGTGGCGATGAGGTTGGCGAGCAGGTTACGTGGGGCAACAGTGCAATACATGTACCTGCAACAAGCGAGCGCGTCGGAACGATCCCGCAGCGCGGCGTGAATATCCAGCCAGCCAGCGCGAAAGGAGTGGTGGGCGGCGGCAGTGCAGTAGATTAGGCACGGATTTGGGGCATAGGTTCGTGTTTCATGGCGTAAACGATATGTTGCAGCATGGATGTGCTTGGTGTAATCTCAATGCAGTGCTTCATGCCATGTATGTACGAAAGAACCCATGCTAGTGGAAAGGTTGTGAATGACAAGAACTTCTAGCATTAAAGCCGATACAAGAGCTTATCATTGACATTGAAACTGAGATTCAGCAACCATGTCGAGTTGCCGTGCGAATTCTAAGAGACCTGGTTGAACTACTTGTATCCATGCTGCAACATATCGTTTACGCCATGAAACACGAACCTATGCCCCAAATCCGTGCCTAATCTACTGCACTGCCGCCGCCCACCACTCCTTTCGCGCTGGCTGGCTGGATATTCACGCCGCGCTGCGGGATCGTTCCGACGCGCTCGCTTGTTGCAGGTACATGTATTGCACTGTTGCCCCACGTAACCTGCTCGCCAACCTCATCGCCACTCACTGCCTGCTGTCCGGAGGTGGGGCTCTGTTAGGAAGTCGCTCAACAGCCCCGAGACCACCTCAAACCTCCCGCACGGATTGCACCCAGACCGGTACGACACGTCCTTAGCAGCGCGCAACAGCAAATTCACGAACGTCTCCAATCGCTCTTCGCGGTTGCGCACCAGTAGATCGCGCAGTCCCATGACAATGGCCATGCTGCCGTTTGGGAACCGGGACGGGAACATGCCCGAGTTCACGAGCTCCCGCACGCGCGTGCAGTACGGACACCATTGCGGGTGTGATCGATCCTTTGGGGCTACCACCGCATCACCGATTCGCTCGCGTAGCGCTCGGAACGCCGAGTAGCGGTGCTCCACCTGGTAGTCCGCACGTAGATCGTTCTTCATGCGTAGTTCGCGCCGCCTGCGTTCACTCTTCTTGACCGGCTTCTGCTTGGTCGACGTCGTTGTAGAGCGGTTTGGTAGACCTCTCGGCGGTGTCTGGAGGAACACGTCTAGCACATACACCGTCACATTCTCCTCTCGGTCGTAGCTCGTGCACATCTGCACGTGGTGAACATTGTTCAGCGCCACAGCCACTTTAGCTCGTGATAAATGCGAGAGGCGCGCGCCAAGCTCCAACGTGTCCAGACTCGAGCGTTCGCTCGCCGTGTCCGTGGTAGCATCCACCTCGTCAAAGTCGTTCATGCTGGATGCAAGTCACCTGTGCTCTCGGTCGCGAATGGGTTTGTGTGGCTCGGCTCCAGCAGCCTGTTTGCGGTGATCTTGAAGAGGTGCGATGTTTACTGTAGGTAGTGAGGTGGGAGTATGCGTGGAGAAGGTTGTCGCATCGAGGCGCCGACCGCTTTTTACGGGAGATAATAATACCGGGTGAGAACCGGTATAATGGAAGGCAGAAGCCACGAACAATACTTCGGCTCTGCCACTTTTCGGGCTGGCGGACGAAATTCACCATGAAGAGTGGCGGCGACTCAGCCCGTGCTGTCTGCAGTTCATGTATATGTAGTGCTATACTGTCCGCCACTAGTTGTAGCGCATGCGCATGTATGCGTCAAATGACAGTGCCACGACCGACCAGGCTTCCGACTTGCAGCAGCCGACTGACAGCAAGATGCTACATCATCCAGCTCGCAACTCGGGTATGGGTTCATGCTGCAGCGCCGGGCCAATCAAGAATCTGTACAGCGTCTATTGATCGAAAATGTGCGCTTCACTCCGATGGAGACTGCATCATACAGTAGGGTGTGTCTGGCATCGTCTATCCGATCGGGTCTACTCAGGAGCTGGTTCGTTGGCATCTCTATCGGCTGCAAGAGCACTCCGTGCCTGATGACTGTGAAGAATCGCATTGCGATCGCGGTGATCATCGCCTGGAGGTGCAAATCGCGATGGCACATCCGTAGTACGGATTCCGTACCACCGACACCGGTGCGTCGCTCATGCTGCTCAAGTTGAGTAACTCAACTACAGATACAAATACGAGGTCGGACTGCATCCACACCGAGATATTATCGACAATGCCTCTAGCATTTGCTATCTTGTTTCTGTATAGCTCAGCTTACCTAGCATAGCGACGAAGTATCACCCCCTTGTAGTCTTGTGTGCGGCAGATGCATTCTTTACGGTCTGTGGAGACATGCCAGGGCATACTCAACGTGTGGTAGATAGCAACACCAATGTACCGCGAGCACTTATATTACTTTGGCATGCTAGACACGCGGCCTTTTTTCCTACCTATGGATCAAAATGACCAAAACAGCATCCAGATTTACACCTCGACAGCACCCTTTAACGAATCATCAGAGCCTTCGATCACCACACGCTCTCGGTCTCCTGCATACTAGGTGCGGATAGGAACGAATTGAGGATCCGCGAGACCTCGATGAACCGCTCGCACTGACCACTTCCTGTGCGATAGGAGAGGTCTTTTGCCGCCCTGAGCAACTGGTTGACGAAGCTCTCCAGTTGACGCTTACGGAAAAGCGTGCAGAGCTTCCGCCAACCCGTGCATGTTGCCACGACCCCGCGGTTCGGGATGCGTGGTGGGAAACTCGTGGACGAGTCGATGAACTTGACGCGGCTGCAGTACGTGCACAGCTGATGATACCTGATCTCACTGGGCGCACTAACCGTCTTCATAATGCGTCTCCGCAACTCGCGAAATGCGGAATAGCGGTGCTCGACCTGATAAAGGGGGCGCTCTAACTCTCGTTCCAATTGTAGCCGTTTCCTCTGTTGCTTGTCCGTCTCACCAAGAAGCACAGAAGCAGGTGGAAGACCCTTCTGTACGTAACGCAAGTAGACGTTCACGACGTAGACGGTGGAGCCGTCCACGCTGTCGTCGTAGGTGGCGCATATCTTCACGTGGTGGATCTGGTTGAGCTTCATCGCGAATTTAGAGATAGTGGAGATGCGCGAGAGGTGGCCCGCACCAGCGTCTTGGCGGCGTTGTTCGTTGAGGTCGCTGTCATCCGATGAACTGGTGGTGGTCAGGCTGGGCGGACTGCTGCTGCTCTGCAGCTCGAAGAAGTCGTCGCTGGTAGGTCTCATGATGGCTTGTTCTCGGAGACGGAAATTCCGATGTGAGCGCATAAGATGGATTATGGAGCGAAGTTGCCGCACTTTCGTTGTAGAAAGGACGAAGTTGAAGCTGGTAGCCTATTGGTATACCGGTGTGGAAACAGTAAGACTACTCGAAAGAAGCTACAACGAATCCGTTCAAGTCGTGATGCAAGCACCACCACTAATGCTATAACTTGGAGCCGGAGATACCAACGAGTTCTTGACTCGTTGGTATCTCGAAGTCATCGCGCGAAAGATGTCTACAAATTGCCCTGATGGCAGCGATGCATATCGCCTTCGTCTCATGCATGTATCGCTGAAACACTCGGAGCAAAAGGAACGACATTGTTCATCACGATATCGCTCTGATGGTAGCGATGCATATCGCCTTCGTCTCATGCACGTACCGCTGAGCAAAAGGAACGGGTCCTTCATAAGGTGGCAGAGCCCGGCCACTACGTTTTGATACGATGAACACGGTCCTCGAACTGGGCGCAACTGCTGTCGGCCAGACATGCTCAACAAGGGGCAACATTTGTGAATCATGGACTCTTTTTTTAACCACAGTTAAACACATACATGTTATTCGACCTTAATTAAACTGTGGTCAATCCCCCCACCGCGACATCAGCTGTGAATATCCTGGCCCCACCGCGGGGTGTGAGGAAGCTGTTCAAAATCTGGGAGACGGTCACAAAGCGCCCACAGTGAGACCTGGCGCTCGATCGGTACGACATATCCTTGGAAGCCTTTAAAAACTGGTTCATAAAGCGCTCTAGTCGGTGCTTTCGGATCCGTGTCACCAATTGGCGCCATCCAGCAGCAAGCGGTCCTCGGTTTGGTACTCGAGGCGGAAATCCTGCGGCGGACTCCATGGTACCCACCCTACTGCAATAGGCGCAGAAGCGGAAGTGGTCGTGGTCATTCACCACGTCAGAAATACTCTTGACCATGGCGCGGAAATCCGAGTACCTGTGTTCAACCTGGTAGTCGGGTATCTGGCCCTTGTTCTCGCGCCGCAGACGACACCGGCGCTCGTCCAGCGTCTCTACAGTCGGCAGACCCTTCTGCGTGGTGCGCAGGAACACATTGAGGACGTAAATAGTGGCTCCGTTGCTCTCGTATGTGCTACTGATCTCGACGCGGTGGATTTCGTTGAGCAACATGGCCGACTTTGCAGTAGTTGACAACTGAGAGAGGCGGTGGATAGGGCTTCTGCTTGGGCTCAGCTCAGCAACTTCGTGCATTGTGTCGACGTTAGCGTCGATCTTGGACGGTAGGCGAAGGCTCATGCAGACGGTGATGACGGTCCAACGCAAATTCGCAAGTGATTGGACATGTGTCAGTTGAAGCTGAAACAGTTAAACGGCAGGTCTTGAAGAGCATGACTTGCTTTTAAGCATTTTTTTAAAATAAAGTGCTGATATGCTGTACAAGTGTCTTGAACTGTGTGGCACACATGATGGGTGTCATTGCGCCTTGTCGCATGTTGATTACGATGGCTGACTGTGAAGGAACCAAGGTTCAGCCTTGTCAGGTTCAGCCTTCAGCGTCGTGGGTCCTGCAAGCGATGGCCTGGAAGAAGCCTGGCTAGACAGGCAGAGTCTCGCATTGCAGACGTTCCGGACATTGCCTAGAGTGTACCAGCTCTGATCTTCAATGCCAGCGTGCATCAAAGCGCTCTCGTTTTCCCGGTGGAGTCATCCATGGGCGAATACAGATTCTCATGATTGCGGCTTGCTGCTGCTTCAGACCATTGGCTTGTGTGTGGCTCTGCACTGCACATTGTGTAGCCATTTGTACAGTCCAATGTTCAGTGAACATTGTTCACGGCGGTGATATCGCCGGGCTTTGAATTCTGCAAGAGTTCCGGTCTAGCTTGGTCGCCGAGAAAGTTGTTTAGAAGACCAGACACCGTCGCGTAGCGCTCGCACTGAATAGCAGTGTATCGGTACGACACATCTTTCGCTGCAGTTAGCAGCTCGTTAATAAACTTTTCCAAGCCATGCTTCCTTGAGTGAACGAGTAGCTGCCGCCATCCCGTGTATCCCGCCACGGCGCTTTTGTTCGGGTAGCGTGAGGGGAACTCTCCATCTGTAACCAGCCACAGCACGCGGCTACAGTAAGCACAACATTGCGGGTGCTTATTGCCCCTAGTAGATGCTGCACTCACGACGTCCAAGATGCGCTGCCGTAGCTTCCTGAAGGAAGAGTAGCGATGCTCCACCTGGTAATCGGGACGGTTGCTCGGAAGGGGATTAATTCCGAGTACCAGTGGCCGGATCCCGAGTACACCAACCGACTTTGAGAGGTTTTGCTAAACGAATTGAGGTCAGTTCGTACCGGTACTTTTGCGGTTTTACTAGCTCACAACAACTCGAGAACAAGCCAAGCGCGGCGGAGCACGCGGGCTTAGCAACGCTGCCGATGGATCAAGCGAAGGCGAAGCCGGAGCGGGCTTAGGGTCTGCACTCGCGAGCGTAGCGAGCTGCTAGGGGTGGCTGGGATCGCGCGGAGCGCGTAGCTGGGCAGTAAAGGACAGCAGAGAGAGGACAAGCGCGGTGGAGAACGCTGGCTGGTGGTTTAATGCTCCGTGTGCGAAGCACACGGGCTTAAACCCCAGCGCTGTCGACGGATCAAGCGAAGGCGAAGCCGGAGCGGGCTTAGGCTGGCGGTTTAACGCTCCGTGTGCGGAGCACGCGGGCTTAAACCCCAGTATTACGGACAATAAATGAGTTAAATTAATGAATGCTTCGTTATGGCTGAGCGGCATTCTGCCAGGTTTCCCTGGTACTTTTTTCCCGCCAATTTTTTGTACTCCGAATTCGGTACTTGGAATTCTACCGATGTGAACTCGGGTTTCGGCCGGCGCTGGCGGTATTGTCGGTAACCGGTATGTGTACTCGATTTCCGGCTTCCAGTACTCGGGATTAGTCCGCACCCACGGTTGCTCTCTTTTTTAGATGTTTGATGCCACGTGAGCTTGTTGTTGCTGTGCACTGAGGCCGTAGGCAAACCCTTCTGCACTCCGAGAAGGAAAACGTCAGCCACGTAAATGGTTACGCGGGCGCCGTGCAGCTCCCGGTCGTAGGCGTCTCGGATGGCCACGTGTCTAATCTGGTTCAATGATACGGCGCATTTAGCGCTGTTGGAGAGCTGCGAGAGGGGGTGATTCCAGTCTGCCTCCACGCTGCGGCGCTGTGTGTTGTCATTGTCAGTGAGTACATCTGCTTCGAGTCTCATCTTGTGCTTCTGATTATGAGCTAGGAGGGATGATCGATTAGCAAAACATAGTCTCTTACAAAAGCATATCGGTACTCAACCGGTATATCCGACGACCGCTTCGTGATGGCAGCGGTCAGATAACCAACACGCGAGAGCGCCACAGCTTCGTCAGCTTTAACTGCCCCACGTCCTCGCTGTCCCTCGTGCAAGAGGCTGGAGAGATCGTTTCTGTAAAGTTTTCAACCCACTTTCGATAAAGAGACGTCGCAACGGGGATGGCGCTTTCGATTTTGTCGCAAGCAGGTTCGCTTACATGTTTAATACTAACTACATGTACATGCAATAGCGCGTCGATGCTCACCATATCTGCCGCAATCAGCACCACGACAACGCTTACCCATGCGGCTCCAGTAAGAAGTTCTGCAGAAGCTGCGAGACAATAATGAAGCGCTGACACTGCGCGTTCCCATGACGATAGGATTTGTCCTTGGCAGCTGCTAAGAGCTCGTTGATAAATCGCTCCAGCTTGTGTTGGCGGCTGTGGGCTAACAAGCTATGCCATCCAGTGTAAGTCGCGACGACACCTCGGTTTGGGAAGCGCGACGGGAAACCACCGTATAGCATTAACCACAGCACGCGGTTACAGTACGAGCACCATACCGGGTGCATCTGATCGTCCTTCACATCCACCACCTCAATAATCTTCTCGCGCAAGACACGGAAGTCCGAGTAGCGGTGCTGCACTTGGCACTCGGGGTGTTCAGCGTCCTGTTCGTGCAGCAGTCGCCGCTTACGTGCACGAACGCTCTCGTTGGCGTTGGAAGTGGGAAGTCCTTGCTGCGCTCGCTGCAGGTATACATCTACGACGTATATCGTAGCGCCATCATTCTCGGGACTATCAAACATGCCACGGATGGCCACGCGCTGCAGCTGATTGAGGCTCACAGCGAACTTTGCACTATCTGAGAGCTGTGAGAGGCGGCGCCCCAGCTCTACATCCAAGCTGTGACGCGGCTCGTCGATCTCTTCACTCGTGTAGGTAGGTCCCATGTGCCTTTAGTTGTGCTCGGTTCAGCGCAATTGCAATTGTGAGAAACATCGTTCAAGTTGAAGCCAAAAACGAGGTCGACACCGGTTTCAATACATAAAGGTACCGGTATTGAAAGTGCGTAAGCCAATCAGAGCGAAGCCCAAGTTAATACTGAACAATGCAGCAATCGAAGTACTTTTGCTCTGCATCTCCATCGAGAATTCGCCATGACGCGTCCATATTAACTACCGTTCGATCGCGCAAGCGGAAGCAGAGAGATGTCATCGCAGATAAATCTATGAAGAGCGCAACTTCTTCCTCTTTAACTGTCATGGAGAAGCAAGTCGTGAAGCTACAAAAAACGCATCCGGATACGCTACTGTTGTTCGAATGCGGTTATCGCATGCGGATTTTTGATAAAGACGCAAAGGTAGGATACCCATATCTAGTATAGCAGGAGTGTTGGTCAGGTGCTGAGTGCGGGTTATGAAGAATGCTGCTGTGGTGTTAGGCATCCGAGCTCAACAACACAAGAATTTTCTGGAGGCGTCAGTACCAGTACATCGTACATTATTTCATGCTCGGCGGTTGGTTCATGCCGGGTTCAAGGTTGGCGTCGTGAAGCAGGTGGACTCAGTCGCCATGCGAACTGCTACCAAAGCTCCAGGGATACAACGCAAACCTCTCGAACGGTAGGTAATTACTGGTATTGTGGGGTTAATTAGAACTGATTGAACTGTGGTGCAGATGTGTAGCGGAGATTTACACGCGGGCCACAATTCCAGAACCGGAAGGTAACGGAGGTGAAAGTGACGAGGAAGAACCCACGTGTCCGAGGTTTATCGCTTGTATTGTGGAAGCAACTATCCATTCCAAGCCGTTTTTCTCACAGTCACTGCATGAGATGGATGAGGAGATGCAGAGAAACCAGGTGCGGAAACTCCAACATCTTTAAAGGTGTAGTTAGCTAAGCTTGAGCTGATGTCACTGGTTTTGTCTAGGCGTTCTCCGAAGACGTACAGATTGGCATTTTCATGCACGATGTACATACTGGAGAGACCAGATTTGATGAGTTTGAAGACGGTACAAGCACTTTTGCTTATTTTGCGTGAATTTATTTACCCAAACTCACTTTGCTTAAACTGAATCATTAGAAGGAAGGCGACAGCGATTGCAGAGCACATTAGAAGCGCTTGATCCTGTTGAGTTTGTGTTACCTTCAGGCCGACTCAGTGCTTACACGGAGCAGTTGTTGGAGAGTTTTGTGACCCTCTCCAATGATTCTTCTACTACAGACGATCTACGAACCTGTATTCGTGTGGAACGATTGCCGAACGAGCATTTTGACTACTCTACCGCAAAGGAGACTTTCACACACGCTTTTCACGAAGCCGAGACTGAATACGCTGGTGTAGTGGCTTACCCAAGTCTGTCGAGGCTGTGCATGTGTTGCTTTGGCGGGATGTGGCAGTACCTCTCTTCGCTTGGAATGGTGCAAACTCTTATCGCTCCAAATTACACGAACTTATCTGCTGTTTCATCAGCATTCTCGGGACGATTCCATCTCCCCACTGAAGCCCATCGCGATCTCGATCTCTTCGTCAACTCGGTAAATTAATGATGGTCAATACTTGTTTCCATTACCAGTTCTCACTTGTGTAATGCCTTTTAGACAACCAAGCGTGGCGTAGGCTCTCTGTTGTCGATCCTCAATCATACGAAAACCAATGCTGGGGCAAGAAAACTACGTGATTGGATACAAAACCCACTTACGTCGCTTCCAGAGATCATGGCACGCCAAAGAGCGATCGAAAGTCTAGCATTTCCAGCAGGATCATTGTCGATGGAGTCCATGCCGCAACGCCTAGCGTATGAGGAGCTAACGACCGTGGTCTTACCACGCAGTAAGCACCTTCTGAAGTATCTGCAGCAAATTCATCTCGGAAAAGCGACTCCAAGCCAAGCTGTAGGCGCGCTTCAAATTTTGCAGGATCTCGAAGAGAACGTCAAAGAGCTCAGGGCATCATTCGCGTCGCATCCAGAGTTCTGTTCAATTGAAGAGCAATCAATGCTGGAGCGTCTTTTGGAGGGATATCCATTGCTGCAAACGCGTCTCACGGATCTCCTTGATGATGTGAATGTGAAATGTGCGAGGCGTAATGATGTCGAGAATACAGTGGAGAAGCTCCTGTGCAGAAAACCCTCACAAGCTCGAAAGTATCGAGAATTGACACGAGAACTGGAGACACTTGAGCGTGAATATGACGCAGTGCTGGCCACATGTAGAGGAATTCTCAAGAATCCGTTGCTGGAATACGCTACTTTTCGAGGAGGTTCGCTGAGTGACATCCACCACTTGATCGAAGTCAATCGCTCGGATCTTCAGCAGGTGCCCGAAGGATGGCTGGTCGTGAATTCTACCAAGAAACTCGTTCGCTTTCATCCGAAACAGATTATTCAGCTCCATGTCCAGGAAGAGTATGTGAAGGAACAAAAAGAGCAACTGATTCGCTCAATCTGGAGACAATTCGTCACGAAGGTCGATGCGCAAGTTTACGTATTGGGGATGACTTGTGTTGACATTCTGGCCAACTTGGACGCTTTGTGCTCACTTGCGACTGTAGCCCAGAGCTTTCCAAACTATAGTCGCCCTGAATTTGTGGATGATGGCTATACTACATTGGAGATCATCGATGGACGCCACCCGATTATTGAGATGCTGCTGGACGGAACTTCATACATCAGCAACTCAGTGGAAATGTCAAGTTCTGCAGAGTCGCCTGGGTGTTTGGTCGTTGTGTCAGGCCCCAACATGGGAGGCAAGACCAGTTTACTGAGGATGTGCGCACTCGTAGTAATCCTCGCTCAGATCGGTTCCTTTGTTCCTGCTTCAAATGTGCGGTTATCGGTATTTGACGGGATTTACACGCTCATGCATCGCACAACGCCTCAGTATCGTGGTTCTTCTCCAAGTGCTCAAGAACTGCTAACACTGGGCTCTATTTCACGCAACGCAACGAAGAATTCTCTTGTTTTGGTGGATGAGATTGGCTTTGGCATGACAGTTCCTTACGCTGAAGCTGTGGCTGTGGCCCAGATGATGTACCTCATGGAAACCGTCGGGTGTCATGTGATGTTTGCAACGCATCTAACTGCAGCAATTGAGAAGCTTCGGGCTCGTCTGGGGGACAAATGCCAGACAAAGCAGTTGGAATATCATTTTTACCAGGAACAAGGCGAGAACGCTGAAGACATGTTAACATTCCATTACGTGCTGAAAGACGGCATTGCTAGTGATAGCTTCGCTATCGAGACAGCGAGACGGGCTGGTATCGCGTCGCACATCTTAGAGCGAGCGAAGGCGCTGCGACGCGACCAATAAAAGGCCATTTCTTTTTCCACAATTTAATCTCCAGAGATCATGTCCACCCCAGCGATCATACCGGCATCTGAGTGACCGAGGATATGGCAGTGAGCAGCCACAATGCCCGTGTAATCTTCAGGGCGGAAACGGATGGTCACGTTGCCAGGAGTGGGCACAGAAATGACGTCGCGCCAGTCGCCGATCTCGTAGTCGATGCCATGTCCGTGACTCATGTCCACGATCTGGAAGGCGTTCGTATGCAGGTGGAACGGGTGATTCTTCAGCGTCACTTCGCCGCTCTCGTCCCTCCTGTTGATGATTACCCACTCCTGAACGCGACCGAGCATCATCGTGCGGATGCTGGTACCGTCGAAGAGCTCGTGGTTGATGTAGTACGGCTTGTAGTAGAAGCCGTCCTTCATGACTGGATCGCCCATGGTGAACTCAAACTCGAACGGTAGAGGATCCATTCCTGCACGGTCCTCGGCAGACAACTCGAGCAAGCTCTTCGACGGTCCATAAAGCTCTGAGGGTGGGGGTACAGCTGTGATGAGGGGCTCATCCAGCGACTCACCTTGCACGTGGACGAATGCCAGTACGCCCGAGTATAGATCCGAGTGGTTACCCATAAAATTGTGAAGCTTGGGGTCTTTGACAGATTGAATGGGGCGTAGTTCTTCGGGGCCACCGTCTGCAGTTGGTTCACAGTTCAGAACAACGTCAACTCGAGCGCCAGGCAACAGGATCACAGTCTCCATTGGGCGTGGCTTCGGCATGTAAAGACCATCACTTGCAGCCAGCATAATGGAGCAACCGGGCACCTGCACTTCTAATGAGGCGGTGCCACCGGCATGCAGCATTCGAAGCAAGACGTTTTCGTGCGGACGTACCTCGATCTTGGGCAGATACTCTCCATTAACAGAGAAATACTGGGCAATGGGTGGGAGCTGAGGCTTCTCTTCGGAGGAGTCCATTTCTTCCAGCAGTTCCTTCGACATCTTCGCGTTCCTGACCGGACGTTCAATCTCCTGAACGTCCGGATAAAGCTTACGTACCTGTGCATCAAGTTTCACTTTGCCCGTGTACGTAAGCTGCATATCCAGAGTACTGCGCGAAGCCTTGGCTGCTTCCGGTAACGAGGTCATCATGCCTCCACTGAACTTGAACTCCTGCAGCACCACAACATGTCTCTGCTTGATGGCCGCGTACTCTACCGGGACAGTCTCCGGGTCATCCTCCACCACAATTGGACCCACCATGCCTCCCCCCATCTGCAGAAACACCGAGCCGTGGAAATGCGGGTGGTAATGGAACAGTCCCCTTGGGTGGTTCAGCGGTACATGTAAGTGAGTATCTGCACTCTCTCCAGGAGCTACGATCCGGAACACATTGTCTTCTGTGCCTGTGGGGTCCACGTGCATGCCGTGGATGTGCAGGTTGGTGTTATTAGGCTCGTGCATCGTGTTGGCCGTCCATTCTCCTGCCACATTGGGTCCCAAATTATTTGTCAAGTGGATGTTCAGTAGATCCCCCGGCTTCAAGACCAGCATCGGGCCAGGCACACTGTCCTCGTACGCGCGGGTGTAGAACGCGATCGGTCCGTTGTTCACGAGCTTCTCGGACACAGTAATACTTGTATCGAGTCGTCCATTGACCGACACTCTCTTCTCGAGCGTCGGTAGCTCTGGGAGCTGTTGTAGCACCTGATTCAGCAATTCCACACGTGTCGTGGGCTCCTTTGCCTGTACGCGTAGACTCTGACTGCGCTCCTGGTGGACGTAGGCCATGAGCAGCAGCACTACAACGCCCATACCAACCACAAAAGTACACGCCACGTTGCGGCGTAGACGTAGCGACTGCGTTTGCAGCTGGCGCGCACCTCTGCGCAGGAAAAAGTCGTTGTCTTTGGCGTCGTCCTCTGCGTCTTCTGTCTCTGCTTCGTCCGCGCGCTTGGACTCACAGAAGACGCCAGTGCCGTAGCTGTTGTTGCGCGGGGAACGGGGCCCCGCCGAGCGCTTGCGACTGCCGTCCGCCGCCGTCGGGAGAGCCATCGGACCAGTCGAATCTTAGAGTGGCACCATAGACGCGAAGTGGAAATGGGAAGAAATGGTGTGCCACACACAATTATGGTCGGAACACATAGCGTAGTACTCAAAATGACTTTGGCATACATGTAGTACTAGTTCACAGTTCCTTCTCGACGGCAAAATATTTACTAGATTTCATATTGTTTGACTAGATTAATGTGCTGTGTGGTCGCTGGTCTGTTCTCACGAGAAAAACGACTCGCCAGTCTGCTCCGACAGGAAACGCTTGACCAGCGCCGGGATGATGTGATACCCACGCAACGACCTCGAGCAGGACGTGTAGTCCTCGCGAGCCACGTAAAGCAGCTCGTTGATAAACGTACTCAGGATATACTTGCGTTCCTCCGTGGTGGTCGTGAACTTGACCTTGAGACTAGGTTTGCATGGCATCACATGAAGGAAATCCAGCAGACCGGAGCAGTACGTGCACGACTTGCACTTGGGGTGATGCTTGCGCGCGATGTGCGCCACGTTGGAGCGAAGTCTCGCGAAACTAGAGTAGCGTTGCTCAATCTGGTAGTCGGGGCCTCTGTTCTCGGGTTCAAGGCCTACCATGGTCTTGTAAGGAACTGGATGACCACTAGACAATTTACGGAGCGTGCTGCGAGTGGACGGAAGTCCCTTTTGCTGACGGTAACGGTACACATCCAGCACGAAGTAGATGACGCCTTCTTCACGTTCAATAACCTCATGAATACCGATATACTCGATACGTGAGAGGAACAAGCGGATCTCCGTGGCGCGTGACACCTGCTGCGGGTACATCATGACGGGCGCCAACTCCAGCTCGCGGAGCATCAGAATTTCTGAGGACAGCGGACTCAGGAGTTGATCGGCTGCATTCGCTACTGCGGCTTTCTGGCCTTTGTTGTTTTCGACTGGTGTTGCTGTGGCTGATTGTAGCGTTGCTCTTACTGTGGCCACGTCCTGCTCGCCATCGTCGTCGTCGTCCATGATCTTTGCCATTGCGCTGCTGGCCTGTTCGCCTGGAGAGACCCTGAACGCCAAAACTGAAGTGAGATCCGAACCGCATACTCTGAATGGAACTGCCCATGTAGGCGTAAACATCTATGGTGTCGCATCATTCTGGTACCTGCTATATAGAGCTATTTTGTAGTCTGTCAAGAAATGTAGTTTTAGAGTTTGTTTTAAAGTCTATATACAGTTTTGATTGGGTATTAAAGGGTTTCTAATTTATGATACTTGTTAATGATATTACCATTGTGGGTTCTTTTTTTTTTATTACGAACCCAAGTCAGCTGAGGCGAAAGCAAGCAGACATCAATCCGAGTTTCGACCCGAAGTATAATACTGGTTACAGCTTACACTAGTAAAGGAGCTGTAACAGGTATGTCCTATCGAGAAAGAGTGCTCGGCGAGCACTGCTCGCAAAGCTTTAGACACGCTGGGACATCTAGACTTGAACAAGGTCAAATGATCAGTGTCGGTGCTGTAGGTACATTTCGATAATGATGTAGGTGTACCGCCTTGACGTTTGCCAGCTCGTGGTGGAACTGCATCTGTTTGACATCCTCCTTATTTTTCGATGACTCCAAATCGACATCGCCAACTTGCAACCATCATACAGCATATCATGGCCTCTCATTGAAGTTGTCTGCAGCAAGGTTGTCAATTATTGTCAATTATTGCCTGTCCACTAGACATTCTTCGTCCACAGTCTACAGCTTTGAATGTACCGGCACAGCAAAGCAAAGAGCATGTCCATTGCTGCTCTTTACAAAGCATTTTTGTTTGAAGCTTCTTCGATACAGCAGCATCGGTAGTACACGTACACGCATCTGTACGTTGAATCGCCATGCTTCACTGAAGACAAGTACGACTCAAGCCTTGAGTCTCAAGTTGAGGACCAAGTTGAGCCGAACTCCGAGCGTGATGCCACCACGCTGACACGACAGGATTTGCCGGCCCTGTCTTCTCCTTCGTCAAGCAAACGGACCGCCTACTGGTTGTGATGTGTTCTTTGCTCTGGAAGAATGGCTCGGCTCAACGATGCAGCACAGTAGCGGTCTTGGTGCGACTGGCACGCGAATGAAAGACACAGCTCCTGTTGACGGTCAATGCCATCGTATGATCTATTAGGTAAAGCTGCCTATTCCTCGGTGCAGCCGGCGAGAAATTCTCCTGACTGTGGCTCAACAGCACGCAGATGGCATTCGCTTCATCCTAGCACATGATGTGGGGTGAAGGTCACGAAGCCATCTGCCCTTCCGTGCGAGGTACCGCAGCACATCCGCTGGTCCAATAGAGCTCAAATTCAGGTAATGAGTACCTCCGATTTTGCACAGTATCACCAGTAAGGGTAATTAAAATCCAATTTACGCGAGCGGATGCGATGTTGTTTGGCAGGTGACAAACGTGCAATATGTATTAGGACATGTCAGTGGTAATTAGGAATTGTGCCCTGTAATGAGCATTCACTAGCCAAATACGACAGTACCCGACGCCTGAAAAAGAGCACAACCCAAAGTCCAAAATATCACGGGGTGCCCCACTCTGTGCTGCATGGACTTGTGTTGCGTCTGGTATCGATACTTCTACCGCGACGAACGGGTGTATGATGGATTGGACTTGTCCTTGTTCGTGTGGTAGTCCGGGAGGACAGCTCGAGTCGTGAACGGCGGTTGTCCCTGTAACTTTGACGCTTTCTTTTTTCGCGCGCTTCGTGATCGATACCCATTTGTCGAAGTCGTGTTTCATAGCGTTGGAACGCCTCACTGTCATCACGACGTAGGGGGCAGCTTCGCACGCTATAGTTAGTCATAGCTACACAGACCCGAAAAAACAAATTGTAGTGGACTCTGTCCCACCTCCACTTGTGGGAACAGACACCCCAGAGCGTCTTGAGCCGGCCAAAGAAGTTTTCCACGATTACGCGGTCGTGCGAGATGCGGTCGTTTTCCTCTCTCTCTGAAAGCGTGAGAGGCGGGGCCCCACGTGCCTTCTTCTTGGGCTGAAAAGCTCGGAATTCGCGCACGACCCCTTGGTAACCTTTGTCGACTAGTACAGCCCAGTCTTGAGCGAACCGATCTAACAGCGGCCCTTCGTCGTTGATGCGCTCCTCGTCTTGTAGTTTCTGCATCGCGAGCCTGTGGAACTCTTTGTTTTGACGAAATATTGTAACGTCCGCGACAGCACCAGGCTCAAAATCAGTGCAATTGATCGCAAGTCCGTTGGGAAGCACAGACACCTCCACTTTCAGCCCGTAGAGGTTGTGTTTCCCGCTGAAGTACTGCTTGGAATTGATGAAGCCACCATTGGGTTTATCGGCTTGTTGGAACGTGACGTCGGTAGCATACCTTGCACTGGGAAAGTTATCGAAAGTGTTTCCACTTACGGTCAACTCTTTCATTGTCCAGCGTTTCTCCTCACCCAACACGAACGATTCGTACAAGTACGGCTCGAGCATAATGAGGTACTTCTTCACCATTTTTTGAAACGCTGACGAGTCTAATTTAAACATGGCCGACACAGTATCCCAAGATCCACAATGTTTCAGAGCTCCAAGGGTCATGAACAGAACGTCCTTGGGGCTGTGCGTACACTTCTTCCCTCGGCCGACGTTCCAGTGAGCTAGCACGTAGTCTTCAACGCATTCCCACAGACGCTCAAACTCTATTGGAGAGAAGTTGCACATGCGTAGAACACGATCAGGACCTTGGACATTCAGCGCGTCATCATAAATGGGGGACGAAGTGACGAGATCGTCATCTGAATCGTTGTCGTTGTCGCTAGATATTGGAATTCGAGCCAGAGTGCGCTGCCTTTGGTCTTCCTCGGCAAAAAGTCGATCCCACAGAGCCCTGGCCGCGTCATCTTGTTCTCCTTGGGTGAGCAAAGTCCGGTTTCGGGACGGAGCCATGCTACTGTTCTTGGACTGGGTGAATTCCGAATTGAGCCTGTCTTTTTGGACTTTGCTGCCTGCCTGAAATGGTAGAGTCCGCAGCGGACTGTATACCGCACAGAACACATGGAGATTTTAATGCCCTATTGCCCAGTAATCTCGCAAACAGCAGATAACCTCGCACGTACACGTGTCAGTTTATTTGAACAGGGGCACAACTGTTTTGCAGTGGGGTATTACACCAGATACCCAATACCTCTTCCTTAGCTCTAATCCAAACAAAGACGTCCGAACGTCTCTTTTAAACTCTGTCTGTCATCGGCAGCTCCATTCGTTGGCCTTTGCCTTTGCCGCAGTTATTGTGACGAATTCATTCATGCGTGCGATGGTCTCATTCGTGAATTCACCAACTCTCGAGCAAGCACCGAAGATGAAGCCACAGGACAGCTACAACATCCCCAAGACGCAGACTGCCGTCATGTACGAGGCCAACAACGCGCCGCTCCAAGTGCGTAAGGACTGGCCGGTTGTGCAGCCCCAGGATCTCAAACCGGGTGAGGTTCTCATCCGCATCGCCTACACAGGCGTGTGCCACTCGGACTTGTCCGTTTGGGAAGGCGAGGGCCCTCCGCTGCCCAAGCCATTTCCGATGGTTGCTGGTCATGAGGGTGCCGGTTACATTGCTGCCATTGGCGAGCACACGCGCACCAACCTCAAGATCGGAGACGCTGTCGGCGTCAAGTGGCTCGCGCACACCTGTTTGGGTTGTGAGGACTGCCGCAAAGGCCACGAGACGTCTTGTGCCTCAGCCGGCGTGCACGGCCTGACTTGTCACGGCTCGTTCCAGCAGTGGTGCGTGTCGTTCGCCGACCATGTGACGCCGATCCCGTCCGGTCTGGACTTGGCTGCTGCTGCTCCGATCTTATGCGCTGGTATGACAGTGTACAAGGCGCTCAAGCAGATCGGCGGTTCTCCAGGCGAGTATGTGGTGATTCCCGGTGCTGGCGGCGGTCTTGGTCACCTCGCGTGTCAATACGCTCGTGCCATGGGCTACAAGGTGATTCCCATCGACACGGGTGATGACAAGCGCAAGCTGATCGAGTCGTACGGCATCAAGTGCTTCATCGATTTCAAGGAGGGTAATGTGATCGAGCAGGTTCGTGCCGCGACCGGCGGTCGCGGCGGTCACGCTGTCATTGTGGTGGCCGATTCAAGCGCTGCCTACGAGGACGCGTTGATGTTCCTGCGTCCGCGCGGCACGCTCGTCGCTGTTGGTGTCCCTACTGGAGCTGCTATCGTTGCTCCCGTTGGGCTGATCATTCCGTTCGAGTTCCGTATTGTGGGCTCGTACGTCGCTAGCCGCCAGGACGCAATTGAGGCTCTGGATATGGTGGCCGAGGGCCATGTTAAGACCACGTACACCGTGGAGCCACTCACGAACCTGCCGGACGTGTTTAAGCGCATGATTGCTGGCCAGCTCCGCAGCCGCGTTGTGTTGAATTGCGAGTAAGTGTTGAGTTGTAGAGGAGAATAGTGACGTGTGGAAAAGAGTGAAGAAAATGAATCCAGCTTATCATACAGACAGACATGTTAGAGGTGATCCTGTGCAAGTTTCCGACCGAGAAACTGTAGCGATGACCTTGTGAGCATCGTGCACTCGTGGATGAACCATGCAACGGTGAAACAGTGCAAGAGATACGCAGAATTCTACATGTACATGTAGAATACTAGTAGTACCAAGTTGAAGTTGTTTTGAACTCGCCACCGATACTATCGGTCCGATAGCTTTCAATGAAGGGAACTTCGCGTAGAAAACGACGCGGAGGAAACCCTCGTCTGGCGAGATTTCCCGCGCGTCGATCTCTGTGCGAGGTCCTGGCAGGGATCCACTTCCCTTGCTGATCCTGTTCTCACTTTTGAATCTGCAAAGTTCATTGTATAATGCTTCGCGTAGTATCCCGTCTCGCTCAACCTTCCAGGCGTGCAGCGCAGTTAGCGACCAAGTCGTTTGTCGGATCTGTTGGTATCCACGGACTGCAGTGCCAGTGCGGCTGTGGCTCAAACCAATGGCGACACTTCTCGGTGCAGTCACAGACGCACTACGACATCCCCAAGACGCAGACGGCCATCATGTACGAATCGGAGGGTGCTCCACTCCAAGTCCGCAAAGACTGGCCGGTCGTACAGCCTAAAGACCTCAAACCAGGTGAAATCCTGGTTCGCATGGCGTACAGCGGCGTCTGCCACTCGGACGTGATCATCTGGGAGGGTGGAGGTGCCCCCGTCGGCAAGAAGATGCCGCTTGTTGGTGGTCACGAAGGCACGGGCTACGTAGCGGCCATTGCTGAGAACACCAAGACGAACCTCAAGATCGGAGACCCGGTCGGAGTCAAGTGGCTGGCACACTCGTGCCTCGGTTGTGAGGACTGTCGTAAGGGTCATGAAACCACGTGCGAGAGTGTTATCATGCACGGATACACCGTCGACGGCTCGTTCCAGCAGTGGTGTGTGTCCTATGCGGACCATGTGACTCCCATCCCCAAGGGCTACGATATGGCTGCTGCTGCACCTCTGCTGTGTGCTGGTGTCACTGTGTATTCAGCGCTGAAAGAGATCGGTGGCGCTCCTGGCGAGTACGTGGTGATTCCAGGAGCTGGAGGTGGTCTCGGCCATCTTGCTTGCCAATATGCCAAAGCAATGGGTTATAAGGTCATTACTATTGACTCAGGAGACGACAAGCGCAAGCTTCTCGAGGGTTACGGGGTCAAACATTTCATTGATTTCAAGGATGGCGATGTGATCGGACAGGTGAAGGCGATCACGGGACGTGGAGCCCATTGTGCATGCGTTGTAGCTGACAGTGAGTCTTCGTACAAGGACGCACTGCAGTACATTCGCCCGCACGGCACCGTACTGATGGTGGGGGTGCCCAAGGGCGGTATCCTACCGATGCCAATTGAGCCGACGGTGGCTTTCGCGCACCGTATCATTGGCACCAACGTGGGCAACCGTCAAGACTCCATCGAGACGGTGAATCTTGCGGCTGATGGAGCGGTGGAGACGTTCTACAACGTTGAGCCACTCACCAATTTGCCTGATGTCTTCAAGCGGATGAAGGCTGGTACGCTTTTCGGTCGGACCGTACTGGACTGCGAGTAAGAGTGATCTGTAAAACGGTGAAGCCTCCGTGTGGTGTAAGTTGAAGAAGAGTGGAGAAAATCAAACTGCTGCATTGTCAGTGCTCTTCCATTGTCTTGTGTGTGCTCTTGTTGAAGCTATGTTGAAGAATCAAGAAAGGTGAGCAGCGCTACGTTGATCGCAGGACACAATACGTGTTCTGACATCGCTTCAACTTGAAGGGGTCAAATCCGGTGATCCAGTGGCCAAGCAGAACCGCTGCGCCCCAATCTGCCACGCACATGATGTGTATCCCAGCGTTGAGTGCGAAGCCCGGACGTCAACAATTGCTGCTCCTCGGACCAGTGTCACCACAGAAGCGCTTCATTGTCGATTCTTTTCTCCTTCCACAAGAGACTCAGTCGATCGCAATGTTTCGCGTTCTCCCTCGCTTCACGAAGCCCGCTCAACGCGCTGTCTAGTTAACTCGCAACTCGTTTGTTGGTGGTGCTAGATCGTTCGCAGTGCAGTCTCAGTCTAGTTACGACATTCCAAAGACGCAGACCGCTGTGATGTACGAAGCCGACAACTCACCCCTCCAAGTGCGTGAGGACTGGCCTGTCGTACAACCTGAAGACCTGAAAGCGGGCGAGGTGCTAGTCCGTATTGCCTACACGGGCGTGTGTCATTCGGACCTGTCGGTCTGGGAAGGTTTAGGCCCCCCGCTACCCAAGCAGTTCCCGATGATCGGAGGCCACGAAGGTGCCGGGTACGTTGCAGCTATCGGTGCCAACACCAAGACGAAACTCAAAGTGGGCGACGCTGTCGGCGTCAAATGGCTCGCGCACACGTGTTTAGGTTGTGAGGACTGCCGCAAAGGCTACGAAACAACGTGCGGGGAGGCAGGCGTACACGGTTTGACTTGCCACGGCACTTTTCAGCAATGGTGCGTGTCATTCGCTGACCATGTGACGCCGATCCCGAAGACGTTGCACTTGGCGTCTGCTGCTCCGATCTTGTGTGCTGGTATGACAGTGTACAAGGCGCTCAAGCAGATCGGCGGTTCTCCAGGCGAGTACGTGGTGATTCCCGGCGCCGGCGGTGGTCTTGGTCATCTCGCGTGTCAGTACGCTCGAGCTATGGGCTACAAAGTGGTTGCAATCGACTCGGGCGATGACAAGCGCAAGCTGATCGAGTCGTACGGGATCAAGAGCTTCATTGATTTCAAAGATGGCGACGTCATTGAGCAGGTTCGAGCTGCAACCGGCGGACGTGGAGCTCATGCGGTCATCGTGGTTGCTGGATCCAAGGACGCGTACAAGGATCCACTCATGTTCCTGCGTCCTCGTGGTACGTTGGTGGCGGTGGGTGTCCCCAAGGACACTGCCGTTGTAGCTCCAGTCGAGCCTTTGATCCCGTTGGAGTTTCGTATCGTTGGGTCATACGTTGGTAGCCGTCAGGACGCCATCGAGGCGATTGATTTGGCTGCTGATGGTCAAGTCAAGAGCACTTACACGGTCGAACCATTGAAAAACTTGCCCGACGTCTTCCAACGTATGCACGATGGTAAACTACGTGGTCGAATCGTCCTTGACTGTGAGTAAATCGAGATAAAACTGCAATTGAATGGTAGTTAAAGTGTGCGAGCCCTTCCTCTCTACGCGTCGTTGAGTCATTTCGCGTTAATCTCTTCTAGGATCTCGTCAGTCGTCTTACCCTTCGTCTCCGGTACGTACTCCAGTGTAAATCCGAGCGCGAGGGCTAACAGAATTGCGAACGGGACGAAAATGAAGTCACCCAGCGCCGCTTGCATGGTGGGGAAGATGATTCCAATGATGAAAAGCCCCAACCAATTGACCATCGTCGCGATGGACGTCGCTGAGGTGCGAGAGTGCGGAGGGAACATTTCTGCTGCGATGAGCCACGGAATCGGCCCCAACCCGATCTCAAAGAACCACACGAAGATCATGACGCCACCTACACTCAAGAGACTACTAAACGGCAGCACATCCAGGAGCCCCGTAGTCAGAATTCCACTCGACACAAGCATTCCAGCCACAGACCAGATCAACAACGGACGGCGACCGGCTGAGTCCATCAGCATCAGCGCCACAATAGTTGCAAGCACATTGACGATGTAAACGAGTGTGATACCAACGAGCGGATTCTCCAGCCCTGCGTTCTGGAAGAACGAGCTAGCGTAGAACATCACAGCGTTAATTCCACTCAACTGCTGAGCCATTTGCAGCACCACAGCTACCATCAAAGGCAAACGGATACTGCGATCACGTAGAACCTCCCCCACGCCTTGAACGTCCCCAGTTTCACTGAAACTCGCAGCCGAAATGCTCTCAATCTCACCAAAGACGTCGTCCGTCTGCCGTAGATGCTTCAAAGTCTCTTTTGCTTCCTTCACATTGTCATTGTTCAGTAGCCAACGTGGACTCTCGATCAGCAAAGGAACCAACGCGATCTGTAACAGACCAAGGATCCCAGCAAAGCCAAACATCAGACGCCATCCCGGATTCGTCCAACCTGTGTATTCCCCTGCAAAACCGAACGCCAAGACATCAGTGGCCAATATGCCAACGACCATCGCCAGTTGGTACGTAGTTCCCAGAGCCCCACGGAGATTCGGAGGTGCCAATTCGCCCAGATACAATGGCACAATGACGGTGGCTGTACCTGACGCGATACCGACAAGGAACCGACCAGCAATCAGCATGTACATGTTAACTGCGAACGCCATGACAGCTCCCGATAGGAGGAAGAGACCGGAATTGAGCAACATCGTCTTCTTACGACCCAATTGAGCACTCAATTGACCGCCAAAGATGGAGCCAATTGGTCCACCGACAGCGAAGCCAGAGACACAAAGGGCCCAGAGCATATCGGAATGACCAGGAAACACCACAGCAGCGTTCATCGCTCCTGTCACGGCCGTGTTGTAGCCATATTGGAAGGCGTTGATAACTGCCACCATACACGACAGTAGCAGAGGATAGGTATATCCTGGCTCGGTTTCCTCCTCTTCATCTTCCAGAAGTGGCTTATACTCGCCATGTTTCTTCACAAGACGAGAAAGATTGGCCCAAGAGCTTCGAGGACGTAATTGGGGGAAATCACGTTCGCTACGGAAGGAGCGACGACGCATTCCCGGAAGAACTCGGAAGGGAAGTTCTTGATACAAACGCTTCTGCTCTTCACCTAAGAAGGAGAACAAACATTAAGAGAATTTATGAAAGAACTTTCAAGATTTAATAGTTTACCGTAATATTTCAAGTTGTGCATGGTGCTGGCTCGGTCCTTGAGTCCGTCCGCCTTCTTCATATCTTCCCAACTTCGATTCGCCTGTCCTAGCTCCAGGTTGGAGCTCGACGCAGTTTTATCCAGCGCCTGCACTCTCGACTGCATCTTGGAAAGCTATTGGGGACACTCGAGCGAATTGGAAAATGAGAGGGTTGTGGACTGTGATGGCAGCCACTAAGGAGGATATGGCTTCTTCGTTCAAAACGTCGCAGATCGCCTATCAACGAAAAGTCGTCGAGAAGATTTCGATGAGATCTTTCTTGTTTAACGAAATGACTCTAATGAATGAGACCAATGAAAGAGACTAATGAATGAGATGACTCTAATGAATGAGACATTCATTCAGTTGATTTGGGAGGAGATTCAGACGTTGAACGTTGTTCGTTTCAAAGATTCAGATGGGAATTCCCTATTGCTCATTGTACTTTAAGACTGCAAGTTGTAAACCCCATAGAGAACACGAGAACTCGATCTCGCGAACTGTCTTGACACACTACGCTGTAAAAGAACCTGCCGTCCATTGCTCTCTTCCGTACTTGAGCCGAATGTCGGAAGCCGTCGCATTGAAGGTGAACTAGCACTGACATATACAAAATCACTTGGACCAGGCTCGGGAGCGAGACTGGACTGTGCCAGTAGTGGCAAATGTCGGCGTTTCGACCTCTGTTGATCCAGATCTTCGAACGACGTCATTGTACGCTGCAAACCGGTGAAACCTTCTTCCACATTCTCCTGCTGGATCAGCGTTACTAGCTGAATCAACTGAGCGTACTCGACTCTCGTCCCTTGCAACTCGAACAGCAGTTTAACGACACTATTGAGTCGAAAACGAGTCAAATGGAACCCGAACGAGGTCAAAACAACGCGAAGCTTGTCGACGTCAATGAGCCCCGTCTTCTTTCTGTCGTGTGACTGCAGGGCCTGGTCCAAGTCATTGATTGAGCGTCCATTTTCTTTGAGACATTGAATCAAAGAAGTCGCGAATTCGGACCGCAGCTCAACGATCTCACTGAAATGACCCACCACTTCCCCTAATGTACTTGCGTCAATTCGGAGGATACTGGAGATCAGCACGAAGTCGCGGAATACGGCTTTCTGGAGGAAAATGCCGTTTAGAATGAGCGGAAGCGGAATCAAAACGACCGGGAAGATGCCAACTTTGTCGTAGATCTCGTCGAAGCTGTAGATTGCTCCCATAACCAACAGCGCGACGAAGAATCCGTTCAAAATGGCCATGAAAACGACCACTACGTGCCACGCTTTCCGTGAAAACAAGGGTAGACGGATGTCCGGCATGTCAGACAAAACTCCAGTGGCTCGAGATGTTGAACGCTTTCTACAGCACAAGACACGGGGAAGGTTACGGAAACAGGTCGCAATGAGTTGAAAGCCCACGTCAACTTTTAGTAAGCCACGTCTCGCAGCCTTCCGTTCATGCTCAATCTCTTCATGCTGCGCGTGGACCCGGTTCATCGCATCCAGTGCATTACCAGCAGCTTCGCTTTGCCACGCACGAGCTTCTTCGTCTGCAATTGCACTGAGGTTGGCAGCTAGAACGGCTTTGTCTTTGCTGTAACCAGCGATAGTTAGTAGTCGACGCACGCAGGAGATGGAGAAGTACCAACACCCAAGCGAACGCTAGTAACGTCTCAATGAGCTCGTATCGCACCTCCACTTCAAAGTCTTCTAGGATCCGTACTACGGCGGAGAACGCCCATGCCATTCCGAGAAGTAGAAGCCACATGGACGGCTCTACTTCAATCATGTGCACGATATTATTCGCCTGCGCACGTCGTAGATACTTGGAGAAAGGGAAGAGCTGAGGAAGGCCAAACCGAGTGGGAAAGAGATGACGCAACAGTCGATGCTGAACGACCTCCTTCTTAACCCTTCAAGCCCCAGCCGAAAATCGAGGTGTATCGACCGAAATTATATTGGAACCTCCAACATAATTTATCTAGGTATTTGTATAGAACCTCCTTAAGTCCGAAATTACACACGGATATGGACGGGCGAAAGTAGAAGGTTCACCTGTACATAGTTTAGCAGCTCCAACATACAGGGCTATATGCTGGCTCATCAGACCATGAGCGTCCAGATATGTTGGTTTAGACAACAAGTAAAATGCACTTTTTACAGGATCAAGGGCAGCTTTGCACGCGACCTTCTAGCACATGGAGGGAAAGTGAACGAAGCTGGTACTGCATTGGACGTTTTCACTACCAGATACGGTTTACTCACTACCACTACCAGACTCTCTGTCACTTTCACTGCTTGCGTCTCCCCCGCCACCCGCATTTGGCCCCTCCACCACCTCACTCTCACCAGTGTCTCCTCCTAGGCTTTCCAGGTCATTCTGCTGGTCGTCACCCTCGCCAAGGTCAATACGACGGCGTCGGCGTTTGCGCTGCGGCCCAGGTCGTCGGTCCTGAAGCCGGTGGTCAGCGGTTAGTCGGTGAGGGATGGCCGCTCCATTCTGCCACTCGTTGTGCCAAATGTGGAAGCAGGTGCTGGAGCGGCCGCCCCGCGCGACGTTGCATAGGTGCTTCCTGCATACGCACACAGGTTAGCTTGCAGCTTGCAGAATTCTATTGCCAGCCACTTACCTCAGCTCGCCAGAAGAACAACCGGGACAATAATACTTTTAAATACTTTCGCGGCTTCACTCGATATACCGCGCATACTTTGCAGGAACGCGCGATGCGCTTCTTACCCGGCTTGCCATCACGAGTAGCCTTCTTCGTGTTCTTCTTGTCTGGGCATTGGGCAAGATAGTGTGAGTTGTCGACCTCGTTTTCCGATGTTTGCGGCGAAGCCACAGTTCTGTCTGCCGCGGTCGTCGCTGATTCAATTTCCTCAAATTTTTCCTTGTTGATAGCTAACAGCTGCTCGTGCAGTGTTCTCAAGAACTTGTAGTGTTCTGGGGGGTCTTGGTTTGTAGTTTTCAGGTGATATCTGTGCACGATAAAGGAGTTTACAAGCGCCATGTCCACCAGCCCGAAAAATATGGAGCGGTAATATTTGCGTGGCTTGTAAGCCAACTGGACGCTGTATCGCTGCATCCGGAGCTGGTCGTGGATATCAACACTTCCCATCCAGCGCTGATAATCCCTGACCAGCCCCGGTGCAGGGAAGTTCTTCTTTTCTTTCCCAACTCGACGATCTGGATCAGAACACAAAAGCAAACATAATAGCCATCATAAACGTCAGTAAAAATAAGGCATCCAACTTATAACCAACTTACACACAGGGCCGAGTACTCGGCTTCCTCCCGTAGCCAGCATATGAACGGGGTTGTTATCCATCCACATAGCAGCAGTCATCTCAGGAAACATTTTGTTCTCTGCAATCTTCAGTGTTCCTCGCGGTGGGTCCACGCCGCCTTTACGAAGTTTCTTCTTCGTTATGACTCCGTCTGCATACCCGGATCGCTTTGTCTGGATCGTCCCCGTGAAGTACAGTCGTCGGTGAAGCAGCTCAAGTGCCAGGGTGACTGAGGTGTAGAACCGATCGGTCACCACGATGCGATACGGTGACGTCGGATATGGGGGCAACAGCTTATTCATCGATCGCATTACGGCAGCAGCACCGGATGAGTTGTCCGCAGGAAGTGGAGCTGCGATGTTTGTCTTCGCACCAACGTACATTTCGATCCTATGTTGGCAAGATGTTGGATTTGAGTTAGTACATTAGTTAGTATCCAACATATTTAACTTTGCCAAAAAAAAAGCTTACGAGCTTTGGCTCGCAAGCTCAACACGTACATCATGCAGTAAGCAGTGTGACCGCAGCATGCTGAAAAAAACTTGGTGCCCCACTTGTGGGGCTTGTTCGGGAGGTACTGCCGCATTGGGTTTCGTCGCGCGCGCGTAGGAATCATCGCCTCGTCAAAAGAGATAACGGGACCGATCTTGTATCCACGCTGAAAGGTTTTCTGCAGAGTGCTCACCACGCTGCGCACTTTCCAGCCACGATCAACTTGAGCTTGGGGCGCTTGATTGTCAGTAAAATGCAAGTTTTGCATAACGTGCTCAAAGTGGTTGCGAGGCAACCACTGTCCAAACGTGCCGAGGGGTATAGCTCCACTGCTGTGCTGGCTCCAGTGCGCAGCCATCCCCCGACGTTGTGGTGCCAGCATTCTGGAGATCAAAAGCCCCACGACTCGCAATATTTCCCACACCTCCACCGGTCGCACAGCTCGCAGCCTCTTCTTGATATCTGGCAGTGTTTCACTATACTCAGGATCCGTTAGAAGTCGCGTTCGCCGGATTTCTCTTGCACGGGAGTCAATAGTCTGCATGTGATACCGGTTAGTCTCCTCCTCGATCTTTCGCCACAGCTTCGGAGGCATAAAGAAGAAGAACAGCGCAAGGGGGTCTTCCGCTATTTCCAGTACAGCATCAGTTGGTCCGTACGGACCTTCGTACAAGCCTGCATACGCTGGATCAGGGCCAAACGTCGCTGAATCTAAGTAGCAATGTTAGTTTGTATAAAAACAACAAATCGCATCATACGCACCATAGTTCCACCCGTTCTGTCGCATCTCCTTCACAAGCTTCTTGTCGTGAGCTGCTACTGAGTACCGGCTACTTGGAAGCTCATCAGCCTCAACTACGTCCTCCTCATCCTCGTCTGATGAAAACGTCAACTCCCAATCGGCTTCTGCCTGCTCAAGTTCGTCAATGTCATCCTCTCCATCACTTGGGCTGTCATCACTCTCTGAATCCAGAGCGGCGTCTTCAGCAGTTCCACCCTTTTCCACATAACAGGGATCCTCAGCCGTAACTGACACACGATCAGCTGAGCGCACGCGCTGAACAGGTTCTCCAGACTGCTCTTCAACTTGTAAGTGCCGACGCTTTCGGGCTCGTGGAGGACGGCCTAATGTTGGCCTTGATGTTGGATCACTGGGGAGCACTTGATGCGATGTTGGAGGCGATGTTGGCTGTGGCTCCACAACAGCCTCGACTTCGTTCTGCTCCGTCGAGTCCACCCCGCCGGTTTCACTTGGCCCAGGGTCTTCGCGATTCTCAGCTCGAGCCACCACATCGTTCATAGCCTGTCGGCACATCTCAACGACGTCAGCAGCGCTCATTTCAGTCTCCATGGATGAACCTACCTCCGAGATCGGTGACCGTGAAAGCCCAACGGATAGCAAACTCTTCACAGCAGGTTTTGGAGTGAGACGCCGCGTGGACTCGTTTCCCTTAGGCTCGGCTGAAGCTCGTCTGGGGCCATGCCTTGTGCTAGCTTCTGGCGATGTCGGAGTCTCCTTCGCCTCCGCTGCAGCCTCTTTTGCCTCCGAGGCAGCCTTCTGTAAAGCTGCGCGAACCTTGATTGACGGTGGGCGCTGCTCAGCGAGGCGGTTGCGACGGAGCCGCCGCTCTCGCCGTTGCATTTCTAACTGGAGCTTCTTCTCCGCCGCAGTCATCTGCCGCTTCGGCATCTTGCCCGACGACGCCACCATTCTTCTGTTCCCCGCCAAATCTCAAAATGACACGGATGGGGGACGGACGCAAAACCACCCATTATGCACTTCCCGTCTCTGCTCCCCGTCCCCTACGCATCCCTCCAAACCTTCCCGTTGGCCCCTAGACCTGTGCATCACTGGTCTATTTCACACAGCACCTAAGTATTGGCCGAAAGTCAATACTAAAATCAAGCTTAATCCGTAATATGTTGGTAGGGCCAACATGACATAGATGCCCAAAACGCATTATACACCCGTTATGTTGGTAGGGCCAACATGGTGGGCTTGAAGGGTTAAGCAGCTCGTCACTTGGTTGTTTACGTCCACAACACGAACTCGGCGTGGTCTCCGAAGCATTTGCAGCTTCAATTAAGTCTTGCGTCGTGATGAGCTCAGCTCGATCTGCTCTCTTCTTGTAGCCATTCAGCAGCAGTAAGACATTTATGGCTTGGAGCACAAGTGTGATGGCGAGGATGAAGATAATGAGGTCGGACACTTGAAGCGCCAACATGAGGCCGCTGTAGCCATCGATACCGCCAACTTCAGTCAGGAGCTTGATGATGAAGCTCAGTAAGCCGATGTGACGGAATGCTGTCGATAGCACTCCGTCGGCATTGAAGTGCAAGTTGATGCACTGTAGTGCAATCTACATATCTCTACATGTACCCACTTTGTGATTGGCTAAAACTAGATTCTGGTATTATGCCATTGTGGTTTACGCCATTCAGCTGAGACATTGAGAGAGTCTCATTGGCTGAAATTCGAGAAGGTTCTCGAAGCTTGATTATGGGACGCCCAGGAGTCAAGTCAACATTGCTACGTGGAAGTTTATAGGAAAATCATTGGTAGATAGCCAAATCAGAAGATAGGAAAAGATAGGCTCTAGGATACATTCTACTGGATTTTTGAGAGAGCTCTGTGAGCCACCAGTTAGCTTAGGACCGTAAGAGCCTTCCTCATTTCAATTCACTTTTCAATTTACCAACAACCTCTCAGTGGCCCACCAACTGGTCACGCCTCCCTGGGTCTTCGCTCCGCCGTCCAAGTCCGGCCTCCGCTTCCTCGCCCCCGCGCGCCTACTGTGTTACATAGTAGCGCTTGTCGGGTCAAGCTTCGCTCCATCGTCCAAGGTCGGGTCTCTCGTGGGCGGCATAGCCAGAAGCGAGTAGATCCTTGGCTATTAGCACCAGCCAATTGCTGGGGAAGTGCTAGGCCTAAAGGGGTCTCTTTTGGGTTGTCTTTGGGAGAGTTCGTGCCCATCACAGGTCAGGGAATCAACTTTGAAAGGTTGGTATATCTCTGCCTAGTGCACGTAACTCTTTGGTCGCTACTAGAAGCCGGTTCAGTGCTTGGAACGCTCTTAAGTGCAGCTTTTATTTCCATCGCTCCCCGGTAGCTTCCAATTTACCCTTTCTTTTGGTGTTTGGGTCGGTACAAGCCGAACCACTCCCATTTTCTCCTTCTTTCATTGGATTTTTGGGTTTTATTGGATTGAGTTTGTGCTATGAAAAGTCCACTCGAAATATCATCTACACGTGGTAGATCGAGTGAGCGCGACTCTCCAAACCCGCGTCCGCGTAGAACGCCTCGAACGACTGCCAGGACGGCTCCTGATTCACTCCAGGGCCAACCGCAGGCAACAGCCAGGACGGCACCTGATTCACACCAGGGCCAACCGCAGGCTACCGCTAGGACGGCTCCAATTCCACAGAGCCAACCGCAAGCAACCGCTAGGACGGCTCCTGATCCACAGGGCCAACCGCAAGCAACGGCTAGGACGGCTCCTGATCCACAGGGCCAACCGCAACCAACGGCTAGGACGACTCCTGATCCACAGGGTCAACCGCAAGCTACGAATACGTCGTCGATACAAGCAGGCGCAGCATCAGACACGATGTCGATGCAACAGCTGTTAGTTTACTTAACGCAGCAGCAACAGTCATACCAAGCCCAGATGCAAACCCAGTTGCAAGCACAGATGCAGCAGGCCAACGCAAGATTCGAATATCTAGTTGCGTCCAGGGGTGAGCAAAGAAAGAAGGATCCGCCTATATATGAAGGCAAATACGGCGAAGATATTGAGTTATGGATCTTCGCCACCGAGCAGTATTACGCAAGCAGACGCGGGTTGATGGAGGCAGATACATCGGATTTTGTGACGATGATCTCCAGCAACTTAGGCAAGTCAGTGCTGAATTGGTATCGCGCGTTTATCGCAGAGTGTGAGGGTACGAACGTACAGCCCACATGGTCGCTCTTCAAGGGAAGACTTCGCACTCGTTTCAGGCCGAAGGACTTCGAATATGATCTTCGCGAGAGGATGTTTCGTCTCAAACAGAATGAGACCATCCATGATTACGTCTCCAAGTTTCAAGACTTGCTATCACAGACAGAGTTGTCTATCAGCGAGTTGGAGAAGCGTTTCTTCTTTCAGAACGGTTTGCGAGAGGAGACAGCGAGGAAGATCAAGGAAGAGAGTCCTTCAACACTGCAAGATGCCATTGAGATTGCGTCGAATTTTGAGTTTGCGCACTACTCAGGAAAACCCCTAGAGCTCCTGCGAAGGGTTCGCAAGGATCATCAAGCTCAGGGCATCGTGCGTCTAAGTCGAAGCAGAATTCAAGAGCTCCGACAAGAAGAAAGGCAAGAGCGATGATTGGAAAAAGACAGCTACGTGCAGAAACTGTGGCAAGTTTGGCCACATTTCTCCAGATTGTACTCAGCCAAAACGTACTGAAGCAAATCGGTACATGCAGGGCGCAGTGTATGCGATCCTAGAGGCTGAAGCTCGAGCATTCAAGACGGATGACCAAGAGAGGCCCGTCACGATATTCATCGACAACGGCAGTAGCCTGAATGGCGTAACTGAGAAGTTGGTGAAGAAGCTTGAGTTGGATGTCACTGAAGGTGACATGATGCAAGTTGATCTCGGTTATGATCAAGTTGTGCATCGTCCACGTCGGACTGTAGAGATGTCTCTGCAGTTACCAGGGTTTCCTTTGACAACGGGAACATTCCAAGTCATGCCTGTTCCTGAAGGAAAGGATGTTGTTTTGGGCATGATGTGGCTGCGGGAGCAGAACCCTGATATCGACTGGAATACTGGACAGATTGCACCTCGCATCAAGGTGGAGAACACGCAGGCTGTGAAGTTGAGACTGCCGAAGACTCGTCCAGCCCGTTGGGTGGCAGGACAACGCCGCGCCAGAGTTGCGCAGGCCCGTGAGATCTTCAATTACTATCGGCAGCATGGCCACAACGGCCAGTTTGGGCGAACGAAGATTATTTCGTCCAAACAGTTCCAGCAGATGTTGCGTAGGGACAAGGATATTGAGGCAGTGTTTGTCATCAATCCGCATGATTCGGAGAAGGCTGAACGCTTCAAGAGTCAAGGATGGGACGCTCTCAAGGATAATCCGGCGTATGAGACGCTACTGAAGTATGCGGATACGGTTTTCCGTACGGAACTTCCGAATGAGACACCGCCAGTACGGGAAGGAATTGAGCACGAGATTTTGCTCAAACCCGGTACTCAACCGATTTCGGTCAAACAATGGCGCCAAAGTCCTGATCAGAGAAAAACGATTCAGGAATGGACCAAAGAGATGGTTAAGGCTGGCATCATTCGACCGAGTACGTCAGCATTTTGTGCACCGACTTTCTGTGTGAAGAAACCAGTCGGATGGCGTATTGTGCACGATTATCGTCTATTGAACTTGGCGACGATTTTACCAGCTATTCCTATGCCTCGCAAGGAAGATACCTTTGATGCGATGGCCGGTAGCTATTGGTATTCGTGCATGGACTTACTTTGGGGTTATTACCAAGTGAAGTTACGAGAAGCAGATATACCTTTCACTGCTTTCTCAACCCCAGATGGTCTATTTGAATATCTCGTCACACCCATGGGGCTCAGTGGTAGCCCAGGAACCTTTAATCGACTGCTGCAAAAGGTTTTCATGGATTTGAGTGATGTGGCGAAGATTTACTTCGATGATATCTACGTATACACGAAGGGTGAAGATGTGAACGACCACATCGCAGCATTGGACAGGGTATTGAAGCGATGTGAAGAGCAGAAGCTCTACATCAAACTGTCCAAATGCCAATTTTGCGTGGATGAGATTCCATGCTTAGGCGACTTTGTCGGACGCAAGGGCGTTCGTATGGACCCAGATAAGGTGAAGATTATCGCCGAGTGGCCAGTCCCCAAGACCAAGAAGCAAATGGAGAGCTTCCTGGGGACAACGGTTTTACGTTTCGAGATTTTGCAAGGATTTCGCGCAGTTTGCAGGTCCTTTGCATGAATGTATCAAGGGAAAACGTTCTCGTGATGCTATCGAACTCGATGAGAACCAATTACACTGTTTTGACGAGCTTAAGAAGCGCTTGTCATCACCTCCGGTTCTCAGTCTTCCTGATTTCTCCAAACCTTTCGGAATTCGGATGGACGCCTCAAATTTCGCAATTAGGGGAGTCTTATTTCAAAAGGAGGGAGGGTTGGAACATCCAATAGCCTATACGGGCAGAAAGATGAAGCCAGCAGAACTGAATTATCCAGTTCGCGAACAGGAACTACTCGCTATTATGCATGCGTTGAAGACATGGCGCGTGTATCTTCTCGACAAGCCATTCCTGGTGGAAACAGATCACAAGAGCATTGAGATGATTCTCACGCAGAAGACGACGAATCGACGCATTGCGCGGTGGTTCAACGAACTTGCGGAGTTTCAGCCTCTGTTCAAGTGGATTCCAGGAGAGACAAATGTAGTCGCAGATGCGATGTCGAGAAATCCTGAGTTCGAGCATAAGGCAGCGCAAGTGAGCCTGAAGGAACTTCTTGATATGGCTCAAAACCGTGAAATTGTGGCTACCATGGTCGAGAACAATATGACCGTGGCACAATCCGCAGTGAAGATGTACTCGTGGAACAAGGACTTGCAAGGACTTGTCAAGAAGCTACAGCTTGGAGACAAGGTTCCGCATTACTCGCTAGATCATGGCGTGCTGTATTATCAGACGCGTGAAGATGAGAGTCCTAGATTGTACATTCCCGATGACGAAGATCTGAAGAATCGAGTCATTTGTGAGAACCACGATGCAGTTACGGCAGGCCACCCAGGGTATTACAAGACCTATGTCGCAGTACGTGAGAAGTACTATTGGCCGAAGATGATGAAGTATATCCAGCGCTATGTGAACACTTGTGAAATGTGTCAGCGCAACAAAGCGAGGCAGGTGAAGCCTCCCGGATTACTTCAACCGCTGGAGATACCAAGAGGTAGATGGGTCGACATTTCGATGGATTTCGTTGTGTCTCTACCTCCCAGCAAGGGTGGCTCGAATGCCATCATGGTCATTGTGGATCGATTGACCAAGCGTGCAAAGTTTATTGCTACGCAGACGACAGACAGCGCAGAGGATATTGCGAATGTTTTCATGAAGAGTTATGTAAGAGATCATGGCCTTCCGAAGACGATTGTGTCTGATCGTGACTCCAAATTTACGTCTAAGTTTTGGCAGGCTGTTATCACTGCTATGGGAACGCAGCATAACCTGTCATCGGCATTTAGGCCGCAGACGGATGGACAAACGGAACGTACAAACCGTTTTATCGGAGATTATCTTCGAGGTGTTATCAACCCAGCCCAGAATGATTGGGATGAGTTTCTTCATTTGGCAGAGTTCGCCTATAATCGGCGATTGCATGCTACGATTGGCATGTCACCATTTGAAGCGGATCTAGGATATATTCCATATATGCCCGACGATATCGCGGCAGATCCGGAGTTTAAGAAGTTGGAGAAAGCAGCAAAAGAGTTTCTACTCCGACAGGAAGCCTTCCTCAAGGTCGCGCAAGACCGTATGAGTGAAGCACAGGAGCGCATGAAGCATTATTACGACAGGAACAGACTTGTCCAAGACTTCAAAATTGGCGACATGGTGCTACTAGATGGGAAGAATTTGGATATCCGTCATAAAGGGGTACGCACAGTCGAAGAAGTTAGCTCTGAGGTTCATTGGACCATTCCCGGTCCAGAAGAAGGTATTTCGAGACTCGTATGAGTTGGGATTATCGAAGAACCTGAAGTTGCATCCAATTTTCCATACATCACTGTTGAAGCCGTACCGCAAGGACCCGAAGCGCAGGCAAAGGTGAACAAGGTTGTGTTAGCCGATGGAACTGAAGGGCAACTGGTCGAAGCCGTGATTAACCACCGTAAGTACAAGGGAAGCCGCAGTACAAGGTTTGAGTGGTTAGGCGAGACCAAGAAGGAGGCCACATGGGAACCTGTTGAGAATCTGAAACAGATCCCTGGTCTCATCGACCTCTATTGGAAGTCCAAGAAGAGAGAGAATCCTTTCTAGGGGAGGCTCTTTCTCGAAGGAGGTCATGTGACGGAATGCTGTCGATAGCACTCCGTCGGCATTGAAGTGCAAGTTGATGCACTGTAGTGCAATCTACATATCTCTACATGTACCCACTTTGTGATTGGCTAAAACTAGATTCTGGTATTATGCCATTTGTGGTTTACGCCATTCAGCTGAGACATTGAGAGAGTCTCATTGGCTGAAATTCGAGAAGGTTCTCGAAGCTTGATTATGGGACGCCCAGGAGTCAAGTCAACATTGCTACGTGGAAGTTTATAGGAAAATCATTGGTAGATAGCCAAATCAGAAGATAGGAAAAGATAGGCTCTAGGATACATTCTACTGGATTTTTGAGAGAGCTCTGTGAGCCACCAGTTAGCTTAGGACCGTAAGAGCCTTCCTCATTTCAATTCACTTTTCAATTTACCAACAACCTCTCAGTGGCCCACCAACTGGTCACGCCTCCCTGGGTCTTCGCTCCGCCGTCCAAGTCCGGCCTCCGCTTCCTCGCCCCCGCGCGCCTACTGTGTTACAGCCGAGAATCATGAGTTCGCGGTAGACTTTCTTGAGCATGTGCTGGTACTTGTCATTGTGGGCCAGAAGGTGGTGCTCCAAGTGGTGCAGTGCAGCTTCAAAAATGAGCAAACAGATCGCTAACGCGTTAAAAACCACAACCACTTGGTAGAGATCGACGTCTTCGCCCACTTGGAATACAGAGCCACCTGCCATGTCGGTCAGGTCGAGAGCAAAAGCAAATATGAGGATTAACATACGTCAACACGGAGTTTATCACATTGGCGGTGGTCTCCCATCACGCGTAATACATCTTTTGCTGGATTATCTCAGCTTGTGGTTTACAGTGTAAATTACACTACCGGTGATGTACTTCCTAGTTCGATATACTGTGTTGCATCTCCAGACTGATGAAGTAGAGTCATTCTCTCAACTTTGAACGTGTTCATGGGGCCACCGGTACTATTAGCTGCTGGTATCAGAGTTTTCTTGTAGACGAGGTTGGGGTAATTGGCACTTGTTTTCATTGCCACAAATTTCTCCGCTGTAGTCGTTCCTGGCTTGAAATACTCGGCGTTTGGAACGGGGAAAAGGAGAACGATAATTGCCAGAACTACCAGTAGAAGACAACCAGAGGAGGATATCCAAAACGACGTGGAGGGGATCGACAGAGCGATTTTTCGATGTTGAAGATCGCCCTTGAGCTGAACATTTCGTAGACGATCTGATAAGTTTGATGAAGGAGATGCTTCTAAATCTGTCACTCCAGCCTTCTGCATCAAGTAGAAAAATGTCGACGTGTAGATGACTTGAAGTGGCTGCTCCAGGAAGTAATTATTGTCTTCTAGCTGATGCAGATACGATTCCATGAGTGAGGAGCAGGAATTATTGGCAAGTGTCTGATTTAGACTCGCATTCCACTTGGTACTGTTGAAATTTGCAAAATTCAGATATTCCAGCTCGATTGGAGTGTCGCCGTACACAAAAACGGAAGGCGTGTTGAGTTGTACCAAAGGCGTCGGGGAGTGAAAGTCTCCTTTTTCTATATCGGTAGGGATCATATCCTTCCCTGCGAATAGATAGCGCTTCGTTTGAGGTAACTCGTACCATATTCCAGTACAGTCCTCTTCGTCCTTACACTGAGCGTCGAACTCCTCGTCTAATGCAGTGGTTTCATACGACAGGAGAGTAAACGTGAATTGAACGTGACGACGTGGATTTTCAATGTAAGGTCCGAACTCCGTTTCCATGCGTTCCCCATTGATATCATAGACTCCATCTAACCCAGCGTACGCGAAAGAATCTCCAGTAATGTACGAGCCGATACCATAAATCACTGCTTGGTCTGGGATTTTCGTGCAGCCAGTTGGATACCAACCACCATAGTTGCCGTCGTATTCAACATCGGAACAATCCATGAATGGAATGGCCGCTATTTCTTTCTGTAACTTGAACGTGTTATTTAAATCAAAGAAGACACACGAAGTGTTCCCACAGAAACTGGTTTTAAAGGGACCCCAGGCGTACAAAGTACTAAAGTCGACAGTCTCATTGGACTGTATGGATAAATCTTCACACGAGATATTGTAGAGCTCGCAAACGCTCAGCCCGTAGCTGGTTGACGCTTTCAGAACGACATCAATGGTCAATGCTTCCACTTGGATTTGCTCGGTGAGGTTGCGTTTTTCCATCGAGATGTTCGTTCTTTCCAGATCAAACGTATTTGGGAACGACACACCGAGAGTCTTGATGATGACGTCCGAGAGATCATTGATCGACTCGGATGTTATGTTGGATGTAGCGTTCGAAAGCGTAAAGAGAGAAGTCACGGGACCTCGACAGATTCGAATCCCTTCGTCGTTGTAGATCCACCCATCACTACTAACTGAGCTATTTGGAAGTACATCCAGATCACTTTTATTGTCAGATTCAGTGCAATTGTGTTGCCGTTGCTCCGAGTTTCCAATCGCCCGATCGACCATAACAGCCCCGTTAAAGAAAAGGTATAGCATGTTTACAAAATTGAAATCCTCTGGCCAATCCGAATTCCCGCGGGCTTCTGGGTACATGAAGGAGTAATTTGCGGTCGGTGGGGTGTTCATGAAGTTGATTTCAGTGTTCCATTCATTCGTATCGAAACCATACACAACACCAGTAAAAGCGAGATCGTCTACATCAATTGGAGCCAAACTCTGCCCAGGAAAAGTCATCGACGAGTTCTGCTGCGAACAGGTACTGCTTTCCGCGAAGCTGAACGGGGTTGTTTTCTGAAGAATTGCGTTCTTTAGAATGGTATCTATTGGTCGCTCATCTGCGTGCCGTTTTGCTGCTTTTGCTTGTAATTTCTCTATATTGGACTGGGATTTCTTGAAATCATCCAGAATCATGGTTGAATTGAAGCCGACTGTAATCGGAGAAGCTTGGAACCCACGGAAGCTATGCCCCAACGTGAGAACCACTATGATGGGGACGATGAAGAGGATCACAGATCGGGTGTGTTGAACCAATCTGCTTGGTGTTGAGGAATCCTTGGACGACGAGAGCAAATTGTGGAGAAACACGATGAAAGCTGGTTGTATTTTATCGATCCACCAATCCATAACCACCTGGATGAAAGCCAGGCACAAGCCCGACAGGAAGTTGTAGTACTCCGTATTACTGTCAGCCTTTGTCGAGGACTTCACTGTCACAGGCAACTCGAAACCCTTAAACGCGAAATAGGTGAAGGAGCCCACACTGAGGCAGAGAATGGCAACATGAAAGGCCAAACGACCAGGTGCCAAGGTGATACATGTAGGCAACGTGGGTGACCGGTATACCGGTTTGCTCTGAATGAGAGGGATGTCACGCAGAGTCTCGCAGTCTTCGTCACGAGTTTTACCCTCGTTCATTGTTGCTTAGGTTTTAGTCAAGCTGTTGTTCGTCGGAAGAGTTGTTTTCGATTGTGACGCCTTCGGTGGTAGTTCCGCCGAACCTGTTCCTCCCTTGCTCAGTATTTAGCTCTTGCAGAGTAACCAGCTCGATGGGTACAGGAAGCCAGGGCTCTTTTCAGCAAGCGTTTCTTCAGCCAATGTCCATCTCGAATGTATCATTAACTTTGGTAGCTTTACGCTTAGTTAAATAAGGGAGACGAACTAGGGGGGGGGGGTAGTGGCTCCATGAAACTCCCCGAAGCGGTGGTTTCGGCTCGCACGACAGCTAATTCATGACCCTACGAATTAACTGTCGGTTGGCCAGCCAATGAAATCAAAGGATTATGGAAAGGGAGCCGGACTACGAGCTGTACTTACCAGTACTTATCGGTATTATAATACCGTCTCCAAAAAACGCCCCGAAAATCCTGTCCGAGGGTTTTCGGGGATGAAGATGAGTGAGACGCTCGGATGCTTGGCTTTCATTTTCATTTTGGGAGCTTCGCGCAAATATCAAGTTGAAAGACGACCACAATCAACCATGGACTCCAAATCCTCGTCGGACACGTATGACTCTTCCAACACCCCATGCGAACAACGTTCAGTTAATTTCGACGACGACAACGTGGTGCTCCTTCAAAGCAAACATTTTTCCAGTGGAGAATCCGTCGAACCGAACGTTAAACTGCTACCGCTTCCATTCCTTGCTATCGTATTAGCCAGCAACGGCGCATTGATCGTTTTTATGGCGATTTTCCTCTCGGAAAAAAAGATCGGCTCTGTCTCGGACAGTGTTGGAAGTTCCGAGAATGCGGACAAAATGGTGGACTCTTATAAAATGATGAATGGCTACATTTCTGCTGCGGCAGCTGAACTTCTCAAGATCGTCTTCAGCGTCTTCATCGTCGTTATCATCACATACTTTGGTAATTTACCATGGTATCCAGGTCAAAATCCACGAGAGGGACGATGCAAAGGCAAACGGATTGTTCTGTGGTGGTTCACCCCCTTCATGATCTTTGTCACCACTGTTGGGATCACTGCAATTAATATCAAGTCAGAAATTGTTGGAGTGAAGCATGTTTTCGTTCGAAATGACTTGGCTACCTCGACGCATTCAATAAATGAAACGAACCGGACTGATGACGCTCAAAACACCATTTTGAGGACTGCTGTGCGGTCAGAAGTGAGCCCTTTCTCCATCAATTTGAACTCGAAGTGTCTGCTTTCCAACACGTCGGTTAATAGAGTCGATTTCGACCGCAAAACAACTCAAGCCAGTGAAATGCCCACGATAAAGGACATCGATTCCCTTGCGGCTGAGTACGGATTTACCTCCAACCGCTGGAATCGCGATGCATTGCCATTCGCTCTTGAATCCAGGTATTCAGTCAATTTCACTGAGGAGAACCTTGCATTGGACGAATTTGCTGCGTTTCAAAAGGATACTGGATTTGATTTCCTGACTGGATATGAAATGTTTTTACAAGGGAAAACCCTATTCGAGAGAGCAGTGTCAGATGGCAACGTATCGGCTGAATATCCGTGTTCGTGGGTAGATGGTCTGTATGATAACGACACGGAAGAGCAAGTTGATTTCGATACTTTTGACAATACCAGTAAATACCACGGAATGAGGAAATGCAATGGAGCAGTCAGTTCGCTCCGATCTCTATCTAACATCGCTGATCCTTCTACACACAACTTGAAATCCTTCGTGAAAACGATCATGGATGGAATGAATTTGACTCTGAGTCAAACGACCAACATTTCAACTGCTGAGACGAAGTTCCGTTTGGAAACGTATTCGATTTCACGCCAAATGAACGTGACTATGATGACTGTTGATATCCCTCTCCATGAATCAATTCAGTACCAGAATACGAATGAAGATTGCGCAGACGGCAGCTTTAATGGTGATAAAAAGCATTACACTGAATCTCAATTTTCTCAAATGAAAAAACAGTATTGCAGCTCAGCTTACTATGTCTTCAATCAACCGGCAGCAACATGTGGAGCTAGCAACTGCATTTTTCTGGATGAATCCGGTGCAGCCCCGTTCAAAAAGCAAATTCTCCTACTTCCCTACTTGAAAGATTGCAGCGTCGTAAATATGACATACGGTAGTGACTATCTCAATTTCCTACCACACGAATGTGCAGCACAAAATGATTCAGTGTTTCTTTACGGCTCGGGAACATATTTGTCGGGTGATGCATTCAAATTCAATCTTGAAGAAGACGCGTTTCCGTACATCTCGAAACCCCGTCGACACTTTGTCTTTTCATTTGCGAAACTCGACTGGAGAATGGAAGATGTCAGCAAGATGTTCAATGCTAGATGTGGAGTGGCGGGTGGATGCTCAGGGATGGTTCACAAATTACCCAACGAAACGCCAAAGTCCAAGCCGGTCCTGGTCGTTGGAAACAGCACGATTCCAGCAGAGAGAATGACTGCGAGGTTCATTAACCCCGTGCAACTGGTGACGTTGACTGCTCCGCCACTGTTCTATCCCAAAACAAACAAGCGTCACTTGTGGGAATACCTTGATTTTGGTCGTTTCTCTACAAACTCGTGGGCTTCAAATTTAACGGTAGTTAATTGTTCAGTACTTGTGGATTCGTATATTACTCAAGTGGAAAGGAATCACTACTATCTGGATGATCCTCGTCAAGCAATGTACTCGGCTGCGGTTTATTATTTGTTCCAAGATGCTGCAACGAAGAATGTGACTATCAACAAACTCTCAACTGATGAGGACAGTTTCTACTTGGGAAGTTCCCGTTTTGCTGGTGATAAGGAGATGAAGATGATCCGTTATTCCATTCCGATGAACTCCTTAATCGCTACATTCGTGGGGATTGCTATCGTTATCATTCTTTCCTTCATAGTGGTTGTTACGCCAATCGATCGTGTCAAGATATCACAAGAAAAAAACTTTGCAGCTCGATACGCAGACTTGTTGACCAAGGAGAAATACCCAACAGAAGTTCACAACCGCAAATTGCTCCTTCCAAATGGTGAATTAGTTCTCATGGATGAGTGCATCGTCGAGAACATCACTCTGCACTCAGTAAATTAAGAATCCAACAAGGTTTTCATGTAAAAATGTGAAATAAAACAGCTTCCCATGCACCACGTAGAATTCTCCTTAGTATTAGAGTAGTACGGTCTACCGTATGTAGACGAGCGGTGCTCATCACATCGCGAGTTTTGAGTTGCAGGACTTTGTGTGGCAGTAGCTAAACAAGAAGACTTCATTAGATACATTCTGTACATTTTCGCCACCGAAGTTTTACCTCTTCACTCATCACATCACGAATTTAGAGGACATTTAGGATGAAATTCAGCTACAGCCAATAACTTCCTCATTCCATAACTTTCACGATGCCGACCACATCCAAGTATCCTTCCTCGACCCATTCTCCCATTCGAAGTCTCATGACCAAGTTGATCAGTCGAAATTCGGACAAAAATCTACCTCGGAAATTGGTTTCGACACCTTTTGCTGCTTCGTTGCTGTCTCCACTTTCGTCCACTGAGATGCAACACCGCGAATTGCAATTGCAACGAATCGCCAGTATTGCAGTGCTGGACGCCACACGGAGCAAGAAGAACGAACTCGTTATGACAGTGAAGTTGACGCTGAAACCGGACGGGATTTTTGTCCCGAACAACCCGCCGATTTCGTTGACTTTCCACGATGTGAACCAGTTAAGTCGAGTTTTGGCGTTTTGCGTCGATAAATCCACGCGGGACTGCAGTGAAAACTGCGAATTCTGCTCGGAACTCGCTACGTATTTGTCCACCCACTGGGTGAGAGACCCACTTGTGGCGGTTGTCAATATGGGGGAGACGGTTCTGCGTAAACCTTCACTCGCAATGCATCTCACTCGATTGGTATCGTTTGCCACGGGGAAAGGGATGGCGATTCCACCCATTGCAGTTTCAACTGATACTGCTGGAGCTATGCAACTTATCCCACAACTCGCTCCTATTGGGGTTGTTCAGGAGAAGAAAACGCTCAAGTGTACAGCTCAAAACGAGGTGGTAGCAGTACTCTACGACTTTTTCAACGTTTTCGACCAGCCTTCCATGAAGAAGGCACTTTAATGTTGGACAACTTTTGCTTATTTTTTTTTTCAATGAAAACTCAAAACTACCAAATATTTTCAAGAATTACTAGGAACATTTACAGTTGTTTTCTTACACGACTGCGGAATCTCTGAGAGCCGATTCTTCTTGGAAACGAGCAAGTTGACGAAGGTTATACATGTAATGCAGTACTCGCGACGTCGAACCAGTGACTTGGTTCGTGTAGCTTCTCTGCATTAACGACCGTCGCATTTGGTCCTCAGCTTTCGACGGAGGTTGTTGACGACTCTGTCCGGACATTGAAACTCGTCGTAAAGTTGGCGAGACTGTTCTTAGGAAAGAGAAATCGCTGCTTGCCAAGTCTGAGGCAACACTTGACTGTGCCAATAAGGCAAACTGTTGGATGGAACTTAAGTCATTGGCAGAAATCGAGTTGGAGATGCGTTTGTCGTCGAAAGACGCTGGTCTCTGCTGAAATTCTGGAAATCCCGAACGTCTTTCACTATCCCCATCTTGTTGAACGAGGAATAAAAGGTAGAACAGTTGAATGTACGACACTTTGGCCCTCTTGAGATCAAACAACAGCTTGATGACACTTTGGAAACGGAACTGTGTCAAACTAAACCCGACGGACGCCATGATGGCGCGTAGACTGTCGATATCAATCAACCCAGAGCTATTGAGGTCGTGGGACCGAACAACCGTCTCAAGATATCCAATCGTGAGTCCTCCGTCCTTTAAACACTGGAGAACGGAAGCTGCAAATTGCGACTGGAGCTCCACAGTCTCTACAAAATGACTCGTTACGTCTCCAAGTGCATTGGCATTCAGACGAAGCACAGTGCACACCAAAGTGAAGTCTCGAAAGATAAATTGCTGCAGGACTAATGTATTCACAAGCATCGGAAATGGAACAGAGATAGCAATAATCAGCCCCAATTCCTGCGAGATCTCATCCAAGTTGTACAAAGCGCACTGTACAAATAACGCCACGAAGAATCCATTCAACGCCAACAACAGCTTCACTATGATGTGCCAGAACCCCGAGGAGAAAAAGCGGATTTTCATATCGTTTGATCCGGGATTTTCATGACGTGGAGATTTCAAGATTTTATCCGCTTTACTGGAAGTGAAACATTTACACCAATTCGTGAAACCCTTGTCGTTCCTCTCATGCTCCATTTCCTCTTGCAGTTCATGAACTCGGTGCATCATATCCAGAGCATTTTCAGCTGATTCACTCTCCCAGGCGGAGATTTCTTCGTCGGCTACAGCAGCCAAGTTGGCACACAGAATATGGTTATCAGTGCTGTATCCAGCAGTTGCTAAGATCTGGCGCACACACCAACGCAGATAAACCAACACCAAGCAATGTAACAAGACTAAAATCCACGAGGATATCGTCAGGAGTTTTACCAGTTTGACCCCTTCCAAAACGCTCAATAGTCCACAGATCCCCCAAGCCACAGCGAGTACCAGTAGCCACATCATTGGCTCCACGTGGATCATATGAGAAAGTTCTTGAGCCTGTGTACGTCGAATATACCTGGAAAATGGGAAAAGCTGTGGCAAACCGAATCGACGGAGGAAAAAATGCCGGAGAGTTCGATACCGTATGATCTCCTTGTTCGTCACTGTTTTACTGACCGGTTTGTCGCCATTAACGGACAGAAAAGTCTTTGTTGGCGACCAGTTCCCGATAAAGTGAGTCTGTTGTTTCTGGAGATATACAAGAAGGTCTCGCGTGGTCATCAGTTCCGCCTGGTTTGCGTATTTACTATATCTCCCAACCAACAAGAAGATACACAAAGCCTGAAGCACAAGAGATATCGCAAAGCCGAAGATTATCAGATCAGCGACTTGAAAAGCAACGATCACTTTGCCATTCGCGTCGATTGGTGCGACCTCTTTGAGGATCTTCACTACGAGACTCAATAAACCGAGAATCATGAGTTCCCTGTACACCTTCTGGAGCATTTGGTAGTATTTATCATACCGCGAAAGATGACGTTCCACATAGTGAAGAAAGAACTCGAAAAGCAGTAGAAATGCCGCCAAAATGCTTAAATGAGCCAAAACTCGCCAGAATTCCACGTCCTCGCCTACTCGAAACAGAGAGACGCCTGCCATCTTGACGGTTCGTTGAGGAATGAGCTTAGAGTCGGGTCCGTCCCATTGCTTTGAGGGCAGAAGTGTCGATCTGCTATGGCGTTCGTGAGAACCCGTTTCAATTTTGTTACCACGCGCTTGAGCACAAGTGAGCGATGTTCAGCCTTCGTCCGTTTCCAAGCCTGAAAATGAGCGACTTTGTGCGGAAAGTTTCATGACAGATACTTCTATTATGGAGATCAGTTGTGTAGCTTTGTAGTATTGCAGGGGACGATACGTCCGGCTCATGTCAAGCGAGAAAGACGAACTTACGATACTTTTCGTGTTGGAAGTCGTGTGGCTGCTGAAATTATAGAGAACTCTTTGCTGAATTTCGAGTGACAATATACTCCATACGTCAGATGCGAACGAGTCACTTCCGATTTAAGCCATTACTGTGTCATGTTGCACATATCGTAGATCGACAACTCGGAATTCATTTGTGATATTTATCTGCTACAGCGGAATCCAATGGAGAGAGAAATTTGTTCGGCTTTAAGAGCTGTACTCCGAAGTACTTCTCGAAATTGGTGCCCGGTGCTCCTTGCCTCATTCTGTACGGTGTTCAGCTCATACTGCCATGACGCCGAACTGATCTGGTCGATTTGGTATCTGACACTTTCTCGATCTTACGAACGAAGCCATCTCAGCTAACGAAGAAACCGGCATCTGCAAACATAGAGGGCTCTTCTCGTTCGTTGCATCACCGGGATTGCCTCGTCCAAGGGGAAATACGCTGCGGTTTGGAGTAATTCATCCAAGAAGCGACAATGTACGAGTGATCGAGTTTATAGTTTACGCTAACTTAGAGGACTGTGTACACCGTGTCGGAAGGTACATTCTCCATGTGCGAGTCGGAATCCCTGCGAATGTTGTACATATCATGGAGCGCTCGTGAACTTGAGCCAGCGAATTGATGAGTATAACTACGATCCCCCAACATCGGAGCACGTCGGTTTGGCTGGGTCTCAGACGCTCTAGTAGTTGAAAGACGACGCAAACCTGGAGTATTCATGTTGACAAAGTCGCTCGGCCTCGGTTCAGATCCCAAGCTTGGCTGAGGCATCAACGGGACTTGTCGATTGGCCAGTCCAGTTAGTCGATGTGCTCGCACTGCGCTTTCATCAAGAGAAGTCTGGCTTCGTTGTAGAAGCGAATGCTGTCGTCGTAATGTCGAGGATAGGCCACTTTCGCTCGGAGGCTCGTTCTGGGCTAGCAGAAGTAGTCGAAGCAGTTGACCATACTCCACTTTGGTCCCTTTAAGCTCAAACAGCAGCATAGCGACGCTGTTGAAGCGGAAACGGGTCAGCCGAAAGCCAAAAGCCGATAACACGCCACGGAGTTTATCCACTTCGATCACTCCAGTTTGTTTCGCATCGTAAGCGTGAAGTTCTCGTCGTAAGTCGATGAGTGTGTAGTCTCCTTCTTTGAGACAGTCAAGCAGAGAAGTTGCGAATTCAGATCGGAGCTCCACAATCTCACTGAAATGAGTCACCACTTCTCCTAAAGTGTTGGCGTCCACGCGGAGGATGCTACAGACCATGACGAAGTACCGGAACATCCGCTGTTGAAACACGAATGTGTTTAGTAGCAACGGTAGTGGAACCACAACGGCAGGACCAAGACCAAACTCTTCGTAGATATCGTCCAAGTCGTACACTGCGCACTGCACAAGTAGAGCGATGTAAAATCCGTTCAAAATGAGGAGAAACATCACCCCAACGTGCCAAGCTTTACGGGAAAAGAAGCGGATGTGGATCGGTGGAGTTCCAGCTTGTACGCCACTTGGAGCTCGAGTGGAACGGAGCTTGGGGTCGCCAATGTGGTTGATGTTACGACAACATGTAGCCATGAGTTGAAGACCGACGTCGTGGCGGAGAAGTACGTGCCGTTCAGCCGTTCGACGGTCCTCAACCATCTCCAGTTCTTCTTGCACTCGGTTCATCGTATCGAGCGCGTTGTCTGCTGCTTCGTTACGCCAGGCGAGCGCTTCTTGATCCGCAATCATTCGAAGGTTATCGACCAAAGTTTGCTCGTTGTCGCTGTAGCCTGCAGCAGTCAAGAGCTGACGGACGCAAGAGCGGAAGTACAATAACACGGCGACATGAACAACCACTAAAACCCACGCAAAGACGACGAAAACTTCGACCAGTTCATGACCTTCAGGGAGATCAACGTCCAGTTCATCCAAACTACCAAGGACACCACAGATTCCCCACGCCACAGCCAACAAAAGGACCCACATCGACGGCTCCACTTCAATCATGTGCGAGATCTGGTTCGCTTGAGCACGACGAAGGTACTTGGAGAAAGGAAACAGTTGAGGCAATCCAAAGCGACGAAGGAACAAATGTCGAAGGAGACGACGTTCTATCACTTCTTTCTCAAACACACCGATCGTGGGGGAAGACCAGGGAAGCCATTTCGAGACGGTACCTTGAGTCGATGTTGCGGTTGGAGGGGTACCCGCAGGAGGTTGAATCGAGTCGACGATGTCTTGAGCTGTGATCAATTCCGTTCGATCCGCTACGTTGTTGTGTTTCCTCAACTGCGAGAAGACGACGATAGCTTGGAGGATCAACGCCAGTGCCAGGATGAAGATGGTCAGATCGGCCACTTGGAACGCCAACATGGTCTTACTATCGGCGTGGATGCCTGGTACTTCCTTGAGCAGCTTGAGTCCGAGACTGAGCAGACCTAGAATCATGAGTTCTCGATACGCCTTGCGCAGCATGTGCTGGTACTTGTCATATCGCGATAGTTTGTGCTCCACATGATGGAGAGCAGCTTCGAAGAGAACAAGACAAAAGGCCAAAATACTCAAATGGACCAAGACCCGCCAGAATTCAACGGCTTCTCCGACTTGAAACAACGATCCGCCCCCCATTGCGCTAATTGTAAAGTGCACAACCTGGAGCTGAGACCGTCCAAACTGTATTTTCGTGTCGAGATTATTTAGTAGAGACATCTGACGGGATGGTGGAAAGCCAAACACGCATGCTTTTCCGTTCAAATAGTTTTGGTAAATCACACACTATGGAGTTGCAGCTTCGGAGTGACGACAGCCTATCGCCATTGTGTGGAGTGCCTACAGCTGATTAATTTTCGGAGTGGTTACTGCCACATATGCATACCAAAAAAAGTACGAGTATGTGCCTGGTATGTGGTTCGTAAAAAATAAATAACTTCGCGCCCGTTACCTGCATAAATTAATAAATGATTTGCAGGCCGAGCGCCACTCGCAGGCCACACGTTCAGTCGACAATTTGCGGGGGAGGGGGAAAGAAGCCAGGAAGCGTGGCGGACGGATGGCGCCAAGCCGAAGCAAGCGCGCAAGAAGCGTAAGACGAGTCTGGATGAATTGCCTGATTGTCTGCTAATGTTGCAGTTGTGTGTAGGAGGGTTCCGGCTCGAGTGTATCCAGCTACGAGCCAAAATGCTCCGGTAGTGACTAAGAAAATGGCTCGGAGAGGCTACCTCCCGCGAAAATGCGCGCCAGCAGCAAGAGTGGGGACAAGCGCGAACAAGACGCCGACTCGTCAGGGTCTGAGGGGATTCCCGCGTGCCGCCGGATGGAGCAGACTGCTTTTCCAAACTGGCAGACTTTTTTGAGTTCGTTTGATGAATATTGCGAAGTTACGCATCAACCGTTCAGGTATTTTTGATGCTGGGCTGGAATTGTGAAGAATGAATTAACCTATTTGTTTGAATCTACAAGGAAACGAAACTCAATTAGTGCTGCAAGTCGAAACAAGGTCAAGATAAGGGGGGGTGGCAGTATCCTGATGAACCTGCAGAGGAGAACTTTACCAGATGATATAAATGTATTTAAAGTTTGTGATGGTATGTGGTAGTATGTGCTGATCACATTGCTCCTCGCTGAGTAGGTTTGTTTCTTATATGCTGGTGTTTAGAAGTGATGAATTATTAAATGACATGGGCATACGGCTATCATGACCAAGGATCGAGTTGATTTCCAATACGTGGATGGTGGCAACTGTACTATCAAGAGAGCCGATGAAATTCGCCAAGAAGACGGGTATAAATGTGGAGTCCTCGTCATTCACTTCATCGAAAGCTACATCCGCACATGTGTCGTGAGGCAACTAAACCAAGTGTTACTGCAGAGAATTCGCCTATCACACCTCGTCCAAGGTCTCAGCGGACTCTTCCTCAGCTTGATTGGATAAAACGCACAACCTCTAGCTTGCTTATATCGACTCGGTCATTTATCGCGCGAGCATAAATAACCGTGGAAAATCGTGCGGTTGGTAATTAATCGGAACACATATCGTCCACATACCCGGACTTTTTCTGCAATGCGTATGTGGCAGCATACACGGCCATTAATTTTGGGAGCAAACAACTCACATGTTGTGGTGATCAGCTGTAGATACTTTCTGCCATGCAGAAGCCCCTTTTTCAACTTTGCTACATGTTTGATACCGAATAAAGCAAAAAGCTCCATTGATCGATATGCAGGACTTCGAAGTAGAAACAAACGGTTGGTTTCGGTTGAGATATCCAGCACTTCTCCAAGATATTCGGAGCTTTTGTAGTGGTGGCGGCTTGGCGACTTCATGCGCTCGTTACCGTGGAACGACAGGCTCTCTAAGATCTTGAGCTTTGTTTCGTTGGAAAGCTGAAGACCATTACCACGCTTTGCAGAGGTAAAAATTCACTGTTGTGCTTCAGTTCTGTAAAAATATACTCCACAAGATCGTTCATAGTAATTAGGATTCCTGTCAACCTATAGTACAGTGTACACTGTGTCTGCAGGTACCGACGTCATGTGCGACTCGGAGGCTCTGCGGATGTTATACATATCGTGAAGTGCTCTTGAGGTCGAGCCAGCAAACTGATGTGTATAACTGCGCTCCAGAGTCTGTTGCCGTCCTCTGCTCGCACTTTGGTTTTTCGACGGTAAATAAGGTGATCTCACGTGCATGAAGTCACTCGCTCTCGGCTCCGACCCAATGCTCAACTGTGAAAGCAGCGGGACCTGACGTGATGCTTGGACAGTCAACCGAGTCATCCGTAAACTCACTCGCGCGCATTCATCAAACGACACAGTACTGCGTTGCAACAACGGATGGTGGCGTCTATGACTCACCGGTCCGCATTCACTTAAAGGTTCGTGCTGTGCTAACATCAGCAATCGAAGAAGTTGACCGTACTCCACTTGAGTTCCACTCAGTTCAAAGAGCAACATGGCTACACTGTTGAATCGAAATCTTGTGAGGCGAAAGCCAAACGAAGCGAGAATCTTGCGAAGTTTATCGACATCGACTACCCCCGTTTGCTGCAAGTCGTGGGCGTGGAGCTCTGCGCGTAAGTCGAGGATCGTCGCTTCTTCCTGCTTTAGACACTCAAGCAGAGAACTAGCAAATTCGGATCGAAGCTCCACAATTTCACTGAAATGATTCACCACCTCGCCCAATGTGGTGGCGTCGACCCTTAGAATGCTGCAGACGATGACAAAATACCGGAAGATCCGCTGCTGGAACAGAAAGGTGTTTAATGTCAATGGGAGCGGCACCATTAGAGCTGGAACCAACCCAAAATCGCCGTAGATCTGGTCCAGATCGTACACGGTACATTGGACGAAGAGAGCGATGAAGAACCCGTTCAAGATCAGGAGAAACATGACAACCACGTGCCACTTTTTGTGTGAAAAGAACGGAATGCGAATGGCTGGTGATTCGGGCTGGATGCCGCTTGGTTCTCGTGGCTTCGTCTCTTCAATCTTTAGACAGCAAGTTACAGCGACCTGAAGCCCAATATCTTTTCGGAGAATCACGTGACGTTCACGTCGACGGTCTTCGACCATCTCCAGTTCTTCTTGTACTCGACTCATTGTATCCAACGCATTATTCGCTGCTTCATTCCTCCAAGCCACCGCTTCTTCTTGAGCGATATCATGAAGAGTTGATTCCAGGACTGCTGGATCGTTACTGTGTCCTCCAATTGTCAAGAGCTGACGTAAGCAGGAGCGGAAGTACAATAAAACTCCAACATGAAACGCTACTAGGATCCACGCAAACGCCACGAAAACCTCCACTAATTCCTGACTTTCAGGTAGATCTACATCATAGTGCTCGAGTAGACTGACAAAGCCACAGATTAGCCAGGCCACAGCCAACAATAGGACCCACATCGACGGCTCCACTTCAATCATGTGTGAGATCTGGTTCGCTTGAGCACGACGAAGGTACTTGGAGAAAGGAAACAGTTGAGGTAATCCAAAGCGGCGAAGGAACAAATGTCGAAGGAGACGACGTTCTACCACGTCTTTCTCAAACACACCGATCGTGGGGGAAGACCAGGGAAGCCATTTCGAGACAGTAGTTTGTGTCGAAGCTGCGGTTGGAGGGGTACCCGCAGGAGGTTGAATCGAGTCGACGATGTCTTGAGCTGTGATCAATTCCGTTCGATCCGCTACGTTGTTGTGTTTCCTCAACTGCGAGAAGACGACGATAGCTTGGAGGATCAACGCCAGTGCCAGGATGAAGATGGTCAGATCGGCCACTTGGAACGCCAACATGGTCTTACTATCGGCGTGAATGCCTGGTACTTCCTTGAGCAGCTTGAGTCCGAGACTGAGCAGACCTAGAATCATGAGTTCTCGATACGCCTTGCGCAGCATGTGCTGATACTTGTCATATCGCGATAGTTTGTGCTCCACATGATGAAGAGCAGCTTCGAAGAGAACAAGACAAAAGGCCAAAATACTCAAATGGACCAAGACCCGCCAGAACTCAACGGCTTCTCCGACTTGAAACAGCGATCCGCCTGCCATCGTCCAAGTTCTGAAGTGAGCTTGACACTAAAAGTCTCAGCTTTGAGAGCAGGATAAAGCGCGTCGTTCCATTCGATGAGATGGTACGCTGTCAAAAGGGACGATCACCTTTGGACAGAACCAGTGTGAAAGCTACGGACGTCCACAACTCGACCCCGTGTGGTGTCTAGCAGTTGGTGTTTTAATGTCTGTCAGGCTGGTAACACTCAGTGGGGTTATACAATGGGGTTTGCGTTCTCTACGTGGGTAGAATCCTCATCAAACAGCCGTCGTATTGAGCCTACGTTCTTATGCCAGGGAATGGGACACTAACAGTGGAAAGACTGGCAATATAACTTGCCTTGCGACTCGCAATATCGCTCCAAACTTTCGGTGGTGTCGGGTTGGCGACTTCATGCGTTCGTGGGAATATACGGCCATTTTTCGAGGCTCAGATCTCTCACAGTCAAAAGTATCCACTTGGGAACCTCGTCACTTGGAAGCGATTAACAAACTGAAGCTGCCGCATCTCAAGAGTGTTTACTTGAGTTGGTGCACGAACATGTGCTTGAACCCCTCAGTTCCCGGGCTTTTATACGAGGGTAGTTTTTTTGATGTCCCATATCCAATCATATAGGAATTTGTATTGTGTATTCGTTAAGTTCGAAATATAAGGTGCGGGGTCGGGGTGGGCATAAAAATACTAGGGTGTGCAGAGTTTTGCATTCTCCAACATATGTAGGCGTCGTTGACCCGGTTGAATATCTTATGATGGCACAAAATACATAACAGTTGTCCTGTTTATTTGTTAGCCCATTTTTGTTGCATTTCACACAGCCAGCGGTGGTGGGTTCCGTCATTATAGCCACTGGGATGAAAGAAAAACTGACACCTCAACTGATTGCTAGCGACGTAGCTGCCTTCTGCTACATTACTCACCTACACTACATTCTCTATATTTCCTGCATCGTCTCCGGAAACATTCAAGTCGCTCGCACCGCCACCCTCGCCGCCGTCACCGCCCTCGTCACCTCCCTCGCCACCGTCACTAGTGCCGTGCTCACGACGTCTCCGCTTCTTACCGGGCCGCGTAGCAGGTGGGCGCTCCCGCGTTTGGTGTCCTTGGACGAGCGATGGAGGGATCTCTCTACCATTTTTCCATTCAATGTGCCAAATGCGGAAGCACGTATCCCTGCCGCCGCGTCCAACATTGCACAGGTACTTACTAAAGCATACAATAGATGTTAGGTTAGGAACCATCGCGTAATAACTCCTTCGCTTACCGTCGATTTCCATTTGAGCATTCAGGGCAGAAATACTTTGTAAATTTCCGCGGTTTCACTTTGTACAGCGCGCACACTTTACAGGAGCGCTGGCGACGCTTCACGCCCTGTTCACCGTCCACGATGTCTGGATTTTCTTCAAGTCTGTGACCTTCGTCTACCTGAGCAGTGCGTTCGTCCACTGGACGGTGCGGTGCATTGTCGGCCCGTACCGGAGACGCAGCCGTTCGCTCCCGGGCTGTTGTTGCTTGCTACAAAAGAAAAAAAATAGTTGGAACTATGTTGGATATCAACATAAGATCAAATACCTATGTTGGATATCCAACATGAGTTTACCTCGATAACTTGAAAGGCTTCAGTAGAGTCGATTGCCAGTAGTTGCTCCATCAGTGTCTCCATGAATGCAAAGTGTCTTGGGGGTTGCTTGTCGTTTACCTTCCGAAAGTGACGGAACACAATAAATGCATTTACCACAGCCATGTCGAAAAGGCCAAGGAACAAGGTTCGGTAGTACTTGCGGGTCTTGTAAGAGAGCTGTACACTGTACCTCTGCATCCTGAGCTGGTCGTGGACATCTACGCCCCCCATCCACCTGTAATAATCTCGAACGAGTTCAGGTGCTGGTATTGGCTTTATTTCTCCGTGGACACGGCGCACTACAATACAAGCATAGATTTAGTACAGTACTTAGGATGATGCCATAGAGAGAATACATACTAACTATCCCGGTCTCACGACTACCACCTAAAGAGAGCATGTGAACGGGGTGGCGGTCCATCCACATGACCGCTGTGAGCTGAGGAAACATCTTGTTCTCGGCAAGCTTTGCAGTTCCCTGAGAGGGTATCACCACCTTCTTCTTGTTGACTGTCCGGGTTCTCATCTTGGTGACGACATCCTTTGCATATCCAGACCGGTCCGTCTGAATAGTACCTGTCAGGTACATTCGGCGGTGCAGCAGTTCTAATGCAAGCTTCACAGAAGTGTAGAAGCGGTCAGTAATCACCAGTCTCCATGGCGATGTTTCTGACGGCGGACATAGGGCATTTATGTTGCGCAATACAGCCGCTTCGCCTGTGTTGTTGTCTTTTGGTTGAGGAGTCCGCAGGTGAGTCTTCGCGCCGCAGTAAACTTCAATTCTGCAACAAATAAACCCAACAACGAGTAAGTTAGCGTTATGTTGGATAGCCCGTGGTAGAATTCTTATGTTGCCTGCATCTAACATAAGGACTTGGCCCAAAACAATTTCGTGACGAGTCGACCCTCCCACAGTATGTGGTACATACCTCATGCAGTACGCAGTTTTAGCACAGGCAGCCACGAACACCTTCGTCCCCCATTTGTGCGGTTTATCCTTGTTGAATTGCCGCGTAGGATTGTACCGCGAGCGTGATGGTAAAGTAGCTTCGTCGAAACTGATAACGGGTGGAGCTTTGTAGCCTCGGGCAAATGTGCGTTGCAGCACCTCAACAATGGGGCGGATTTTCCATGCTCTATCCAAGTTCGCTTGGGGGGACTTGTTGTTCGAGAAGTGGAGGTAGCCCATTATGTGAAAGAAGCGATGCTTGCTCATGAATTGACCAAATCGGTTTGCAGGCAGCGCCCCTACCCTCTTTAGCGACCAGTGGGCAGCGATTCCTTTACGTATCGGTGTCAGCATCCTTGCAATAAGAAGTGCCATAGCCCGCAAAACCTCCCACGCTTGAATATCGGGAACATTCGCTAGACGGCGCTGAATGTCAGCAAGATACTCCACTTCTCCGCCGCTGCGCCGCTGTTGTGCACGAAGTGCACGTGCACGCAGTGGTATCGTTTGCGCATGGTACCGGTTGCTTTCAACGGCAATCTGACTCCAAAGTTTAGGGGCAGGAAGTAAAACAGCAGCGCCAAAGGATCTTCCGCTACTGCCAGAATGCTCGTGCTGGGTCCGTACGGACCGTCGTACAAGTCGGTGTACTTGGGATTTGGTCCAAACTTTGCTGGGTCTACAAACAGATCAAATGGTTATGTTAGCTGTAAGGTTGGATATACTGCAAAATCCAAAGATGTTTATGTTGGATGAGTCAACATAACATACCATATTCCCACCCGGACGTTCTCATGGCTTTGACAGCGTCACCGTCCTTCGCTAGAGACGACCATATTGATGCAGGAAGCTCCTCAGGTTCTGCATCGGAATCTTCGTCTGTCAATTCCCCAATGTCCCAGTCTCCATCCCAAGCGCCATCGTCATCGTCGTCGATTTCTTCCTCTTGTTCCTCACAGATATCAGGATCTTCATCCGAGTTGAGGCCAGTGCAAGCCACAGCCCCAGAGCGCATCAAGTTCGGGTCGCCGTTGATTACACAGGTAGGTATCGCTGGCGCAGACGCGCGAGCAGCACCCTCTTCGCTGGGGGAATCCTTATACAAACAGGAATAACAGCAAATGTTAGCCATATGTTGGATACCAAAAACTACCATGGCGCTTATGTTGGCTATACCAACATACATACCTCATTCTCGTCATTGTTATCTTCACCAAGGATCCGCCGACGCCGCTTTCGTGTTGTTGCCGTTTTCGAAAGCATTCGCTTCCCACCACTTGTAGTATTCTCCACTGAGGGCACTGGGGCCACACCAGTACCGATAATATCTGCTGGCGAGATTGCCACCTCGATCGCCGTAATCATGTCTGTCACGACAGCTCCCACCGCATCTCCAACGGCATTGTCGGCCCTCCAGATGCGGCGAACTTGATTTGGCGCCTTTTTCTTTTCTGAAGAAGCTCTGCGTCTTCCTACAGGTTTCGCCTCTGCCGGCATGCCCTTCTGCTCAGCACTGACCTCTTTCTCTTCAGCCATAGTCTCCTTCGCCTCCACAGAGTCTTCAGTCTCCTGTGCAGGTGGCGTCTGCACTGCTGAGGCCTTCGCTGCCTTCTTCTTCTTCTGTCGGGTCTCAGAGACTTCCTTTTCAGCCGCTCGCCGCAACCGTCTCTCCCGACGTGAAGCATCTACGCTCTGTCGCTTCTCCTCTGCTGACAACGGAGTCTTACCGACAGGACCTGCCATTGTCTCTTTCTTCAGCGTTTTCTCGAATGAGGGCTTCGTGGCCGTCGATCACCAATTTGATGGGTGCCAGCCTCCTTTCTCTTGAATGTATACGGAAGCTGCAGGAAAGTTAAAACCTAAACCTGTGCATTTGTCCATTTTTCGCGCAAAAAATATCATTGTATTTGTATGAGATCAAGACAAATACAAACACTAAGTGAAAATACATGTTATGTTGTAGGGTACAACATAGTAAAGATGCTGCGAGAAAAATGAATTAGGGTATACATCGCTTATGTTGCACGGTCCAACATACGGGAACTAAGGGGTTAACGTGTTCAGGGTTTTGCCATCTTGGATGGCCGAACGTTCGGAGAGGGCCAGAAGCCTCACCTACCAACGCTTTGCAGCCCCACAACTTTCAGCATTCCCCAATTAGCTTCACGAGATGAAACCTAGCTCTAACCAGGGCGATGACGTTGAGATTGCACTGGGCCGTCGTCTGTCCAAGCTCTCGAATAATTCCAAGCACGCGTTCACGCTCAATCAGGTCCAGCGCGTGAAAGTATGCGGCACATATGACCGTCAAGATCAAGACGGCGCTACCGTGTACGTGCTCGACGTGTACCTGCAGTACGTTCAAAGAGGTTTACCAACAACTCCAGGAGAGACCACAAGTGAGCGGAGATCGCGGTTGGAACAGGAGAAAGACGAGGCCGAGCCGGAATACCAGGTAGAACACCGCTATTCGGCCTTTCGTGAACTGCGGAAGCGCATCACCAAGATAGTGAACGACCGGGAGCACATGCGCTGGTGCGCATATTGCAGTCGCGTGACGTGGATCACATCTGTCGAGGGTTTTCCTTCGCGGTTACCGAATCGCGGACGGTGGGCAGTTTGTACAGGCTGGCGAAGACTTTTGATTCACATGAGGAAGAGAAAACTGGAACGATTCGTGAACCAAATACTACGTGCTGCCAAAGACTTATCCTATCGACGAGGAGGAGGACAATGCCACAGGTTTCTTGAGGTCTCTCAAATGCTCAATACGTTTCTTATAGACCCAGATTTACGTCCGGAAGGCTGTGTATGGTGAAGATAAAAACTTTCTGAAACAACAAGTTATTGCAATAACACCGACAAGTTGTTGCTTTTATCCGTGGACAGCGGTGTAGTTGTAGTACACCGTGTTCTCGAACTCCGAGTTGCAGTAGGGGAACGACACGTCCGAGTCCGTCGGGGCGAAGAGAGTCTTGCCCGACGTGTACGTCACGTAACAGCCCAAGAACGTGCACACTACGACAACATTAAGAGCAGGGATCTTCTCGTACATCGGAATGGAGCTCCAGCATTTCTTGAGCAGGAATACAATCGGCAGGATGATACTGTTGAGCGAGATACACGAAGCGCCCACAAAGTCCGACAAGTCCGAGAAATGATCCTTTAGCACAATTGATAGAACCACCAGCACAACGATAATGGCTACACGCATCAAGACGTACTTGATCACGTTGCCACCGCGATATTCAGCCGCTTCAGCCTCAGCATCTCCAAAATGCGGGTTCTCAGCGTCGGCTACCGAGATGTACGACATACCCGAGCGACGCTCCGACGTGGCATTGACTGACGGGTTCACGATGGATTCCTTTGCTGGAGTTTCCATATCTGCGTAGGTTAAACCACTCTCTACGTCGCTTTGCTTCTTCTTGTGCATGCCAAGTGCAAGACGTTCCGACAGGTAGAAGACGGGATTCAGTAGAACGGAGAAGGCGATGGTGATGTGAAGCTGCATGAAGAGGTAAGCGAGAACGACAGCACCCCAGTCCGACTTGAACCCCAGCGAGGTCATTCCCGTGTCGGCGTCCGGGTAGATCGTGAACAACAAGTTACCAGAGATCTGGCAGCCAACGGCCGAGTAAGCTGTACTAGCCAGGACCAAGAACAGGCACGAGATCAAAGTAATAGTGAAGAACACCACACGTGGCATACGCTTCGGGTCACTGTGTTGGCGTTGCAGTGCAGGGATAACCACACCAGCACCGTAAGCCAACGACAGGTTGCCGAATACTCCAGCAACTTGAGAGAATTTGAGGTCAGGTGACGGCACAGACGGGTGGCCACGCATGCCGTACAATACAACAGCCACGCCAATGATATCGGCGATGACTGTACCGGCACAACCTGCAAATGCAGCCCCAGCTCCTTCCTTGAGAGTGGGGATAAGGCAAACTGGTAGACACATGAGTGCCATGAAGATGATCCAGACAGAATCACTAAAGGCGTTCGGGAAGAGTCCGTCGAGCAGAGAACCACCCAATACCAGGAAGACACAAGGTACCAGAAGACATGAAGCCATTTGAGCCACCACCGCGAACCAGTGGCCCCACGTACCAGCAGCCCAATGGCCGAGGTCTCCGTACGTCTTAACGGACTTGGGGGCCAGCAGCATCACGCGGCAAATGGCCACAGACGCGTACACGTTGGCGAAGGCCATGAAGAGCATCGCGATCACCGCAAGGACCGGACCGGCACGTGAGAAGTTACCGGGCATACCAAGTGTTCCAACGCCGTAGACACAGCAGAAGACGTTGAAGGCCATCTTGAGGTCCTCTAGTGTCAGGAATTTCTTGCTCATATTTGTAGGAGAAGAAGGTTTTGCGAAGGATTTTAAATGGACCAATACCCGCCCTGGTCAAATCGGATCAAAACGTCAATTCGGACTTGATCAAAGGTTTTGAACACGATTAGGGCTTTAAGTACGAATTTGGTTGGTTGACCAACAGCGGCATTCGCTCTTCTACCTCCCACGCCACGAAGCACCGCTACGTAAGCGCAATGGACAGCCAAGATACTTTCACCCCCCAAGGAAGTTCCCCACGTCATCCTGCGTGCAGTAGTTCCAATGACCGTGTATTCAATCCACCTAGTTCGGCGAGAAGTCGCCACGAAAGGCGCGATCGCCGTGGCCACTCGAAGCAGCGACATCGATCTTTCAGTGCTGGGCGCTCGACGGGATTCAGCCCTCAGCACCGCCCTAGTTTGCGCCCTCGTTGTCGGTCTTCTTTGAGTCGTAGTTCCTCCAACCATCGACGGAGTGTGCCACGCCGTTCAAGATCCCTAAGCCGCTCATGCAGCCGAGAAAGCCGCGCGCTTTAACTACCGACGAAGTCGCTCAAGTCGCCGACCGCGGCGTTCGACCAGTCCTTCGCGTCGCATTGGAAGGTCAAGCCGCTGACGTAGTCTCTCAAGTTGTCAGAGCTCATGTGGCAGCTCTCGGAGTCAGAGGGCTAGTCGTCAGGTGTCGCTCCAGCAGCTCAAGCATCTGTGGTGGCACTTGTAGACGTAGTTCAAGCCCAAGAAGACGCTTTACACCATCGCCTCATCGTTCCAGGCGCACATATTCCAGCGACACTGGTCGCCCTCGGTCACGACGAATGCCAAGTCCACACAGCAGTGATACAAGCGTATCCGGACGCGCAGAGCGTAACAACCCAACACGGAGGTGTTTGTGGGATTGGGGTGGTACGATGCAGAGTTCTATACCTCGAGGTGAAGCCTTCAGAGTGACTAACCGTCCTGTTACAAACGTCAAGCGCACGGATAAGCGGACTGTCCTTCATGCAGGGGGATATGCTTACACTGGTTACACCAAGTCGGAGAAGAGGATATCGTACAGATGCATTCAATATAGAAGCAGCGCGGGGTGCAAGGCGAAGCTACATTTTATCATCAAGATAAACAATTAAGAGTTTTCAAGTGAACATGTATGCTCAATCAAGCGCACGGTAACTGCACCTGGAGTTGATGTCGTGGAGGCGATGAAAGAGCGAACTGATGATCTGGCAATATCGCAAATGAATTTGACGGCAGAGCGTGTTTTTGGAAGCAAAAAAGAGAAGATTTATACCTGAAGAAGTCTTAGTAGTCCAGCGTGAGCAAGTCATCCCGAAGCGCACATAGGGCTGAACGAAGACACTTTGGAGCCGACCTGCACGGCGTTGTTGAAGTTCCTCCTGAGTGGCAAGTAAAAGCAGCCCGAGTGACGTCGCGGCCTACTCCAAGTTGTCAGCGTATGTGGGGACGGAATAGCGGCATGTTCGCGCCTTAGTCATGTTCGAATAGAAGATCATCAGGAGAGAGAACTTGTCGTTTTGTATTTGTTGCTCTCAGTAGTTATAGTCATCACATTAATTTGCACTTCCACCAGCACCGTAGCTCTACATAGTTGACGTCCGTAGCTATTTATCTTGTCGTTAGGGCCAGGAACAATACAACAGATGAAGTCTTCGCCTCGCAAGAACTTCCGACGCTGGTATCTGCATACCCTTCAGCCCAGAGGTACCAGGTTGGCTATTGTATAAGGTCAATTATCGTGTTGCTAGTGAACTGTTGACACTGCTGACAATACTTTGCTCAGCCCCCAATTAGCTACCTACAGCTCAGTTTATAATATAAGTGCCGTTTATGATTAAGTGATCCACACACACCGCACAGCTTCGCGACCTCACCGCCCTCCCTCTTTCCAGAAGGTTACAAGTACGGCAATGCGTGGGGGGGGGGTCAAATGCTGTATGCATTGTACGTGATGGACTGTGGAATTCATTGATCAACTTCGATCAATAACCCACCTGGTCAATGGAATTGGTCAATTGATCGGTTTTGACCTGTACCGGCGTTGGTCCAAATAAAAGTCTACCAAGGTTTTGAGCACTTGGGACGGGGGACTTGAGTCGTTGATGGGGAATCCGAAAGTGAGACTGAACGAACCAAAAGGACACAACTAGCTAAATGGCCGAAAGAGAGTCGGAGCATGACCGTTTGCCACTTGAAGCGAGAGATCTGTGTCGTAGATGCACTTGAGAGCCGGGCGTGTTCAGGAAGATGCGCGATGGCAAGTCGCTGCGCGTCATACCCGATGGACCCAATGGCCATGCTGGACTTGCAGAGACTGTGCCACTTCTTTAGTCGCCGAGGTCAGCACCGGCTCAGTTGTCTCTTTGGAGGTGCATTTTTCCTTCACCATGTCATGATAGTTCAAGTCGTTGGTGACACAACTTGGATTCCAGAGACTGTATCTCCTTGGTATTGAAGAGAACTCGGACTGAGTTACTCCTCATGCCGTTGAAAAACTCAGTTTGAGTTGGGAAATCCGAGTTAATAAGGTGAGAATTTCTGATGCAGAAGCAATGGCGGATCTCACGGGCACTCCTGCACCGGATACGATAAGAGTTGCTGAGCGTACGGACCTTGGTATGTACGGTGTACTGATAGCATAAAGCGCCATGGAGCTGCAGTCTGTAGCCTACAGGTAGCTCCATCACGCCCTACAGGTTTGCCAAAAGAGTCTGCGTCGGTGCGCGTCACAATGGCGCTGATAATTATGCTTCGGTTATGCACATACGGTATTACTAGTAGAGCACAACGCGAAATAAATTGCTGTACAAGTGTGGTTGCCACGATGTTGCTATGCAATTCCGATCACAGATTACAGGTAGTTTAGATTCTACAACCGTTAAAAGGTTTTGTTGGCAAGGTTATACTCTACCACTGATGGCAGATACTGAAAGTTGTGTGGACGTATACTATCCTGTAAGTTTCTCTGAGTAATTACAGTGATGAAAGCTTGCATATCTGCACTGGCTCAAATGAGCAAGGTACATGTACAAGCATTGCAGCGCCCTGTGCTAATACTTCGAAGTAGATTACAAGTATTACCATAGCATACTGGCCATCTACAAGTACCGCTTTAGACTGCAATCTCCTCTCCTGTTTCCTCATTGATGTAGTGCTTTGAGTATCGACCATATCCGATCTGGACCCATCGCACCTTCCAGGAGTTCTCTGTCTTTCGGTTCGAGCTCGAGCGGATTTTAGGAGACTCCTCCTCCCCCTTGACCCAACTGCCGTGGCCAACGCAGGCCCATTGAGCAGCCTGCTTCTTCGGCTCAACTGCAGATTTCGGTGCTAAAATGTCACTCTCAGGCTTGTTTGTAAAACTTTGCCCAGATTCTTTGACATTTGGTTCAACCTCCGTCTCGGAAGCCCCTTCCTCCATTACAGAAGGCTTCACTTCGTCACCATTGTTGGCCTCTTCTTCCACAATATCAAGTTCTCCGATTTCGTATTCTGGAATCGTGGAGCAGTCTGTTGAGACCGTCGGAGCTTCAGACGTTAGGTCTTCACTGTTGGCCCTGCGCTTTCCAGACAGAAATGGGTTGCACTTGTTGAACAATCGATCAGTGCTAGCCTTGGAGTTTCCATTTCCCGTGTAATCGTCCAGGACGAACGTGGGTGCAGCTTCCCAATTGGCAAGCGCCACCACATGAACTTTTTGGGATGTTGGTGGGGTGTAGATCGCTGTTTTGTCCGGTTTAATCAGCTTACACATGTCGTCGAAAGCAATGTGGTCTTCGTTGTTTATTCCGTTCTTGACCGGGATACTTGCATCGACGAACGCTTTCCGTCGGGAATTCTTGGTCATTGCCATATCCCCCTCTACTCCTTGACAGAGCAGAGGTTTAGTTGTGTATTTGGCCACAAATTGCCAGATCTTGAGCGCAGCGCGTGTCATCTGGGCGAGTGTTCGCATACGGAGAAATGTACCTTCGACCTTCATGTCGTTCTTCTTCAGTTTGCTGAGTGCGTGTGCGTTTTCATTAGATGTTGCTTCGTGTTGAATTGGAAAATGAACGGCAGCAAACCTGCAAGTGCAGTGGAAAAGGTCTGCAGCAGTACAGTGCTGTATTGAGACATGCGTTGGAATGCCTTGCCGAGACAAAGTTTGCTTGGATGGCAACAAACCAGCTGACTTGGCTCGGTCTCAGCAAGTGTCCAGCAATGCATTGACAAATTTGATGGACATTGTCAAATAATGGCTGCAACAGATGGCGTTTCACGTTTTTTCATCCAGTGTAGCGATCTCTTTAAAGATGTACACATCTTGTATCCTGGCTGAATAAATAACAAGATGATCTGCTCTTGGGGTCACATTTTCACTCAGTGAGGAAATCCTCGATGAGTTTAGGCAGAGTCTGGCGCAAACGGCAATGTCGGTCCCTCCGTGCTCTTGACTGTGCAAAGTCCACCAGGTCATCGAGGAACTGGACGAGTATCTTCTTCTGTTGCTTCTTGGTGGTCACTAGACGCACAAACCAGAGTGGCTGGGCTGCGTGGAATCTAGTGTAAGTCTGGAACTGGCGACAATACTGACACAAGAAGTGTGCGTTGATGCATGAGACTGCAATCGCCTCGTGTCGAAGTTGTGAGAAATCCGAGAACCGACGACGCACACAGAGGTCTGGAAGACGTTCGGAGGCTTCATGTTCCGATGTTGAAGCTGTTGGATTCGTACTCACCCCAGAAGCAGAGGCTACTGGACGAAGTTGTCCCATTGACGACGAATTGCGCATGGTAGGGATGTTGGAGGTGGTCAGAGAGAGCGTGTAGACTTCCACCACGTACAAAGTAGCTCCGTCGTGCGTGCTTCTTTGCGTGTCGAGAATGCAGATCTGTTCCAAGTTTGAGAGGAACTCCATGGACGTCGAGGGTTGTGACCGGTCGCACGACGCCGACGTCAACGGTGCGAGGTTCGTACCCGTGTTCAGTGCTGGTAGCTGGTTCGGCTTGGGTGTGGTGCGCACGGCACTCAGCATCGCCTTGTGGTGCGTCTGGTCGGCTGTTGTGCTCAGTTGCATGGAGGAGCTGGGAGATTCGGCGGTGACTTCGGCCATGGTAGGTTGCGTTCTCCGAGGTGGAAGATTCAGGAGTGAACAGAGAGTACGTGGCGCAAGCAGCTACGCGAAAGAGTGCTGTGCTGAAGTCTCTCATGGGTACGGTACTACTATGAGTCCTGGTGTAAACAAAGCCTTCCGCATTACCAGTCAGCCCTGTCGGCGAGACTATGGGTTCCAGCAGTCGTGGTCACGGTTTTTAGCGGGTATGAACATCCATCGTATCGCAATACGCGATGAAGGCGTCCGGGCATCTCTTGTAGACTCGAGGACTTATCTCTTGTGACGCGTGAGCTCTACACACGAAGCTCCGAGCTGACCGTTCACTGATGATGGCCACGACAGCGGCACTTGACGTCAGGAGCAATCATTTACTGCAAGCCGTTCCTCCCGTAGATGGTTGCAAGTATTGGCTCCCGCATGCGCAGTCCTCCACTCAAGTCGTGCCCTGTTTGCTTACTGACCTGCAGTACCACATGAAAAAGTGTAGGTCGCTGGGAGAGATCAGTGCAGTTGTGATTGCTTAGTGCAGTCAGGACCGCGATATTGAAAGGCAACAATGATTGACTCATAGCCAAGCAAACGGTTGCAGAGATACAAGTGCTGCATTGTTATAATTTACTACGGCAGTTGACGTTGCGGACCTTACGTAGACTCATCTAAACTCAGCATTCTGCAGCAAGAACTCGCTAAGCACATTGGGCACCAGCTCCTGCGCCTGGCATTTGCGTTTGCCAGTCTTCTGGACTCTACGCTGGCCCATTCTGACGAAGTCGTTAATAAACGTTTGCAGCATCTTCTTCTGCTTCCCCTCGCTACCGAAACGCTTGGTCAGCCCTCGTGGCTGGGTGCTTGAGAATCGAATGTACTCCACATACTTGAGACAGTATTGGCACGAACACTGCAGCTCCATACTCACGCAGGATGAGACCCTTTTCCGCAGCTCTTCAAAGGCGCTGAATCGATGTTCCACCCTAAAGGTTGGACAGGCTTCTGCCGCACGCTCTTCTTTCGAGCTGGGCTTGCTGACGGGCAACCGCGACGCAGGCTTGCTCAGGAACACGTCCAGAACAAACACCAACCCGCTGTCGACGTCCATCCGAGTCATGTTGATCTCCACGCGCTCGACGCTCCAGAGGAATCCCAATGGTAGAGACGCGTTCCAGCGACGATGTGCCTCGAGCTTGAGTCCCAAATGCGGCTGCACCCCGTTCGTTGCGATGCTCGAAGTCGGTAAGAGCGTCGCAGGTGTACTTCTCCGGTCCACCGTACTATCGCCATTTCTAAAAAGTGGGCATAGCGGAAAAAGTTTTTAGAGTTAGCAAGCATGGCGCACACCATTAGAAAGCTGAAGGCGCAAGGTATGTGCCCCCGGACTTCCTGCTGAAACGGAGCCTTCGTTTGAATGGTAGAATAACTTTTGTCTTGCGTCTGAGAGGAGCCGTAAGGTTAAATTTCGTAATTCGGTCAATTTTTAGCGATAATCAATCGCACTTTTACACGAGCGGTAGGAGCTAATTGACTCCGTCCTGGCAAACCGATATTGTCTGTAAACGCTTCAATGGGCTAAAAATTGATCGCGCGCCAGCGAGGTTTTATTGCAGCATGGCACCTAGTTACCAAGCCAGCGGAATAAAATACGCCAATCATCGCGAAGTGAAGAATAAGACGGCGATTTATTTTTTTGAACCCTCAAATTAGACTGTAAGCTGTGATTGGCATAAGTGACGGTAGCCATTAGCAACTACTAGTATGCTGTCTGCAACTGGCAACGCAATCGGTGACGTTCCGTTGCGCATGTGGAACTTCTGCACGCGTGGTAGGCTGTAGTCATTGCCCCCCTTGCACCCAATGACCAAACCTAGTACTTTTTGTAATGTCAAAAAGCACTTATCTAAAGTATGGTAGCTTACCTTAGCAAATGAGGCCTTCACGGCAGCAATTAGGCCGCCTGCGGCAGCTCCGGCAATACTGCCACGTGGGAGGCAGCCACCAACCGATCGCTGCGCAAGATATAGCGCTACGGCCACCTTGACGTGTGGGGTAAGGTCGGTCTGGTTTCGACGGCGAGGCATGCTGGCGTTGTTTGTGAAGTCCAGGGTGAAAGGAATAGTGAATTGAGTTTAGTGTTGGCGGCAACGCCGACAGTGAAAGCGCGCGAAAAGTTATGCATGTCAAAGCTTCAGATTAGGCGCCAAACAAAAACAGCAAGACAAGTTATTTTTTACCAATCAAATACTGCTAACAATTTTGTGTGGCTCACCAAAAAACCTAATGGGCGATAGTACGGTGGACCGGAGAAGTAAGAAGATCGCCACTGGGCGAGACGGGGGCCACGGGCTTCGGCTGCAAGTCCAATCTGGACGGCGTGCTTTTACTTGCCTGATAAAATGCCATTCTTGTGTTTGGAAGTTGGGATCTCGTTGGTACACGGCCGAATCGAAAGTGAGCGATCGAAGTTACCACCACCTACCAACTATCTTTGTTGTGAGGACATCGACTGGACGTCCTAGGCAAGGGCACCATAAACACCGTGCCTGCATCATCAACCAACCTTCATAAATGATAACATAATACTGTGCTTATCCTTGTCGTCGTCACCTCGAACACAGGCTTTTGATCAGCGCATTAGGGCCAGGCAGTTTTAGATTCATTTGAGGGGAATACATGTACGTATTGCTTCTTACTGGTGTCATTCTTGACCGCAGCGGCAGGAGCTTTCTAAGGTTTTGAGCTCGTAGTAGAGCTTAGAGAGTGTTAGTTTAACCTTTCACGTCATCTTTGCTGTCGTGGTTCATGACTCATGACTCGTACACCTCCTCCAAATTGGATGCCTCATAAATTACACTTGCTTTACAGCACCATTCGGAGTCTACCCCTTCCTGTACCGACCGTAGCCAACGCATGTATGACTCGCGACATTAAGTTGTGCTGCACACCTTCGTTATAACCGTGGTTGGACCAACACTCATGGCCAATCCATCCACCTTTACGTAGCGCCCGTAGCCAACGCAGACCCACTTGGCGCGTTTACGTGAGTCGGTCGAAACTCGTCGAGCAACTGGCTGCTGGGCAAGAGGCTCCCAAAAGGCCACTCTCCTCTCAGGGCTCACGATTGCTGGTTCCTCGCCAATACCCTCGCTTAAGTCACTGTCTGCAATACTGCACGAGTCGGTGTCCGTCGCCGCTTCCGAGCTCACATCGTCATCTTTGGTTTGGGGCATTTCGACCTTGGACAGACGGAAGCCCGTCACAGACTCCAGGTCAGCAAGAGAGACGACCCCCGACGCGACCACCGAGAGAGCAGCTTCGTGCATGATCGAGGTCTCATCCGGCTCTGCCGGCGCAGGGCTCGCGGCACTGCCGTACATGATGTTGGATTGATCTGTATCACTCTGGGACTGTTTGCGCAGCATACGAGCGCGTTTGACTGCGAGTTTCCACAGTGTCGCGACCAATCGAGCAGTCCACAATGTCGTGGTCGACTTTGAAGCCGAAAGCGAAGGAATCTTGGTAGAAGTTTGCATGGTAGAGAAGCGTGTGCTGTGGGTCGTTTTCAAAAGTGAGAGACTCTCAGAGGAACCCCAAACGGTAAGGAGAGGACCCGATCTCATGCGTGGCTGCCTGTCAACTGCAGGGTGAGGCCCAAGGGTGCAGGCAGCTGTCATCGAACACCTCGCCAGCTACTTCCTGTCGTCGGTGATGATGGGGACTCTACGATCCTCTTAAACGCACTAATGGTAACGTTGGTGCGGGATTCTATGGCAAGCGAAGCTTTGCTCTAACTGATCGCCAAACTCACATGCACCTTCATCCTTTCGACGGAAGTTTTATCAAATGTGAGGGAGAACTCGACGGTCATTTTGCATGAGGCCAGCGCGAGTTCAGACAAATGATAAGTGTCCTGACGCTGTCAACGATAGCCTTTCACATCCAAACTGTCGCGAACGAATATCTTCCACCCTCGTTTCCCATCGAGATCGGTAAATGAGCGGTACATCGACTTGTACTTTTGCGAAAAAAAATGCATCACTGAGATGTTTAAGTGCGCGCAGTTCCGCTAGGGAGTTGCTAAACTCACTTCAGCTAATGGTTACTAGTATTTTTTTTGTATTGTTCATTTACTTCGAAGTATTTGCTATAGTAATTGGTTAGTTCTGTTAACTGTAGAGCGACTCAAGCAGAGCTTGATACTTCCGGTCCACAGCACGGCGGCAGACGTCGCCAGTATCGGGATCCAATTCTCCAGATTCAACGGAGAAATCTGCAGCCATGAGGATCCACTTCCGAACGCGGTAGCCGGAGATTGAGCAGATCTCGGGGAGCTCCTCCAGCACCGAATCGAAGTGAACTGCCCATTGCTGACAGCGAATGGCCTCTCCAACTGTAGTAGCAGCACTTCCGATGGAGTGACCAACCTTGAGCGCGTCGTCATCGAGCTGAAGACCGACCGTGTGTTTGTTCCCAACTCCAGTTCGAGACGTCACGGCACAGGTCTTGAGGAAGAAGAGCGCACTGAGAAACGTGCGGCCGTCGCCAACCAGCACCGCGCGGTCTAGTTCCGGCATCAACTCCAGCATCGCAAACTCGAACGGCTGGATAGGGACCCAGTCACCAGTGGAAAGCACGAGGAAATCCTTCGGGTCACTGATTTTGAGGAACCCCGTGGGCGTGAGAAAGCCACGCTGCGACAACCGAAGCCATCCGTCCGAGTCACAAGTCGACGTGTACTGGTCACTATCGTCGTCTTCGTCAAGCTCTGGACCTGGGCTGTTGTTGCCGGTAGTGGGCGCGTACCGATAGCCCATGAATACGTTGCGTCCACGTAAAACTGTTTCCTGGGATCGCTCATCACAACGAATCGTAGTGCCCGGGAGTGCACGCCCAGAGCTTCCGAATTCCCAGGCGTGCGGGAAATTAATTGCAGCAAAGCCGCAAGTCTCGGCAGTGCCGAATAATTGGTAGATTGGCGTATCAACCGTCTTGAACAACCGCTCTAGCTCAAAGTCGAGTGGTGCCAGCACGGAGTAGCAGGCGGTGCAGCTTTCCAGTCCAACCTTCTTCTTGATGTTGTTGAGAACAAGCGTTTTAGCCAGCATATAGCCCAAACTGCGGTGTTTCGCTCCTTTTCCTCTGGCAAAGAGCAACTTCTGCGAGTTGTTGGTAGCGCGTGTTTTAGCCCAGCGATAAATAACTGCATTCACGTCACCTTTCGCTCGATACACTTGTTGACTGAAGCGAGCCCATGTAGCAGGTGCTGCAAAGAAAACCGTTGGCTTGTGCTCAGTCACAACTCGGACAAGAGGTCGATTGTATGTTGGAGCACACACCACTAAGAGCCCAGCAATAAGAGGCACGTAGAACTCCAGTACTTGAGACGCCGCGTGGTGTAGCTGAAGGTACCCCACGAGGCGATCACGACTGGTAAGGCCAAAGCTTCGCACCAAGGCAGCAGCAGTGAACAAGACGTTGTCGTGCGAGAGTTCAGCAGCTCGAATTCGTCCCAGGGCGTCGTAGTCGAAAGCCAGTAAGCAGCACTGGCTCGGCGTGACACGAGATGCAAGGGACTCAATGGAAGGTGTCATAGCGGCTTCTTCAGTTGCTAAAGTACTGATCGCAAGAAGATCTTGAGCGCCAATGACATTGATGCTGGCGCGTAGGTCCGCCACAGCACGATCCACTGCAGTTAAGTCACCCAGAACTACCACAGCACGAATTGGTGTACGTAAAGCCTCCGGTTGGTCGTCCAAAAATTCAAGAGCTTCTCGAAAGTTGTCCTCCAAGGTATCCACCACCACTATTGTAGCTCTGGCAGCAGGTAAAATGTCTTCATGTAGTTCTCGCACACTCCAAGAGGTGCGAACATGAGCCACCACAGCACCTAGAGACACTGCAGCGAGGTTCACCGCATGTAGCAATGGACTTGCTTGTGCGCTGATCACAATTCCCTCTCCAGCACTAAAACCCAGTTGCAATAAAGTCCTCGCCACACAGCGAACACGAACAGCATGTTGAGCCCACGAGTAGGCCACATCAATAGGAGACGCCGTCGAAGTAGGGAATCCATGAGGAGTACGGTCGAAAACCTCTTCACGACCACAAAGTGCCGGTTCATCTGCAAATCTGCCCACTGTCTTCAAAAACGTACTCCACACTGTAGTAGGTGAAGAAGTTACCAGTGCTGCAATGGTAGAATTATCTTCCCCTGCTTCATGTGGGACACTGAGTGCTCGACTCCAAGTTCGACCTCTGCTGCCTCGACTGTGAACACTGCTGTAGCGGTCCCTCCTGCTTTTTAAAGATGGATCACTCTCAATACTGCCCCACGAGTACATGTAGCCGTAGTCACTACTGGTCCTTCTCTCGTCAAATTGCGTCGATTCAATTTGAATTTCACCTTTAAAAGGCCGAACGGGTGGGTGCGATTGATGCATCTTGGATTTTGTCTTAACCGAGTCGGTACTTTGGCTGCTGCGTAGAGAAAACCTTCGTCTGCGTCTTCCAGGTTGAGCTACGTCGTTGGGGTTGGGCGTCCAATCGGAGCTCGAGGAAGGGCGACCACTACTGGAACTTACCACCGTCGCCGTGAAGGAAATCATGTCGGAAGTCACACGTCGCGGAGGGCTGCCAGTTGCAGTGCCAGCTGCGGTTGTGTCACTGCCGTTACTAATCATTCTGTGGCGTTCACCCATAGTGTGTTCGGAGTTGTTGCCATTGGAGTTGAGGTGGCGAGTGTTTAAACGACAATTTCCACTCCCTTCCGCCGAAGGCATGTGAGCTTGAGGCGGCAATAAATACTTTGGTGAGCTGATCTGTAGGCACGAATCATCGCTTTCTGCCTTTGTAGATTGAATCTAACTGGCTGAAAAAGAACGGGAAAAGCGTCTGCCGGATTTTGTGCTCCCATGTCCCAGCATCAGCTGGTGCCATCGTGACAAGGTCAAGGTCAAAGGACACGAAAGTCCCTCACATCTGTTCGTCCTGGTCCTCACAACAGGGCAAAAGCGATCTTGGAGACGATTTATTGCCACTTCGCCAGTTCTTAACGATATGAAGTTTATAAAACTCCAAGCATGAACCCACGATGCAGACGAGGACTGCAAACTGAGGACAGGCACGTATGTTCGGGCTTTTAAACACAACGAGCACAAGCTTTATCTTAACTTTATCGTTCAGCTCTGGCGGATGTGAATGCCCGTTTCCAGCCTCCGGTTGCTGTGGTGGCGTGGGGGTGGCGTCGGGTCTGCATGTTCCAGCCCAAGACCGCCTAATCCTTCAAAGTCCGCACCGCACAGATCTGTAAGCCGCGCCATGGGGAACGCGTCCAGAGCATCAGTCTCCATGTCGCTGTACACAGTCTGCAGCGTCGAAGCCTTGAGGTCCTTCACCAACGCCAAGTTCCACTGGGAAAACACTTCCGAGGAGATGCCCATGCTACATTTCACATAACAGAATCCAGTGGTTAGTCGAAAGCACGCAAGCACAGACAGCAAAAGAAAGCAACAGGTTCTTTACCGTTGACGGATGCGCTCCTTGACGTCTCCAACAGTGTCACGCTCGCTGAAGCGCACGATGCAGGGGACGCCGTGTGGGTGAATCCATTTCTGTGAGTCGTTCTGGAAGTTGAAATGCACCACACCTTTGTAGAACCACAGCGGGTCTTCATCCGACAGCTCCTCTTCTGTATTTTTCGCCTCTTTCACTTCATCAACCAGCTCGTACGCCGGTATCTGTTCCACCAAAAGTTCCGGGCTATTGGGGTCTGACCCTCCGTTCTCCCAGTAGCGAGACAGCGATGCGTCGTCCTTAACCAAGCGCTGGATCACTGTTCCACGCTGAACAACCTCACATGCGCGCAATGGCGTATCCTCTGGCAGTCCGAACCCGTCTCGAATAAGCTTCAACAGGTCTCGAACCTTGTGCGTGGGCAGTACGAGCACTTCAACATGGCGATGCGACGGGGACGTCGCCTGTTCCGTGGCAAAACACGCGTCGTAAATGCTCAAATGCACAAGCAGTTCCTTCTTGGCTTCGATCTCTGTGATCGGGTGGTCCAGCAGCTCGTAATGCAGAATATTCGTTCTCTCCAGATATTCCGTCAGTAGCTCCTCCAGAGTCGTTTGGTTGTCCCCAGCGTAGCGCGAGTGACGGAGTGGCGTCTTCATCGGCAAATTGTTAAAAGGCGAGTGTTGGTACAAACGTACAAACAATCGCTTCGATCCAATGAGATCCAGATGCGCAGCCACGGCGTCAATCACCTCGTCGTACACGTTGCTCAGTAACAGCGGAAGCGTAAACGTTTCTTCGTCCGAGTGGCCAAACCGATGAAACGTGACTTCAACACGATCCAACAGATACTGGAAGTACGATCGTACGTCTGGATACCGTTCCGCCTGTCGTCTCTTGTGTCGGCGAAGCTTCCCCACAGATATCTGGCCTGCTCCAGCTGACCCGTGGCTATGAGGGCCCCGGCTGTTGTAGGTGCTCGAGTCTCCTAAATCATCGATTTCTGGAGAAATGACAGCTTTTACTTCTTCACCGTCTGGGCCAATATACGTCGTCTCAATAGCATCAGGGTCGTCCTCCACTCCCAGCTCTGGGTTAAGTACGATGCCGTTTGCAAGCTCTTCGTCTTGCACGTACTGGAAGCAGATGATGTCTCCGTTCTGAATTTCAGCACCAGCGAGGGTTGCCTCCACGTCAATTTCTGATACAGTCACGGGTTGAACCTCCTCATACAACATCAAGTCAACTGCGAACGGGATTTCCAACGCCTCGTGCAAACGCTTCGCTAGCTCTGCCCCAGTGATCCGAGCGTCCACCACAATGTTCCCCACGTACTCCAGTCGATCGCCCAGCTCCTTCTTCAGGTCGTACAGCTTGATAAACAACAGGATATCGTGGTTCTTCAAAGGTGGTGGGTAGTCCACTTCGCTCTCACTCGCCCCTGCAAACGCAGCAACAGCGTCTTCGTCCTCTTCTCCCATTTCTTGGCTAGATTTCGGGTCCTCGGCGATTGCATCTATCTCGGGAGGCGTGAATTCATCCAAGAAATGACGGTGCACGATTGACCTCTTGTGGTCATAAGCATCTAGGATCTGGAGATACAGCTTAACAGGAGCTTTATGAGACGCGTCGTCCTCAATAAGCGAATCCACACGACAACCGTACTGGTCTGGGCCGACGGGCTGATCAGGTCGAGTCGTGCGGTTTTCACGGGTAATGACCTTCCACAAGCGCTGCTGTGCCATCGGGACCCCCGTCTCTCTGTATATGCGACGACAAAGCTGTCGGATGGAAGCTGCGCGCTTGATACGCACACGCACAATGCTCGAGTTGTTAAACCCAGAGAAATCCAAAGTCTTGGTGATCCTCTTGAGCTTAGCCACGCTCGTATCGGACGCGATGCGGAGATTCATGTACAAATGTTCCGTCTGCTGAGTTTTCTTACGACGTGCAGCTGCCTTCTCTTCCTCGTGGAAACGAGTCATCAACTCTTCCGGAATTGGCAACGGGTCACATTGCCAAGTAGGAACAACCCCCAATTCTTCTGCTGCCTTTGTAATATCTTCTGAAATAGCTGGAGGAACTTCTGCTGTAGATTCGCCCTGAATAGCACTGATGTCGTTCTCACCGTCCCGCACATACACTAGCATGTAAGCGCTTGAAAAACTTTTTCCCAGTGGGAGCATGAGATTGCTGGACGTGGAGTTTAGGGACACACTGCCATTGTCGTACTCCTGTGTTACCTGCTCGCCATCTACACTTGGAATTCCTTCTGTATCCACTGATCTGAACTCGAGGCCATCCATTCCATTGGCCTCGCCGTTGTTTCCAAAGAGTGACGCTGAGTACAGAGGCGACGGAGGCTCCGTCGTACCATCTTGTGGTGTTACTGGAGTCCCAGCTGAGCCAAAATTGCCTTCGATCGCAACCTGTTCGTCTACATGCGTGATCTGATCATCATCGAATCTGAACCAATCTGTGCTGGTAGCGATGTGTTTCCCGGGCCGAATAAATACGTAGTAATGGCCTCCATGGACATCGCCGCTGTGCACTAGCACACTGTGTAGGTGATAAATATACCGTGGGGATTTCTTTGAGCTGTCATTCTCCTTCTCATCTTTCGACATAAATTCATCCAATACGAGAGTCTTCGGGAACTCAAAGCGATCGTGAATCTTCACCATACCATCCCGCATCGCGTCGTACTCGAATCGCTTCAATTGAATGTTCAGAACTGGTGGTAACGTTAGAAATTTGATCCCTTTCTTCGCATCCTGCTTTCCATGTCCCTCCGCCTCGTATTGATTGTCTCCATCGAGCATTTCCACTTCCACATATTTCCGAAACGACTGCATTAAGTCTCGACACCCTTTCACATCCAGCTGCAAGTCGTAAAAGCTCTCGTCACGGGAAGACTCGAAGTCTACGTTCACGCACTGCACAAATGACAGCACTTTGCCCTCAAAAAGCTTCTGGATGGCCGAATCTACTCTTGTTTTTTTCATTTTCTCCTCTAACCGGTCGCACAAAATCCGATACAGTTCCTGAACATCATGCTGCATGAACGAGTCAATCGCGCTCCACCCAAACGAGCGTGTCAGCTCCTTCGTAGACACCGCTTTCTGCTGTCTCTGTAGTCTGTAAAACACTCGCTGCAATGCCAGCGACACGGAGTTATTAGTATCTTCCTGAGCCGTTGGAGTCTCGTACACCACTTGTCGGAACGCTCTCAAGTGGAACAGCGTCTGTAGTAACGAGTTCAAATAGCACGTGGCTCCCTGGTTCTTCAATCCCACCATACCGGTCTCCTCTTTCGAGTCATAGGACATCAATTGCTGCGTCGTTTCCAACTGCGAGTCCGTAGCGTCCTGCTTTGCAGAGATTGTCGAGTGCTGAGCCTCTTCCTGCTTCTCCACGGCTGGAATTGCATCCACAAAGCTCAATTGAACCTCAACTTCAACTCTTCCCTGGTCGTCAAGCAGTGTATTGCTTGGATTGAGCAATTCGCTCCTCTGAACGAATTGACTCATGCCAAACTCCGCATTTTCCTTGGAAAACTCGTGCACGCTCGTATGCTTAATTAGCGGTGGCTGACTCCCCTGATTAAGGATAACAATGGTCAATTCCGCCAGTCTAGGAGCTTCTAGCTGCTGTTCTACGAGCTCCACAAAGACACCAATAAAATTCTCATCCGAGACGCTTCTAGGCTGCCAAATGAGCCGCCAAGACACGTTCTGAGCGTCTTTTTTCACGTCTGTCACAACCCGCTCATTGCTGAGGTCCAAAACTGGGAATTTATCGTGGAAAATGAGCATTGGCAGCTCCGCGTCCAAATTTGCAACGGTTGCAGCGTCTGGAGGCTGTTGTGGACCGTTGACGCCGCCAATTCCGGGCGGAGAGAGCGCATCCTCCACGTCCATTGGCTCCGCATCTGTGTCGGACTGTGTATTAAGCTTCTTGCGACGCTGAGCGGCGGGCGGGGAGTCCCCCACCGGACTCCGACGCTTCTCCACCATGGTGAGGCTTGGACTGCGGGTGGTTGGAAGATAATGGGATGTTTTTGACCAATAATTGATGCGTCCCGATTTAGACAAACTCTCAAAATTAGTATATTATATTTCAGAGTAAATATCTTCATTGGTACAGTCGAGAGAGAGAAAGGAGACGGTTGGTTGGGAGAACGGATATTAGAACACTATCTACTAGCAGATCCATTGTTATTTGCTTTCCTGGAGAAATATCTAGTCAAAGATCAATACTACACCTTTTCAACTTCAAAATGGCGACAGGTAAAATCAATGTTGCAAAATGTAAAATCAAAATGGCACGCGCAAGAGAAGTTACCAACGCAAAACTTGATATTAACGTTATTCTCCTACAGGCATATCTTTCATCTGAATTGCGCGTGCGTGAAATGTCGTCGTGTGCAGCGAACACTTACGGCATAAATCCGGCGTGATTGCTTCGTTTACAAGGAGATCTGCGGCAAGTTTTAGGTAGCTTTCTCGGTGCGCCTTGATAGTGAGGTGGGGAGGTACACGCAAAATAGCTTGACGATGCCTGGCGAGGAAACGTTTTACCATAGCTTTGAATGCGGAAAAGCAATTCTCGATCGGGTTCAGCATTGGGGAGTACGGACCGAGACGCAACAGTGTCGCCGTCGAGAACGGGGCTTCGTCGAAGACGTCTCCAATGTTGGCATGACACGGTGCGTTATCGCACACCAGCACAACGTTCTCCAGCGGTGTTGAAGCGCCGATGTACCTCAGCATGCGGCGAATGTAGTCGTTGCAGGCCTCTGACGTGAAGGAGCCAAAGCGCTTTTCCGAGTAAGCGAGCCGTCTTCCGAAATACACGCTATCACGTGAATGTTTGACCCTTGCTGGCAGTGTTCTTGTCCACAGCACGCCTTCCTTTCTTGCTTCGTCCACGGCGGCGTGCACACCACAAATTAAAGTTAGTTTCATCCACATAAAATATCTTCTTACCTGCAGCTTTTAGAGCAATTAACTCGATGACATAATCTCTCCGCAAAATCTTGTTCTCGACAAGGTTGCGATAGTTGTTGTCACGATGCGTCTGTTTAACAGTGTACATCTGGGCGTCAATGTGTGCCTTAACCGTCTGCCGCGTCACCTTCAGCGCGAAGCGCTCTTCAAGAGCATCAACCATCTCGTCAAGTGTAATGTAGCAGTTGTCATCAATGAGACCGAGTAGGTAGGCGACGTGCTCGTCATGAATCTTTCTGTGGCGCTTGCCTCCACGAGGTTTTCTTGGTGACATTTCCCAGTTGTCAGTGGCCTCAGCAGCATTGATCCAATGATATGCTGTACGTAGTTTGACATCGTTCTTGGCTGCGATATCGCGCCAGTCTTGGCCGTTGCGAGCAGCTCGAAGAACCCGGAGAATAGTTGCGTCGTCGTACATCATTGTTGTGAGGAATAGGTAGCTCAAAGAGAAAAGGAAAGTGAATGAATAGCATTGTAGCAACGCTGCTGCAGCAATAGTGTCCATCAATTCCTTGGCCACCGGACAGCCAGCCAAAGTAAAAAGGCGGGAGCAATCTTCATCTCTACGATTTCATTAACTGTATAACTAAATGCTATCAAAGCTATTAGGTATCAGCGTCATGCCATTTTGATTTTACATTTTGCAACATTGATTTTACCTGTCGCCATTTTGAAGTTGAAAAGGTGTACATGTATTGTCCTGCCAACGTTACGTATGAGATACCAGCACTTCATAGCAGCAACAAGAGAGTCTTCCAACCAAATGCTAGATTGAGTTAATCAATCTGTGGACCGTTACTTGGATTCAACTCCACATATTCGTATCAACATCAGTGATTCTGAATACAGCGCCGCTGTTATATACTCCAAAGTATTATGTTGGTAGCTGCAAGCAGTGCGCTTCACTGTCTTCTTGAACCAAGTTCCTTCAGTTCGTAGATTACTGTACACTTTGAGTAGAGCATATGATCCAGTTCGTTCTTTCTCTGCACCGTAAGCAACGGATCGCCACCTTCACTGAAAGACATAAATTCCGCTGCCATGCAGCACCTGGGGAAATAGCTTCCGCGCGACTCATGCGCCTCTGTCCAGCCACCACCATGTTTCCACTGTATACAACTGTGTTCCCAATATGATAAACTAGCAGTTGGTCCAAGCTAGAAGTTCAATGCGTCTCTGTGGCCTTCGTGAGATGCAGCTATCTCCGATACTTGGGTCATATGACGAACCTCTATAATCACATATAGATGAGCGGCGCGTGCCACGATGTATATCGGGATGGTAGATTTATACCGTTCCTCAAGCTGGGGACTACGGCAGTTATCGTTTGCTTCCTGCTGTACGAACGTGCAAAATACTATTCTCCCACATGTACAGTTAGGTGTTTTACAGCAAAAAGATCGTCGAAATGCAGTGCAGGTCAGATGCTGGAGCAGTAGAGAAACCTCAAAAATACTCCGAACGCGGGTAGGGTTAACTGCAACAGAAGAAAAAAAAATGCATCGTGGCCACAGTATTTTTGCACTCTCACAGTCGCCGTCCAGAAAGCAACAAGCCGCCGCGTGGGGCTGACAAGAATTCAAGTAATAAAAGACTGAAAAGTATTTTTTTGCAGCGCGATGGACTGGGACCCGAAGAACAGCGACTCGGATGGCTACATCTGTCCGCCATGTCCAGTGTTCTACCCTTCGGCTGAAGAATTCCAGCACCCGTTGAAATATATTTCCAGGTGCGGTCATTTATTCTTTTTGTCCTCCGCCACCTCTTCTCCGTACTCGTTCCAAGCTCGGAACAGCTTTAATGGCCAAAGTGTTGCCACTTTGACGTCAACGGACGCGACCGGAGGAAGAGAAGGCCCTTAGTCTTCTCTGTAGCCAATAGCCGACGTCTCCGACTAACTTGTGGTCTTTTTACCTTGTACAGTATCCGCCACATCGGCATGCAGGCTGGTATCTGTAAAATTGTTCCTCCTAAGGGCTGGCGTCCACCTTTTGCCATCAATGAGAAGACTTTCCGCTTCCGGACTCGAGTGCAACAGCTCAACTGTATCGAAGGCCATTCCCGTGCTGAGGGCCAGTTCGTGGAGGCTCTGAGACTCTTCTTGTACCAGCGTGGAGAACCCATGAAGGAGCTCCCACGTGCTGATGGACAGCTCGTGAATCTCCACTTGTTATACAAGACAGTGGTTAATTTCGGTGGCTTTGATGCTGTTTGTACCAGTGGCAGGTGGGAGAATGTCGTACGTCGAGTTGGACGTACGAAAGGAGCGACAGAGCCATCGGAAGAGCTCTGTGATGTTTATAAGACACATTATAAGACGTTGTTGTTTGCTTACGAGAAGGAACAACAGTGTAAAGACAACAATAGTGAACAAGCAGAAGTCAAGGTGAAGGTGAAAGTTGAGGACGTGCAAGCTACACCTTCAGGAGGAAATTCTACTGGAAATACCAAAGCGACACCGTCGTCCAGGCCTCGTACACTCAGTGGAAGGAAACGTCCAGCCTCAGTACATCAAGAAGAGGACGAGACAGAAGAAGAACAATCTCGTGTAAAGCGTACATTGTTCTCTGACGGCGAACACACCAGTAGCGAAGAGAATGAAAGCCATCCAACGACACCACCAAGACCTGGAAGACGGTTAAAAGACCACCAGGGAAGTATCAACCAGCTGGACCTCGAGCCTGAAGCTCTTAAACCCTCAGCAACACGCAAGGAGAGACTTGGAGCTCCAGAAATTCGTACAGGACAGAAGTTCTACCGGTTTTTCCCAGAAGCAGGAGCTGTATTAACAGAAGTGAAGCGGGTATTTGGAGGGAAGAAGCCGCACGTTGCCGTGCGATACCTGGAGGACGGTTCGAATGACGATGTGGAGCTGTCTACCATGGAGATCCTGGTCGCCAATGGCTGGGACGCAGACGCCGCGGAACTGGCGTTTAACAGTGAGATCTGCCAGGTTTGTTTGCGTGGTGATTGTTGGGATCGGATGTTGCTGTGCGATGGCTGCAACAGTGGCCAACACATCTTCTGCTTGGACGATCCGCTGGATGTGGTGCCGACTGGAGACTGGTACTGCAACGACTGTGTGCAGGACGCGATGGATCCGAGTAAAACCAAGGAAAACCCAAAGTTCGGCTTCGATATGGGCGCGGAGATCAGTCTCATGGACTACAAGGAGCGTGCAGATGCTTGGAAACGTGATTATTTTTCCTTGTCGTCGGAGGTTCATCCAGACGAAGCTGTGAGTGATCGAGAGCTGGAGAGCGAGTACTGGAGGCTACTGAGCATCCCAATGCACGAACAGCGACTGGAAGTGCAGTATGGTAGTGATGTGGACACTGGCGCCAACGGTAGCGCTTTCCCTCGCCAGGATCTGTACGCCAAGAGTCTTCGTACTGTGAAAAAGCGTTGGAAGAATCTAACTGCAAAGGCTAAGAGTGAACACGTTCGTCAACTGAGTGAATTCTTCTCGCATGGACTTCGCGATGGTCTAGCAGCAACAGCAGGAGGAGAAAACATGGATATTGAAGATGCCAAATCGCTAGAGGAGCTACTGGAGCGGTACGCGCAGGATGACTGGAACTTGAACAATATGCCGAAACTTCCTGGTTCCGTACTCCAGTACTTGGATGAAGATATCAAGGGTATTATGATCCCGTGGTTGTACGCTGGAATGTGCTTTTCCACTTTTTGTTGGCACGTGGAGGACCATAACTTCTACAGTACCAGTTACTTGCATTGTGGCGCTCCTAAGACTTGGTACGGTATCCCTTGTGCCAGTGCTGAGCTTTTCGAACGCACGATGAAGGAATTGACCCCCGAACTGTTCGGTAGTCAACCGGATCTCCACATGCAACTGGTGACAATGTTCTCGCCTAAAACGCTGCGAGACCATGGCGTCCCTGTGTACCGAGCCACGCACCGACCGAACGAGTTCATCGTGACGTTCCCGTCCGCTTACCACGCAGGCTTTAATAACGGCTTCAATTGTGCTGAAGCTGTCAATTTCGCCACGATGGATTGGCTACCCTGGGGTGCCAAGTCTCTGCTGAAGTACCGTCAGTTCCAGAAGCTCCCAGTCTTCTGTCATGAAGCTCTGGTCTGTACTCTGGCTGAGACTCTTGTGGATGGAAACGCTTTTGACTTCCACCATGCCAAGACGTCGTTACTACCAGCAGTACAGCAGTTGCTACACGAGTATCAGGAGTTCCAACGCCGTGTGGACGAGAGTGAGGTACCTGTGGAGAAACGGGAGCTTATGGCTGAGTACGAGAATCACGGGACAATTGCTGCAGCTGATCCAGATGCGACGTCGACAGCTACAGGACGACGGAGTATGGTGGCTCGAGCTTGTAACAGGCCGTCGAAGATGGCTGTAAGTCTACCGGATAGGGGGTCTAAAATGAAGATGGAGACGATGCGACCTACTCGGATGGTGCTGTGGGCAGGGCGTTCGGGCAAGAATGAAGGTCTCCGTTGTGTCACGTGCAAACAATATTGCTATCTCCAAGCTGTGGTCTGTACGAGATGTCGTCCACAGCAGGGAAGCAGCACTGTTGGCTGCGTTGAGCACTACCCGACCATGTGCAAGTGCAGAAATCCGGATAACTTCGTATACCTGTATCGATATGAAATTACGAAGCTTGAAGAGATGATCAGCAGCTTGCGAGGGCGGTTGGAAGGCGTCCAAGACTGGAATAGGGAATGCGACGCTGCGATGGAAGCTACTGGAGGACGAAAACCTACAGTCCTCGACTTGAAGCGGCTTTTATCACGTGGTAAATCCTGTGGTGGTGCAGATATTAAGCGCTTGGATGCTTTAGAATTTGCGATTTCAGCTGCTGAAAGCTGGGAGTCTCGTGCTGAACAAGCATTGGCAAAGGATCAGCACTCGTACCTGAACATCTCTGAGTTCGAGTTGCTGTTGTCTGAGGGTGAAGAACTGGTCGTTGAAGCTGCAGCAGTTGGGACTTTACGCCAAGTCGTGGAGGAATGGCGATCAGTTCGTGTGGATGCTACGAAGCTCTTGAATTCGGTGCAAGCGATTGCCAATGAAGAGATCTCAAAAGCTCAGCCCAGAGCCCCAGCCGATGTGTCTTCTGTTCTCCGGTCCATGGGATCTCCTAACGTTTTGCTGCATGGCAATGTCCATTTCGGCCACTTGTGCAATTCGATAAACGACGTAAGTGATCGTCTACGAGCGAAGCAGGAGAGCAACGGAGACGGGAGCTTCCTCAGCCAACTTGTACGTGGTCGACGGTACCTGGAAGTCCTCTGTAAAGTGAATGTTCTAGCTGCTACCATAGTGGATCGAGTTCAAGGGAGCACTGTGATGGGGACACCTACTCAAGGTCAAGTGGAACGTGTACTGAGTGAAGTGGACGAGTTACAACTGCAAAATCCCTATTCTGTAGGGAACGCTGAGCCCTTGAGGAAATTATTAGCAGCCACAGAAGCAGAGGCTGTAGATGTTGAGGAAGCGCTGGGTGATCGCTCTAAAAGCACTGAAGAACTTGAAGTTCTGCTTCGGCGAGCAGTAGCGATGCCCATTCCTCCAGCGAATACACTGGAGCTCAAGAATCGTCTCGAGAAGTGTCGATTGTGGGAGCGTCGAGCTTTGAAGCTCTTGAACGTCTCTAGAATGGAGAAACGACCGTCACTGGACGACGTGGAGCATTTCTACGCCCAAGCGGATACTCATTTCGTGTCGACTTCGTCCCTACTGTATCGCCAAGTGCACTCGCGTCTCCAAGATTGTCGTCGCTGGTACGATGCTGTCCACGCGTTGTTCTTACGTCCATCCAACAGCCACCTCTCTCTCAGTCAGTTCTTACAGACTGCACTGGATAAAATGCCGATTCAACAGCACACGCAGCTCCATTGCGTCTGTCAGCAAGTTCTTAGTGAACATGCGCAGGTCGTGACGTGCCAGAGTTGTCAGCTTTACTTCCACCCACAATGCGTACCGGAGTTGATGCCTCAACGTCCTCGAGACTCTTTCTTATGTGCGTCTTGCCGTCCTCAACGCAAGAAACAAGGGAGTCGACGGGATCCGGACGCACCTCCGATCTTCTGCGTCTGCCGTGAAGTCGAGCATTCGCCCATGATCTGCTGTGACTTCTGTGACGAATGGTATCACGCGGTTTGTGTGGATCTCTCACCTTTGGAGCTGGATAAAGTGGACGCTTTCCGTTGTCCACGTTGCTCTCGTCGACAGAATTTGTACTACATGGACAAGAAGCTGTTACGACGTGAATGTATGGGCCGAAGACCATCACTATCACGTGTGGAAAGTTTCCTGGCTCAAATGCAGAATCAACTGGTTGCTTTCCCACCTGGAGCGCAGGAACTATTAACTTACGTCCATGAAGTGAAGAAAGTGAACAGCGACGTAGAGAAATTCGCTCGGGACTTCGCTTTAACGCCGTTCTCTCCTGCTGTCTACGCTACACCCGAGTACGTGCAGATTCAAGAAGCGGCTGTGATGGAGTTGATGGAGCGTGTAACTGGACTTGAAGTAGGACTGGAGTTGGCCCAGACGCAGTTAGGAGCTGTCCATTGGTGCTTAAGAGCTTGCCAACTCGTGCTGGGACCGAATTCTCGACCTCCAAGATACGCACATCTCGTTGCGCTGCTGCAAGACGTTAAGAGCCAAGAACCAACTTTCGCCTTCCCTCGAGAGGAGTATCGACTCATGCAGTTGACCATTGCAGAGCGCGTGAACAAAGCTGCACAGTGGCTCCATGCTACGAAAACGCTGGAAGTGGAAGAGTGGAATGTCGACAAGGCACAACGTCTACAACGCGAGTCTGAGGAACTCAGTGCGTATCTGGAGCTACCAGCGACTGAGTTGGAGCTTGTTCAGAAGATTTTAGCTAATCAGCAGATTGAGGAGGAAGAAGAACCGGACAGTCCGAGTGCCATCGCCTGGAAGAGACAGCGACACTGGTAGTTAGTTACGTGACCAACTTACATATACAAACTGTTCTATAGCATCTACTGAGACTTGGTCTTGAACTCGTCCCATAGCGCAGTTGGAAATTGTTCCAACACACGCTCGCGCATATGACTTTGCGTTTCAGCGTGGATCTCACGGAAGGTTTCCTGGCCGTGATCAGCTTCCGTTAGGATCTGCGGCACAGCGTCTTGAGCCTCGTTGGTATTGTCATTTGACACAAAACGCACTTCTTCGTCGTCCATTTCCTGGTGGATAGCAACCTCCACATCGCTCTTCAACTCGGTGAAGATCTACTTGAAGTAATTGACAAATGAATCAGCCATTTAAAAGACACTTCAGAGTTAGAATCAAAACTTACCTCCCAGTCGGGGAAATTCTTGACCACCTAGATAAAAAACAAGATAGGAATCAGCTTAAGCAAACTGAAGGAATGCAATACTTGACACTTACACTGAAGAAAGTGTGTGCGGGAGGGTTCTTGTACATCCCCGTGGATGGTAACTTAAAGTCGAACGGTTCGTCGGAAGCGTAGAATACGATATTGGCTGCATCAGGCTCATTCGGTTCCTCCATCTCACGGAAACACTTGACGTGCTTGAATACACTCTGCAAAGTGCGGTAGATAGACTTAGGCGCCGCCGAGCGAGCTCCCTGCATGTAACCCACGAAATTCATGACCAGGACTCCATCCTTGGTCAACCAATTCTCTCGAACATGGAGCATCTCCTCTCGGACGAAGAAAGCGAAGGGGTTCCATCCAGTATAGACGTCCACAATGAAAAGATCGTAAGGATGTTCCTCCTCCTCCGTCTCAACACCTAACTCCGTTGGTTTACTGGCTAGGAATTTCAGTCCATCCATGACGAAGGTTCGTCCTTTAGGGCACTTCTCTTCCTTGTCATCTTCATCAATAGGACACCATTCATACTGGAAATAGTCAGCTGCTTGAGTCACCACTGCGTCACTGATCTCCACCACATCCGTAGGAATATCCATTTCTCGAAGGAAACTAGGCACAGTACCAATCCCTAAGCCTATTTGAAGCGCCCGAGTAGGTTTCTTCTCCAAATAGGCAGCACATTGCATAATTGTAAAACCTGGGAAAGCTGTTTGTTTGCGTAAGTACGGATCGTCGAATTCCGCCCCAATAATGGTCTCGTCGTAGAGCAAGTGGAGAACCCCATTGCGACGCACAACCGCTACGACTGAGTCATCCACATCGATACGACTCACTAAGTCATACGCATCGTCCGTTGCAGGCTCCAGGTGAGTGCCTGCTGGCTGCCCACCTACAGACGAGAGCAGTAGAGTCAGGAGAACAATCCCTAGCATACCTAAGTATAGCGGGTACTGCGAGACTGTAACCTCAGTCAACATTCGGGCAACATCCCAGAGGTGGCATTTATTTATGGTATACAATGTATACAATGTATAGCTATCGTTATACAGCTTATTATTTAGCACGAGCTTAAATTAAATCGAGCAGATTAGGTCACCTTTCTGAGCAACAAGAAACAAGAACAAACACAAGACTCAAAGACGATCTTCGTCAAGACCTTCACCACCGGCAAGACCATCACGTTGGACGTGGAGCCTTCGGACTCGATCGACAACGTGAAGCAGAAAATTCAGGACAAGGAGGGCAAGTTATAGGAAATTTATGTTTAACTTTCCGACTCAAGCTACTATCACTCGACACTGGACAACGAAGAGGAAACACTAAGGTAGTGAGTGTACTTACAGTCGCGTAATGCCAGAATGTGCGTGGGACAAATTGAAAATGTCATGCAAGGCCTGCGAGCTGACACTTGGTCGTGGAATGTTCGGGTGGGGGTTCCCATTGGCATTAGCTCCTCTGTGAGAGAACTGAGGTAGGATGTTGCTGCTCATCGCAACACTCACAAAGTCCGACGGACTGGGTTCGTCCATACTAGGAGGAGCCATAACTGGTACTTGGCGAGTGGAGTTGAAGATGTTGTAGTTGGACTGCGAGCGCATACTGGACTGGCCCAAGTCGTCGTACATCATCACACTCGGCCGTAGTAGCGGATGTGGCTGGTGCACTGACATCGTCTCGTACAGGTTATCGTTCTGGGCCATTAGTACGAGACGCACCACGTGCGCATAAGCGACCGTCGTGCCTTCAAGCTCGAATAGAAGTTTGACGACACTGTTAAAGCGGAAGCGCGTCACGCGGAAGCCGAACTTGGACAGGACCTCCCGCAGGTCGTCAACGTCGATGAAGCCGGAGCTTGTTCGGTCTCGGGCCTTCAATTCGGCCTGGAGATCGGTAATGGTGAGCTCCTGCTGTGTGATGTGGCCAAGTAAAGTCGTCGCGAACTCGGATCGAAGACGTACGACCTCACTGAAGTTCTCCACCACGTCACTGAGCGTGTGGGAATTGATACGTAGCGTGTTGCTAACGATGACGAAGTCGTAGAAGATGTGACGTTGTAGAATCACCGCGTTGATCACGAGAGGAAGCGGTACCATGACCGTCGGGAGTGTACCGAAGTCTTCGTAGATGTCGTCCATATCGTAAAACGCACACTGTACGAAGAGTGTGATCAGGAACCCGTTGAGAATCAAGAGCAGCATAACGCCAATGTGCCATCCCTTGTGCGAGAAGAACCGGATTTCGATACTGGGAGATCCCGGCATGACGCCACTGAAGCTCTCCCGACGCTTGTCATTCTCGTGTCGAACTCCTGCTTTCTTGTTGCGTTCACGTTGCAGCTCCAGTTCTTCGTGGTGCTCTTGGATGCAGCCCATGACTTCCAGTGCTTTGTCGGCTTCCTCGTTTCTCCACGCCTCTGCTTCTTCATCAGCAATAGCGTTCAGATTGGCGACAAGAGTAGTTTTGTCATTGCTGAAAGCTGCCGAGTGGAGGAGGTTGTGCACGCAGGACCGAAAGTACAGACACACCATGACGTGCAGCAGTAGCAGAACCCACGCGAACATCATAAACGCTTCTACAAGTTCATGGCTTTCCGGCATGTCCGTGTCGATCGTCTTGAGGACTTCGAGCAGTCCACAAATCGACCACGCTACAATCAACAGCACAATCCACATCGCCGGTTCCACTTCAATCATGTGTGCGATCTGGTGTGCTTGGGCTCGACTGAGGTACTTGGAGTACGGGAAGAGCTGTGGTAGTCCGAAGCGACGAAGGAACAGACGTCGTAATAGCCTCAACTCGACGAGTTCCCTGTTGGTCTTCTTGGTCGAGCTGCCGCAACAGAACAACGTTTGGAAGAAGGAGGGCACACCTTCATCGGTTTTGGAGCCGTTGACGGAATCGATCAGGTCTTGCGTCGAGATCAACTCGGCACGTTCCGCCCGACCATTCTGGTTGCGAAGGAGGAGAAACACTCCGGTTGATTGCAAGATGAGAGCGAGTGCCAGAAGGAAAATGGTCAAGTCGGCCACTTGGAACGCCAGCATCGTCTTGCTGTAGCTGTCGATGTCGGGGATTTCCTTGATGATTTTGAGTCCGAGACTAATTAGACCCAGCACCATCAGTTCTCGGTAAGCTTTCTTCAGCATGTGCTGGTATTTTTCTGAAGGAGGAAACTTATGTTCCAGTTTGTGTAAAGCTCCTTCGAAGAGAACAAGGCAAAAAGCCAGGATACTCAGGTGGATCAGTACTCGCCAGAACTCGACATCTTCGCCGACCTGGAAAAGTGATCCGCCTGCCATAGGGGAAATCGTCGAATGAGCTCCACTGGGGATCACACCGCTATTCGTGACTCTTCACAACAAACAGATCACTACCGTGAACTCCTTTACTTCCGGAGTTCGAAACGTTACAGACACTGGCAGTCCAGAGTTTACGGAGTAACGAGGGGGATCCAAAGCTTTGCCGTGTTTCCCACCAACGCCTCCGCAGGATCGATAAACACAATGAGCCGGGCAATACTCAAGCACGTGCCACTGTGGAGACGGCATTTTTTAACGCGATCATGCTAAAGACTGGTAAACGATCCAAGTCTTTTATCTTGGAAAACAACAACAATCGCATCTTTCATGGTGTCGCTGGGGATAGACGAGGAACGCCTCAATATTAATTTGTGGTGTCGACGCTAAAGTCGGATTTGGACTCATCACGAAATGATGAACACCCAGGCTATGGTCCACCGAATCGACTGAAGTAGCCACCAGAGGGCTCCGTATCAACACGCCGATGCTAAACGTCAGGGCCAAAAAGATTATGGTATGGTCGAGGCTCAACAAGTTCCGTTATACTGTACTGTACGAGCAGATGAGGTCTTTACACCGATCGACAGAATGCAACGACCACTTTCCCGCAGGTGCAAAGTCTGTTCGGCGCGTGTAGACTGGTTATGTGAGAGCGAATTAATATCGATTTTGGTAAAAGATAGAGAGCAGCTGTATTTTGCACTAAAAATTGCACTAGTGACGGTTTAATGGATTCCCAGGCTGAAATGGCACGCTTTATCGTAGCCAAGCGCTCTCCTTTCGCCGTCGTAGCAGTAGCTGTTGCTCTTGCGTAGCTTTGCGTTGGCTTAGCCTCTCTATAGCTTAAAAGGAGTCCTTTTAAAGGACACGTCGTTTTTCTTGTATTGTGTAGTGCATGCGGCGTTGTTTGGCTGGCGCGTACACCTCGTCAAGGAGGCCTGTGTGTGGCAACCTCCTTTGCTTCCTGCAATACTGTCGCGGGTGGTGGGGGCTGCGAGGACTCCTCGTCCGCTTCCTCCATTTTATCGAGTGGCTGGTGGAGACCTCCGTTTTATCGAGTGGCTGGTGGAGTTTTATTTTAGCGATTGAACGCTGCATCGGGCAATTTGATTGGTTGATAACAAAATGTGCACACAATTTTATATCACAGGCGCCCTTTTTATATGGACGCTGCATTCTGTCGATCGGTGTACCTGCTGAACGAGAAAATTCGCTCGTCACTACGTTTCATCAGGCTGTGCATCAAGAAGAGTCTTCAACGTACAGGTGGCTGTGCTCAGTTCGCAAAAGCATCCGACGTGTTCAACAACTTCACTAACACATTATCGACACCTCTACTTCAAAAGATATTACTTCATAAAGACGATAACAAAGAAGAGAAACAACTTCTATGATATATTGTTGAAGGCAACGAAACTTGTTAGGATAATTGTAATTGTTCCTACAGTTTACATTTAAGGCCCGTTGTTACGAGACTCCTGAAGTCCATGCAGGTTGAACATGTCGTGCAAAGCATGAGAACTTACACTGGGCCGCACCATTGCCGACTGCTGGACTCCACGCTGTGAAATGGGCGGCAGTGCAAAACTGCTCATCGGTCCATTCACAAAACCGTCTACCCCTCCCTTGGACTGTGCAAGTAGTGGTAGCTGACGGGTAGATGCATGAAGATTGTAGTTTGACTGTGAGAGTACACTGGGTTGCCCCTCATTGTCGTAAATCATGACACTCGGCCGCAACAACGGATGTGCTGAGACTGGGGCGTTTTCCACGAGGTTTTCGTTCTGAACCATCACCACCAGACGAATAACCTGAGCGAAGGAGACTGTCGTGCCTTCAAGCTCGAACAGCAGCTTCACGACGCTGTTGAAGCGGTAGCGCGTCAAGCGGAAGCCAAACTTGGCCAAAACAACCCGTAGATCGTCCACCTCGATGAACCCAGTATCGTTCGCATCATGAGCCTTCAATTCAGCCTGAAGGTCTTCAACTGTTAGCTCTTGCTGTGTCAGAAGCTGATGCAGTGAAGTTGCAAACTCCGATCGTAGATGGACGGTCTCGCTGAAATTCTCCACCACGTCGCTTAGTGTGTGGGAATCGATGCGAAGAGTACTGCTAACGACAACGAAGTCGTAGAAGATGTGACGTTGGAAGTAGAGCGCGTTCAGTGCCAGTGGAAGTGGCACTAGAATCGTCGCCAGAGCTCCGAAATCCTCATAAATTTCGTCCAGATCGTATACTGCACATTGAACGAACAGCGTGATGAGGAACCCGTTCAGAACGAGAAGGAGGATAACGGAGACGTGCCACGCCTTGTACGAGAAGAACCGGATGTCGATCTTCGGCGAGCCAGGTACGACGCCATCGATGGCTTCGCTAGCTTTTGATTTCTCGTCTTTACCGATTGACGCTGCTGCAAGAGCTCCCAAACGCCCAGAGTTTTTGTGAGAAAGCTTACGTTGCCGTTGAAGCCGTTGATATTCCAGTTCTTCGTGATGTTCTTGGATGCTGCTCATGATCTCTAAGGCTTTATCAGCCTCTTCACTCTGCCAGGCTTTGGCTTCCTCTTGGGCTATGGCGTTCAAGTTTTCAATGAGAATCTGCTTGTCATCATTGAACGCCGCAACACGAAGGAGATAGTGCACACAAGAGCGAAAGAAGAGGAAGACCATAAGGTGGAGAAGCAGTAGGATCCAAGCCACGATCATGAAAGCCTCAACCAGCTCTTGACGCTCAGGCATGTCCGCATCAAGAGCCTCTAGCACATTCAAAAGTCCACATATACCCCACGCCACAATGAGGAGTACTACCCACATTGTAGGTTCTACTTCGATCATGTGCGAGATCTGGTTGGCTTGAGCTCGACTCAAGTACTTGGAGAACGGGAACAATGGAGGGAACCCGAAGCGACGGAGAAACAGTCGACGAAGAAGACGGAGCTCCACGAGTCTCTTGCCGTAGTTCTTCTTCATTGCTGCTCGACCACAGCACAGTAGCGTTTGAACGAAAGAAGGTCCAGAGTTTGTAGATTCCGTGGATTCATTCACTAATTGGATGAGATCTTGTGTCCTCATTAGCTCAGCACGTTCAGCTCGGTCGTTCTGGTTACGGAGTAGTAGAAACACAGCCGTCGACTGCATGATAAGAACGAGAGCCAAGAAGAAAATGGTCAAGTCGGCCACTTGGAACGCCAGCATTGCTTTGCTGTCGCTGTCGATGTCTGGGCTCTCCTTGAGGATCTTGAGACCAAGACTAATCAGTCCAAGCACCATCAACTCTCGGTAAACCTTCTTGAGCATGTGCTGGTACTTGTCGGAGCGGGGAAAGTTATGTTCCATACGGTGTAGAGCTTTTTCCAGCAGAACGAGGCTAAGTGCCAGGATGCTCAAGTGCACCAGCACTCGCCAGAACTCGACGTCCTCGCCCACCTGGAAGAGCGATCCACCTCCCATGTTGACTTTTGTAAAATGAGCTGCAGCCTTTCACAGTACGGTTTTACGGATTGGTTCAGCACCATCATGGGCTTTGCGGCGTGTTGTTGCTGTCTGTGAGCCGGGCAAGTCTAAACACTGGATAGCCTGGTTCAACTCGTAGCAGTACCATATATGTCTGAAGACATGTTCGAAGTTTGTGTTATCAAGAGATGACTTCTACATGTACATCAAGTGCCTCTCACTTGGAGTTGACGGTTCTTCCCAGCTATGTTCCTTGTCGAAGTTAACGCATGTCTTGGTCCCCCCCCACTTGCAAATGAGCAGCCGGAAGTGTCGCCACGAAAAGGAGAAAGGACCCGCCACAGCATGATGCAGTTGGACAAAATTGCATAAACACCAGTAGATTTGGCGGCTAGCACGACAATTTGCTGGACCAGCACCTTACGAGAGACGGACGCGTTGAATGGGATCGTCTCCTGAATCTCCCTGTATTGTGTGGCCACACTAAGAAAAGCAGCACGCCTCCCCCCCAGTTTGGCTACCGAACAGACAGCCGCAGGTTGACAGCACCCTGATCTACTAGCCACCCCCGCCACCCCCGCCAAGCGCGCCTGATCTTCTAGCCACCCCCGCCAAGCGCGCCAAGGAGAAGGTGTTGCTCGTCGCTGCCACGAGTGTTGGCGGTTGTGCTGTGCTCGCGGCCGTCCTGACCGGCGCCACGTAGACGAGTCTGTGCTGACCCACACCAAGCGCGGCAAGGAGAAGATGCTGTGCTCGCGGCCGTGCCGACCGGCGCCACGTGGACGAGTCTGTGCCCCCGCCAAGCGGACCGTGGGGAAGGGGCCGTACTGGAAGACGAACAGATTGCTATGTGCGGGACGCCTTGATAGTTTTTCCCCGCCAAGCGTGCTAGGGGGACCAGTAAGACCGCTACTACACACTAAAGGGTGATGTCCAAGGTTGCGATGCAGGTGCAGCAACACACGGTTTGTTTGACGAGGTAAGCGAGAGTAGCAAGCAGCGATACGTATTTAAATACTACTGCTACTAAAAAGCAACTAACATTTTCTACTCTGTTGATAGTGCTTGGCCGTTAAGAGAAGGGCGACCAGAAGATTGAGCGTTCGTGGACACCCGCGCACGTTTATTCGGTCCACGGTAAACAAGAGTATCTCGTCCAGATGTGTCCATGCTGCCAACAGATCCCAACGCATACAGCAGATGCACGCAACATCCAGACTTGTAGAAGGAGTTGCACGGGCAAGTCCGCGCCTCAATATCGACTTCCCAGCCTGAATCCGGCACGTCCAGGGTCTCCATGCGGGCCGTCTCGGCACCTAGCCGAGCTGAAACAGGCAGATCTTCGTGGTATCGCTTAGTAAGCACGTTGTAGATCCTCGTGCTTGGCAATGCAACGACGCGGATGACTTCGTGCCTCGTGTCTGTTGATGTAGCGCCCAAGAGGAACTCGATACTTGTTTTAGCAGGTTTGTATTCTAGGAGCAACCCAGCGAGTGAGAGCGCTTTAGTACGGCGCACCAAGCGATCATCAAACGCAGGGGCTGTCAGGAATGGCTCAGCAGCCACGCTCTTGGCGCTGCACAGGGTTAACAGCCTGTCCACCAGGGAACCCATCTTAAGTTTCCGCCGGAGTGTGACATCTCGTTTAATAGAAGCATTAAAAGTCTCACACGGATTGTTCGTAGCCGCGAATCCACTTGGTGTGTGGAAACACTGCCATCGCCACGTCTTCGGGTGCAGCCATACCTTTTTGAAGTAGGCAGCGAATTGGCACATCTGCTCCGATAGCCCCCATTCTTCTTGCACTTGTTGCAGGCGCTGGTGAAATGCAGCTTCGCCGCGGGAGAAGTGCAGCTCGTGAACATGCCGAAGAATAGTAGCAGCCGTGTTTGAGTCTAGAGCTCTGGTCTTTTCGTGCACTTTCTTAGCAACATGGAAGTAGCACATCAGGACTTGAAACATGCCACCACCGCGGTCGAAGACCTCTTGGAGTGCATTCCACTGGGCTCCATCTGCGTCGCCCATTGCCCACTTCACACAAAGCTGTCTCCCTGTCACCGCAGCAAATGTTCGCGCAAGCAGTGCGAGAACTTCCGTGTATTGGGGCTGCTGCTGCTGCGAGACAATGAATAACGCCAACAAATGAAACCGACGCGCTCTGTCAGTGATACCAACCACAATAACCGGGTAGCCCACTTGGGTAAGCTTGTAGGTAGCGTCTAGATGTAGCACAAACGAGCTGGGATCACGATCGGCCTGACGCAGCAGTTTTTTCGTGCTGATGCCCAGCACAAATGGGTCAGCATCACTGCCATTTCCTACCACCGGCATGCCTGCACCATCCGTACGCCACGCGAACGTGAATGCCGCCGTTTCCTCCTCCTGGCCTGTAAATCCTGATTCTCGCGCTGCTTTTCGGACGGTCGCCATCAAGTCGCTGCCACCGAGGTGCTTGGAAACGTAATGGTGGACGAACCGCTGAACCACAGACAGGGCTGGCGCGGTGCTCTCACTGAGGCGGAAGCGCTGGAGGAGAGACTGCCAAATTCTGGCTGGGCGCAAACCTTGCCTAGCCCAGTCACGAACCATGACCTTCATCTCAGGCGTAAGCCAGGGCCGCGTGGGGGCACGTACTGGCGTCACATGAGAATTGAGTTCGTCAATGCTGACGACGTCCACCAGCTGACACCAGCGAACGCGTCCTCGCCACGGACAGCGTAATGCAGGTGATGCCGCTGTACATGCCGTGCAGTTACAGCGCAACTGCTGCGTGCGCATCGCGTGGGGAGATGCATCGCTGCAAATGGAGCACTGCCCAAGGTCACTTTTGGTAACAGCAAATCTTTTAAAAGTCTCAAGTAGCATGGTGGCGTCGGCTTGCGTAAAGCGGGGGGCCTGGTTGATCCAAGCAAGGCGGCGGGGCATGTTGCGACGAGTGGCGGAGAGTGAATGGGTAAGGGGGCTTCAGCGGAGAGTTCGTTCGGAAGTGACGGAATATTGGTCGTCTGGAAATTTGGATGAATATGATTGGATGAAACCCACCAGAATCTGTCTAGCTACTGGGCAAAAGTCCGTTTGAGTGCCCGCTTCAGGATTTGAAGTGCTGCGAGCAAATGAATGGTTGTCGCGGGTCGTTTGCGGTGGCTATCGTAAAAACGAAGTGTCAACAATGAGGTTTTCGGTGCAGATGAACTGTTTGAGTGCTCGTCGTATAGTTTGTCGTGGAAAGGTCACGTCCTCATGCAGTTGTGAGCTTTGCCTCACCGAATCGATCGAGACAGTGAACATGTAGCTTTCCTCTTCCACACATCCCTGCATGAACGCGTAGATATCTTGCAAAGCGTCAACGAGAGCCACACACGATTACAGGGCGGTGGACAAGACCCATCCTACTAAAGAAACGTCGGAAAGTGAGTAAACCATTGCTGCTGTTTCATAGCAGTATGTTATTCATTCTGAACGAGCTCAATCTAGCATTCAAACCCCTGATCTCTATCTATCCTGCTCTTTCTCCTCTGTGGCCAGTTGGATACCGTTCCAGCCCCATGAGGAGACTGGGAGTGCTTTTACAGTAAAAGTTTTACCCAGACAAGAAGATCCCAAGCACTTCAAGTATCCTCCTGTGCGATTCGCTCATGTGAGCCGGGCGGCGCATTCACGTTTTCATGGCATTGCAGTATCTAGCTGTAGCTGGCTATTGTGTTGTAACACTGTTAAGACAAAAAGTGATCTTGCTGACTTGCATTCTCGTGCTCACCTTCCGGAGAGCGGGCAAAGCAACCTTAGCAAAAACTGGTGAACACGATCTTAGATAACGATCGGATATCTAAGATAATGTTCACCATTTTTGTACATGTACAGCTCATCATGCAGCAAACTGCTCTCACAAACCAGTCAGTCGCCGTTGCCATTAGCAACGACTTCTCCTACGCTGTTACGAGTTAAGCCTCGTTGCAGCCCGACGCCTGTCAGCGGTTGAATCAGCGCACGCCAAGATACCGATGGCGATTCTTGGCGCAAGAGCCTCCAACCTTCCGAGAAACAGATCGAAGGCAAACGTGGCAGCTCTGTCGGAGCTCTGAAGACCGTGCATGCGCCTACGCATTTGTCCACACCTCATTGATGCGGGTCCACCTAAGATTCGTACAAAGCGCTCGATAAAAGGAAAGAGTCTGCTTGGTGGCGCACATATGGACTGTTCTGAACCAATCAGAGGCGCGGATTTCGATGGGCGTCATCGGTGTCTGTCTCATATCTTCAGTTTTGCCAGTCTTTGTGCCTCCCGTTTGAGCAAAGCGACGCTAAAGTCGGGAGTGCGTGGATGGCGGGCAACGGTCGCATACATTCGCGCGTGTCGCCGAGGAGAAGGCCGCCATCATGGCCATCACTTCCCCATTTCCTTCCAAGAGAGAAAGCAGAATGACCGCATCAAAGACCTGCGTGGCCGACCATGAACGTCCGCACCAGCTCCAGAAGCTGCAGAAGCTCATGCCACACGACTGCGCCATCGTGGTGGCGGCCAAGACTGGCGAAGACGTGGAACTTCCTACTGTACCGCGGCTGCAGGGTCTGCAGCATAGTCTGCAATTGGACCTGGAGGCGCATCGCCGCTGGAACACGAGCGTTTCCGTGGGGTTCCTCAATAGCGTGGACCGCATTGAGATCAATGAGACCCGAGTGGACGAAAGCAAGGACGTGTACTATGCACTTAGTGTGTATCTGAGTCTTCCTACGTCTCGACTGCCCACGAGCTCATGTGACTCGACTGATTCCCGTCAGCATGCAGAACACCCGACGTTCAAGGTGGAGCGGAGTTTCGCCGAATTCGAGGAGCTACGTGAGAATGTGCTGAAGACAGTAAGCCACATGCCTCAGTGCACGTGCCAGTACTGCATGGATTTCCTCGTTTACATCCGCTACAAGTTCAGTCAACCACGCGGCATCGTCAAGCTTACATCTGGCACGGAGAAGCGAAAGCAGATCCTGGAGAAGTTCATTAACGACTTTGTGGTAATGGGTCAGCGTCGAGCAGCAACATTGCACAAGCGGAACTGTGAAGCGCAGAAGCTCGTACCGGCCATGTTGGAAGCTTTCTTGCTCAACAACGCAAGAGATTGCTAGGCATACAGCTACATTAGGAAGCAGAGTGTGCAAGTAGCCCGTACACTTTTAAAACTATTGCATTAAAGTACAAGAACTATTATCACGACGTTGTCTTTTGAGTGTTTAATCAAGTTTACAGCTCGTACGTTGTAATGGGGATCCAGTCGTTGTCGAAGTCAGTCTGTGTGTCTACAGGTAACAGCTTTACGGTCGCGCCTTCTTCCAGCTTAGTGACGGTTGCAAGCGGATTGAAAGCACCAGGAAGGGAGATTTCTTGCGGAAACGCATCGGCAATTAGGATATCGCTGTCATTGCTTAGCTGCGCAACATGGCCGAACCAGTAAATCACCATTCCAGGGCCATAGCGGTTTACATAACCTTGCAGCTATAGCATCACCGATATTGAGACACCAACGATCGATCACCCACAAGCTAAATGTTCGTCACGCACCTGACTCGCGTTCTCTGTCTCATGAGTGTCTCGATCACCGAACATGGCCTTGCTGTCAATCCAGTTGACCACATGAATCTGTCCGCTCTTCGGATCTTTCACCCCAATCGGAAGCAACAGCCTCACATCGGGTGTCTTGGACAAACCTTTTTCACGAAGCATATCCTCACTTTCAAACACCAATTGCCGGTTGCGCAGTGTCTCCATCAGTAAATACTCATATTCGACGCCCATATTGTGGCGGATACGGTCCGCCAGTGGAGAGCCGATCACATCGTCATCAATGCACTCTCGAAGCTACAGTAACATGCAACTGATTTAACACCCACACTAGATTAGCTACAGCTACCAACCCACCTCTTGTATCAATCTCGTGTACTCTTCCGCTGAGAGCCCTCGTCGATTGGGTGTCTCATCCGTGTCCGCCAGTTCAGTGTCGTCCTTCATCGCTTCTTTGAAAAAATTGGAGATTGTGGTCTTGTTCCAACCATACTTGGCGTCCAGTAGTAAGCGCACCAGCATGCAGGCAGGGAAGCTCACAGATCTGGCTATCTCACACATGGATTCCCCTTTATCCATGCGCGCCACATACTTCCGAAGAGTCTTCTCCTGCCTGTGCAGTCGTATTTCTGAGCGAAACTGGCGGTGTTGCATCTGGCGCTTAATCACCCAGAAAGTCTCCTCCGATACGGACAGCGGTACGTCTGTACTAGCATCTGGGAACACATCTAGCGAACAGATACGGATGAACTCCTGTTCCTCCATATTCAAGATTCTAAAGTGATCCTATAAAAGTCAGCAATAATTAGGAGGCGATCTGATTAGGTGGAAAAAAACTGGCATAAATTATTGTAGGTTTCTAGGACTTACACTGAACTAAACTATAGGTTGCGACCTTAATCACGTAGGAAGGACTCAAGAAGAGCTGGGACATGCTGGTGGGCTTCGCAGCGGTGGATGGTGTTCTTCGACGGGTTCTGCGCGAGGTCCACAAAGTCCATCATGAACTCTTGCAACATGTCCTTGCGCTTCTCGACGTTCTTTGAGAGCGATGTCAACAGACGCGGCTGACGCAACTTGAGGCGCATGTAACGGCTGTACTCGTAGCAATACTGGCACGTCCACTGCGAGTTGGGGCACGTCCATAGCTTGATCTGATGGCGCAGCTTGGCAAAGTCCGAGTAGCGTCGTTCCACACGAAAATCAGGATCGTGTGAATCACTGGCGTCCGACAGGCGCGTGACGGCCATGCGCGGGTTGTTGACGTTCGTTGGCAGGCGCGAGTTGTAGTGGAACTGGTACACTTCCACCACGTAATACGTCACTCCATTGCGCTCGACAGTCTCGTTAATCTCCAGCCGGTCGATGTTGCTGAGGAAAGACAGTGAAAAGGACGCGGAAGACCAGCGCAATGGCTCCATTTGCACAGGCGTGAGCGGTGGCGCCTTGATGGCCGCTGGCATCTCGCGGTGGGACTCTTTGCGTGCCAGACGCGGGATCAAGTTCAGTTGCAGCGGCGCGTGCTCCTCCGAAGTTGGCATAGCGATAGTCGGCTGCGGCATGGCGAAGGATCGGAAAGTGCGGTGCAGCGATGTGAGCGGCGGACAGCAGGTTCGGAAATGAGTGAAGCTCTGGGCCGCACTGACTGACTGGCAGGTTGGGCGTAAACGCTTCAACCTGCGGCGTGTCTCTGCCGATGTGAAGGTCCGATGAAGCATTTTTATCCAGTGCCGTCGCGTGAACTCTGTCATCTGATAGTTCATTGGTTGAAATACAGTTGTATTGCGCCCTGGAATGTGTCATAATCCGGGGTAGGGGTGCTTAGATCGCAAGCGCGTCGTAAGCAAGCTTGGAGCGAATCGCGCTCTGCATTGCCTCTGCATTGCCTCTGCTGCAGAGGCTCTGCATTGCCTCTGCCCCAAGCAGCACCTTCACTTGTTTGCTGCTTATGATCGCGGCATTGGAGCTGTGCCACCATCAGGACGTCGGACACAGTTGGTGGTGGTCCAAAAGGCAGATTGACCAACACTCTTGTTACTTCCGCGACCAACACTCTGATGCAAGTTGCCTTTTTCGACTGCAGCTCACCCATTGCAGGGTAACGATAGCTCGCACTAGCGATATCATGGCGTTGAGGCCAGCTCCGAGTCGAGAATGAAGCCATTTCGTCGCCCAGACTGGCGGTGCCGATCGAGACGTTGTGGTGGCCAGACGGAGGCAGATTTACCATCGCCACTAGCTGGATTCCTGAGTTAAATTGGGTTGTCGCCCTGAGGAAATCGGTGCGAGTAGCGCCACGTACATCGGGAGGCACAGCCTTACGCTTGGAGCCTTCTCGTGGCCCACGGACCAGTAGTCACACGCCGCAAGCAACTCGGAACACGAGGGCCGGATTTTGGGGATTTGCTGCCATGATTGCCGCCAAGTTGCCGCCAACGTTGAAGTGGCGTTGGCGTAAGCACTGAAGTTTCGGCGCGCGCAAGCGGTGGTCGGATTGCTCTCCACCAAAGCGGGCGCAATCAGCATGCGCCACACAGTGAGCCCTCGCCATCGGATGAAGTTTTGATTCAAAACGCCGTGAGCCTCCGCCCTGGCAGGAGGTACGGTGTTTTCAACTGGAAAAGGCGTGCTGCCGATAGCAACAGCGAAAGTGGAAGTGGAACAGTTAGTTCTGTGAATTGCTGGACCTATGGCGCTCTTCGTAGCTTTAATGCTAAGATTGTTCACCGACTGCTTCTGCATGTACGTACGCACCAGCTTTAACGGTGGATCTGCCAGTACAGGATACGGAGATCACACTACTCAGTAGTGACTACTGTTTTCCTTTTCTTATTGCACAACCATTAAAAAGACAGTAATTCTCCGCTACTGGTAGCTTTGATACGTCATTCATAACAGGCTGTTCGTGACTGAACTGTTCTACGCAATACCTTGGCATGGTATTCAATGTGGGTCGACGTATTCATTATACATGTATTTAACTGTTAAAAGTAGGATGTTCTAGAGCTACCGGTAGTTGCAATACAGGATACAAGCAATTGATTTCAACGGTGCAGCACATAGTTCGGCTTTCCACGGTACATCGTTACCGAAACACAAAAGCGAACCAACGAGACGTTCGCTTTCAATGTCAAAAGTCTGCCGTTGATACACGACATACTGTGTGGGGTGCGCTACGTCTACGATCTACCTGCGCAAAGGAGGAGCCGTGACCACGATAACAGCATCGCCAACCCTTTGCTGTCACAGGGCCTAGGCCGGATCCACACCCGCCAGCTCAGCAAACCGGGCACCATCTCCAGTCCTTCCGTTCGATTTCATGGTTGGCCCTGGTTGTGGATTGGAATTCCGCGAGCAGTTGCTGAGCATGAACGTGGAGTCCCCAGTGACGTTCTGGGGGTTCCCCAGGTCCTTGGGGCTTGAACGAAAGTGAGGTTGTGCCAGATTTTCCTGAGCTGGATGGTGATATCGGCCTCGACCTTGTGATAGCAAAAGGTTCGCGATGCAATTGGCATGGTCGCGGCTTCCCCTTCGCAGTAGGATAGACATAACTTATCGTATCCCACACCCGATGTCGTGTACAGTATAAGCGGCAAACTTTTGGCGTTGAATGCGAACTCGCGGTGGTTCGACTTTGTGTTCCGGCCACGATGTATTAGTACCGTGCAAAGCCGAAATGCGTGAGCCTCGACGTCAGTAGAGATTCTTCATCATTGAGATCAATAGCTTGTACTTCCAAGTCGAAGAGAAACGTCACCGTCCCCCTTCTGCCGTACGGCGAGCTTGAAATTTTGTCGAACCAGTCGCCCATGAGCCTCTTAAACAGTCGGGGGAATACCTTGGTATTGTGTGTGATCCACCCTCGTGCCTGATACCTGAGGTTGATAGGGCTTTCGAACTCGATCAATCTTGCAGTAGACAACGAGGAGCAACTGTTACCGTTTGATCACATCCATCATCCCACGTGGAGTGGAGACCTTCGCTCGCAGGTCTTCCCATTTATAGAGGACGCGGTGTGAGAGTCTGACGCCTTCGATTTCGATACAAACCAACTCCTCCTGCCTGATGTCGTTGCTTAGCCGAGTAGCCTACGGGCGATGCCAGTTGGCATCGCCCGTCAGATTGAAGAATGAAGTGCGGTGGGGTCAGCATCGGCATCGAAGGCATGGGGATTATCATGGGTGCATGGTCAGCTGCGCCATCTCTACTGTAGGGTGCGGATAGTTCTCTGGAGCTCCACACCGTTGAATTGCTTTCAAGCACATGTTTTGCAATAGGAGCCGTTTGATACATGATGCAGCAAAACAATTAGTCTGTGTGTGCACGCTGATCTTTAAAAACGCAGCTTGTGTCGATGTCGCTGGGCTTGGATTGTCTGGCAGTTTGCCACTGGCAGCTCAATTCGTTGCAGTGTGCAACTTGCCAATGATTCCAGCGTGTCCCCAGCTAGGTATGTGCTACAATTGCTTCTTTCACCCCACTTTCCTATCCTGCGTTACGTTCCCGATCAAAATGAAACCGGGCAGCGCACATGTAATGATGCCAATGCACCCGCTCTCAGCATCGTACAATAAGCAGCGCTAGTAACCCACACTTGCAATATCACACATCGCCATCCATCCAAAGTGGGGGTAATCTATCCATCGATCCTGCGAACGATCCCGTGTCCAATCGCATGCATACAGCCAGCCAGCATTTCGCATCATGCCGACCTCATCAACCTCGCCGCGAGTCTTCACACCGTCCCAAGCCTCCGTCGTGGCGCTCCACGCAGGTGCTTCCCCACCATCGATGTCATCGCCGAATACGCGCAGCCGTAGCGGCTCCTTTGTCCCGCTGCAGCGTATCGAGTACGTACGAGTGGCCAAGAAGCTCCGTCGAGATGGACGCTGGGTCTACGTGGCCAGTGTCTTCCTCCAGCGCAACGAGGCCCGGCGCCGCCTCTCCGAAGGCGTCTACAAGGTCTCACCAGCCTCGAAACTGTCGCCTGAAGCCATGCGTGTGTTCATGATGGCCGAGCGCGAACCTGACTATTCCGTGGAGCATCCATTCTCAGAGTTCCGTCAACTTCGGGATAGTGCCGTAAGGCTAGCAAAAGGCAACAAGACGCACTTGAAGACGTGCACTGGCTGCCAGAAGCTATTGCGTGGGGTGGCCAACCCCAAGCACCAGAATTGGACGGTGAAGCGACTATTTGGTAACAAGGAACAGCGATTCGCACTGCTCACGACGTTCGTAAATGACTTGTTGAAGCTCGCAGCTGGTAACGTTAGTGTGGATGCTGGAGAAAAGGACTGCCAAGTACGTGAAGAAGTGGGGAAGCTGGTGCAAGAGTTCTTTAAACGAGAATACAGACAGTCACTGGGTATCATCTGAAGTGATGAAAGGGAGACAACACTATCGCATTGAATTAATTTTTCGAGTTGTTCGGTGGGTTTTGTACATGCATGTACGTGCTAAAGATCGCCCTAGTGTTGCTTGGTCGTGAGAGCGAGTTTTCTCCTGTTAATACAAGACAAAACGCCGTGTTGAAGACCAAATTGATACATAACACGCAGTTGTATTTCCTTACACAGAGAGAGCTGTCATTCTAAGCAGCTTGTGCTTCTTCAATGCCAAACAGGAAATTGTACAGCATCTGAGGGATGTGAGCTTGGCCACTGCACACGTTTCGGCCATCGACCGACGAATTGCGGACAGTGAGTGTAAGAAGGTTGTTAAGCAACTTGGTCAGCTTGCGGAGCGCTCTCTCTTCGCCCAATAGCCTCAGCGTTAGAGCTTCCGGGTTAGCGCTGCCCAGAACGTAGAGTTCAACCAGTTCAGCACAGAATTCACAGTGCGCATCGTTGTGAGCCGCCCACGCAGTATCATAGATGTCGGCACGTAGTTGGCCGAACTCGCCCAGAGTCTTCTCTGTCCGCACTGCTGCCTTTAACGGCCTGCCACCGGCGTCCACGCTCGTCGGACTCTCGTTTTCCACTGAGTTACGGAATGTCAGCTTCGGACGTCACCGAAGATGACGACGGCAACCCACGTTGACGACACAAAGCAAGTTGGTGCACGAGCAACCCATGACCAGCGTGTTGATGTCATGGGCGTCAACAAAGCAGCACGACGCCAGAGTACAAGCAGCAACCCAGTGCCAACGACAAACATCAGTAAAGCGCTGCTGCTTGTCCCCAACGCCGGAGCACGAGGAATCCCAGCCAGCGCAGAGCATCTCTGCGGCCGTAATCGAGCTGCTTGAAGAGACAAGAAGGCTCATGTTTGTATGAGGAAGGTGTTGTTCCTAGAGCGGAGCCCTGGGAGGAAACAGAAAAAGAGGGTGCTATCGAAAAGAACTAAACCAACAAAAATATATTCATTCTGCATTTTGCCCTCACAAGAACAAGCAACAACAACAACAAGTTAGCGTCTCAACTCTTCTACTACAAACCCGTCGCTTCCTCACCGTTCCGAGCCGTCGATCCGCAGAAGTCGACAATTGGTAGCACTTGTTGGTCTACTCTTCGAGGGCCAGGAGATCCTTCGCAACGGCGGCAGTGGTGGCCACACTAGCCTGCTGAGAGCACGTGAAGACCCACCAGAGTCAAGTTCGCAAGCGAGACGAGAAGATACCCATGGAAGAAGGCGCAGCCTTAGGTGCCGGTGGCACCATGATGACCGAGGAGACCGCCATGACAACGTCGGCGAGGATGACTGAGATTTTGGCACAGCAACGCCATGAGATGACCCAACTGCTTCAGAACCAGCAAAGCATGTTGGAGCGCATGAGACCCACTGAGAGACGAGTGGAAGGCATCTCGATGCCGACATACAACGGACGACTTGGAGAACCGCTTCAAGTGTTTCTACACCAAGTTCAGCTTTACCTGAGCGCAAAAAATATCGACGTCAGCGCAGAGGAAAATCAGACCCGACTTGTGGCCATGGTGGCGTCCAACCTGAAAGGCCAAGCTGCGGCTTGGTATACATTCCACCAAGGCGAGTTCGCTACCCTGAACGCCTTGGCTGAAGCACTGCAGACAGAGTTCGTTCCGCCGGATCTGCAGGAGCGTCTTCGCGGTGAACTGATGAACCTGAAGCAGATACAATGTCAAAACTTGGAGGATTACGTCGCGAAATATCGCAACATTATCTGTCAAGTCCGTGATATGACTGAAATAGATCGTGTTACCTGGTTCGTGCATGGGTTGGTGACTCGAACGCGGGAAGAGGTTGCATATCGTCGCTGTGACCAGGGCTACGAAAATAAAATACTCAGTATACGGAGATCAATGTCAACACAGTAATAACTAGTGCAATATCAAGCAAAACAATAATCCGCAATTTGCACTGTATTGTTAATATGAAACACAGCGAAAACCCCCAAAAAGAGATAAGTGCCTGATGTCCGTCCTACCGTCGTATACAGACCTGGCCAAAAGGATAGGACACCCCATAAATTTTAGGTTTTCTCAGCCAATCCGCGGTCTTTCTTATCGCCAATTGCACCAATAAAAGCGTATTTCGTGCTGATCGGGCCTATCAAATTTGAGCTTCATCGGAGAAAAATTGAGTGACTTTCAATACAACAGTCCGATTTTGTGCCTGGTCAAAAGGATAAGACAATTTTTTATACTTGAATTTTGTATGGGAGGAGGAGTGGTCACTGTGCAGACTACGCTCAAATTCAGCTTCCTCCCACAGCACTTGGAGTTGTCCCGCTCAAAATAGCCCGAAAGCAGCAGCTAACGAAGTTCGAGAAAGGTCAGATAACAAGTCAAGGATGCAGTGTGAAGCAAATTGCAGATTGCAGTCTCTAAAGCGCTCAAGGACTGTAGTGACAAACCTTTTAAAAGATCCGGGTAGTTATGGCCAGCGATTTAAGAAAGGTTGCCCTAGTAAGCTCACTGGTCGCGACTGCCGTAGTATTGCTCGCGCGACGCGGCAGGGGACGCTAAGCTCATCAAAGCTCGCAGAACAGCAGAAGCTTGGTGTCTCCAGTCGGACAGTGGAGCTGTTTAAGTACTCAAGATAACAAGGTGCCTAAGCTCACAGAGACTCGCATGGAGGCACGAATCAAGTGGCGTCTCATGACTGGGGTGAACAAAACTGGAGGAAAACAGTTTTTCTGATGAAAAGGAATGGAATTTAGATGGACCTGACGTCCTAAATTCTACTGGCGCTACCTAGAGGACGAGCCGAAGGTGAGGTTCAGCCGTTTGCAGGTGCGGCTAGTAGTTCAACTTCAACTCAAGCTATACAAAATTCAAGTATAAAAATTGTCTTATCCTTTTGACCAGGCACAAAATCGGACTGTTGTATTGAAAGTCACTCAATTTTTCTCCGATGAAGCTCAAATTTGATAGGCCCGATCAGCACGAAATACGCTTTTATTGGTGCAATTGGCGATAAGAAAGACCGCGGATTGGCTGAGAAAACCTAAAAATTATGGGGTGTCCTATCCTTTTGGCCAGGTCTGTATGATACCAAACGACGTACCCATCGCTTCGGCGAGGGTAGTGCCGACGCGAGTGGCTACTCTCTGCATGTAAGTCTGTAGTGTTACTATTGACGTAAGCTGCATTTTCACTAGCTTCCTTGTAAGCGGGTTTTCAACCTCACACAACGTGAGGTTCCTCTCCACTACCCACCGTAGCCAGTCGTATATGTCGCTCGTGACGGCGTCGACGAACCCGAACGCCTCCAGGGACGTGAGTTTGCTACACTGGAAGGCTGCGTACTCGCCTGGATGCGTAGGATGCGCAGAGTGTAGGTGCGACATCAAGTTGTGCAGCCTGTACAGCTAGCTTGCTTGCGTGGGAGTTCGCAGATGTTACAGCGGTAGATGCCTGGCTCGAGGGGCGTAAAGAAGAAGGCGGGAAGTTGGCGGGACGTCATGGCAGGCTTGAGAATAGAGCGATAGTTAGTGGATCATTGCTGTGTCAGGGCGTAAAGGCTTGAATATTTGTATTATTGGGTCAGTATTATATTATATTGACTTGGGGTAAAAGCAATAATACGCAATATAATAATAAAAGTGCCGCAATTACGATATTGATATTATTTTTTCGGAGCCCTGGCTGTGACACAGTGTCGCGAGCAATTTCGGTAGCTCTGGAGTTTGAGCGATCACATTCTCACGAGAAGGGTGGACGGGGAGATGTTCGACCTCGACGTTCTGATCGGCCAGCTGACGGAGCTGTACCAATGGAAGTTGACAACGTGAACGTACTCACATCTCCCGTGAAGATTGTCGACGACGCAATCTGTGCTTCAGATGCAAGCGTCCAGGACATCGTATCAGCAACTGTCGTGTCAGACTGCCTGAGGGCAACCGAGAACGCATTGGTACACGCAATCGTCGCTCCATAAACTCAGTGCGGCTTAATTCGACCTCGAATTCGGCTCCATTGGCATTCCGAGGTTACCAGATTAACATGGTAACTGTGCAAGCACCTACCGCAGCGGACTCCGCACATGAGCTGATCCGCAAAACCGTGAAGGTGAACGGGCAGGAGCTCGTCGCATTGATCGATTGCGGTGCCAACCACAATTTGGTGCGACCAGGAATCATCGATGGTCCTGGTTGTGAACATGTTGCATCGGTGGAGAGCTTCGACGGACAAGTCCGCCATGGAGTAACAGTGCGGGATGTCGTGTCCAGCGTGTCAATGGATGGCATGGTGTACAGCCAAGTTCCTTTCACAGAATATGAGCTGCCTACCAGTCACGATATGATTTTGGGTAAGCCGTGGCTTACTCGATTCAATCCAACCATTAACTGGCAAACACATGAGGTCAACGTTAAGGCGTCAGCATTTTCGGTTTATCCTGACCTAAGTGGTGCTTACCTTCAGCTGCCTCTGAAGGAGGGCCAGACTGGTACATGTAGAGGGCGCTACGATCTTTATCACGTAAAGGTGACAGCGCATAGTGGTATCGCGCACTCCAACGAGATCGTAAAGCTCCTTGAAGACTTCGAGGACGTATTCCCGAAGTCTCTGCCGACTGGACTCCCACCCGAGCGGCGTGTGGAGTTCGAGCTGAATATGAAGGCCGATGCAAAACCTAGCACGAGAGCTCCATTTCGGTTATCGAAGACGGAGCAGGACGCGTTGCAGATTTTCGTGGAAGACCTGCTCGAGAAAGAATGGATCGAGATTAGCGATTCGCCCTGGGTGTCGAATGTGTTCGGTATTCCGAAGCGTGACCCGCGCACCGGAAAACAGCAAAGTCGTGGGGAATGGATCCAAAATGGAAACACAAAGTCTCCGATACGCTGGGTGGTTGACTACCGCTACCTAAACAGCCAAACGCTCATACCAAAGATCCCGTTGCCCAACATCGAAGAGCTGTTCAACAAGATGGCTGCCGCTATGATATTCAGTGTGCTGGATCTTGCCCAAGGCTATCACCAGATGCGTGTGAAGCCTGACAGCAGGCCCTACACAGCCTTTCGCTCAGCGAACGAAACCTATCACTGGTGTGTGGCCCCGATGGGCGTGGCAGGTATGCCCGGGATTTGGTCGCGTTTGATGCGTCTCCTCTTGGGAAAGTTTTCTTTTGTGGTTGTGTATCTCGATGACATCTGCATCTACTCGAAGTCGATGTCAGATCACCTTCAGCATCTCCAGGCAGTGTTTGAAGTGCTTCGGCAGGAAAAACTTTACGCTCGTAAGGAAAAATGTTCTTTTGCTCAGGACTCTGTGAACTTTCTTGGACACACCATTTCAAAGGAGGGTCTGTCAGTGGATAAGAGGAAGACAGCAGCAATCGAGCAGTGGAGAGTTCCAACTTCGGTGAAAGAATTGCAGAGTTTCCTGGGGTTGGCTGGCTACTATCGGAGGTTCATCCACCGATTCGCCGACATCGTTCTTCCGCTTAGTGAGCTAGTGAAGAAGGACAAAGAGTGGTCGTGGACAGAGTATCAGGAGAACGCATTCTTACTCATCAAGGCAGCACTGCAACAAGCTCCGATTTTGCAACTGCCGAATTTTGCGGAAGAATTCGTGGTGACAACCGATGCTTCGAAGCAGTGCTGTGGTGGTGTGCTCTCCCAGCGCAAGAATGGCTTTGATCACCCCATCGCGTTCTACTCCAAAAAACTCGGTAAACACGAACTCAACTGGCCAGCACATGAAAAGGAGCTCTTCGCAATTAAACTCGCGCTTTCGAAGTGGCGTCACTATCTACATGGGCGACATTTTCTGGTATACACAGACAATATCGCGTGTCGATGGTTCCTTCAGCACCCGACTGTTTCGTCGAAACTCGTTCGTTGGCTGGACTTCTTTGCACAGTTTGACTTTGAACTGCATCACGTCAAGGGCGTTCAAAAATTTTGAATATTGTGGCCGACGCACTATCGCGCCATGGTCCTGATCCTGATGACAATGTGCGGGGTGGATATGTGGGAGACAGTGAGGCAGTGATGCAGCCTGAGCGGAACGTGTCGATAAATTCGTTCACGGTGCACACCTGCGATTCTGAGTGCCTCGACGCTCAAGCCCGCATCCATGAACGTCAGGAGGTGATGAATGCGCTTGCGGCACAGAGCTCCTACGACTTGCACCTTTTGTTAGATGACCAGTCACGGGGGGAGGGTGAATGCAAGTACCCCGCTGTGCCTCAGCGTCACGTGGATTTAGTGGTGAATAGCTCAACACGACGATCGACCACGATATCGATTTCAGATGAGACTCGGACGCTCTTCACAAACGGTTATCGCGTTGACCCAGCCTACATAGCAATACTGAAGGAGAAGTCACTACAAGTGGATGAGGCACTACTATACTATAAGAATGGCTTGGTGTTTCGCCGAACGGAAGGTGCAGTCGACCAGGTGTGCGTTCCTAACAGTGACATCTTGCGGACACAGCTCTTGTCCGAATTCCACGACGGAGCTGCGCACCCTGGAGCACCTCGCACGCTCGCTAAGCTCTCTCAGTGGTATCACTGGAAAACCATGGAGACCGATGTGAACGACTACGTGCAGAGTTGTTTGACGTGCTTAAAGTTTAAAGTCTCGAGCGCCAAGAAGAAAGGGAAACTTCTTCCTCTTGAGGTACCTGCTGAGTGTTGGCAGCACGTCGTTGTAGACTACATCACAGGCCTTCCCGTGTCAAATGGATTTGACTGTATTCAAGTGGCTGTGGATCTACTCTCGAAGCGCGCCAAGTATGCACCTATGCAATCAACTGCAACTGCTACGGACTGTGCTCGTGTCTTCTTCGACTCGGTCGTGCGTCATCATGGGATGCCCGAAGCGATTGTCAGTGACCGTGACTCTCGATTCACAGCAGCGTTCTGGCAGGCGCTCATGAAGATAATGGGCGTCAAGCTCCGCATGACAACAGCTCATCGAGCCCAAGCGGACGGCCAAGTGGAGCGACAAAATCGTGTGCTGGAAGATGCGCTTCGCTGTTTGACCTCGGTACATGGCTCGAATTGGTCGGAGCTGCTGGGCACCATCGAGTTTGCCCACTCCACCTTGGTGAGCGCCTCGACAGGTATGACTCCATTCGAGGTGGACTGTGGACGGCCTGCACGACATCCTGGCATCGGCAAACACGGAGAAACAGTTCCACCAGTGCAGTCAGTGCAATCAAAAGTGGAGTTTGCAAAACAGTTTGCGCAGCAGCGCCAAGAAATTGTTGAGCGAGCTCGACAGGCACTCCTGGATGCCAAACAAAAGCAAAAGCGGTACTACGACAAACGTCGCGCAGAGGCTGACTTCAAATCAGGCGACCAAGTACTGTTGAAAACGGAGCACCTATCCTTCAAGCAAGTCTCTCATAACACTGAGCTGACGAAAGCCAAGTTGGCTGCACGCTATGTTGGACCTTTCACTATCGACTACATGGTGAATGAGAACGTGGCTCGACTAAGGTTACCGCGACGCTTTCAGAAGGTGCATCCGTCTTTCAATGTTGACCTGCTCGTAGCATACCCGGAACAGCATGAACGATTCAGCTCACGACCGAAATCCAAGGAATCCCCGGTGGAGCTACCCGATGACGAGCCAGACGATGGTATGCGAGTTGTGGAAAAGCTCGTGGCGAAGCGACAATTCAACCGCAAGCCTGAGTACCTCGTAAAGTGGCTTAGTGAGCCCATGGACGAATGTACCTGGGAACGTGAGCGGGACCTCAAACATGTTGTCCATTGGAAACGTCTGCTCAAGGAGCTGCGGGAGCAGCAGAGCGCCAAGCGCAACTCATCGCGGGGAGATTGTCAGCTTCGGACGTCACCGAAGATGACGACGGCAACCCACGTTGACGACACAAAGCAAGTTGGTGCACGAGCAACCCATGACCAGCGTGTTGATGTCATGGGCGTCAACAAAGCAGCACGACGCCAGAGTACAAGCAGCAACCCAGTGCCAACGACAAACATCAGTAAAGCGCTGCTGCTTGTCAATCCCCAACGCCGGAGCACGAGGAATCCCAGCCAGCGCAGAGCACCTCTGCGGCCGTAATCGAGCTGCTTGAAGAGACAAGAAGGCTCATGTTTGTATGAGGAAGGTGTTGTTCCTAGAGCGGAGCCCTGGGAGGAAACAGAAAAAGAGGGTGCTATCGAAAAGAACTAAACCAACAAAAATATATTCATTCTGCATTTTGCCCTCACAAGAACAAGCAACAACAACAACAAGTTAGCGTCTCAACTCTTCTACTACAAACCCGTCGCTTCCTCACCGTTCCGAGCCGTCGATCCGCAGAAGTCGACACGGAATACCTCCACTGTGTAGAGCGCTTTCATACCCTTACCGGAACGGCTAGACACTCGAACGTCCACGATGGTTTTGAGTTCTAGCAATGCTTGTCGTCGTGCTGACATCCACGCGGGTTCGATGGACACTGGGATCAGCAGTTGCAGCTTGCACTTGTTGGACAGATTCGGCAACATGATGTAGCTGGTTTGGACTGTCACCGATTGGAAGACGTTGCGAATGTCCTGCACATTCGAAAATGAAATGGGACGAAGCGTCCGAGATGTACGTCGACAAGGTCCATTCGACTGGCCAAGGGATTCACATGCGTAGGCACGCGCATCATCGTCTAAACAAACAGAATGAAGAAGTGCTGCAGACGTACGGACCGCCATGCATAGCTAGGCAATGTATACATGTACTACACCACTATGTATACAGGTACCTGAACTACATGTATGAAGTTCATACTATGAACATTTATTTACATGTGCATGTTATTGCACTTTTCAAACACGGAAATGAGCAGTTAAACACGCCTTGATATGGATGCTTTGGTACTTGCAGTAGTTCACAGCCTAGGCGGTGTCACTTGCTGTGGTGAAGAGGAATTCGTGCACAATTTGAGGAATACGGGTCTGTCCAGAACAGCAGCTACGCGTATTGATACTGGTGTTCTTGACAGTGAGCTCCAGGATTTCCTCCATGAATTTGTTCATTGTGCGAGCCAACCGCTTGCCTCCGATCAGAGTGATAAGAAATCCGTCCGGGTTCGTTCCAAATACGACTTGGTCCATGAATCCCGCGCAAAATTCGCATACCTCTCTGTAATGCGCGTCTTGAGTGATCTCGTAGACTTTGTTGCGTAAAATCACAAACTCTAACAGCGTCCGTTCCATCCGGACGGTAGGTCTCCGTAGCCGCGCGTCGTCCGGCACATTTTCTTCGATTGTACTAGCCGAATCTGCAAAGACCTCAACGACGAACCAATCTTTCTTCCCTTCACAATGAATCTGCACCGCATCGACTTTCTTGAGCTCCAGCAGTGCATTTCGACGAACGGACATGACGGAAGGCGCGATCGCGACAGGAACCAGCAGCTGGAGGTTTGAGCCAAATTTGTCGGAAAGTGGTGGTAGCATGGTGTGAAGACAAGTTGTGCGGTTTGCGTTAAAACTGAAAATGAGAGACAGCAGATTAAATTGCTTGAAGCTCACAGGAGTTGAACACTGCACCACCATTAAGGCCATCAACTCGCCGGTTTAGAGTACTAGAGTCCTTCATCTAATCTTTCTGATTAGATTAGCGTAATATTGTTCAATCAAAATTGGCCAGAAGCCGGATATCGAGTGCAAATGTATACGTATAGCGATTAATATAGAGATGAGCTTCAGCTCGTCTACAGCCAATTCTGAAGTTGCGTCCGTTTAAGTGCATCTTGCCGTTGCCCAACAAGTAGACCGCCACGCGGTTCCCTGCCAGCGCCAGTGTCTATCACGTCGCACAAAGCCGCATCAGTCCAAGTGGATTCCTTCAAAGGTATCAAGCTCAAAGCTTTTCAAAGCGTCTGCTTGGGCTTCAAGCGATGATGGCCCCTAATGCGACAGAGACGGGAAGTCTGCGAGCCCCTCTTCTTGTCTATCCGCCGTGTCCGGTGCTTTGGCAGCCAACCGCCTCGCGGAAAAGCTTCCAGTCACGGCCGAGTTGCCTACCAATTTCCCCTGCGAGCCACGCTGCGAAAGATAGGCTGTTGAACGGCCCCGTGAAGCCCGGAAGCGGCGCTGCCGCAGGCTTCCGGCTCGCTTCGACTGAACTTGTCGCTTGCTGCACGCAAATCGTATACGACGAAATGTGACGCGCGCAACGGCTGTAGTACAGCCTGTACCCCTGCTCAGATTGAAGCGCGGGCCAGTCATTTTCTGCTTGAATCCACCGGAGCTCACTACCAGGACTAGTGGTGTCGTTAGGAGGCCCCGCAAAACAAACTGATGCTATCGCATTTAAATACGAATCGCGACTAAGCACAGTACTCGATAGAGCCGCGTCTGGTGCTTATTTTAAGCCCTAGTACGTCTCGAGATATTCAATAGCCGATCAGTAGTGTTCATCTAAAAAATATGTCTCCATTTTCAAGACCCCAAAATCTCGACATGTTTAGGAGAGCTGACGAGTCAATATTGCTCGGTTTTTAATGTATTGTATATTGATGGAAAGAACGTGTGAATAGCAGGTTAATTAGAGTACTTTTAAGCCTTTTCCCAGTGATTATTGGCTTCAAACTTTTGATGTCCGATTATGTACGAATTTTGATTGGTCAACTTCAAACGCGATTATCTCGAAAACTCAAACGTACAGAAAAGGTACACTAGCATCAGTTTGTTTTGCGGAGCCTCCGACCCATGATTAATTCTTTTCAATCATGGAAAAATCGTGAATACCATGCAATAACGATACATGATTAATCGTGTAATAATCATGGGAAAATCATGAAAGTCATGTATTAATAATGCAAGAACCAAATTAACGTGAAAGTGGCCCATTATGTCAATATCCTGAGTGCTACGTAGCGGCTTGAGTGGAAGACACGTCTTCGCCCTCCTTCATCTCGTCGTCTTGAGATGGCGCAGTCATTTTCTTCTCTGTCTCGTCATCGTGGGCAGCTTTAGTCGATTCCACAGGCAGAAGGCGACCAGTCATTAGGTAGAAAAATAACTCGAAACGACGCCTCGTCAAAGCATAAGAGCTCATATCCAGTGGAGGCCCCGGAAGAACCTGACGGATAAACATCCAGCAGACGTAAACACCACAGCTGTACGTGTCAAACTGGATAGGGTTGTTCTGGGGGATGACGTCGTAGTTGTTCAGCCCTGAAATCTTCAGTGTCGTAGCAACGGCCTTCGCAGAGTTCATGTACGGGGTCTGGTTTAGCGGATCGTAGTAGTAGATGCGTTTAGCATTCACCTTAATGACTATACAGCACCAGTGCGCACTTTGAAAGTTCAGGGGCAAAAACACCGTATCCACCCCGGGCTCACCGACTTGTTGGATGACACGATCTCGTATAGAGTCATCCAGTAAAGAATCTTCTCGGTTTCGAGTTCGCTTCGTCTTGGTAGTCGCAGTTTGTAAACCAGCCAACCTGCATGATGAGTAATCGTTCATCAAACGTAAACAAACCGCACGTATTGACGCGTCAGTCAGCCATGTTGGTGGGATGGCTCGGTAGAGCATTGCATAGTCAAAATCGGCCTGGTCAGGTAGGCCTGTAATGCGTTTGTACGGGTAAGTCTCCATGAGATCATCGGCTATGAGTGCCCCACATTCGTGATATTCGGCAGGCAGTGATGGAATACCGTCTTCGGTTAACCACTTCAGCATATCCATCCCCAACTGCACACACGTCTTTAAGTTATGGACTCGTTTGAAAGTTTCAATTTGTTCACGTGAAAATGACCCGACGTCCTTGATTTACACGATCTCAACTGTTTGTGAAGCGTCCCTCTTCTTTCCCGCTAGAGAATCTTGTGATGCGTCAACTGCAATCGCTGTTTCTTTGCTGTTAGCTGTGGGAAAAGCCGCCAAACATGCATCCAACAGCCTTAGGGGAAGCAACAAAAATGGGTCCAGGATTAATACAGGATTCTTCATGCGCTTGAACTTTGGCTTCTTCTTATCAGCTTCGCTGTACTTGACTAGGATTCCAGACAGTCGTCTCTGCGTTTCTGCCAGAGATGGTTTATCGCGGTCCAGACTATCCATCAGGCTTTTCAATGTCACCTCGCCTGCGGTCTTACGGGCCGATTCTGCAGCTTCGTACCATTTCCTGTCTTGTTTTATACCAGCCACGGTCTTCTTCTTCGCCTTTTGCGGTCTGCAAACCGTCCGGGCCTTGGGATTCAAACGGATCTTGATACTCTTAGAGGTGGGATTTGATTCTTCACTCGATTCATGTTCTCCGTCTTCATCTTCAGCGCTCTCAATTGCAGAGGTCATATCTTCGTCTGAACTTGAGCTCAAATCAAACTCGTCCTTGATTCGCTGTATCTCTTCGTTACTCATAGGCACTCCAACACTTGCTTTCATTTCACTTGATGCTCCCAAAGAGGTTCGCTTCTTTTGGCGAATATTTCTCCACTGATTTAATACGAAACTCAACATCTCCGAAAATTCAGCTTCGTCTTCAATATCCGCCATTTCATTGGCGATCAGGTGTGTAGCACGCACAGCTTCTCTGTAGCGTTCGTGGTGCGTCCGCATATCATGACGTCTGGTTCCCATTGTGGAAGATTCAAAACGTTCGTACGAAAATTGTTTCACCCTCTTTAGATCTCGAGAGCAGCTAGTCCACCTATGCATTAATACAAAAATCATGGATTAATTATGGACGTAAAATAAATCCTGTACAAAGCCTGGATCAATCAAACTCACCGTTCATCAATGCAGTTCCAGGGAATCAACGTGCCACCAACTTGCTTCTTTTTTCGGTAGGCAATTGCGTGACGACAAGGGAGCTTCATTGACATAGCAAAGTCACAATTGCATTGCCAATTATCCAAGCAAAGTTTGTGTTCTGAAAACTTCCCGCCAACAAGCACCACACCATCGGCATCTGGATCATCGGTGAAGCAATAGGAATTACACTTTTCTAGAGCGCGAGCGTATTGTGTCTCCACTTGAGGAGCCACGAAATGCGTAGTAAACCTGAGAATAGTTGCCATTTCTTCGTCATAATTGCTATTCACGAATTGACCAATTCGCGAGAGTCGATATTGATACTCGTTCTGCACACGCCTATCCGAAGCTATCAGTGCCTTAATGCATTCAGCCATACTTTTGGACGAGTCGACGGAGCCCTTCAGCTTCCCGAAAAAACTCTCTAGACGGTTGTTAGTGTGGTTTTTGAAGTGGGGAAGACCATTCCGTCGATACATCACCCATCGTTCTTGGCAAGTATCCCGGTTCCTTTCGAAATAGTTGAAAAACTCTTGTAGTCCAATACGAGTGCATAGTCCTGCCAGCGATTCATGACTGACCTTGTAATCATCCTCTGAACGTGCATACACCATGCTGTGAATTGCAGCGTCTAATTGGCTCGCGTCATCACCTGAGATCTTACCAAACTCAGGCTTGGCTCGCATCTCCTTCAAATACTTGATAACATGGAAGTGACAAATCAAAATGCGTGCCTCTGGAAAATTGGACTCCAAAACGCGAATCTCATTTAGATCCTTGTCAACCACAATAACACGCAGCATATCAATACGTGTTGGATGTAATTTCTTGAAATGAGCAATTGCTCTCTCCATGTGCCAATCTCCATTAGCTTCGATCAAAGATTGCTGCACTACAGCCCCTTCACCAAATTCATGCATAGCCATAAACGTAAGGAGCTGGTAATTGTACCTGTTCAAAGCAACAATCCTGGATTAGAACATGATTATATCATGGAAAAAACGTGGAAACACAACGTATTCAAGATAATCATGTACAGATACAAGATTTAATCCTGGAATAATCATGGACACTTACCGATTCGTCTTATGGCTGCAATCCACGAGCAGTAACTCGCTAAATCGTGTATAAGTCCGCCGCATATGCGCACTAGCCAACGAAATTACTCCAGTCTCTCCAGTATCCGTCTCCGATATGGTCGAGACATTCTCCGGATCTAATGCCGTGTGGTGAAGCGGACGGAAAATTTTCCCGGAGAGGCGATATCAGCCACGAACCCGAATAGAGTCGGAACGAGCGACAGGGGGGACCTGTGATCCCCAGATCTGGGTCGAATCAGACGAAGGTACGATGGGTCCCGCCGGGAACAGGCAACGGAGACACCGGCGAAGAAGCAAGTGGAGCGGTGTTCGTGGGTGATCCGAATCCTGCCGTGGTGTTCGTGGGTGATCCGAATCCTGCCGGAGGAAGAATGGGGAAATCAAGGATGTTCTCGCGCGATCAACGATGACGGGGCCCCAAGCGAGCACGATCAGCTTACCCGGGCGCCCCGAAGCCTCTAACAGCACGATCCAACTTCCCCGGGCGGCGACGAAGCGAGACCACGCAGGATCACGCATGATCCTCTCCCGTATAGGTACGAGATCAGCTCCGGATCAAGGTCAACCCCAGGCGCGACGCAGACTCTTTTGGTGGCCTGATCCGGATTCTTCGAAGGATCACCAAGCGGAATCAGGCAGCGATCAAGTCCCGATTAAGTGTGAGATCAAGCTTCGGTTAAGTGCGAGATCAAGCTTCGGTTAAGTGTGAGATCAAGCTTCGGTTAAGTGCGAGATCAAGCTTCGGTTAAGTGCGAGATCAAGCTTCGGTTAAGTGCGAGATCAAGCTTCGGTTAAGTGCGAGATCAAGCTTCGGTTAAGTACGAGATCAAGCTTCGGTTAAGTACGGAATCGGCTCAAGATCAGGGTTAGGGGAACCAAGCTAGGGATCAGCTCTGTAGCCAGTGTCAGATCGTAGGATAGTAAATCAGGATGGGATTAGTAGGCATAGGAATAACCATAAACAGAATCGAATTTGCCCTGAACCACTCAAGTGTCTTCGCTACGCCTGGAACCGGGAACTACATTGGCCCTACAAGCGTCAGGAAGGTAAGGATACGTGACCTAGTATAGCGGTTAAGTCTGGATAATATATTGGCCAGCTTTGCCCTATCTAGTGAACTATCCTTTAAGTGCATACATCGGATCGGAAGGAATTGGTTGTTTAGCGGGACCCCCTCCGTTAGTCGGTGTCTGGGCGCAAGTGGTGATCGAGACCTGCCTCAACGAGATTTTGGCAGATCCGCTCCACCACAGCCGCAAATGCAGCGATTTCACGAGCTGTAGCCACGTTGTCGTCACCTGCGGACGCCGTAGCGGCGTGTTCACGAACCAAATTGTCCACATCTACTTGAATTACGTTCTGGTCGTGCTCGAGTAAGTAGTCATAAATCTTGGACCGTTTAGCACCACTAGAGAGCATTCCTTCGACTTGAGCTCCAACCACGGTTGAGTCAACGCCACGAGAACTTGGATACGTTTCATAAACTTCAGCGGAAACGCGGTGGTTATGTTTGAAGCAGCCATTCTTAACCTGCAGTTCTCCACGTGATAAATTCCACTGCACCACGAAGCGAAAAGGACAGCCAGTGAGGCATATATGCTGCTTCGGCCTCGCTCCCCCGCCCCTGGACTTTCTCTCCTTCCAACCATGCGTGCAGATGTAAGTACGTTGGTACGGGTCCATTCCTTCGGGTACCAGCTGCGACTCGTCTTCTCCTTTTTTCGTCTTCTTAATGCGTTTGTTACGCTCCGCACGAGACATCGTCTCCCGCACGGGCACAGACTGCATTGTACGCGCGCAATATTCACGATGATACGTCTGCCATGTCTCCCAGTCTTTGTGCCACACAGCAGAGGGCTCCACAGAAACGAGAACCGCGTCATCAACTCCATAATTCACTGTATTCTCTGCCGTTTCAGCATCAGACGGCGCCGCAGAGTCCACCCCACTTTCCACAAAGTCCCCACCTTCACCTTCGGAAACGGCATCGTTGTGTGTCTCCATGTCGCCGTCATTGTCACTCCCTGCCGCGATAGCGTCTTCGCGGTGTTTCATCCTAACGTCCAAAACAAAAACAGTCAAATCTCGCCCCCTCAAGACCCCCGCTATCGGAAGCGGCAAGCAACGTAAAGGAAGGGACCGAATCCCTAATACTGGACTATTGGAAGACCTGGATCAAGGACCAGGAACCCCGATCAAGGCTCGAGAACTCGCCTACGACCGGGATCAAGTACCCCGAGGTGGAGTGAAGAACTTCCACGCTACCTCAAACCCCTGCGTCACGCAAGACTTTCTTCCGACCTACAAGACATCTTCAGAAGTCACCTGGAAGAGCGTAACCCGCCTACCGACGGGTACACAAGGTGAAACTACACACAGCTAGATCACGGATCATCGGCATGAAATTTCGGAACTTAGCGAATTCGGAATTTAACGAAGCAGTAATGAATGGAAAATTAAATATCTTACAAAATCATGGATGCATCCAGGATTTAATCCTGACTAATTGCACGATTATAATCATGACCTCCAACGGTTTCGAAAAAAAATCGACTTGCTGCTGCACAATTGACTACCACTATTGTGCACTCCTTCAACGAAATCATATGTCTCCAATTAAATGGTTATTGATTCAATCAAAGGATGCACTCGCGGATTCACTAGACAGACAAACGATCAAATCTGCCTGGGTCTCCTGACACCACAGCTTTCTAGTATGCACTGGCACAAAAAACATAAGGAATTCATAAGAAATCCATAAGGAATCCACAAGGGATTCATAAGGAGAACATGACAAGAACATGCTAACAATTGCAAATACAGATCGATCCAATGTTTCTTTTGCGATCTGAATTCACTCGTCTTTCGTTAGTTGATCTAACTCCTTCTTCAATCTTGGGCAGTTCGAATTAACGAACTCATTCTTGATTAGCCAAGCAATGTAACCTTTATCCTTATCGTAAATCCACTTTATCGTCTTACCTTTGTATTTCCCCCATGTCGTCATAAACGAAAGGTCAGACCCACGATGCTTTTCATCTAGGAACTTCTTGATTGCGGGGTACTCACCAATCAGAATTTCTTGTGGGTACAGCCACTTCGCGTATTGTTGATCAACTTCCCAAATCTCAGCAATTTGTTTTCCTCGGTACTTTCCAAAATTTACTGTAAGTGTGTCCATTTTAGCCTATACCTATAGACCGATACCTCTTTGAAATAAATTAAATAATACAAACTACTAGCGCTAGTTAGCTCACAAACGCGAGACGTTGATACATCAATGTCGCTATGGACTTGATAAGACATAGTTAATCGTTGCAAAACATCAATCAATAGTGACACCCACGAGATGTTACTTCGCTAATTTACATACTACACTGAGAGTATTGATAGACATCGAAATCGTTATGGCCCTAGTAAAACTCATTGGACCTGCTTGTCCCTGGATGTTGCTGGGACAATTGGTTTAAAATTATGCAGGTTAGAGGTCTTCTCGTTAGTCTTATAGTACCCTTATATTCTTTGGACCTATGACCCTACGAAAATTATACTTGTCTATAGAAATATCTTAGTCAATGATCCATCATCATCTATCATCTTTTCTAATAGTGGGGCTACAACTTCACGTTTTGTTGGGACGAACCGTCACAACACGGAACGCGGAGGAATCGGCGTTGCGGTTGCTTCTCGACTTTCGAATTTGCAGACTACCTCTCAGGTCGAACCCAAACCCTTGTTCTCGAAGAACTGAATCCCTACTATGGCGCCGTCGATGGCTGATCATCTGCTCGCGCAGGAATATTCCCGTGTCCGTAACGCAGAATCCGCGGTGCTTACCGAGCCCCTTGTGTCCGATGAAGGTGCTTCATAGCTTGAAGAAGCTTACGAGCGTAACGATACTTCTCCGATGGAGTATTTGTCGTTGATAACGGCGCAACGCCCATTCACGCCTTCTTCAGCGCGTCATGCCGTCATTATTGAAACTGGATCGTATTGCTCGTCTACCCCGCTCCCCGTTATCTTCAAGTCCTTTCTGATAAACCATGGCAATAGCGCTGTCAAGGCGGTGTTGGAGGAGTATGGGGTGGCACTTGTGGAGAAAATACCGTCTGGAGGTGTTCTCTTGCGCGTCCGCTCGCTGGAAGCAGTCCAGACGCTAGTCGGACAAGAAGTGATGGTCTTGGGACGCAAATTCAAATTCAAGAAACCCTCTGTGTTTTTGAACAAGTTCTACTTGGATGTTTCCGGCGTCCATACTACTGATGAGGCCAATGAGCTGTTTTTGGCACTGTGCACACTTGCGCGCCCGTTCTTCGGGACTCCGCGAGATGTGAACCTGGAAGCCCAAGTGGTAAACCAACGTGGCGTTTTTACTTCGGTTGTGATGTGGCGCCACCATGCTTGCAAGTCCATGGGTTTGTGACAAATAAACTGGCGTTTGGTTCGCGATACTACGTGGTGCGCGGTAAACAATCTACTCCACCACCAACGCGAGCTACTACATATCGCCAATCTCGTTACGCTGTTATCCTGCGCACCGACGGACACCAGAACGTCCCTGCACGGAATGGACAGACACCTGCACGAACTACTCCACCAAAAAGGTCACCTCGTGCGTCAAACGCAACGCCCAAGCGATCGCAAGTCCCTGTGGCAGAAACGGATGACAGCAGAGCTGTAACTGTGTGTGCCGGAAGACACCATGCGCCTACTAGGGACAATGGCGTAGTGGGGGACACTCTCCTCGTGGACTCCACGCCAAACCCCCCCTAGAGCAATGCTTTTGCCTGCTGTGTCGCAGGAAGACACGAGCATGGATTCACTAACGAATAGTGATGGTGAAGACCAAGATGTGGACATGGCTCGTCACCTTGAGACTGGTTTTAAAAGGATCGAGCCATCCTTCGCAGATGAAAACCCCTTTGATGCCCTCTCGTCGATCGACTGTGACTTCCAGGTGTTTCAGCCAGAAGTACCAAACGAATTGGCACAGGGTGTTCTTATTGTGCCGCATTTGAGAGTTGTAACTACGGTACCCGGTCCACTTCCAACAAAAAAACGCTCTCTGACCCTTCCTCAAGCATCTGAAGAAGATCTTCTCTTAGAGGAGGCACTCAGGATGTCAGAGCAAGAGACTCGCTTGATGATTCGCCAAGACCACGTGGACAACAATGTGCAACATTTGGATGTCGTTGAAGGTCTGCTGCATGGATCCAAGAACATGGACCAAATTGTCAAATCGATGTGTGAGCTTCCGTTAGCGTGGACAATGGCTTTCTGCAAAGATATGGTCGATGGAGGGAAAGCCACAGCGGAGCTTGCAGACATCCATTTATGGAACAGGATTTTGGCAGCCAACGCGACCGATGGTGTTGCAAGATTTTTCCATGAAAGAATGCCGAACCTGGACCTGAAAGCTCGTAATTCGAGAGCAGGCTACGTGAAATACATCACGTCCGTCTTCAATACGTTACCCATTCCCGTGCAAAAGCAATGGGAACTACTTCATTGCCTAAGTGGTTTTGAGCTTCTGTTGCTCAGTTCGTGCCCTGCTCTCTTCAAGAACCGTAATTGGGTACAGCCACTCGTCGGGAACTACTTCATTGCCTAAGTGGTTTTGAGCTTCTGTTGCTCAGTTCGTGCCCTGCTCTCTTCAAGAACCGTAATTGGGTACAGCCACTCGTCGGGGAGAATAGTTCCTTCCTCCCTCATAACGGAGTGGAACTTCTTTCAAACGGCACGCTACTACGTCTGCCTTGGTCGCATGTGGGTCAGCAACTCATGCATGCTCTTCAGACGAAGGCTCCTGGAAATGAACTTTCGACTGCTCTCCTGGCACTAAGCTCTAGTGCTGTTACCACCCAAAATCTTCCGATGTTGTCTGTGAACGTACTCATGACTACGCCTGCCCAAGCAGACACAGACAATTAAGGTGGAGTCGGTGCTTGAAATTGGTCAATCCTGTAAGGTGTTGACGTGGAACGTGCGTGGAATTAAGGAAGGTGGAAACCCCTTGATATCCAAGCTTGGGCAAGGCAGGCACTGTGAACGGACATGCATTGCGAGATGAGAAAACTGGACCCGTGGCAGTTGTTCGTAACTTTCGGGCCGCGTTTGGTAACGACCTTTTCGCGAGATGCGTCTAATAGTCACAGATCGGTTCTACACATCAGTACCGCTGGCCATGGAGATGCTGACCATGGGGTATTACACTGTCGGAACTGTGATGACGGGACGTTTGGGTTTGCCTCAAGACCTGATACCCAGGACGAAAGACGGCAAGAAGAAGAAGGAGCAATCACGCCCCGACAACATCGATCGCGGAACATACACATTCTTCCAATCTAGTGTGGTGACGGGTATGACGGCCACCAAGTGGTGGGATAACCGACCGGTTTATCTCCTGTCTACAGGCGGTAGTACTGAGCTCGATCGCGTTGTTCGCCGTGCAAAGAGCGGAGAGCAGGAGGGGGTAACGTGCCCGAGACTTGTGAAAGACTATCAAACGTACATGGGCGGTGTGGACGTACACGATCAGTTACGACTCCAAAGGTATGTTATCGTGTATAATCCAAGATTGGATCTTTTCTAATCGTGTATCCTACATGTTTATAGGTACTCCCTGCAGCTGTCCGGTTCAAGAAATACTACAAGAGTCTTTTCTTGGGGTTGGTGGACCTTGCTGTGGTAAACGCATTTATTGTCTACAATCATGCTCGTGTAGCAGCAAGCAAACCGAAGGTTTCACACATCGCGTTCATGAAGCAGCTACACCTGGAGCTGTGTCAGATCAGCGCCACGGACTGGGTAGAATTACAGCGCTGCCGTAGCCCGGATCTGACCTCATCTAAGCGACGTGTACCGTCCAGAGCACCGCACATGCCTGTCCCGACAGAAGACAAACGCAAAGGCAACATCGATGGAAGCAAAAAGAGGCGGCAGAGGGCATGTAAGGTGTGCTCGTTACTAAAGACAAAAGTCGCGGGCGGTGATACATCTTTCCAGTGCAATCTCTGCGAGCTGGTAACGCTGGACAAGAAGACGGGTGAGGAGAAGACCTCCCCAGTCTACCTGTGCAACAAGGTCAAGCATGCTGTCGACGGCAAAGGCCGTACCTGCTTCGAAATCTGGCACGTGTGTTGGAGCAATGGAGCGAACAAACCGACCCGTGGCAAGCGCAAACTCCGAGTCCGGGTGACAGAGGATAGTGAAGGCTCTGGCGAAATCGAAGATGGGGCGCGTCAGCGTCGTCGAGTGGCTACGGCGACTGGTGATCAATAATTGCTGGTGGGAAGGTGTCTACGGCACATCTAATTGCTGGAAGGCCCGCAATTTTGACTTCTCTTCAGTATAAGCTTTTCGTGCTGATCAGCAGCTGGTTTGGGTCTCTAAATCTCGAGAAAAATATCATTGTCTCTTTCACATGATTGTCTAGTCTCTATTTTTCGACATGCATTTCTCTTGTCGCGCTATACACGATAACATGGCTTATACTGTACATTCCCTATGGCGCGGGACTTGACAAGCCCACTGGGACACGATAGTAGTGACGCCTTCATCAAGGGGTGGGGGTTTGCATGAGTTTTGTGACCGGACACGATACGTTTTATCTTTGATTTAGTATGAAACCCCATACCCTTCCGTACACGATAGTTCGGCCGACAGGCGCAAATCTTTTCGGCCGGGCTTGGGGGGTTAATTGTGGCTTTAATAGCAATAAGACGTTTTTCTGGGACTGAAAGCCCCCTTTTAGGAGTGTAGGCACCACGAATTCTTGCTTTTAGTGGTCCCATCACCCCTACATCCAGCGGTTGACAAACCGAGGTGCTTTTGGGGGGCAATGGGACTACTGTCGCACAGGCTTCTTCTGCCACAACGCGCACTCCTTCCTCTGACACATGGCTGTCAAAGTTGTCGACCAGGAGAAGTGCTGGGCCATCTACTGCATATTTTAGCAGCTCCTTAGCATACGTGCAATGGCAGCAAGCTTCTCTTTTTCGGTGTATGTCCTCTGCTTGCGTGTCATTACGACCTTCTCGTAATGCTCTACTTTATATATATTACTGCGGTCCTGAACCCAGCGTTTTGTTAGTGTCCATCCATAATTTTATTGGTGAAAAACAAAGACCATGCTGTGATTTGATTGGTTAGATTTTGCATTTTGTGTCCGCCGAGTTTTTGTGTCGTTGACTGTAGTCTTGAAGCAAAGTGCTAGCTACCGGTAGGCGCCAAGAGTTGTCTCGATGTAAGTCTGCAAGCATTCGATCGCATATTGCACTGTTCAAGGAAGCTTCGAGAGACAATTCGTAATGACAGTGGAAGTCATCCAACTTGAAGACGCACAGCTTGCCAGTAGTTTGTGGTCGTGGAGGACGCCGCCGGAGAATTCATAGCAGTAATTGTGTCGATAGCCAAATCACGAGATGGACGGTCGATGATCAAATGCTTCCTCCAAGTGCTACCATATCTACACAGAGCCTAATCCGTTCAGATTGCGCGGATGGACAATTCACCGTGCGGCATGGACTACAACAAGTCCATCGCAGTAGTGCGAACTTTGAAAGACCGTAAGTTAGGCGCTATAACATAAAAGCACATTGTTTCTTGCCGCTAAAATGAAAACTCCGCAAATTGGTCATCAACTTGAACTTTCAACCGCTTCGCTTTGATAAAAGAAAGCAGCTCATCCGAAGTACGGAATCCTCCACTCGGCTCCTCCCGCTTCCTCACGATTTCCCCAACGACTTGATTCACTTCTTTCGCATCGCCTTGAAAAACAGTTTTCAGCGCAGTTTTGCACGCCGAGTTGATAGAGATGACCGGCGAACATGCCGGATGATACGCCAAAGCGCCATGGAACTGCTCTGTCTCGGCTTGACTCAAGACAAAGCAGTCATCTGGTAACACGTACGTTGCCAGATTTGACGGCGAAACGCAATTCATGACCCCTCGCACCAAACGCGCACCACTCGCGACGAGAAAGTCCGGACAAACACTCAACTTATCAAGATAGGCTCTTGCGTGACTTGGCTGAAATTTACCGAACTGTCGTTTTCGCTGATCGACAATGACAACCACACTGCCTGTCGTAGCATCCTTCAGAGCAAAAAATATATCGACACCAGCTCCTCCATCGTCATTCACTACAATGTAGCCACCCGATGCCCAGTCGATTTTTTCCAATCGGTTCCCTTTTCGTGGAATTAGCGGAGGAGTTGAGGCACCAAACGCACCTGCGCACCGAATCACTCTTGACGGGACAAGTTTCACGGTGATGGCACTCGTTTCACCAGACATCAGCGTGCCAGGCAGAAGATCTCTCAGCGTCACAGTCGAGTGCCCAAGCGCCAACAACGCATTGATTCTTACTGCATAGAAGCAAGCACCAAACATCTCCCACGACTGCCACAGTTGAAGTTTGAACATTGTTGAATCCACCTCTTCTCTCATGTCCTTCAGCGCACTCGTAAAGTTTCTTTCTGCTTCGGTCGTCAGTGCGTCACAGCTCAGTCCGACACTATACAACAGCGCATAAGGAACTCGAACATCGCACTCTCCAGATTTGAACGGAACCAGCAAACATAAAGAAGAATCTCGAAGTCTTGACCACTTGAGGCTTCCATCAAACATGTAGTGACTTTGAACTCGTCGGCCCGATACGGCGAAGGCTGCCAATCGGACGAGCTGCGGTGTTTCAAGTGATCTCAAGTAGTACGCCACGCACTTCGTCCAGACTGCCACGAAGCACTCGTTGATGTTGTCCAAATTCACGGGCTCCCCTTGCACGCAAGTATTTTTTACTGCTGTCAGATACTCGACAACCCACCGCGGAACACCACCAAGAATGGACAGATGTTGGCAAATTTGGACATGATTCAGCAGCCCCGCGTAGCTCGCGTTGCTCTCCACAATGCTGAACACTTGATCCATTAATAAGAGGTACATCGGAAGTCGCTCGGTCACGTAATACGAAGAATTTGCAATTGAACTGGATTCAATGACGCCCAGATCTGTCCCAGCGAACATGGGAAGCAAAACCAGACTCGATGACTTCAAGCACAGCAAAGCTCCAATGGTTTCCACGAGCTCACGTAGGAGTGACGTGTTGGGATCTTTTCGACGAGCACCAATCTTTTCAATCTTTTGATATTCATCAATGCCGAGAAAAAGATACAACGGCGCTGGCTCTTGCAGTTTATCACGCAGCTTGCGCTCGATGACTCTGACGGCAAGCTTCAACTTCAGCTGCGCTCCATTGCGAGGTAGCCGCGACTCAAACCACTCGTCAAATTCACGATCGCAGTTCATGTCCAGAAAGAATCGATACAAGAGCCGCCATGAAAAAGACGCCTCGATTGGCATCGATTGCTCGACTGATTGGGGACTAAACCCGTTGAAGTACGGAACAATCACACGGACAACGTGATTGGGATCGAACTTCATCCGTTCCAAAATCGTGCCGCCTTCTTCCAGCATCCGCGTTTTCCCCAGACCAGAAATACCAGAACAAACAGGCATTGCCACTTGAATGCGATCAGATGCGGTACTGCTCGCTTGTGTGATGATGTTCTTGAAGCACTTGGATGCTGTCTCAATCGCTTGCTCCCGCCCAACCAGTCGGAACTCTAAGCTTTCTTGTGCCAAAATATGAGGCCTTGAAACAATTGCCACCTTGTTGGTCATTTCGCCTTCCAAGAATTCGAGTAGATGATCACACGAGCGCAGATCCACTTCAGGGCCAGTCGGTACAGCAACCGGAACCCTCAGGGGACCGACCACATCGACGGGTGGAACCACCACCAACACATTCACAGGGCCATTTCCTGCCACTTCCTCATCTTCATCCACCTCGACCATGTCCTCATCAGACAAACCAACGCGCCGGAGCTTCGCTCGCGCAGCATTCAGATGCTTTAGGCCACTGGTATCACTCAGTAATTTGGCGTCGTTTTCAGTTAGCCACGCGTCGCCCTTCTTGGCGAGGAACAGCTCCATCTTGCTGTTAGGGTAGCCGAACTCTGGCTCCGCTCTGATTTTCTTCTTCAAGTCATCAACCGTGTCGCTCTCATCCACCCGCACAGAGAACGCGCTCCCGGCCGCTCCAACCACCGCACAAAAGAGCTTCACCATTTTTCCTTCTGTTTTCTGTGTGAACTCACTTTCAGGGTTTTGTTTGATGCTTTCCGCAAAATAACCTCAAAGAGGTAAAAATCTCGGTTCTCAAACCGGTTCCAAACGATACCGGTATCGATCAAGAGTACCAGTACAGTACTACTAAACGATGAGAACAATATTCGCATTACAGCGAGTCTGAATTTGAATCGCACTTTACTCGCGCCTTTCTGGGGGCGGCGACCTGCGTAAAAGTACAATAAAAAGTGTGTCTGGACTACGCTTCCAGCTAGCAATTCAGAGTTACGCGTAAACGTAAATCCATACCATACCATGGTACGTGCTAAAGATCGCCCTAATGTTGCGGACGATGTTCGTACCACCGAATCTAGATGGACATCATTTGACGTCTGACGGTAAGTATGTACTGACTTTGACAATCCAGAAACAGCTGTAAGTTTCATTACCCATTAACTAGGGTAAATTTATTTTATCTTCGGTTTGGTGTGGTGCAAAATACACCACTGAGCATCAATCTTTCAATGTCAATTCTAAATTTGGAAACTTTTCGACTTAAGGATTTTCATCCATCATCAAATTGAATCGGTAAATTCGGTGTCTACGTTCGGTGCTACCGAAATCGTGGTTCGGTGATACCAAATTTACACCGAATGTCCACCGAATTTATTTTGGCATTATTTGGCTGCAGCCGTTGTAGTGACGAAATTGATAGTCTTGTAGAGATACCGCATGCGCAAATACGGTAGCAGGTTGTACATGCAGTCGTCCCACGACGCGTTAGCTAGAAGCATCTCCAGAATTGCGATACACCATAAGCCACATGAGCTGCCATCCTGCTGTTTGCACGAATCGACCATTACGTAGATCAACTTGTCCTCGAGGCCGAGTAGCGTCTCGATAACTCTTCGAACACTTCTTTCAATAGTCAGGTAGTACCTCTGTGACTGGAGTGGGTCGAACATGTAGCAAGTAACCATCCCCGTTTCGATGTCAACGTTCCTGTCGACTAAGAATGCGACCCAGTGAGCGCCAACATTGAAGACGGACATAACTCGAGTATTCTTTGGGTCAGCAGATCCAAATCCTGCCGCTATGCGCAATTGCTGGTCGCGTTCCATAAAGTCTTTGAATGACGGGCTGATAATACCCACATTGGGGTATTCCTCGCGTAGAACCATGAGAGACACTAGAATAGAGGTAGTGTGTAGCCACAGGTTCTCCCGAAAGTCAAGAAGTTGATATCCACTCACAATTTCACCCGGGATGTTGTTCACACTAAGATTTAGCAACTCCACGTTGGTGATGTGCTCGTCCTGTACATCAAATAATCCTTAGTTAAGAATTGACAATATAGTTTAAGCAACACGCACCTTTGTCACATTGCATGTGTCTCCAAATGGTCCCCGGATATCCGAAATCCTCCATTCAACTCCTTCGATCCAGCTAGTGGTTCTCTTAACCAAATCAAACAACTGCGAGCTTCTAGTAGTGAAATCATTGCGTCCAATTGATCAAATGTCGCGCTTCCGTAGCCGTTCCAATGCGCAATAAGGTCAATGTCGTCTTTCCGTTTGATAGCTTCTATCGCCTCCACAAGCTTCGGCTGCTGTGGAATACTACTTATTGTAGGAGTAACATGGCCAGCAGAGCGAGGTCTGATCTCTAGCGTCTCATTAACCTCCACACTTGGAATCTCACAAGCATCCACTATAGCTTTTGCTCCACGCACACTGTACGAGCCGTTCAGCAGGACAGCAATCTCTTCAAATGATACTTGTCTCCATACTTTGCCTCCTCGGCACTCAGCCGCCAATTCAAGCGCAAGCTCTCGATCTTTCTTTGCCTGAGCCTGTTTCCGCTGTGCCTTAGTCATGCCATTGATCAGTGGGCGTTCCGTGAATTTCCAGGTAACCGCCTTTGCAGCTTCGTTCAAATCGGCTGGCTTTGGCGTAGGTTCGGTTGGATTCGGTGCAGATTCGGTAGGATTCGGTGCTGATTCGGTACACTCTGGCACGGCTTCTGTATCGGGTAGAGGCTCTGGTTCCATTTCCTTGACTGGTTCCTCAACACCTTGAGCTGCTGCAGAATCACTGCCCCCAAGTACAGCACCGCCTTCTTCACTAGTAAGGTCGGGTGCCTCTAACGGAATGTATTGTGGCGAGGTGTGCTCAGCAAACGACATCTGGGACAGCGTCACACCTCCAACGGAAGATACCTGGGATAGACCTGGAAACTCAGGTGCAGTTTCATGAGCGAAGTCCACCACGCGACCAGAGTGTAGTGCTTCATAGAAGGCTTCCAACCAATTTAACGCCACCTTGAACGTGGGCGTCGACTGGAAACCATACGGTCAACGATCTTCTCCGCCATAGCCTTTGCTTCACAGTACATCAGACCACTTGACAGCGTCTTCTCTTTTGGCAGTGAAGGACACACACCTTGCTTCAATCCACCACAAGGAATATCGCCGTTGCCGATGTCATTCTCAGAACTGTGAACTATCCACCGCGTAGCAATGTACCGAAGAGGGGACCACCGTCTCAAAATGACAAGTATTTCTGATGTACAAAACGTGTCGACACGGCAGTAGGCACGTCTTCATAAAGATACAGTCGCAACAACTAGACTGTAAAGCAAAATCAAAGCGTTAGATCATCATACCGAAAATTTACCGAATCACCAAAATCTTCACCGAACAGCAACGTACCCTAGTGTTCACCACGTACTCCGCCCCAGATCGAGGACTGGTAACTACTGCTCTCTCAGAATCACCCAGTTCCACCAGGTACTCTGCGTCAACTCCAGTGGCTAACTCATGCTGCTTTGATACCAAATCGAAGGCAAACGAACTCAGTTGAAGTCCAAGCAGGGACAGCTCCGGATCTTCTGAAGCTCGCGCCGGGCGACTGCCAACCTTGTGGTATTCAGTCAGGTACTGTTCTTCCGCGTATTCTTGTAGTGTTTCAGAGTCGATAGCAGCTGATCAATAGAGAATGAGCCGTCGATCACGTCCTTAATCTTGCCCCATTTCGACTCGATCCGATTGTTCGTATTATTCGTGAGGTGAGGAACATTGCCTCTCTTGTAGGAGACCCACTCGTCCTTGGATTTATCCCAGTTCTCGACAAAGTTTAGATACAACTCGTGCGCTGGATCATCACCCAACGTGTGCAGCAGGGCCCCTTTGCATCTTCGTATTGATCCGCACTCTCAGCATACACCAGTAACCGCATGAGAGCCTTCACTTCCTTCTTAACGCTTTTGCAAGACGAGCTGCTAACTTTTTGAGCCAGGTAATCACATGCCATTGACAAAGTAGCTGTCTTGCCTGCGGTAAAGTCTCTGCCAAAACCGCTTTTTCGTGAAACGCCTTGTCTGTCATCACCACTTCAATTTTGGACCAGTCTGGATTGTTCGCCTTGAAGATTTCCATGACTTGACGAAGATTCACTTTATGTTCACTTTCAACAAAGAGCATGATGCACGTATTGGCCCTTGCCGAAGACATCATGCACGACGAAACTAAACAGTTTGTAGCGATTCGAATTCGTGTTGTGTGTAGAATCCACCATAATGATCTCCGGAAACGCCTTAAATAGCCGCTTCATTCTTGCCGACTGGAACGTAGCTATACGGGCGAAGTCGCTGTCCTCGTCGATCTTTATCTCAGCAGAATTCCCTCTGTCTTGCCGGCAAAATTCTTCCAAAACTGCAAATGCACGTTGAGCATCATTCAATCCTCCCTGGCTCTCGATCTTTAATCTCTGAACCATGTTGTGCACGTCGCGCAAGATTGTCTTCTTCCCTGAAAACACAACCAAAACATAGCCACCGAATGGTTACCGAAATTAGTTAGGACACCGAAATTCCACCGAATTCGTAGTAAGGTGTACCTGTTCTTTGCCGGAGATACTGAAGAATCCCTCGCACACTCGCGCCAGCTTTATGCAGTACTGCGACGTCATGTTTCAGGTGGGGTTCCTGCAACCCTGTTTTCCGCATAGTTTTCCCATCCAATCTTGTTCAAGGAATGGTTGTGGACCCCAGAGGCATTGGCGCGTAGTGACCACTTTCCACTGATCGACTGGACTACACACGGTTACCCTGGCCTTGCACTTCGTATCACGAACCTGGTTATGAATCCGCTTCCCTCCTCCCTTCGGTTCGTAGGGTTGTCCATGTGTGCATACCAATGTCTTTGCGTAAGTCTCCCATTCTTCTGGAATCAGGACAACTTCGCGACGGGCCCTCTTTCTAGCGTTTTCCCTGGCTTTGCTTGCCCGTAGAATTTGCTTGTTGCGAAGGGAAACTGAAGTGCTTGTACGCTTCGAAAACTGCTGATATGTCCGTCGCTGGAACGCATCGAAAGCTTCATGGAACTCTTCCCACGAATCGAATCGGGTCTCGAAATCATAAAAGCCAAACCGGACCACTAGCTCGAACGCCAAGATCAATCTTTCGGTGTAATTTCGGTGTTTGGTGCGGGTTCGGTCGTTCGGTAGATACATCATCGCCTGCTTCATCTTCGTCCATCCGGGCAGCGCTATTAGCAGCTTCACCAAGTGACTTGTCTTCGGAGTCAGAACCTGCGTAACGAGGAATTTCCACTCGCAATCACTTCGGTCTGTTCCCCGGCGTCCGAGCTGGAATCCGATTCGATTCCGAATGTATCGCGTAGCGTTTTTCTTTCCAACTGATCACGTTTACGACTGTCGCTTGCGTCCGCTTCACTCGCTTCACCATCCGAACGTCTTAGCATCGCAGCTGCGCTGCGAGTCAGCTTACGCCGGCCTTCCTCCACCAGACGAATCGCTTGGTTGTCTAGCCGACCTTGCGCAATCCTCTCTGCTTCACGTGCTTCGATAGTCCCTCGAGGCTCGTCAGGTGGCTTCGCTGCGATACTGACATCAGGATGGACATCGTTGCGTTGGTCCTCACGAAGTCGCGGTTTCTCCAGCGCAGCAGCATTGCGCTGAGTGGGTGACACGGCCTCGACCTCTCCAAACGATCCCTGTGGTGTAATAGACATTATTTAGTTAGTTTATGCATTAATGTCCACCCGAGGAAGGTTAGTGAACGCACCGAGCTCTCCATCGATCTTCACTCTGGCGTCTGCGTCCTAGGGGGGGAAATCGTGAAATGACAACCGTCCAACCGGCGGGAACTGAATTTTTGAAAAATAAGTGTAAGGTATTTTATTTATCTTACGTCGTCCCAAGTTCAACCTGAACCATGAAATCCGACTCTATCTGGTCGACCGAATGCTCACCGAATTATACTGAAAACACACTGAATTTGAATTCTAAATTCGGTGGTACCAGCGTCTCCCTAATGTTGCTTGGTTGTGAGATCGTGTTAATATAAGATAAAACTCCGTGTTGAAGACCAAATTGATACATAACACGCAGTTGTATTTCCTTACACACACAGAGCTGTCAATCTAAGCAGCTTGTGCTTCTTCAATGCCAAACAGGAAATTGTACAGCATCTGAGGGATGTGAGCTTGGCCACTGCACACGTTTCGGCCATCGACCGACGAATTGCGGACAGTGAGTGTAAGAAGGTTGTTAAGCAACTTGGTCAGCTTGCGGAGCGCTCTATCTTCGCCCAATAGCCTCAGCGTTAGAGCTTCCGGGTTAGCGCTGCCAAGAACGTAGAGTTCAACCAACTCGGCGCAGAATTCACAGTGCGCATCGTTGTGAGCCGCCCACGCAGTGTCATAGATGTCGGCACGTAGTTGGCCGAACTCGCCCAGAGTCTTCTCTGTCCGCACTGCTGCCTTTAACGGCCTGCCACCGGCGTCCACGCTCGTCGGACTCTCGTTTTCCACTGAGTTACGGAATACCTCCACTGTGTAGAGCGCTTTCATACCCTTACCGGAACGGCTAGACACTCGAACGTCCACGATGGTTTTGAGTTCTAGCAATGCTTGTCGTCGTGCTGACATCCACGCGGGTTCGATGGACACTGGGATCAGCAGTTGCAGCTTGCACTTGTTGGACAGATTCGGCAACATGATGTAGCTGGTTTGGACTGTCACCGATTGGAAGACGTTGCGAATGTCCTGCACATTCGAAAATGAAATGGGACGAAGCGTCCGAGATGTACGTCGACAAGGTCCATTCGACTGGCCAAGGGATTCACATGCGTAGGCACGCGCATCATCGTCTAAACAAACAGAATGAAGAAGTGCTGCAGACGTACGGACCGCCTTGCATAGCTAGGCAATGTATACATGTACTACACCACTATGTATACAGGTACCTGAACTCTTTGGTTTCAACCAAGCAAGTATGAACATTTATTTACATGTGCATGTCATTGCACTTTTCAAACACGGAAATGAGCAGTTAAACACGCCTTGATAAGGATACTTTGATACTTGAAGTAGCTCATAGCCTAGGCAGTGTCACTTGCTGTGGTGAAGAGGAATTCATGCACAATTTGAGGAATACGGGTCTGTCCAGAACAGCAGCTACGCGTATTGATACTGGTGTTCTTGACGGTGAGCTCCAGGATTTCCTCCATGAATTTGTTCATTGTGCGAGCCAACCGCTTGCCTCCGATCAGAGTGATAAGAAATCCGTCCGGGTTCGTTCCAAATACGACTTGGTCCATGAATCCCGCGCAAAATTCGCATACCTCTCTGTAATGCGCGTCTTGAGTGATCTCGTAGACTTTGTTGCGTAAAATCACAAACTCTAACAGCGTCCGTTCGATCCGGACGGTAGGTCTCCGTAGCCGCGCGTCGTCCGGCACATTTTCTTCGATTGTGCTAGCCGAATCTGCAAAGACCTCGACGACGAACCAATCTTTCTTCCCTTCACAATGAATCTGCACCGCATCGACTTTCTTGAGCTCCAGCAATGCATTTCGACGAACGGACATGACGGAAGGCGCGATCGCGACAGGAACCAGCAGCTGGAGGTTTGAGCCCAATTTGTCGGAAAGTGGTGGTAGCATGGTGTGAAGACAAGTTGTGCGGTTTGCGTTAAAACTGAAAATGAGAGACAGCAGATTAAATTGCTTGAAGCTCACAGGAGTTGAACACTGCACCACCATTAAGGCCATCAACTCGCCGGTTTAGAGTACTAGAGTCCTTCATCTAATCTTTCTGATTAGATTAGCGTAATATTGTTCAATCAAAATTGGCCAGAAGCCGGATATCGAGTGCAAATGTATACGTATAGCGATTAATATAGAGATGAGCTTCAGCTCGTCTACAGCCAATTCTGAAGTTGCGTCCGTTTAAGTGCATCTTGCCGTTGCCCAACAAGTAGACCGCCACGCGGTTCCCTGCCAGCGCCAGTGTCTATCACGTCGCACAAAGCCGCATCAGTCCAAGTGGATTCCTTCAAAGGTATCAAGCTCAAAGCTTTTCAAAGCGTCTGCTTGGGCTTCAAGCGATGATGGCCCCTAATGCGACAGAGACGGGAAGTCTGCGAGCCCCTCTTCTTGTCTATCCGCCGTGTCCGGTGCTTTGGCAGCCAACCGCCTCGCGGAAAAGCTTCCAGTCACGGCCGAGTTGCCTACCAATTTCCCCTGCGAGCCACGCTGCGAAAGATAGGCTGTTGAACGGCCCCGTGAAGCCCGGAAGCGGCGCTGCCGCAGGCTTCCGGCTCGCTTCGACTGAACTTGTCGCTTGCTGCACGCAAATCGTAGACGACGAAATGTGACGCGCGCAACGGGTACCCCTGCTTTGGAATCCAAAGTTTGGATTGAAGCGCGGGCCAGTCATTTTCTGCTTGAAGCCACCGGAGCTGGCGCGTCGCATGTCCATTAACCGCGCACGCACTGCCCTACGCACAAATGCGGTGCAAGTGTTCTTGTGGTTGTGTTGCAGTTGTTGCCGCCACTTGCACGCGTTTTTGCTGGACGATATAAAGCTCATTCTTGATTTATCGAACTTAACATCATGCTGCAGTCCCTCTCGATCCAGCCACTTGTGCCCGTCACAGGCGGCGACCCGTGCAACCACTCACGTCCGGAACCCGTCGCCGACATCCTCACCTCCTCAGACAGTCACAGAGGCGTCAACGCTATCGTACATGTGTACTTCCGCCCGACCACCAACGAATCTCAGCCGTTGCAGGAGCGTAAGCCGGACTACTCGTTCCGGTGCACGTTCGCGGAATTGAAAAAGCTACGCGCGCAGATCCAATCGACCTTGGGCCGTGGCGGACACTGCGCACACTGCAAGCGCGTGGCCACGTACATGGCCTACTGCTGGGAACGACCTCGCCTGCTTGCTCCGTCGTGGCAGGGTGGCATGACCCTGCAGATGGAGCCGCTGACCTCGTTCCTGAACCAGCTGCTGTGCTTCGCCACTCAGCTGGGAGCTGAGGACCATCCCGAGTTCGCTGCCATCATGGCGCGCTTCATGCAGCCGCGTGACGAAGTATAACGCGCTTCTGTCGGAGACTGACCGATGCACGCCCGGCAAATTGCTGACGCGCCACGTCCGCAGGTTCAACCTGTCTGGGACCAGCTACCCAGGCAGGATCGAGCGTACCCGCCTGCCACCATAGTGGCAGGAAATAGGGACGCGGAGCCTATCGCCCTTTTGCGAGCATACCCGCCTAGCACACCATTATGACGCAGGAGATTGGGATGCCACGCTGCTTTTCACGCAGCTCACTTGGGCTTGATAAGGATGCTGAGTCCGCGCAGGCGTCGAGGCTTCTGTGCTCGTCGTTTGACTCACTCGCTATCACTCATGCTGTTTTGTTAACAATTTCTTCTGTCATGAGCATGCGTGCCCGTTAGGATTAATGCAAGACAAAATACAAGTCTGCTAACAGAAAGAAGTACTATTCAAGACAAAGTGGTGGGTCATAGATAGAGGCAATCCAGGCTTTCGCAGTTCAACTGTCCGGTGCGCGAGGCCGGAGGAATTGCTGTACGATTTGGTGACTTTGCACTTGTCCGGAGCACCAAGGCGTGCCCTCGACACACGCGAAGTGGATCAGGATATCTACGACATTATCCACGAACTGCTGCAGAGATCGGATGATCTTCTCGCGGCCAACAAGTAGCCGAATCACATTGCTGTCAAACTTTTTCTCTCCAGTTTCGAGATACAGCATCATCTCCTTGCAGAACTCACAGGAGACGGACGTGTGAGCCAAGTGCGACGCGTTGTACAACGCTTGACGCAGGTTGTCAAAGTCCACGAGTGTCTTGTCAACTTGGTACGTTGAAGCTGGCAGTTGAGATCCGACGCTATCTCGAGGTAAATCTCCGTCAAAGAGACTTGGTCGAGGTGCTGAAGTGTCAGTGTACACTTTAAGTGTGAATAAGGAGGCGCGAGATGAAGCGCGCGAAACGAGTACTCTTTCGACTTCTTGGAGCGTCAGAAGCCGACGTTGAGCGTTGAAAGCGTTTGACGTCGCAGACAAGCGAGTTCCCGCTGAGTTTTGAGGGTTTTGCATGGTCTGAGCCGGACGAGGTAAGTTCTGAAGTGAGTTTTTGGTCTCGTAGTCATCATCAATCAGGTCATGGCATGCATCCAATCCAACGGATTCACCGCAATGTATGAGTGACATCGCTCGCAGCCGACCCCCACTCACCAACGCCGGCTCTCTGATGCTCATTCCTGCTAGGAATCCTAGTGCGGAACTGTAGACGATATTCGTACTACACAAGGTAATCTACCCGATTGGATGAGCGAATTGGAAACCGCCAAGCAATCTTGTGGTGCTTCTTGGTGCCTGGTAAACAGTTTGCTCAAACGCTTCAATGCCCGTGTTGACTAAAGGAGAGCTAAAGAAAGAGAGGATCCGTAAGAGTTGACTAGCGAAAAACATGACTCATGTTGAAGTTGTCATCACGTAAAGTTGCAATCGAGTGGGGGCTACTCCGTCTCGGTTTGAGAAAGAAGGAACTTAGTTAGAAGATGCCAGCACTGCATCTTTCCGTAGCAAATGCGTTTGTCCGACGGGTTCCTAAGAGGGACGAGTACGTCGAGAATGTTGTTCATGAACTGCTCCAGGCTGAGGTGAAGGTTATCTTGGCCTTCGACAGTTCCTTTACCTGCAATCGAGTGCGATTGAATTGTCTTGCAAAATGTACACTGCGAGAACAAGTGTGTCACATCCACAGCACGACTAAACGCCTTGTGGAGGGATTCGAAATCCTCGAGTTGTTTCTCGCTGCGGTACACCAGACCAGGAACTTGCATCCCGGTTACCGCTGGGCGACGTTCAGGTGTTGACTTCATGACGACTGTGACTTGAAAACGTGACGCAGCCAAACTTTCGCTGGTCGACAACAGCGCCACTGAAATGGACTCAATCTCGTTCAATGCTGTCTCCGTCGAAACCTCGTGTTGTGGCCCTCTCTGCTTTCGTCCTGCGTGCACCGACATCGCCGAGACGCTGAGAAGTCGGAGAGAACCAGTCGATGAGGTCGGGCTCGTGTTTGACATGATTGTTTTGGTGACGATGCTAATTTGAAACTGGAATTGGAGGACGGCCGAGCCTTGTCAAGTATTTCCCCGTCCAATCCTATCGATTGCAGTGACGACCTGTATCATTCGACCAACACTCAACGCGCTTTCAAAAACACCCGTAATCGTTTACCTACCACACACAATCTTCGTTCATGTATCGCGTTGAAGTCGTAAGGATACTTAGCTGTGTTGGAAACAATCGATGCCTGAATGACTACGTTCTAATCTAATCATTAACCGTAGCGCCGCAACTGGACAAACTGTTCAACGAGAACCGGAATGGATTGGAAACCAAGGCACCACACATCTTGTGGGCGTGTGTTCACCTCTGGCTTGGGGTGACCTACAGCGTATTCCACCAGGCGGTTAATGAACTGCGAAAGTAGCTGCTTGCGGGTTTCGGGGCCTGTGCAGAGCTTGATGAAAGCCGTTGGTCGACGGTAGCACGCGAACATGAAGACGCGGATAGAGTCGCAGTACGGGCACGCGGCCATGAGCTGCTGTTGTGAGGCGGTCGTCACACGCTCGCGCAGTCTTTCGAACTCGCTGAAGCGACGGAGAACGCGGAAATCTGGCTGCTTCTGCTTCTGCTCTGTGTGTTTGTTGTTGTTGGTCGGGATACGGCTGAGCTGGTGATGCAGGTACACATCTAACACGTAGAATACGACACCATTTACTGTCTTGGAACTGCTGATCTCGATATGATCGATGTTCTTTAGGAACGAGAGCGGCTCTGAATAACATTTCGGATACACGCGCTTGGGCTGAAGTGCTGGGGCCGACACCTTCAGCAGGAAAGGATCGTCCACCAAGTGTTTGTAGAGATTTTCTGTTGTAGTGCACATTGGAGTGTATTCAAGCTGGTAAGTTGATAAATGGAAGGGTATATCTACGGTTGTGGTGCAGGTGGGAATGCAGTAGCCCTTTGCGTCATGCCAAGCGTGTTGGTGAACAAAGCTCCGCTATGATGGGTATCTCGGAGGTACCGTCTCAGAGACAGGTACGAACACGAACGGGATGGTTGCCTCCATGTCGCGCAAAGTACAAATATGTGGTAGCATGTGCATGTAATTCGCTGCATCCATGGCTAGGAAAAGAATTCTTTAGTAGGTTTTCCATTGAAGTGCAACGACCTGTTGTACAGCTAGTGGACAACTGAAGTTGAAGACAACTCAAGATGGCGGACGCTGGAGCGACTGGTTCTGTACCACTGTTTACCCCGGTTTTACCACCAAAGATAGTGTCGACCTCTCATGGAGCACTGGTGAACTGGAGGAAGGAAAGACACGACTATGAGGCGAAGCTGCACGCGCGCTGCCGTGTGACTGGTGAAGCTTTTGAAGCTGTGGTAGAGTCTGTCGCAGGAGCATTCAACCCCCACCTGCTGGACGCTTTCTGCGAGCTCCAGCTTGGAGTCTCGCCAGCTAACGCCACCGACGACATGCTGATAACTGAGATCGAGAAGATCATCTCGAGCGTGAAAAACGGCTCCTTGCCTGACATCAAGGACCTTTATGAGCGTGAACTAAAGCCCAACATGGCCGAGAGCGACGTGAGAGCCCGCTATATCGACTACTTCATGCTGTTTAATACCATTACGTTGGAGAATGGCTTGACAGAATGTTTTTCTGAGGTAGATGGCGTGAAAGAGAAGTGCAAGCGGTTGATAGCATCGCTACGGCCAGAGGCGTTAAAGAAGGAAGTGAAGCAGAGAGTCCGTTTTACTGACAAGGCTGCCGCGTCCAACGCGAAACTTCTTTTCGATCTGATAGTCGAGCGTGCAACGGAGCATGAGCGCTATTATCAGCGCCAAAAGAAACAGCGACAGGAGGCGTCCGGGCGTGAGGCTATTTCGTCTAAGAAGCAAAAGGATAAGAAGCAATCGAAGCAGTCGAACGGAACGGCGCTTCAAGAGTCGACTAGTAGAGACACTGCGAGAGTAAAGGTCGATCAGAAGACCAAGCCCAAGGCTAAAACAGAGGCTTCACGTCAACCTCCAGGTCCATGTCCGAAATGCAAGGCCATGCATTGGCTGCGTGTGAGTGTACGGAGGCAAGTGAGGACGAAAAAAAGGAGCTCGTACAGAAATTGCGTGATGCGCGTAAGGCCAAGAAGGCGCGTACCAAACGCCTCGGTGGGCTTTTACCTAACACAGAGCGACATGTGGTATTGAATGGAGTCCTGGAGCTGCCATGCTACTGTCACTGATAATAGCGGCTCGGATTTCACTGTGATTGGACTTTCGCACTGGAAACGCCTTCTAGTTGCCGATCCGAGTGTAACGAAGGAAAAACTTGATACTCCTGTTCGCACCCAGGCATTTGGAGCGACGTGGGTGACAGCTGAATGGAAGACTTGTCTTCAAGTACTAATTCAAACTGCGGCTGGCCCTGTCGAGCCTATGGGATTAGTGGACGTACTTATTGTCGACGTGGACGATGAAGAGTTCATTGTGGGGAATGATTTGTTGGTGATGTTGGGTATTGACGTCGATAGACAGCTTGAGCAACTGGCCAGCCACAACATCGATGATTTGACCGGTGACCCAGTGGAGCTTGAAGCTGACGAAATGCCCGTGAATCCTGATAAAACTCCATCTGATGACGATGATATTTTCGCTGCTGTTGAAAGATTGATTGATCGTGCGGTGGAGAATGGATTTCCTGTGGAACGTGTGGAGCAGTTGCGGACTATTGCTCATGCATATGACGTGTGGCGCCTGGAGCTCCGAGCGGATCCTCCTGCTAGTGTCCCACCAATGGAGATTCGATTGAAAAACGGGGCTCGCCCCACGAAGTGTAAGCCCCGCAAATACCCGCCTCATATCAGGAAGTTTTTACGAGAATTTAACGCGCGTCTTGTTGCACTAGGACTGGTCTATGAGAATCCTGATAGTCGTTGGGCGAGTCCTGTTTGCCGGTGAAGAAGAGCGCGGATCTATTGGACCTTCGACAAACGA